>CM022297.1:378282962-379005916 GCA_011799875.1 Thinopyrum elongatum
GAACTTCGCAGGAGCGTGAGAGGCGCCCAGCACTGAGTGCTCCCAAGGCTGGGAGCCGAACGTTCCTGAAGCCAATAGCCGGGTGCCGGGCGTGCGTGGTACGTGTCTGCTGGCTCGCTCGAGAGCTCTGGCAAGGTGTGCGCGCGGGCAGACCTGTGGCAGTTATGTCCTTAGCCCCGAGGGGGCCCTGAGGCCGCTGGGGCTAGCCCAGATGCGCACGCCGTACCCTGCCCCTGCTCGCGGGGTGCCCGAGAGGAGACAGCGGGCAACGGCCGCACCTCCGAAACACAAATGGAAGAAAAGGAAACACCATGAGTCAAAAAAATTCCCCCCTCTTTTTTTTAGTAAACGCACAAATCTTTTAATTCATTCAAAAACAGCGAGCCAGATTACAAAAGATGGCAACAAAACCGCCGCGTCCGGCGTCTAGTCTAGTCTTCTCACCAGCGCGGAGCTCAGTGCTTCCACTGGGCGTGGGCATTGTCATTGGAGGACAGTGTCGACTGCCAGCGCGGAGCATGGTGCTTCCACTTGGACGTGGGTGGGAGCTCCCATGAGGCTCAGGGGCAGTGCTCAGGAGATTCCGGGGCATGTACAACCCCACTCATTATTTCGTGAGAGTGTCACGAGCGGAGACTTGAGGGGCACTCCTTGCCCCCTGGGGTGGGAGCCCCGCTCCGCGCAGACCCCGGCCACCGTTGGGGCATCCGGAAACCAGGACTGGACCAAGTGGCAAGGGGCTACGCGAGCGGTGGTAAGGGGGCCACGGGCCCTCGGCCGGGTGGAGGGCTCGCCGGCGCCTTTCCCGGGAGAGGACCCACTTTCGGATCGCTCATGCCCCCGTGATAGTGGCGCCATGCGCCCCGCGACGCCGGGGGGAGGGGGCTGGCACCAGGGCTCCCCCGCTGCATATGGGACGCGTCTTCGCATTGGCCCCTAACGCGCCCTGCCTGCCTTAGGCGGGGCCGGCGCCCGGGGGCTTACCGCCGTGGCACGGTCTACTTGCGATCCAGGGTTAGCGTGACATGTTCCAAAGATATGGGTTGTAGTTGGTGACCGTGGCCGTCGAAGGCGCCGGCAAGGTGTCGAGCTGGCTCGCCAAGGGCCCCGGTCCCACGCGGCCTCAGCGATCCCGATGTCCAGGCCGACGAGGGGAACATGCATGGGCTTCTTCTTTGCTCATACAACAAGCCCATTGATGGTGGTATGGGGGAACCGGGGGCCGTTGTCCCGAGGCCGGTGCCCAATCCCTCCGTTCCGCTGTCCATCATCCTCGGTGCCAGGCCATGCCGACCAGGGAGTGGTCCTTCGGTGCGACCCCGGGAGGGGCCGCCTACCCCGGTCGTGCTCCGGGGGAACGCATCTTGGGACGGATAGGCGGCGTTGAGGGCCAGGCCGCCGCTACGAGACCCTTTGGACCCCCTCCAGGGAGGTAGGCAGACGCAGCGGGGGCAAGTGCGCACCTCGGGCGACGCTCGCGGCGTAGGCGGAATGCAGAAAGGCGCTGCGCCTTCGCAGGCGGTGTCAAGCAGCTCGCTGACTCGCCCAAGCAAGGTGTCGTGGCCGCCTTCTGCCAACCTGCATCGCAGCAACTCGCGTGCCACGACAAGTGCGGCTCGCGTGTTCGCTTGCTCCCGACGAACGCGCAGGGTTGACGCCGCGGCGTAGCCAGAAGACCACGTGGTGGCACGATTGCGGCACCGCACGAGAGAGGGCGGGGGAGGCCCGTATCGCCGATGGTCAATGACGCCGACGGCCGTGTCAGCCGCGAGGAGTACGGGGTGGCGAACTCCGTGGCCGAGAAGCGTCTCCTGGGCGGGGCGAGCGGCCCAATGCTCAGCGCGAGCTCGGGGGTCTTCGCCATGGGCGCGACGAGGCGTGGACGGGACATGATTGACGGAGAGGCCGAGTTTCTACACGCCCCTACCTGGCGCGCCAAATGTCGGATTCAGGGCTCCGCAGACCCAAGAAAGGTTCGAACTCTGGGGCGATTGCGAAGAACTCAACCTCCCCTGCCAACCAACCCGTTGCCCTACAGCCTAGCTCGATGAACAAGGAAGAGATGAACACGGCAGTTTACCCAGGTTCGGGCCACCTTGCGGTGTAAGACCCTACTCCTGCTTTGTGGTGGATTAGCCTCACGAGGGGCTGAGGATGAACTAGTACAGAGGATGAACAAGCTCATGAGGCTCGCTCCGGTGAGAATGAGTTGCCCCGGATCGGATCCCTTCTATGGTGGTGGCTAACCTATACTTATAGCGGCCTCGGTCCTCTTACCCAAAAAACGAAGGCGGGAAGGGATTCCACAACGGCCAATTTGAAAGGAGACAAGTAGTACATCTTATCCTGATGAAAGGTGGTCTTCGCCTGCAAAGCTCTGGTCGTGATGCTGCGGTGGGCTTGGCGATGACATCCGTCCTGCTGTCCTGGCGGTCTTGGTCTCGTTGCATGGGAATGGAAACCTTTGGCTGATTCCTCAAGACCCCGCGCCTGCGCTTGCCTCCTTAGCACCAAAGAGGAAACTTGCTCCTCTGTGCCCGCTAGTGCTCGCCTGGCCTTGGTTGTCATGGCTTGCGTCACTGCAACCTCATGAGGTTGGGCACGTGCATAGGAAACTCCGCTCCTCAGGAGCAGCCCAGGGGTGGCCGCTTCCTCAGGAGGTCTTGGCGCCGTCTACCTCGCGAGGCTTGTCCCCCCGCGAGGGTCTTATCTTGTTGGTGCCAAAACTGGGCCGTACCAGGCCGTCAATGGAGGCACGCCATTGTCCGCAGGCAGGCAAGTCTGGGTACCCTGGTTCCCAGAACGCTGACAGTAACACTAGCAGTTTTGTAGTGATTGTAATAGTAGTAGCAAGAAAAGTAACTTAGCAAAGATCAATATGTGAAAAGCTCGTTGGCATTGGATCAGCGATGTATAATTGTGTTGGATAATATTCATCATGTAGCAGTCATAAACTAGGGCGACATAGAACTAGCTCCAATTCATTAATATAATGTAGGCATGTATTCCGTATATAGTCATACGTGCTTATGGAAAACAACTTGCATGACATGTTTTGTCCTACCCTCCCGTGGCAGCGGGGTCCATAAGGAAACTAAGGGATATTAAGGCCTCCTTTTAATAGAGAACCGGAACAAAGCATTAGCACTTACTGAATACATGAACTCCTCAAACTACGGTAATCACCGGAAAGAATCCCAGTTATTGTCACCTTGGGGTATGCGGATGATAACTCGTAATAGGTGTCTACAACTTGCAAGATAGGATCAAGAACACACATATATTCATGAAAACATAATAGGTTCAGATCTGAAATCATGGCACTCGGGCCCTAGTGACAAGCATTAAGCATAGCAACATCAATCTCAGAACATAGTGGATACTATGGATCAAACCCTACCAAAACTAACTCAATTACATGATAAATCTCATCCAACCCATCACCATCCAGCAAGCCTACGAAGAAATTACTCACTCCCGGCAGTGAGCATCATGAAATTGGTGATGGAGGAAGGTTGATGATGACGATGGCGACGGATTCCACCCGCTGGAGCCCCGAACGGACTCCAGATCAGCCCTCCCGATGAAGAACGGGAGGTGGCGGTGGCACCGTATCGTAAAATGCGATGAATCGTTCTCTCTAATTTTTTTCTCCGCGAATAGGTATATATGGAGTTGGTGTTAGGGTTGTAGATGGTCCAGGGGGCCCACAAGCCAGGTGGGCACGCCCTGGGGGGGGGGGTAGGCGCGCCCCTTGGGCTTGTGGCCCCTGGATGGCCGCCCTCTGTTATCTTTTTCTGCTAGTATTTTTTATATATTCCATAAAAATTGTTTGTAAAGTTTTAGGTCAATCCGAGAACTTTGATTTCTGCACAAAAATAACACCATGGCAATTCTGCTGAAAACAGCGTCAGTCCCTGTTAGTTCCATTCAAATCATGCAAATTAGAGTCCAAAACAAGGGCAAAAGAGTTTGGAAAAGTAGATATGATGGAGACGTATCAACGGCGGAAGCGGCAGGGAGCAAGACGACGTTGGGGCATCGCCAGCAATGTTCATAAGCTCGGTCACGCGAGCGAGCCAGGTGTCGTAGCCATCGTCGGTGGGGTGGTAGCACAGCAGCTCCTGCGCCATGAGGAGCACGACATGCGGAGCCGGCGGGTCGCGGCGGGCGAGTGAAGTCACTGTGGCCGTGCGTGCGGGCGGCAGGCACTGCTGCTGCTGCTAGTGCTGCCCGACTGAAGGATGCTCAGAGGAGGTCTTCACCTCCGGCTCCGCGCCCATGTTGGCTGCGCGAGCGCGGCGAACGTGAGGGACGACGACGGGCTCCGTCAGGACGTGTTGGGAACGGCACTGGGCGCAGCGAGCTCGGTCGTGTGCCATGGCAGAGCTGAAGCTCGAGGCACAAAAACCAAGCCCCCTACCTGGCCCGCCAAATGTTGGGGGATTGATTCTGAGCCACGGCAAATCCCTCCAAAAACCGTGGTTCAAGCTCTGGGGGCGTGGCTTTGCATCTACGAAGCTACGAGCTAGGTACGGCGTGGACACAGCGGGCTACCCAGGTTTGGGCCACCTTGTGGTGTAATACCCTACTCCTGCATGGTTGTATTGTCAGTGGACAGTGCTCCGGGAGCTACAAGATGAGCCGGAGCTCTTTGGGTGCTAGCAATGTCACTAGGGTTTTGGGCAGCAGTCGATCCCTTGCTACGGTGGCCGCACTGCCCCCTATATATCTGCCTTGGGCCTCTTCCCTAAAAATATGAGCAGGAAAGGGCTACAACAGGGAGACAATTTGAAAGGGGACAGGCGCCGGTGCTTCTCGTGATGAAAGGTGGTCTTCGCCTGCAAAAGGTGTTATCCACGACGTGCCAGGGGCTCCACGATGACCTCCGTCCTGCCGCGCGACCATCTTGGTCTTCTATCACCAAAGGGGACACCATTAGGACTTTCTTTGGAGGCAGGTAGGCACAGCTGCCCCCTTAGCACCGAAGGGGAAACTGTCCTAGCCGCGCTGGCTGGCAGCTCCCTGGACGACGTCACCCATGTGACGGGCGGCACCCACCTCGCATGGCTCCTCGGGAGGCCTCAAGAAAGGGCCCCTCATGAGGAAGCCCTCGCGAGGCCGCCCATAGTGATGGTAGTCTTGATGAAGTCCATCGTCGGGGAAGCCCCTCGCAGGGCAGGGCCATCGCGAGGCTGCTGGCTTCACGGCACCCACTGGTGGGTTGCCTCATGAGTTGGGCCAAGTGGCCCTTTCTGGGCCGTAGGCAGGTGGCCCGTGGTACCCTGGTTCCCACTGGGCCGACATAAGCCTCCTTATATATTTCTCAAAATAGCCACCATACCTACCTATTATGGCATTTCCATAGACATTCCGAGATATATTGCCATGCAACTTCCACCGTTCCATTATTATACACACATCATTATTGTCATATTGCTTTGCATGATCATATAGCTGACATAGTATTTGTGGCTCAGCCACCGTTCATCATTTTTTTATACATGTTACGCTAGATCATTGCACATCCTGGTTCATTTCCAGAGGCATTCATATAGAGTAATATTTGTTCAAGTATCGAGTTTTAATTTTGAATTATAAGTAAATAGAAGTGTGATGATCAAGCATTGTCCAGTGAGGAAATAAATAAATAAAAGAAGAGAGAGAGAGAGATAAAAAAAAGAGGCCAAAAAGAGCCCACCAAAAAGAAAGAGAGAAAAAGAGAGAAGGGGCAGTGTTACTATCCTTTTCCACAGTTGTTCTTCAAAGTAGCACCATGTTTTTCATATAGAGAGTCTCCTATGTAGTCACTTTCATATACTAGTGGGAATTTTTCATTATAGAACTTGGCTTATATATTCCAATGATAGGCTTCCTCAAATGCCCGAGGTCTTCATGAGCAAGCAAGTTGGATGCACACCCATTTAGTTTTCAGTTTGAGCTTTCATACACTTATAGTTCTTAGTGCATCCATTGCATGGCAATCCCTACTCCTTACATTGACATCAATTGATGGACATCTCCATAGCCTGTTGGTTCACCGCGTCAATGTGAGACTTTCTTCCTTTTTTGACTTCTCCTTATTAATCTCCATCACCGCTTTCGATTCCACTCATAGTGCTTTATCCATGTCTTACGCTCATGTATTGCGTGGGACTTGAAAAAGCTGAAGCACGTTAAAAAGTATGAACCAATTGCTCGGCTTTTCATCGGGGTTGTGCATGATAAATACTTTGTGTTAAGAATATGGAGCATGACAAGGCTACATGATTTTGTAGGGATAGCATTCCGTAGCATTTTTATTTTGAAAGGCATGATTGTTTGTTGGTATGCCCGAGTATTGATGTCTTTATTATAAAATTATAAACTATTGCTTTGAATCACTTGTATCTTAATATTGATGCCATTATTAGATTATATGATCAAGATTATGCTAGGTAGCATTCCACATCAAAAATTATATTTTTTATCATTTACCTACTTGAGGACAAGTAGGAATTAAGCTTGGGGATGCTTTATATGTCTCCAACGTATCTATAATTTTTTTATTGTTCCATGCTATTATAGTACCACTCTTAGATGTTTTATATGCGATTATATATAATTTTTTGGAACTAATCTATTAACCCAGTGCCCAGTGCCAGTTGCTGTTTTATGCTTGTTTTTGGCTTTTCAGGAAATCAGTAGCAAACGGAGTCCAAACGCTACGAAACTTTTTGATGATTTTTTCTGGACCAAGAGAGACCCTAGAAGGTTTGGGAGAAGACCAGACGAGCCACGAGGGAGTGACAAGCTCACCAGGCGCGCCTGGGCTTGTGGGCCCCTCGTGGCACATCTTGAGCTAATTCCACCTCTATAAATTCTCAAATATTCCCAATACATCAGAGAGCCACCCGAAACACTTTTTCCGCCGCCGCAAGCTTCTGTTCTTCCGCGATCCCATTTGGAGGCCTTTTCCGGTACTCTACCAGAGGGGGGATCGATCATGGAAGGCTTCTACATCATCCTTGCAGCCCTACCGATGATGAGTGAGTAGTTTACCACAGACCTACGGGTCCATAGCTAGTAGCTAGATGGCTTCTTCTCTCTCTTTGGTCTTCAATACAATGTTCTCCTTGATCTTCTTGGAGTTCTATCCGATGTAATTCTTTTTGTGGTGTGTTTGTTGGGATCCGATGAATTATGGGTTTATGATCAGATTATTCATGAATATTATTTGAGTCTTCTCTGAACTCTTTTATGCATGATTGTTATAGCTTTGTATTTCCCTCTGATCTACCCGTTTGGTTTGGCCAACTAGATTGATTTATCTTGCACTGGGAGAGGTGCTTTGTGATGGGTTCGATCTTGCGATGCTCCATCGCAGTGACAGAAAGGGAAAGGACACGTATTTGTATTCTTGCCATTAAGGATAAAATGATTGGGTTTTTTCATATTGCTTGAGTTTACTTTGTCTACATCATGTCATCTTGGTTAAGGTGTTACTTGGTTTTTATAACTCAATACCCTAGATGCATGCTGGATAGCGGTCGATGGGTGGAGTAATAGTAGTAGATGCAGGCAGGAGTCGGTCTACTTGTGTTGGACGTGATGCCTATATACATGATCATTGCCTTGAATATCATCATAACTTTGCGCTTTTCTATCAATTGCCCAACAGTAATTTGTTTACCCACCGTATGCTTTGTGCTTGAACGAGAAGCCTCTAGTGAAAACTATGGCCCCTGGGTGTACTTTTATCATATATAAAATCCAAAAATACCTTGCTACACTTTTTTTATTTTGTATTTTATTTTATCTATCTACCACTACAAGATTTGATCCTTGCAAATAATCGCCGAGGGGATTGACAACCCCCTTGATCATGTTGGGTGCAAGTATTTGCTTTTGTGTGTGCAGGTGCTGCTAACGAGGTTCTGTGTGGTTCTCCTACTGGATTGATAATCTTGATTCTTAACTGAGGGAAATACTTATATCTACAATATTGCTTCATCCTCCCCTCTTCGAGGAAATCCCAACGCATCTCACAAGTAGCACGCGCCCCGGGCCCAGACAATACAAAGGATATCAATCAGGGATATAGAGCACTCAAACTTCCCCGCTATTCCAATACTGATACTTATTACCTGTATTTGTTTGGTGAAGCCAACCCAGCAACGACGCCAGAAATTCTTCTGCTGCTTGTGACAGGCATTGGGATTTCCCCGAATAGGAATAGTGATGCAGTATAGTAACAAATAGTATTTCCCTCAGTTAAGAACCAAGGTTATCGAACCAGTAAGAGACTCATACAAACAAAGGTCAACAGTACCTGCACACACACACACACACAACAAATACTTGCACCCAGTGCAGGCAAGAGGGTTATCAATCCCCTTGTACTCATTAATTGCAAGGATAAATTCTGGTAGTGATAGATAGATAAATTACAAAAGAAAATAAAAGAGAATAAATTGTGAAAGCACAATTACTCCCTTGGTGGTTTTGGTAATTCATGTCAACATACATATTGTTGGACTAATGATTTTATCCAGTATGTTTCAGAAAAGTTCAACATTGGCATGGCAAGGACATGAGATTTTGGACCCCTCAAAAGGCTAAGGACATGTATTGGCTAAGCTTCAAGACTCTACTTTTTTTGTTAAGTGATCCAAGATCACATTGAGTCCATAGAAAAGCCAATACTATCTAAAGGGGATGAGCTTTTGATCATGACTAAATTGCTCAAGTGCTTGAAGAGATTGCTCCAAAAACCCTCAACCACTTTCTCAAAATCATATATGTCTAAACCCTAAATAGCCAACTCGGTCCCACCAAAAATACCCCATCTGCACTCATCGAGTTGATCCTATACACCCGAAAGTCAAACCCTAGAATTTTGATTGTACCGAGATGATTATCGGTTTCACTGAGTTGCAGTGACCAAGTTTCTGTAACCCAGTTTATTCATTTCAGAATAATCGAGTTGAACCGATCGAAATTACTGAAACGAAGTCTTGCCTAGGTCATCGCATTTCGGTCCATCCGAGATTTCCTGGCCGGTCTCACCAAAAAGTCCAACGTTCATGTCTTTTACACAGGTCGGTCTCACCAAGTTTTTGGATTGGTGTCACCGAGTTGAGTCAAAAGCATGTAACGGTTGGATTTTGGGTAAAGGCTATAAATACCCCTCCACCCCACCTGCTCTCCAAGACAGCCATCAGAACAAAACTACACTTCCACCATTCATTTTCTGAGAGAGAACCACCTACTCATGTGTTGAGATTAGGGCATTCAAATCCAACCATTTGAACCTTGATTTCTAGCCTCCCCAAGTTGATTTCCACTCCAATCCTTCTCCTACCTAATCCAAATATGTGAGAGAGTGATTTGAGTGTTGAGGAGACTATATTCAGAAGCACAAGAGCAAGGAGTTCATCATCAACAACACCATCTATTACCTTTTGGAGAGTGGTGTCTCCTAGATTGGTTAGGTGCCACTTGGGAGCCTCCAAGATCTTGTGGAGTTGAACCAAGGAGTTTGTAAGGGCAAGGAGATAGCTGATACATCTCCAACGTATCTATAATTTTTGCTTGTTCTATGCTATTATATTATCATTCTTGGATGTTTTACAATCATTTTATAGCAACTTTATATCATTTTTTGGGACTAACCTATTGACATAGTGCCCAGTGCCAGCTGCTGTTTTTTGCTTGTTTTTTTACTTCGCAGAATATCAATACCAAACGGAGTCCAAATGCAGTGAAACTTTTTGGATATTTTTTCTGGACCAGAAGACACCCAGTGGGCCAAATAAATACAAGAGAGGAGGCCCGAGGTGGGCACAACCCACCAGGGCGCGCCAGGAGGCCCAGGCGTGCCCGGGGGGTTGTGCCTCGGTGACCTCCCGCACCACCTCTTCGCCCTATAAATTCCCAAATATTCCAGAAACCCTAGGGGAGTCGACGAAACACAATTCCAGCCGCCGCAAGTTCCAGAACCACGAGAGCGAATCTAGACACCATCATGGAGGGGTTCATCATCCTCATTGGTGCCTCTCTGATGATGCGTGAGTAGTTCACCATAGATCTACGGGTCCGTAGGCAGTAGATAGATGGCTTCTTCTCTCTTTTTGATTCTCAATACAATGGTCTCTTGGAGATCTATTTGATGTAACTCTTTTTTTCGATGTGTTTGTTGGGATCCAATGAACTTTGAGTTTATGATCAGATCTATATACATGAATATTATTTGAGTCTTCTTTCGATCTCTTATATGCATGATTATTTATAGCCTCGTATTTCTTCTTCGAATCTTTGGTTTAGTTAGGCCAACTAGATCGATTTTTCTTGCCATGGGAAGAGGTGCTTTGTGATGGGTTCGATCTCGCGGTGTTCTTTCCCAGTGACAGAAGGGGCAGCAAGACACGCATGTATCATTGCTATTAAGGATAACAAGATGGGGGATATTCCTACATGAATAGATCTCGTCTACATCATGTCATCGTTCTTATTGCATTACTCCATTTCTCCATGAACTTAATACAGTAGATGCATGCTGGATAGCGGTCGATGTGTGGAGTAATAGTAGTAGATGCAGGCAGGAGTTGGTCTACTAATCTTGGACGTGATGCCTATATATTGATCATTGCCTTGGATGTCGTCATAATTATTAGATCTTCTATTAATTGCCCAACAGTAATTTGTTTACCCACCGTGTGCTATTTTCTTGAGAGAAGCCACTAGTGAAATCTACGGCTCCCGGGTCTATTCTTTGTCATATTTGCTTTGAGATATATTTTCATTCGCTTTTATTTTCAGATCTATTATTCCAAGAACCCAAAAATACCTTGCTGCACCTTTTTGTTACTTATTTTATCTCGCTTTTTATCGAGAGCATTTTATCCAATCTATCACAAATTTTATCCCGTCAACTTCACAATTTCTGGCGCCGTTACCCGAAGAGGGATTGACAACCCCTCATAAGCGTCGGGTTGCAAGTATTTGTTCTTTGTGTGCAGGTACCATTTACATAGTGTTGCTTGGTTCTCCTACTGGATTGATACCTTGGTTTCATAACTGAGGAAAATACCTACCGTAGCTGTACTGCATCATCCCTTCCTCTTTGGGGAAATACCGACGCAGTTTCAAGCAACATCAACATGAAATTCTGGCGCCGTTGCCAGGGAGACATCATCAACATCTATCAGGTTCCTAATCACAAATCTCATCTCCTTTCAATTACTTTATTTGCCATTTGCGTCTCGTTTTCATCTCCCCCCACTACTGTAGGATGCTGCTAATGCGACACTATGATCAGAGACCCTTCGACGAAACTGTGTGCGTTGCAATAATCGCAAATGGTGGTGTAATAAAACCATCAAAAAAGGTGCAAAACGTTTGCGATGACGGATGCATCAAACACGGTAAAGATTTTAGTTGCGTGTGCGATGCAGGGCATATGGTTCAGTTCAAATAACTATTCGCGATGAGGAGGAACAAAAGAAACGGGCAGCCAGATGAAGGTGTGTGCGATATACAGCATACGGTTCACTCGGATGAACTGTTTGTGATTAGGCAACACAAAAGAAACGGTCAGCCAGATCAAGGTGTGTGCGATATACGGCATGCGGTTCACTCGGATGAACTGTTTGCGTTGTGACAAGAGAACAGAAACGGTTCAATATAACAAGATGTGTGTGATACGCGGCAAACAGGTCTATAATCAGAAATGTGTGCGAAGACCGATAATAACACAGACGATTGCTGCTAATAAGACGTGTGTGTTGTGCGATGGGATTGCATACAGAATAACAACATATATATATATATATACACACACTTATAAGGACATGGTTGCATAACCAAATTAAACATCCACTTACATAGGTGGCTACTACAACCATGGCATTTGCACACACCAAAGTAAACTATTACATGCATAATTACATAGGTGGCTACTACACACATGCCATTTCCACACACCAAAGTAAACTATATATTACATGCGTGATTAACTAGGATAAACGATCATCTGATCATCATCTACTTCTTGTGACGCTTGCTCTGCTTGTGGCTTGATCTGGCCTCGTCGATTTGGGTAACGAGGCACTTCCTCATGTCAACGATCCGCCTGTGCATCTCGTAGCATGTGTACACGCTCTTGGCCACAAACCTGAGGTAAGGTTCATCCAGTTGCCGCATCCAGGCCCCGTGCCAGGATACGGGACATGTTCTGTTGGCATCCTGCTTCATCTTTTCGTAGTATGGGTCGATAATGGTCGAGGCGAATTCAACCAAGGAGTCCTTCTTCGTGCTGCCCCAGACCCTGTAGTGCTCACGGATTTCGACAAGGTTCTTGCAGGCCAAGCCCGTAACCCTGAGCGCTTTTACATCGTCGGTGGTTTCCACCGTAGCGAACTTGTAGTCGGTGCTATTGACAAACCTGGCGAAACGGTCGAAAGGCTCTGTGGCCATGCAGTAGTGGTAGATGAGGACATGATGGCGCACGCACCACTGGGTGACGACAACCTTCTGATCTATGTTGGGACGACTAGCGGTGTACTGGAGGTCGATGCCGACCACCTTGTACTTGTCTCGAGCAAGCAACTGCTCAACGGTGTTGATGTAGTCGTCCACCACGGCCGGGTCGATGGTGTACACCACCGAGAGATCCGTCTCCCTCGCATGGGTCTCCACTTTATGCTCGCCGAACTCCATTGGAGCGCCCCTAGACATCCCCTCTCTATGTGTTGTCATGGGTGTGCTTGTTGTGTTGTGGGGCGCGATCGAAAAGTTGAAGAGACTAAGCTTATAATGGCCGCAGGAATTAAAGGGGAAGCCGGACGGACTGGAATATCGGCACGCCCTGATGGCAGTTCTAATTTGCAACGTGTAACTCCATCGTGCCGCACGTAACTACATCGCGTGGCAACGCGCGCGGCGCAACCGCATGCATATGGGGCCCCCGACGTGATCGTGCGCAGGCCCAACCGCTGGAAGAGCGTGCGCGGAGGGACGCGAGCAGAGCGCTCCGCGGTCTTCTCAATGGCGAGCAACCATATATATGCATATAGTAGTTGAACACGCAAGGAAAAGATGTCCACAAGCCGAGCGCGCCGACGGACGCGAGCAGAGCGCGCCGTGGCGCCTAACGGCGAGCAGAGGCCGGCACAGTGATACGTGGCAAATAAGATGAACTGTGCGAGAGATGTCGGAGACATCAAGCACGAATCAGATTAGAGTTGCGTGTGCGATACTTGGCATACAGTTGATCCATCCGAGCTGTTTGTGATGGAATAAGCCGTGTGTGTTGTGGGCAAGCGCTTGCTGGTATATAACCTTAAATTTAACCAACAAAATGTTAATGCATGTTACAAAAATTATATAACTGGAAACTATGTTCAAATACGAATCCAACGATATAATCTCTGGCGACATGCATTCGTATTTTATTAGTTAAATCCTACTTATAAACCAGGACGGGAGTATAGTAGGTAATTAAATCGCAAATGTTTTTTTATTAACCGTATGTGTACGTGTCCTTTCGTCCTCCTTTCGCATGTCTTGTCACCCCGCTGCCGCAGACGGCTTCGAGCACAAGCTTGAGCAGCGCGCGGGGACGTTCTTTTGGCCAAACGGTGGTGAGCCCGTTCCCGCGCAACCGCGCAGGATCCCGCGCAAGCTTCACGCCCGACTCGGTGAAATCCCCCAAAATCCCAATGCTTACGAGCCTACTATATAAACCCTCACGGCCGGCGAGTCCTGCGTTGCATTTTCCCCTCCCTCCCTGTAGCTTATCTAGTCTGCTTCTCCCACAATCGCCAATGGCACCGGTCCGTCATCGTCGCTCAGCCACTCCGCTGTCATTAGAGGATAGCTCCACCTGGGAGGCTACACCGCGGTGGCGGCGCAGTCCCCGGCGTAGTGTAGTGCACGTGGCGTCCCTGTTGGGTGTGAGCGGAACACCCACCACACGCTCTGTCGCCGCTGCCCGTCGGCAGCTGTTGCCGGCCGCCGTTGCCGCCACACCACCGTCAAAAGCTAGGGCCATCGCCCGCTCCGCCACCGCGGCCCAAAGGCAGGAGGTGGCCGTCGTGGCCGCCACCCCACTGTCGGCCACCATGGCCATCACCCGCTCCGCCACCGCGGCCCGAAGGCGGGAGGTGGTGGTCGTGGCCGCCACCCCATCGTCGGCCGCCGTGGCCGCCGGCCCACCGTCGACCGCCGGGATCATCACCCGCTCCGACACCGCCGCCCGAAGGAGGGAGGCGGAGGTGGAGGCCCGCACGTGCGTCAGCGACCTTGCGCGCTACATCGAGTTCCTGCGGGAGGAGGAGGAGCGCCTCGTCGAGCACGCAAAGAGCCTTATCGCAGCCGTGGCTGCAGCACACGCTGACGCAGAGGCAAGGAATTAGGAGACCTACGAGCAGTCCGGCCGCTTCGAGAGGGGTCGTCTGGAGCTGCAGAGGGCGTTCGAGGTGAGCGTCGCTGAAGGTGTAGCAGCGGCAGGCACCGTATTGCGGTTGTCCAGCTCGTCGGTAGGCTCCTCCTCCTCTTCCTCTTACTGAGCGCGCTCAGCAGAGGAGAGGCTACCGGAAGTAGTACAAAGCCCCTCCATAGTAGTAGTAGTATTTAGGGGCTATTTTGTTCAGTTCATCTGACTATAGATGTGGTGGAACTGTACAATGTACTTAAAATCAGCTAGTATATATAGTTGAAATAGCTATTTCAGTACGTGGTTGGCAACAATTGGGGAAAAGTTTGGTCATTTCAGTTGTCGAGTTGAACTGTTTGTATAAATTAAGAACGACTGCTTAATCTATGAATGAAATCTA
Organism: Thinopyrum elongatum; assembly: GCA_011799875.1. NCBI lineage: Eukaryota > Viridiplantae > Streptophyta > Magnoliopsida > Poales > Poaceae > Thinopyrum > Thinopyrum elongatum. Next base: position 378,297,779 of record CM022297.1, read on the forward strand.
TGCTTAATTACTGAATTTTAGTTGCAAAAATTAGATAGTGCTAGTGATTTTTAGGTGCATATTTTGACAAATCGCAGTGTTACAAGGATTGACAAATGGCAATGTTACTAGATCAACAAATGTCAATCTATCCAGTTTGACAAATGGCAATATACCCAATATGACAGATGCAAATCTTACCAAATTGTCTGTACGTGGTTGCACACGGGTCATCCGAAAAAACCGTTTGCGTTGAAGGGAGGTACAAATCCTGCTTGCCAAATTTTCTCTTGGCTTAGCGCCGAAGTCTCGCTTTGCATACCTTATTCAATCTGAACTGTTTGCGTTGAAGAGATGCACAAATCCCGCGCGGCGAATTTTCCCTTGGCTTACTGCGAAAGACCATAGCTCTCACTTTGCATACAGGTGTTCTATCTAAAACGTTTGCGATGAAGAGCTGCACAAATCCTGCTCGGCACATTTTCCCTTGGCTTACTGGGGAAGCTGTCGGTTTACATACGGGTGTTCTATCTAAAATGTTTGCGATGTTAGAGTGGCAGCTATTTGTTTCAAAATGCCTTTGTTGGCTGTTATTTGAGTGCGCCTTCTCTCAAAATGGACACAAAAAATAGCACAGCATGTCGGGTGCCATTCCATGATAGCATGCCAAGTTTCATGAATTTCAGATGAGTTTTGGATTTACTAGAATTTAAAAACAAAGTATCTCGACATTTTGCCTGCAATCAAGAGTGCCCTGGTGTTTGAAATTCATTCCCATTTCTTGCATGGGACCTAAGCATGCACACAAGGACACATATTTGATTTTTCAACCAATTTATATGCACTGGAGCATGTGCATGTAGTTCAAATTTGAATTATGCACATAAAATGCCTAGAAAACCCAGTTAATGTATAAAAATGTCCAAACGAACCCCGAAAAATTCCAAAATTTAACACAACACTCCTGTTGTTCTATGTTGACACCAGAAAATTTTTGAAAGCAATAAAAGGCAACGGATATCGTTTCGTCCCCAAAGGTGACACATTCCCTACCGAAACCATCAGGCTTGTTGTGAGAAGCTCTGGTTTGTGAGAAGCTTATACCCAAACCTGCCCCAAATGGGACAAAAAATTTACGACGACATGTTGATGCCGCTCCATGATAGCATGCCAAGTTTCATGAATTTCAGATGAGTTTTGGATTTACTACAATTTAAAAACCAGGTATCTCAATGTTTGCGGCCGAGTGACAGTGGCAGGGTGTTTGACATTCATTCTCATTTCTTGCATGGGACCTAAGCATGCAACCAAGGACACATATTTGAATTTTTAACCAATTTATATGCATTAGAGCATGTGCTTGTAGTTCAAATTTGAATTATGCACATAAATGCATTGAAAACTCAATTAATGTATAAAAATGTGCAAACGAACCCCGAAAAATTCTAAAATTTAACACAACACTCCTGTTGTTCTATGTTGACACTAGAGAAAAAATTGAAATCAAGAAGAGGCAACGGATATTGTTTCGTCCAGAAAGGTGAAACGTTCCCTACCGAAACCATCAGGCTTGTTGTGAGAAGCTCTGGTTTGTGAGAAGCTTATACCCAAACCTACCCCAAATGGGACAAAAATTTTACCACGGCATGTTGATGCCGCTCCATGATAGCATGCCAAGTTTCATGAATTTCAGATGAGTTTTGGATTTACTAGAATTTAAAAACCAGGAATCTCAATGTTTGCGGCCGAGTGACGGTGGCAGGGTGTTTGACATTCATTCCCATTTCTTGCATGGGACCTAAGCATGCAACCAAGGACATAGATTTGAATTTTTAACCAATTTATATGCATTAGAGCATGTGCCTGTAGTTCAAATTTGAATTATGCACATAAATGCATTGAAAACTCAATTAATGTATAAAAATGTCCAAACGATCCCCAAAAAAATCCAAATTTTAACACAACACTCCTGTTGTTCTATGTTGACACTAGAGAAAAAATTGAAATCAAGAAGAGGCAATGGATATCGTTTCGTCCAGAAAGGTGAAACGTTCCCTACCGTAACCATGAGGCCTGTTGTGAGAAGCTTATACCCCAACCTGCCCCAAATGGGACAATATTTTTACCACTGCATGTTGATGCCGTTCCATGATAGCATGTCAAGTTTCATGAATTTCAGACGAGTTTTCGATTTACTGGAATTTTAAAACCATGTATCTCAATGTTAGCGGCCGAGCGAGGGTGGCAAAGGTGTTTGACATTCCTTCCCATTTCTTGCATGGGACCTAAGGTTGCAACCAAGGACACACATTTGATTTTTCAACCCGTTTATATGCACTGGAGCATGTGCTTGTAGTTCAAATTTGAATTATGCACATGAATGCATAGAAAACTCAGTTAATGTATAAAAATGTCCAAGCGAACCCCGAAAAATCTCAAAAATTGCACAACACTCCTGTTGTTCTATGTTGACACGAGAAAAATTTTGAAAGTAAGAAGAGGCAGCACATATCGTTTCGTACCCCAAGGTGGCACGTTCCCTACCGAAACCATCAGGCTTGTTGCGAGTGAAGCTCTGGTTTGCGAGAAGCTTATACCATAACCTGCCCCAAATGGAACAATATTTTTTTACCCCAGCATGTTGATGTCGTTCCATGATAGCATGCCAAGGTTCATGAATTTCAGACGAGTTTTGTATTTACTAGAATTACAAAAGCAAGCACCTCAACATTTGCCGGAGAGCCACGGTGCCGGGGTGTTTGAAATTCATCCCCATTTCTTGAATGGGACACAAGCATCAACCCATGGACACATATATCATTTTACAACCCATTTTGTTGCACCGGAGCATGTGCATGTAGTTTAATTTTGAATTGTGCACCTGAAATGCCTAGAAAACCAAGTTATTGTATAAAAATGTCCAAACAAACCCTGAATAATTCCAAATTTTTTGACGACATGCCTATAGTTGCATGTTCACTGCAGATAAAAGTTCTAGCAATTCAAACACCATCCTTTGCTGCTGTGACCCCATTATGTAATTCAAATCAAGACGAAAAATCAAGTAGATCACACACAGTTTATTATCATTAACCGTGTGAGATGTAGTACAAAATATCCTGGAGCACCGTCGGTGTATAGTATGCATACGGCTTACGCGAGAAGGTGTGTCAGCTACAGTCCATAGCCAGCGTGTCAAGCACACTAGCTCGCTCCTCAAATATCATTTAACTGTTCAGTCGTGGCCGGTGAAAGATGGGGATGTGGACCCGCTTCGTGAGGGCAACTTCGGCGGCCCACTCCGGCGAGAGCGCGGCCGCAGCAGCCAGGCGCGTGCTAACAAGCTTCATGAGCGTGGCCGTAATCTGCGACCAGGCGGCCAAGGCAGCCCAAGCGGCCGCTGTTGCTTCTGAGGTGGCAGCAGCAACATCTGCCTCGGGGATAGCAACTGGCGAGAGCGGCACAGCAGCTGTCCGTTCCGCAGCGGCGGCCTTAGCCCTGTTGGAGGCCGCTCACGACCATGTCGAGGCCACCCACGCCCAGCTCATGGCGATCACCACACAAATCGAACGAAGCTTCTCCGACAACGGTCGGCAACCCACGGCCGAAGACATGGCAATCGCCGAGAGCGTTCGAGCAGCCGTCCGTTCCTTTGCGGCATACCTTGCCACGACGGAGCCCGCCCAAGCGAAGATCGCGGCTGCCCACGCCAAGCTCGTGGCGGCCTATTCCAAAGATATGGCGGATGCGAATGGCGAGATGCTTGCCGAGTATGGTGCGATGGATGCCATGGAGCCCCTTCCCTAGGAGATCGTTGGGTGCGAGCTGGACATGGAGGCGGCGGCGGAGATCGACGAGCACCAGCTGTAGTAGTACTCTTTGCTTTGTTTAATTAAGAGCGCTGGTCTTTAATTTGTTAGAGTAATGTTTAGGTCAGGTAGCTCTGTTTAATTGTTGAAATTGCTCAATTAAGAAGTGTGGGTGTGCTGTAGTCTCCTTTGTGTACGCAAATTTTGCAATGACGTGGATGACCACTGTAACCAGGGAAATTCGAACCAAAATTTTTGACGTTCAAACTCATCACACACGGGTTAAGCTATCTGAATCATTTGTGATGTTCACATATCGTACACAGTGCTGAATAAGGGACCGTGTTTGATGACACTTTGCGTGCTAGTTTTTTCGCTGAACCGATTCAAAAAATTTGGCTTTCTCGGAAATATCTACCTCCCCGCCCCCTCCCCCTTACCAAAAGCCACATTTCCCCTGTTTCCGCCTTCCTTTCCAAGTTGAAACCTTCACTCCTTGCTTGTAGCGCCGCCTCCTCGCCGGCGACCCTCCTTCACGCTGCTCGGCCTCGTCTATCCAGGCAGGTAATCCACACCCGACCCCCATTCTCCTCCTTCCACATCCCACATTCCCTGACCGTCGGCGCGACACCTTCCACACAAATCACCGACCCCTCCACCAAATAAGCACCGCCCTAAGCCATGGTGCACACAATATAGCCAGGAGCTCAAGGAGCATTTGGCAGCGGAGAAGCAAATCGCGACCGCACGCGCGGATGAGGTCGCGATGACTGCCATTCGTGCCGACCCCCAGATTTTGGAGGAGCACCTCGCCGTCGAGGCCACCGTCGACGCCTCGCGCACCGATGTCGCGATGTGGTTGGTTGCTTTAAATGACAATTCGTGGTGTTTTCTTGAGGCCACCCTCGGTGCCTTCGACAAATACTACGAGGTGTTTTCTCAGCGTGCACGTGCTTACCTCAACTCGAGAGCTAGCAGGTTGGTGCCCAGAGCGGCTCAGGCAACTCACCACTACGACGAGGGCACCCACGATGTGGAGGCCTCGCCCTCTTCCATGTCCAAGGAGCCAATCGTCATCGATATCTCCGACAATGAGGAGTAGCTTGTCTTATTAGCTCACTATAAGGACCCATGTTCAGTTTGCTAGCTACTGCCTTTCCCTAACAAATTCTAGTGAATTGTGCTATCTACTTTTACCATGCAATCTGTTGCTCTAGTGTATATTTTCTATAAGTCGTGCAATGTGGTGCTCACTTATTAACTATTTGGTTAATTAGTTGTCGTGATCAGTTAACTGTTTGGTTCAATTCTGCAAATGTGACGTTCAATTCTTCAGGGTGCAATTTTGTATTGTCTTCCATGTGAGAAATAAATCGAATTTTTCTTTACAAAATACATGAGAAACAAATACAATTGCTATATTTCCAAGTTGTCAAGCATGCTTGGTTTGGTTAACTGTCTGATCTTCTAGTATGTTATACATTGTGCAATGTGGTGCTCAGTTAATGTTTGGTTCATTTGTTGTGGTGTTTAGTTAACTGTTTGGTTCAATTCTGCAATGCGATGTTCAATTGTTGTGGGTGCATTCTGTTATTGTATACCATGTGAGAAATAAATTGAATTTGGCTGTACTAAATACATGAGAAACAAATACAATTGCTATATTTCCAAGTTGTTAAGCATGCTTGGTTTGGTTAACTGTCTAATCTTCTATTAGGAGTATGTTATATTGTGCAATGTGGTGCTCAGTTAATATTTGGTTCATTTGTTGTGGTGTTTAGTTAACTGCTTGGTTCAATTCTGCAATGCGATGTCCAATTGTCGTGGGTAGAATTTTGTATTGTTGTGCATGTGAGGAATAATCGAATTTGGCTACACTTAATACATGAGAAACATATACAATTGCTATATTTCCTAGTTCTTAATCATGCTTGGTTTGGATAAATGGGTTTTCCATGTGGCTTGAATTAATCTGATGAATCTGCAATGTGCTTATTTTTCATCAACATATTTTACTAATAGCATGCGAACCCTCACTTAACCTGATCACTAACTACCTTATATGTGTTGCAGGGAAACAATGGGAAGCACTGAGGTTTACAATCAAGGTTTGCACATGCATGGTCCTTTGTCTAATACCACATTATTGTGCAACTGCAGGAACCATTCTAATATTTAGGTTTTTAACAATTTGGTCTTGCACATGTAGGTCCTGCTGTCAGAGGTTTTGACCCTTTTTGCATATGGGGAAATGAGTTGTCCATGAATATCAGTCAAGTCAAGAAACTCAGAAAGATTGTTATGATAAAGAAATTAGCAACAAAAAACAACAAGATCTTTTTCTGCACAATGAAGAAGACATCAGTTCACTACAGGATGGTACTAACTATTATACCTTGCCTTTTTTATTCCTTTGCCCCATTTCCAATATAGAGAAGATATTTATGCACATCCTTGTTTTCAGGCCTTTCCAAAGCAGTTCACTGATGATTACCTCTCAAACCACATGTATGGTCAGGAGGCGAGGAAGGTATTCATACAACACCCACGATTCAATATTGAAGTGTTCCTGAAGAGGACGAAGGATGGACGGTCAATCATCCACAGGCACTGGCCTAAAGTTGCAAAGACCTTCAACATCAATGAAGGCTCAATATTTGCCTTCCACTTCAGCAGTTTTCCAGATGAGATACATCTATCTATGTACCGTCTATGATGATAATTTCGAAAGGTTATAGATGTTGCATGTGAAACTTGGTGCTGGTGCAGTTGTGTAATGGGGTAGCTGAGTGCTGAAGCTATATGATGTTGTACTCTGATGTATTTCAATTATGAAATCCTGCTTCCTTAATATGAAAATGAAATATATTGTGTGCTTAATATGAAATGTCAATTAGATTAATAAATGGATCATTAATAATAGGACAATTAGCCTGCTAATGGCCAATTAGCCTGCTAATTGGGTTTTTCTATTGCAAACGGTTATTGAGAAAACACCATGGGCGATGACCTCAGGCAACGCACACAGTTTCTAGGAATAAACCATGTTGGATTAATGAACAATCACACATGACATCCTCTTGAAAACTGTTTGCGTTAGGCCACCTGACGCAAATGTTTACCACATAAAAACTGTGTGTGATGGACAGCCTTTGCCACACAGTTTCTTCTACGCACCGTGTGTGATGCATTCAATAACGCAAATGATAAAATTGTTAATACCGTGTGCAATGGAACCGCTATCACAAACGATTTAACGGGCAAAATTGTGTGTTATGTACCTGCAAACAGAAACGTTTTCCTTGGAGCGACTGTGTGGGATGTATATACGAACGAAAATGTTTAGCGGGGACTGACTGTGTGGGATGAACTTACGACCGGAAATGATTTCGCCTGTATAATTGAATTTTTTTAGCACTATTGTACGTATAACCGTATTTGATCGCTCACCGGTCGCACATGACCTCATTTTGCCGAGCGTGTGTTCCAGGAGGGCATATCCCCGACGGTTTCTGGGTCGTGTGGGAAGGACCCCCCTATCGCAGTCACTCACTAGGCGACGGTTCCAAATGCCATCGCGAAAAGGGGTTAAAAACCATTTGTATAGCACCTTGCTGTACTAGTGCCCACTTCACAAAAATATTTGCCTTCTTTTTCGTTTGCCGTTTGCTTGTTTGCTATCTTTGCTTGTATTGCCATGTGCCTTCTATATGCTCGCATCTTTGCTTGCTAAAAATCTATTGATATGGATCCCCATCCACTTTCTAATCTTTTTAAAAGATCCAATCATGATGAACCAATTGCTAGTGAGTTGAGTGCACTAGATTATTTTTATGAAATTTTGCTTGAGATTCATGAATCTGAAAATTGTGATGAAGAAAATTATGAAGTAATTCATGATAGCTCCTTGAATGAAAAGCATGATTGCAATGATTTTACTATAAATTCTATTAATGTCAATTGTGCTAATAATATTCAAAGCCCCAAGCTTGGGGATGCTAATTTTACTATGTCCACTATTTATTAAAATGATCATGATTGGGGTGATTCTTCTTATGATCTTGAAAATTTATTTAAGCCTCATGATGAATACAATATTGATAATAGTGTTTGCACTAATATTGAAAGTGGGTTTGGAAGAGTGTCAAATCTAGGTAATAATGATCCCACTACTTTGGAGAATGGTCAACCTTATGAAATTTTTCATAAAAGTGGGCTTGGAGAGATCATGACTTTAGTTGATGTTAATCCCACTATCTTGGAAGATTATAAAACTTTTATGCATGTGGATCATGAAGAGAAAATTTTATATGATAGCTATACTGTTGAATTTGATTATGATCCTACATGTAATTATTATGAGAGAGGAAAATATGGTTGTAGAAATTTTCATGTTACTAATTTACCTCTTGTTATGTTGAGATTGCTATTGTTTCTTTGTTCTTCCTTGCATATGCTATATATTTCTTGTCTTGATAACTTGTTTACTTATAAAAGCCCTATGCATCATAAGTATGTTAGACTTAAATGTGTTTGTCTCTTGTATTATGATGCTCTCTTTGTGTTCCAATTCTTGTCTTTCATGCGAGCATCATGAAAATTATCAATGCCTAGCTAGGGGCATAAAACGATAGCGCTTGTTGGGAAGCAACCCAATGAATAAAATTTATTTTTGCTTTTTTATTTATGTTCTTGAGTGTTTGCAAAATTATGCCTCTGTTATGATTGTGATTTTTTATGTTTTAATTAGTATTTGTGCCAAGTAAAGCCTTTGGGATAGCTTTGGTGATAGTTGATTTGATCCTGTTGAAAAACAGAAACTTTTGCGTCCAGTAAAAGAATTGTTTAAATTCATAGAAGAGACTAAAAATTCTGAATTTTTTACACAAGATTGATATACAAATTGCCTTTGTTGTCCTAATGTTTAAGAATATTTTGGAGTTACATAAGTACGAGAATTATTCATATATTTACAGACTGTTCTGTTTTTGACAGATTCTGTTTCCTTTGCATTGTGTGCTTATTTTGATGAATCTATGGATTTTATTGGGGGTTATAAGCCATGGCAAAGTTAGAATACAGTAGATATAATGCAATAAAAAATTTGAATTGGTTTGCAACAGTACTTAAAGTAAAGATTGGTTTTCTTATACTAACGGATCTCACGAAGGTTTTGTTAAGTTTTATGTGATTGAAGTATTCAAGTTTTGGGTGAGATCGCGATGGATGAAGGAATAAGGAGTGAAAGCCTAAGCTTGGGGATGCCCCATGGCACCCCAATTTAATATTCAAGGAGAACCAAACAACTAAGCTTGGGGATGCCCTAGAAGGCATCCCCTCTTTCTTCTAACGACCATCGATATTTTACTTGGAGCTATATTTTTATTCGCCATATATCATGAGTTTTGCTTGGAGCGTCTTGTATTATATGAGTCTTTGCTTGTTTTTATTTTTAGTTTTCCACAAGTATCCTTGCTGGACACACCTATTTGAGAGAGCCAAAATTATGCTATGATTTGTTAGAATTACTCTTTATGCTTCACTTAAATTTTTTGAGCTATGGAATTGCTCTTGTGCTTCACTTATATCTTTTTGAGCACTGTGTGCTTTAATATTTTTGAAGAAATGCTCCCATGCTTCACTTAGATTAATTTGAGAGTTAGTAAATTTTTGAATAAATTCTCTCATGCTTCACTTATATTATTTTGAGAGACGAAAAATTTTATGCTCATGTTCTTCACTTAGATTTATTTGAGCTTGTCAAAAGCAATTGCAATATATGAAATTAGTTCCAAAGTGATAGATATTTAAGAGGGATATAATAAAAACTTTCATGAAGATCATTGGATAAAATAAACTTGATTCTTTGTAATAGTTTTGAGATATGATGATAGTGATATGTGAGTCATGTTGGTGAGTAATTATGCTTTAGTAAGAATATTGGTGTTAAGGTTTGTGATTCCCTATGCAAGCATGAAAGTCAATAGTTATGCAATGAAATTACATCCTACTTGTGGTGCATTATTCGGTGTTAGTTATGCTTAATGCTCGCTTATGTGATTTTTTGTTTCTTGCTTGGTTGCTTCTCAATCTTTTTGCTAGCCTCCACTTGTACTAAGTAGAAATGCTACTTGTGCATACAAATCCTTAAACCCAGTTTTGTCATATGAGTCCACCATACCTACCTATATGCGGTATTTCCATGTCGTTCTAAGCAAATTTGTATGTGCCATCTCTAATTTTCAAAATGAATTTCCTTTTTGTGTGCCCGTACCGCTCATGAAGCGGCAGGGGGTGGCCAATATTTTCCATGCTAGATGTGTTATTTTCAAGATGAGTGTTTATTCACTTGTCATTGCACGAGAGTACGGCGGTAATAGAGATGCCCAGTCCTGAAATGAAAAATAAATTTACTTTATGTTGTCAAATAATAAATTCCTTGGAAAGTGTTGGTTTGGACGGTACCCGTGGATACGGCTAGCCGAGGAGTGTGAAAGTATGGTGGAAAAAGGAATAAACTTTATTTTCTGTTTGGGAACCGCCTATGATATATCTAGCATGGAAAGTGTTGGGAATTACTCAGTCATTTTCGTTGACGGAAAAGTATGCCTCTCTAAAAAATTTATCTCTCAATTTAAGCTTTGAGCTCTGGCACCTCTACAAATCCCTACTTCCCTCTGCGAAGGGCCTATCTATTTACTTTATGCAATTTTTATTTTTATTTGAGTCTCCACCTTCTCTTATAAAGCACCAACTAAGGGGCACTATGATCGTACTTGAGCATTGGATGTAGCTAATATGCGAGTGTGTTTCATGAATGGATCAATGATTGAGCATGCTGGGATAGGGATAACTTTCTTTAGTGTTGATATTTTGAAAGACATGGTTGCTTGTTGATATGCTTGAGTATTGAAATCTTCATGTCAAAACTAGACTATTGCTTTGAACCATATAAAAGTCCAAATGTCCATGCTACAAAAGAAAAGAGTATGTGATGAACATGTTAGGCAGCATTCCACATCAAAAATTATGTTTTTATCATTTACCTACTCGAGGACGAGTAGGAATTAAGCTTGGGGATGCTGATATGTCTCCAATGTATCTATAATTTTTGCTTGTTCCATGTTGTTAAATTATCATTCTTGGATGTTTTACAATCATTTTATAGCAACTTTATATCATTTTTCGGGACTAACCTATTGACATAGTGCACAGTGCCAGTTGCTATTTTTTTTGCTTGTTTTTTACTTCGCAAAATATCAGTACCAAACGGAGTCCAAATGCAGCGAAAATTTTTGGAGATTTTTTCTGGACCAGAAGACACCCAGTGGGCCAAAGAAATACCAAAGAGGAGGCCCGAGGTGGGCACAACCCACCAGGGTGCGCCAGGAGGTCCAGGCGCGCCCAGGGGGGTTGTGCCCCGCTCAGTGACCTCCCGCACCACCTCTTCGCCCTATAAATTCCCAAATATTCCAGAAACCCTAGGGGAGTCGACGAAACACAAATTAAGTGGCCGCAAGTTCTAGAACCATGAGATCCAATCTAGACACCATCACGGACGGGTTCATCATCTTCATTGGTGCCTCTCCGATGATGCGTGAGTAGTTCACCATAGACCTACGGGTCCGTAGGCAGTAGCTAGATGGCTTCTTCTCTCTTTTTGATTCTCAATACAATGGTCTCTTGGAGATCTATTTGATGTAACTGTTTTTTGTGGTGCGTTTGTTGGGATCTGATGAACTTTGAGTTTGTGATCAGATCTATATCCATGAATATTATTTGAGTCTTATTTCGATCTCTTATATGCATGATTATTTATAGACTCGTGTTTCTTCTTTGAATCTTTGGTTTAGTTAGGCTAACTAGATCGATTTTTCTTGCCATGGGAAGAGGTGCTTTGTGATGGGTTCGATCTTGCGGTGTTCTTTCCCAGTGACAGAAGGGGCAGCAAGACACGCATGTATCGTTGCTATTAAGGATAACAAGATGGGAGATATTCCTACATGAATAGATCTCGTCTACATCATGTCATCGTTCTTCTTGCATTACTCCATTTCTCCATGAACTTAATACACTAGATGCATGCTGAATAGCGATCGATGTGTGGAGTAATAGTAGTAGATGCAGGCAGGACTCGGTCAACTAATCTTGGATGTGATGCCTATATATTGATCATTGGCTTGGATATCGTCATAATTATTCGATCTTCTATCAATTACGCAACAGTAATTTGTTTACCCACCGTGTGCTATTTTCTTGAGAGAAGCCACTAGTGAAATCTACGGCCCCCGGGTCTATTCTTTATCATATTTGCTTTGAGATCTATTTTTATTCGCTTTTATTTTCAGATCTATTATTCCAAAACCCAAAATACCTTGCAGCTCCTTTTTGTTACTTATTTTATTTTTTGTTTTATCGAGAGCTTTTTATCCAATATATCACAAATTTTATGCCGTCAACTTGACAATTTCTGGCGCCATTACCCAAAGAGGGATTGACAACCCCTCATAAGCGTCGGGTTGCAAGTATTTGTTCTTTGTGTGCAGGTACTGTTTACATAGTGTTGCTTGGTTCTCCTACTGGATTGATACCTTGGTTTCATAACTAAGGGAAATACCTACCGTCGCTGTACTGCATCATCCCTTCCTCTTTGGGGAAATACCGACGCAGTTTCAAGCGACATCAACAGCCTACTTCGTGAAGATCTACCCTGAGTGAGGCTAGTCCTTCGTGGACGTAAGCCATGGTGGAATAGACAAGGTCGCTTCTTTGTGGACCCTTCGTGGGTGGAGCCCTCTGTGGACTCGCGCAACTGTTACCCTCCGTGGGTTGAAGTCTCCATCAACATGGACGTACGATAGCAGCACCTATCAGAACCATGCCAAAAATCACTGATACGTCTCCAATGTATCTATAATTTTTTATTGTTCCATGCTATTATATTATCCATCTTGGATGTTTTATATGCATTATTATGCTATTTTATATCGTTTTTGGACTAACCTATTAACCTAGTGCCCAGTGCCAGTTGTTGTTTTTTCCTTGTTTTTGTCTTATACAGAAAATTAATACCAAACGGAATGAATTTTTTTGAGGATTTTTCTTGGACCAGAAGACACCCAGGAACCTTTGGGAGGAGATCAGAGGGGCCACCAGTTGGCGACAAGCTCGGAGGGCGCACCCTAGGGGGGCGCCCCCAGGCCTGTGGGCCCCCTGGTGCTCCTCTAACCCTAATCTTTGTTCTATAAATACCCAAATATTCCCCGTATACCATAGGGAACACCAAAAATACTTTTCCGCAGCCGCAAGTTTGTGTCCTCGTGTGATCCCATCTGGAGACCTGTTCTGGTACTCCGCCGGAGGGGGATTCGATCACGGAGGGCCTCTACATCAACCTTGTTGCCGTTCCGATGATGTGTGAGTAGTTTACCACAGACCTACGGGTCCATAGCTATTAGCTAGATGGCTTCTTCTCTCTCTTTGATCTTTAATACAATGTTCTCCTTGATGTTCTTGGAGTTCTATTCGATGTAATCTTCTTTTGCAATGTCTTTGGTTGAGATCCAATGAATTGTGGATTTATGATCAGATTATCTATGAATATTATTTGAGTCTTCTCTGAACTCTTTTATGCATGATTAAGATAGCTTTGTATTTCTCTCTAATCTATTGATTTTGTTTGGCCAACTAGATTGATTTTTCTTGCCATGGGAGAGGTGCTTTGTAATGGGTACAATCTTGTGGTGCTTATACCCAGTGATAGAAGGGGACATGACACATATTTGTATTGTTGCCATTAAAGATAAAAAGGTGGGTTTTATTTCATATTGATTGGATCTATCCCTCTACATCATGTCATCTTGCTTAAGGCATTACTCCGTTCTTGTTAACTTAATACACTAGATGCATGCTAGATAGCGGTCGATGTGTGGAGTAATAGTAGTAGATGCAGGCAGGAGTCAGTCTACTTGTCACAGACATGATGCCTATATTCATGATCATTGCCTTAGATATCGTCATAACTTTGTGCTTTTCTATCAATTGCTCAACAGTAATTTGTTTACCCACCGTATGTGTTCTTTCAAGAGAGAAGCCTCTAGTGAAAACTATGGCCCCCGGGTCTATCTTTATCATATTATTTTCAGATCTACCAAACCAAAAACCCAAAAATACCTTGCTGCAATTTATTTACCTTTACTTTATTTTGCACTTTTATTTATCTTTTATACCTATCTCTATCAGATCTCATCCTTGCAAGTAACCGTGAAGGGATTGACAACGCCTTTATCGTGTTGGGTGCAAGTATTTGTTTGTGTAGGTGCAACCATTGGTGACTTATGTGTTCCTCCTACTGGATTGATACCTTGGTTCTCAACCAAGGGAAATACTTATCTCTACTTTGCTGCATCACCCTTTCATCTTCAAAGGAAAAACCAACGCAAGCTCAAGAAGTAGCAATCACCATGTCTTCATTGCGTTTGATTTCTCCGGTCCCTCCTTTACGTTCATATGCAAAATCTTTACTTTATGTTGCTCAACTCTTAGACTTGTATGTGTAGGGTGTTGCTTGACTTGGTAGAATTGCTAAAACTTGCCTACAACTAAAATTGGGAAAATGATAGCTTTTTATTTGGTCAAGCAGTCTAATCACCCCCCTCGAGACATACTTTTGATCTTATAATTGGTATCAGAGCTTTAGTCTCCATTGCTTTGGTTAGTTAAGTGTATATTCACCCCCCCCCCTCTAGACCTATCCTCTCGATTCTACAAATTGCAGCAACTATTTTTAGGGTTTTAGTAAATATAAAGTTAATGGACCTGAGGGACCATATCGTTCACTAGAGGCATCTCTCCCATGGGCATAGCAATGGTGGATAAACAAATTACTGTTGGTCAATTGATAGAAAATTACACAATTATGATGTTATTCATGGCATGATCAATATGTAGGCATTACCTCTGAGACAAGTAGACCGACGTCCATCTGCATCTACTACTATGACTCCACCCCTCGACCTCTATCCAGCATGCATATTAGGATATTAAGTTCATAACAAACAGAGTAATGCTTGGAGCATGATGACATAATGTAGATAAAGTAAGACCAAATATTATGTACGAACCCCATCGTTTTACCCTTAGTAGTAAAAATACAATACGTGCCTTGCTACTCAGCCTGTCACAGAGTAAGGTCACTGCAAGATTGAACCTACTACCATGCACCTCTCCCATTGAAGACAAATCAATCTAATTGGCCAAAAGAGATAGATAGATCGGAGAGAAATACAAGGCTAAAAAAATCACACATAATAAATCTATTCAATTAATTTCAATGAATAATCTGATCATAAACCCATAATTCATCAGATCCCAACAAACACATCGCAAAAGTTTGCATCGGATTGATCTCAGATGAGTTCATTGTATTGAAGATCTAGAGAGAGAGAGAGAGCCATCTAGCTACTACTATGGACCCGTAGGTCCTGTGGGAACTACTCACGCATCATCATGGAGGCAGCAAGGTTGATGAAGATGGTCTCCGTGATGGGTTCCCCCTTCGGCAGACTACCGAAAAGACATTCAGATGGGATCACGGAAGAAAAGAGGCTTGCGTCAGCGAAATAATTGTTTCGGGACCTCTCTTGGATGTTTCTCAATATTTGGGAATTTAAAGGCCGGGAATTAGGGTAAACGGAGCAGCGGAGGGCCCACAAGGGGGTAGTGCGCGCCTACCCCCCTGATACGTCCATTTTGCATCATGTTTACCTACTGTTATTTATAATGTTTTTATGCATAATAATGCTTTTTGGAGTAATTCTAATGCCTTTTCTCTCATAATATGCAAGGTTTACACAAAGAGGGGGAATGCCGGCAGTTGGAATTCTGGACCCGAAAAGGCTACGTCAGAGTTACCTATTCTACACATCTCCAAATGAGCTGAAAATTTACGAAGAATTATTTTGGAATATATAAAAAATAATGGAGCAAATAACTGTTGGAGGGGGCCCACCTGGTGAGCACAAGACACCAGGGCGCGCCTGGGCCTCCAGGCGCGCCCTGGTGGGTTGTGCCCAGCACGGCCCACCTCCGGTGCCAATCTTCTGGTATATAGGTAATTTTGACGTAGAAAAAATCAAGGGGGGATTTCGGGACAAAGCGCCGCCGTCTCGAGGCGGAACTTGGGCAGGAGCACTTTTGCCCTCCGGCGGAGCGATTCTGCCGGGGGAACTTCCCTCTCGGAGGGGGAAATCATCGCCATCCACTACAAAAAAAATACACTTCCGTGATGATACGTGTTTGTCACAGTGGGTCACGTTTTCTGTCATGCATGTACATCCATGACGATTTTATGACAGAATCAAGATAGTCATACATGTGATGTCGTAGAAGTGTTCCATGACAATACCAAAATTATCATCACGGAAGTGTCCACTTCCATGATGATAAATGGTGCGTCATGGAAGTGCTTTCGCCAAGGGTAACTGACACATGGCATCCACCGTAACGGGTCGCCGTTAAGCTATCAGGTTCCAGTTTGGATCCGTTAACCCGTTAACAGCCCAGACCAATGGGGATTTTCCACGTGTAAAATTCTCAATGGCCAGAGGAACCACGTGTCGGCTCAGCGTTGGGACAGATGTCATCCACTCATTGGACGGGAGGCGCCTGTGATACGTCGACATGTGGCACAACCCAACAGAGGCCCATTCAGGTGAAAAGGCCGGCCCGTTTGACTTGGTCAAAAGGTAGCGGGCCGGCCCACGAAAAGCCTGTTAATGGCCTGTTAGCATATCACTACTGCAGGATGCTGCTGACGCGACACTACGACCAGAGACCCTTTGACGAAACTGTGTGCGATGCATTAATCGCAAACAGTGATGTAACAAAACTGTCAAAAAAGATGCAAAACGTTTGCGATGGCAGATACATCAAACACGGTTCAGATTTTAGTTGCGTGTGCAATGCTGGGCATACGGTTCAGTCCAATAAACTGTTTGCGATGAGGCAGAAGAACAGAAACGGGCAGCCAGATGAAGGTGTGTGCGATATATGGCACACAGTTCACTCGGATGAACTGTTTGTGATTAGGCAACACAAAAGAAACGGTCAGCCAGGTGAAGGTGTGTGCGATATATGGCATACAGTTCACTCGAATGAACTGTTTGCGTTGAGCCAAGAGAACAGAAATGGTTCAACTTAACAAGATGTGTGTGATACGCGACAAACAGGCCTGTAATCAAAAATGTGTGGGAAGACCAATAACAACACAGATGATTCCTGTTAACAAGCCGTGTGTGTTGTGAGCAAACGATTGCTGCTATACAATTGTCATTGATTGATGAAATCATCACCGATGGGTTCCATTCTTTAGTCCATGTGCGATGTGATTTGCTCTGTCCGCGCAACATCTATGCTCTGTCTAGAGAGCATCAACATATATACTTAAAAAGACAACATTGCATAACCAAATTAAGCATACAATTACACAAGTGACTACACACATAACATTTCCACACACCAAAGTAAGCAATTACATGCATACTAAACTAGGAGAAACGAGGATCTAATCATCTACTTCTTGTTGCGACGACGCTTGCCATTGCTCTTCTTCCGGTTGGATCCCTGGCCGTTTTGGGGAAGGAGGCACTTCCTCATATCAACGATCTGCCTGTACATCTCGTAGCTCGTGTAGGCCTCCTTGGCCACATACACGACGTGAGCTTTGTCGAGTTTCTCCATCCAGGCTGAGTGTCAGGCACGCTTATCCTTGTTGCAGGAATCCTTCATGTCTCTGTAGTAGGGATCGATGATGGCCTCGGTGAGGTGAACCAGTGAGTCCTTCTCGTCCTCGTTGTTGCCCCAGATCTTGTATTGGCCCTGGATGTCGACAAGATTCTGGCAGGCGATGCCCGAATTCTTGAGCACCTTTACATCGTTGGTGATGTCCACCATAGCGAACATGTAGTGGGGGCTGTTGACAAACCTGGCGAAATGCTCGCAAGGCCTTGTGGCAAGGCAGTAGTGGTAGACAAGGACGTGATTGCGCACGCACATCTGGGCGACAGCGACCTTGGGACGAGACCCAGCATGAGCACGGGTGTACTCGAGGTCGAACCCGACCACCTTATACTTCTCCTCAGCAAGCAACAACTCCATGATGTGGATGGAGTGCTCCACCCTGACCGGGTTGTTGGTGTACACCACCGAGAGCTCCGTGAAACTTCTGTGGGTGTCCACCATGGCATGCATGGTGAACTGCTGCTCGTTGTCGGTAGCCGCTCGGAGCGCCTTTGGAGCCGCGCAGGATACCCTCTAAGAATTTGTCATGGTGAGTGTGCTTCTTGCAATGGTGGGGCGCGATCGAAAGGTTGAAGAGACACAAGGGTTAAATGGCCGCTGTAATAAATGGGGGCCGGCCGGCCTGTAATCGCCGCGTCTTGTCATCGCGTTCATAGCGGAGGATTCCAGTGCACGCTTGACAACACCGCACACATTTCATTTGACCATGCGTGGGCTCCAAGAGGCACCAAATGTATCATCGGTGAGCCTGTTCCCGTGCTACCGTGCAGTTTACCGCGCAAGCTTCCCGCCCGGCTAGTTTGGCCATGCATCGGCTAGAAGAGGGACAAATTGTGGGCGTTTATTGGCAAAAAGCTTTGTAAAAACGAAGTGTGTGGAATGACTTCGGTCATAAGTTTACCCGTGGGTGATGAAGTCAAAGTTACACAGAAGGGTGATGATGAACACTCGAGTGCGATAATTAATTCTGCGCTCTACAGTGAAGATCGCGGTCGAGTTAGCTATATAGATCGTGTGCTATGAGATCGAAAAGGTAAACACGTTAGAGAATGGTTAATAAAATCTAAGTACATTGCATATTAATGTTAAAATAGTGCTACCAATATATGAGTCTCATACGATGCCATTTCAACGATTGTGCCACAAAAGCTCGAAATATTACAAGGTTCAAATTCCAGAGTTATATGGCTCAAATTCGAAGATTACAAGGTTCAAACTGATATTAGAAATGAAATTCAGCTCATCAGCTGCAAACGCTCGCGCTGATCCACTGAACATGGATATAAGAGAGGTTTAAATTAATATTACCACTTGTAAGGCTGGTTTCGAAACCTCATAATTTTTGCAAATGGGTCAGCCACTGAGAAGTCATGTATGGGGTTGACACGATGACTTTCGATTACTCTGTCATCTGAAGTTCCAGAATGAAATTCAGCATTTTCGGAGCCTATTCCATTCTGCCGCAGCCGCCGGTGCTGATCAACAAACCATTCATTTTTGCGAAATAAATGTAGGGCAAACCTCATTACCTTCAGCACCCTTGGTCTGACAACAAAGAACTTGGCAAATATAATCTCCGGTAAGGTCCCTCGGTAGGAGTTCAAAGTAATTTCTGAGAGATGCAGATCTAGGCATTCAATGTGATTGTTATATTGTATCACATTATCCACCACCAGGCCTAATCTTATCTGCAAAAGAAGAAAATGTGTTAGTGCCTACATGCAGTTTTGAACACTACTACAGGCCTATTTGGCTTGCAGGATTTGTAAAATCACTAACGTGCCATCTTTGATCCGACATGATGTCGGTGCAACAAAGCCTGGGTCCGTTGCCCAGACTGTGCAAAGGCCCAAGGACAAGATTGCAACACCAAGGACAGATCAAAGCACGAGGGATCAATTCTTTGGTAGGGCCAAAGTGCAGATCAAGAAGACCAAGATGAGCTAGAGAAGCAAGATATCGCTAAGAAAAGAACCTCCCTTGCCGGACAGGCGAGCCTGGCAAGGTTGGGTTTGCCCTGGAAGCAAGTTTCCAGATCATCATGGCAGGCCTGCCGGGGCTTACGGAGGCAAACCACTCCACCGCACCACCTCATCACGACGCACGTCGTCGATCAGTGCGGTGTCAAGCTCCAAAGTGACTAAGTGGCTGCTATTTGCCACATGGCAGCCTCTTCCTACGGAAAATACCCCCAGGCGACACCCGTCCTGAGATGTGTCAAGCAAGCAGGCGCGAAGTTGGCAAAACAGCCCGGCAGGGCCTGCCGGGCAAGCTGAGATGTGATGTTGAGCGGCGCATTTAATGCGCTCTGTCAGCCTGCAGAGTTAGGTATGATAGCACATTTTGCTATCTAATCAGTATGTAATGACTGATTTGCCACTGTGGTGACCCCTTGATCTATAAAAGGAGGCCCATGGCAACTGTAGAAGGGGTTGGCTGATCCGGACGCTTGCACACTCATACGCTCATAGGCGCGAAGCTGGCAAAACAGCCCGGCAGGGCCTGCCGGGCAAGCTGAGATGTGATGTTGAGCGGCGCATTTAATGCGCTCTGTCAGCCTGCAAAGTTAGGTATGATAGCACATTTTGCTATCTAATCAGTATGTAATGACTGATTTGCCACTGTGGTGACCCCTTGATCTATAAAAGGAGGCCCATGGCAACCGTAGAAGGGGTTGGCTGATCCGGACGCTTGCACACTCATACGTGCTTAGCTGCTCTCGCCCCGAGGCGACCTTGCTAGGCAAGAGCGCTACGTTCCGCCACCATTTTTCCACCATCAATCCACCAAAGCAGGAGTAGGGTTTGACACCTCACGGCGGCCCGAACCTGGGTAAAAACTGCCCGTGTGATCTCTACCGTGTTGTGTGACGCTTCTTCGCTCTTTGTGCAATGTGCCCATCCCCCCGCCGAACCAAAAGGGGCTCAAGACCCCATAGGTGGCCGTGGTTTCCCACGACACATGATTAGCATGGGCAGTGATGACCGTTGAGGGATCGGGCATGCCTAGTACCGGCAAGAAGGCTAAGACCGAAGCCTCCGGCAAGGAAGTTGCCGCGTGCACTGACTGCCGGGAGGCTGCGGCTGGCGAGAAGGCTGCGAAAGGCGATGGGCCGTATTGCAAGATTCATCGGACCAAGGGCCACGATTTCCAAGAGTGTCACCAGGTTGAGCAGCTCGTCAAGAAGCAGAGGGCTAAGTATGAGAAGCATGATAAGGAAAAAGGTCAGAATGGTACTGGCGCGAAGGGCCGGGGTGGTGAAGCAAATCCCCCCGGCAAGGCTCCTCGGAACCAAGGAAAACCCGCCAAGGGCCGAGAGAAGGAGGATTGCAATGCTGAGAGTGATGGAGGGGATGAAGAGGAAACCAGCGAGCAGGAATTCCAGAAGGCCACTGACGCCCTGTGTATTGACGGGGGTGCATCTTTGCACTCCTCTAACCGCCAACTTAAACAGTGGGCGCGTGAGGTCAGTGTCGTGGAGCCAGTGGCAGATTCTCGGAAGCCGCTCAAGTGGTCACGCACGCCCATCATCTTTGATGAAGAGGACCATCCTGACCGCACCACTGCGGTAGGGTGCTTGCTGTTGTTGGTCTCACCAATGATTCACAACCTCAAAGTCACAAAGATGTTGGTTGACGGCGGGGCCGGGTTGAATCTGATTTCCCCAAAGGTTATCAGCAAACTCCAGATAGCAGAGGAAGAGCTTGAGGTTACTGGCACATTTCAAGGAGTCAATCCCGGCAGGAGTCATCCTAAGGGAAAGATCACATTGCCAGTGACATTTGGAGGGGAGTTGAACTATCGGACTGAGAAGGTTGTGTTTGATGTGGTCGACCTCCCCCTGCCATATAATGGAATCCTTGGACACCCAGCTTTGGCAAAATTCATGGCGGCATCCCACTATGCCTACAACACTTTGAAGATGCCAGGGCCAGTTGGTGTCATTTCCATCCCATCAGACAAGAAGGACGCAATTATTTGCGTAGATAAGATGTACCGGGACGCAGTCGCGATAGGGGCCGCGGAAGCCACAGTTCCTGCCAAGGAAATCAAAGGAAAGAAGAAGGCTAGCAGAGACACCAGCAAAGAGTCCGGGAAGCGTACCTCTTTGGGGTATGCTATGCCTGTGGATGACGTGCTGGAAAGTTCCAACAACAAGAAGTCCAAGGCTGCTGCACCCCATGTGAAAAAGGTCCCGGCAGGGCTGGCTGGCGCTGATGGTACTTTTACTATCAGTGCCACCCTTGACGACAAATATGAAAGCGCGCTCGTTGCCTTCCTGCGGGCGAATATCGATGTGTTTGCCTGGCAACCATCTGATATCCCCGGTGTTCCCAGGGAGGTAATCGAGCACCACCTTGCTTTCTGCCCACATGCCCGACCCGTCAAACAGAAGGTCCGGAAGCAGGCCTTGGAGCGGTAGCAATTCATTGCCGAGGAAATCAAGAAACTTGAGCCAGCTGGTCTGGTCAGAGGAGTACTACATCTAACATGGTTAGCAAACCCAGTGGTTGTGCGCAAGGCTAATGGGAAATGGAGGCTTTGCATAGATTTCACGGATCTGAACAAGGCATGCCCGAAGGACCCATTCCCCTTACCGCGCATCGACCAAATTGTGGATTCCACTTCCGGGTGTGATTTTCTATCCTTTCCGGATGCATACTCTGGGTATTATCAGATCTTTATGTCCAAGGAAGATGAAGAAAAGACCTCATTCATCACCCCATGTGGCACGTACTGCTTTGTGCGCATGCCTTTCGGGTTGAAGAGTGCCGGGTCCACTTTTGCAAGAGCAGTCTAGGTTGGTTTTGAACCACAGTTACACAGGAACATTGAAGCTTATATGGATGATATTGTGGTCAAGACCAAGGACAGATCAACCCTCATCCAAGATTTGGAAGAGACATTTGCTAATATGCGCAAGATCAACTTGAAGCTGAACCCGGAGAAGTGTGTGTTTGGTGTTCCCTCCAGCAAGCTACTTGGTTTCTTTGTGTCCCACCGCGGGATCGAAGCCAACCCAGATAAGATCAAGGCTATCGAGCAGATTCAAGCACCCAAGACAGTTAAGGATGTGAGGCGTTTGACGGGGTGCGTTGCCGCGCTTAGCAGATTCATCTCCAAGTCTGCCGAACGCGCCTTGCCGTTCTTCAAAATTTTGAAGAAGGCAGGACCCATGAAGTGGACCCCGGAAGCAGACGCAGCACTGCGAGATTTGAAGGCCTACTTGTCCTCTGTGCCCACTTTTGTTGCTCCCAGACCACAAGAGCCGTTGCTGCTATATCTGGCGGCCACCAATCAAGTGGTTAGTGCAGCACTAGTGGCGCAGCGAGAAGTAGAGGAAGCAGCAACCTCAGCTAGTGTCCCGTCCAGGAAAGAGAGAAAGAGAACAGCCTGGCAAGGTCAGATATGGATCAGGATAAAGAAGAGCACGGTAGCGAAGGCAACCCCAAGGACGCGGCAAGGAAGAAAGTAGTGCAGCGCCCAGTGTACTTTGTCAGCCCCCTATTACAGGGGCTAGATCAAGGTACTCTGGTGTGCAAAGGTTGATTTTTGGCCTTATCATGGCCTCAAGGAAATCGCGCCACAACTTCCAAGCCCATGAGATCACGGTTGTCACTCGCTTCCCGTTGCAAAGGATACTCCGAAACCCAGAGGCTACCGGCAGAATAGTGGAATGGGCATTGGAGTTATCCAGCTTTGGCCTGAAGTTTGAAAGCACATCAATGATTTAGAGCAGGGCATTGGCAGAGTTTATTCCAAAATGGACGCCAACCCCTGATGAAGAAGTGCTTGAAACAGTTATCCCCGGCAAGGAAGCGCCCCAAAAATGGATCATGTATTTCGATGGTGCCTTCTCCCTACAAGGTGCGGGGGCTGGTGTGCT
Organism: Thinopyrum elongatum; assembly: GCA_011799875.1. Classification (NCBI taxonomy): domain Eukaryota; kingdom Viridiplantae; phylum Streptophyta; class Magnoliopsida; order Poales; family Poaceae; genus Thinopyrum; species Thinopyrum elongatum. The sequence goes on from CM022297.1 coordinate 378,321,254, forward strand.
TCTCGTTGCTCCCACTGGAGAGCACTTGAAGTACGTCATCCAGATGCATTTTCCCCGGGAGGAGGCGACCAACAATACAGCAGAGTATGAACGGCTCCTTGCCGGGCTCAGGATTGCCACTGAATTGGGAATCAAGAAGCTGATCATTCGAGGAGACTCACAACTTGTGGTGAGACAAGTCAACAAGGATTACCAAAGCCCATTGATGGAGGCATATGATGAGGAAGTGAGGAGATTAGAGGAGCACTTTGACGGATTGCAAACAGAGCATGTACGCCATGCGGAAAATAGCATCGCTGACCATCTGTCAAAGTGTGCTGCGCAAAATCTTCTTGTGGAACCAGGAACTTTTGTTCTCCATCTTACTCAGCCCTCCGTATCCCCGACAACAATGGCCCGAAAGAGGAGGAAATTGGACTCCGGTAAGCCTCTCCCGGTAGAGCCCCTCGGGGCTCCTGGCAGGGACCCTACCGGAAACAATTCCCCCTCGATTGCCGGGCTGTGCCCTCCTGCCGGGCCACTGGTCCCCGCGGTCGAGGAACGCGCTCCCGCAGATGAGGAGGTGCCACTAGTCCTTCTTGCCGAGCCCCAGGCTCCAACTTGGGCAAGGCACATAGTCCATTTCCTCCAAACCGGAGAACTTCCCGAAGAGCAAGAAGAAGGTGAAAGAGTAGCCCAGAGGGTGAGTATGTATCAGTTTGTCGATGACACACTCTACAGAAGAAGGCCCAACGGTGTGAAATTGAAGTGCATTTGCCGGGAAGGAGGAAAGGAACTGCTGGCAGAAATACACAAAGGCATGTGAGGCTCCCACATTGGATCAAGGGCTTTAGTTGGGAAAGCATTCCGGCAATGATCCTATTGGCCCACAGCCCTCCAAGATGCGGTTGAGCTAGTCACCAAGTGTGAAGCCTGCCAGTTCCATTCCAAGAACATCCATCTGCCTGCTCAAGCTCTTCAGACAATCCCTTTGTCATGGCCGTTTTCGGTCTGGGGGCTCGATATCCTCGGCCCTTTCCCCCGAGCTGCCGGGGGCTTTGAATTCTTGTTCGTTGCAATCGACAAGTTTACAAAGTGGCCGGAAGTAGATGCCGTGAGAAAGGTGACTGCTCAGTCAGCTATCAAGTTCTTGAAAGGATTGGTGTGCTGCTTTGGGGTCCCTGCCCGGATCATCACCGACAACGGCACCCAGTTCACGAGCCGTGCCTTCATGCAATATGTTCATGCCCTCGGAAGCAAGATCTCATTTGCCTCTGTTGCACATCCCACAAGCAATGGACAAGCTGAGAGGGCGAATGCTGAAGTGTTGCGAGGACTCAAGACAAGAACATTTGATAAGCTGCACAAGTGCGGCAGGCGATGGATCGACGAGCTGCCAGTGGTTCTTTGGTCCCACAGAACGACACCAAATCGAGCTATCGGGCAGTCTCCCTTCTCCCTAGTCTATGGGGCAGAAGCAGTTATCCCCACAGAACTCATTTACGGGTCGCCTCGAGTGCTTGCCTACGATGAAGTAACGCAGGATCAGCACCGGTGTGACGACAATGTGCTTCTCGAGGAGAACCGTCTCCGGGCTGCTACGCGTGCTGCACGCTATCAGCAAGCCCTGCGCCGCTACCACAGCCGCAGGGTTCATGCCCGGTGTTTTGAGGAAGGCGACCTTATCCTTTGGCGCGTTCAGTCCGCCAAGGGTACAATCAAGTTGACGCCAAAGTGGGAAGGCCCTTACCAGGTAGTACGAGTCACCAGACCTGGCGCAGTCTGTCTGGAGACCGGAGATGGCATTCAATTGCAAAACTCATGGAACACTGAGCATCTCCGCAAGTTCTACCCGTAAGGCGCGGCTATCGGGCCCTGCCCGGCAGCCACCCTTTTGTACAGGCCTTGCCTCAGTTGCATGTAACCCCTTGTACAAAGCCGGGCGCAGACCCTGAGCAACAGAGAAATAAATGAAGTGCTGGGGGGCCCCGACAAGTTGCATGCATGCATAAGCATATCATGAGCATCGCATGTTCATGTAGATAAGATCGCATCTGGCATCATTTTCATCTGCATAAACTGCAGGCTCCTATCGTGGATTCAGCCCAAGAGGAGATAAGAAGATGAGCCTACACTGCGATCTCCGGCAAGCCAAACAGATAAGTTCTTCGTTGTATCCATACATGTTCTGTAAGTAAAGACTTCTGCATGAGAAAACCCTGCTACCCTTTGAAACTTAGGTGCTCCCGCCCTTCGACTCGAACGTTGCTTCGGTCAGGGTGGTCGCAGTGGCCTTTGTTGAAAAAGGACTGGCGGGGGGGGGGGGGGCTGGTCCCTCTTCATGATTTGTGCCCGGTAGGCCTAACTCCCCAGCAACAAAACAAAGGGTACCGGCAGGATAGCCTACCGGGGGAAACTCGTTTACTTATAAATATAGAGGCATCCCACCTCTGCATGGACATATACATGCACAAGTCCCCGGCAAGGTTTATCTTTTCATTAATATGCTTCAAACAAGTACAGACCTTACAGGACACAAACATGGATTCAAGAGATTACATTATTTGAACTAAAATTTGGCAAGTGCCTGCAGATTTAATATTTAAAAAAAGATAAGTGCCCCGTAAACTCCTCTCCTTGTCCCTCTTATCCCAGGTATTGCGGTGGGAAGAGAAGAAGGCAGGAGGGGTGCCTAAGCAGACGCCACCCCAATCTCGTCAGGGCCTGCCGGGCGCAGCCTGACAAGATCGGGAGTGGCGAGGCTACGAAGGAGGAGGGCAAAAGGAGCAGCTCTGCGGTGCCCTGGTCACCACCTCCGGGACCAGTCCTCCCTGCCGGGGCTCAGCTGGAAGACTGCTGGAGGAGGCAAAGGCACCAAGAGCACGACCTCCTCCCCGGCAACTGAGAGGCCGGTGATGATGGTGCCGGGGAGGGAGGGGAAGGACGGAAAGACGAGGCGGCAGGTCGCCAGTACGAGACGAACACGTTGGTGCGATCGTACTCCGACCTGACGGCCTGCCTCCCGCCTTCTCTGTCTTCCCTGGCTTCATCTTCATCAACACCGCTCCAGGGAGACGCCGACCTCTCGGTCTGGCGCCTCCCTCGAGGAGACAGCGAGCAGCCAAGATGGCCGGGGGGCTAGAGGTGCGTCGCTCCCCGCCTTGGCGGGCAAGAAGGTGCCCCCTTCTTCGACATTTGCCCCGGTCCCGACGGAAGGGGCGGTGCTGGGATTATCAACGATCCCAAGCCCTACATCCCGAACAGGCGTCGAAGGATCCGAGAACCTGGTCGCCAGGACGACGGGCTGCAGTGGATCACGGCAAGGTGCCATGCTCCCCACCAGACGACCGGCCGAGGCAGAGGAGGCAAGCATTCCACCACAATGGGAAAGCTTGATATCTCCTGCACCAAGGATGGCTCGCCCACTGCGCCACCTCTGGACCTGGACCAGACTCACTCCCCAAGCATCAGCCCGAGCATTTAGCATCACCAGCTCTAAGCTAGGGCCCGGGACTTGGCCCCGGGCTCTCCCTTTCGGCATAACCAGAAGAAATCAAGAATGGAGGAAGAAAGGAGTGTGGATGAATGCCTCCGCTCCTCCCCCGCTCTTCCTTTTATAGGCGAGCTGGGGCTGGAGGCTGATTCCCCAGCGGATAATCACCGTCCTCCCCCACCAATCCAAGAAGACCGGGCCCCTGCCTTGATGCTCTCCAGCACCACGCGCCTCCATTACCTACCCCACTTGATGCATGCAGCATACGTGGATACGGATAAGGGCGTGGTGGGAAGTGTGAATTGGCAGTTACTCGCCCGTCCGTTAGAGTCATTCACGGGACATTACCAGAGTGGCCCCACCGCAATTGGTGTTACACGACGCACAGGAAAATCGAAAACTGACCCAAGCTCGGGTTAGTGAAGAAGCAAAGAAGATCTCAAAGGGCGAAGCCACCCTTGCGCTCCTGCCTGTGCACTGGTTAGGGCCTACCCCGACGACGCCCAGCAGCGCGTTTGTGCCAGGCCCGGGGGCTCCTGTCGGTGCAACAAACCCTGGGTCCGTTGCCCAGACTGTGCACAGGCCCAAGGACAAGATTACAACACCAAGGTCAGATCAAACCACGAGGGATCAATTCTTTGGCAGGGCCAAAGTGCAGATCAAGAAGACCAAGATGAACTAGACAAGCAAGATATCGCTAAGGAAAGAACCTCCCTTGCCGGACAGGCGAGCCTGGCAAGGTTGGGTTTGCCCCGGAAGCAAGTTTCCAGATCGTCCCGGCAGGCCTGCCGGGGCTTACGGAGGCAAACCACTCCACCGCACCACCTCATCACGACGCACATCGTCGATCAATGCGGTGTCAAGCTCCAAAGTGACTAAGTGGCTGCTATTTGCCACATGGCAGCCGCTTCCTATAGAAAATACCCCAGGCGACACCCGTCCTGAGACGTGTCAAGCAAGCAGGCGCGAAGCTGGCAAAACAGCCTGGCAGGGCCTGCCAGGCAAGCTGAGATGTGACGTTGAGCGGCGCATTTAATGTGCTCTGTCAGCCTACAGAGTTAGGTATGATAGCACATTTTGCTATCTAATCAGTATGTAATGACTGATTTGCCACTGTGGTGACCCCTTGATCTATAAAAGGAGGCCCATGGCAACCGTAGAAGGGGTTGGCTGATCCGGACCCTTGCACACTCATACGCGCGTAGCTGCTCTCGCCCCGAGGCGACCTTGCCGGGCAACAGTGCTGCGTTCCTCCACCATTTTTCCACCATCAATCCACCAAAGCAGGAGTAGGGTTTTGTAACACCCCTGTGTAATAAGCACTGTGACATAATGATAATCATGCCAAGTCATACCCATTTGCAATGCTAGATCACAGTGGTTAAACACTTCATTTCAAACTCCTCTCTGAAATAGATTCAAATTCAAAGTGCAAGATAAAGTTGCTCAAATCCTGTTGGAAAAATGTTCACCTTTTAGCAAATAATCTAAAACTATTTGCTGTTAAGGAACACAACATCACTTCTATGTTAAAATGAGTAGTAGCATTTAAACAGTGCTATTTCAGCCATTTTAAATTGCAAATTCATTTTTTGCAAAATGCAAATGAATTCCAATGACTCCCAAAATATTTGTGGCAGTGTCTAAATTCACCAGGGATTTAAAGGGGCACTTCCCATATTTTCCCAAGTGCAATAGACACCCAAATAAATCTTTTCCTTCTCTGTTTAATAAATAAAAGTAAAACAGAAAACCGAATAAAGGAAAAGGCCGCAGGCCACTTACCTGACTTACCTGGGCGCCACGGCCCAGCTGGCAACAGTGGCCCAGCCCACTTCTCCTTTCTCCCTCCTCCGTCGCCGTGTCGACGCCGCACGAGCCCGATCCGGCGAGGGACACCCGTCGGCCATCCCCCAGCGCTGTCGCCGCCGTGGGGGGGATAAGAACGACCCCAGGGCGCCCCCAGGCAAAGCCTAGCCCTCGCCTCTCCCTCTCGCCCAGATTCCCCATTCTTCCCCTTCACCCGTGGGCGCTGCCGCCGTGGCAACCATTGAGCGCGAGGCCACCGGCCGCCTCCCGCCTCGCTAGCACGTCCACGAGCATCGTCGTCGTCCTCCACGTCGGCTACGCTGAGCCGTTCGAGCTGAGGAGCCCCAGCGCCGGCGCCAGCGTCGTCTTCCTCCTCGGTTCCCCGCCGCTCGCCGTCGTCAATTCCGGCATTTCCACTGCACCCCGCGCCTCCCCGAGCAACTCCCCGTCATCGATGTGAGCAGCACCGCGTTCCCCCTCCGTCATCTCCCTCGATTGGTTGCTGTTGCTGCTAGCTCCGCCATTGCTGACGCTCGTCGCCGCCGCCTTGCTTCGCCGCCGTGGCCACTGCCTGCACAGCTCGCGTCCGAGCATCGCACCGTACTCGTGGCACTCCCCGGAACCCGACGAGCCCGCCCGCTGCCTTTGCCTTGCCCATAGACCCAGATCCATCCCAGCCCGAGCTCCGGCCGCCGCTCACCATCGTTGCCGTCGCCGTTTTAGCCCACCATTGCTCGAGCCGCTTGGACCATCAGATGCGCGCCGCTGCGCTCGCCTGATCCCTGCCCTCCGCCGCTCGAATGGCCACTGGAGACGCCGCCGGCGATCGTCCGTCGCGCGCTGTAGTCACCGGCGTTGAACGTCCTACGTGGCGTCATTAGTTGACTTATTAAACAGCTAATTAAACCTAACTAGTCACTGACGTTCAGGCCCCGCAGAAATAACGATTCAGTTTAGTCCGGACACTGACTAGTGGGGCCCTCCACTAATTAATCCTGGTTGGAAATAATTAAAACTATTTAGCCACTCACTGTCACTGACGCGCGGGTCCCGCTGGACCCGCTGACCAGTTAAACCAGCTGACTGGACCAGTCCAGTCACTGACTGGTGGGTCCAGTGGGCCCCTTTTGACTGGTCAAGCCTCAGTTGACTTGCTGACGCAGAAGTGATGTCATGCTGACGTCATATACCAAATTTAGAATATCTGTTAAATTAAATAGTTTAGAATATTGCTAGAATCTTTAGTAAAATCATAGAAAATAAACCGTAGCTCGGATCGAAAAACTTAAAACATGAAAGTTGCTCAGAACGACGAGACGAATCCGAATACGCGGTCCGTTCATCCGTCACACGTCCCTAACTATCCGAACATGGAACCGTCCCCCTCCAGTCATCTGTCTGACAAATGTCCGAAACCGGGAAAACATTCCCGGATGGATTCCTCCTTCCTCGGTGACGTGCAACCTTACGTTAGGGCACACCTCACACTGCATATTGTCATGTCATACTTTGTGTAGCACTTGTTTGCTCTGTATTTACTATTTCCTCTCCCTCTTCTCTCTCGGTAGATCTCGGTACCGACGTAGTCTCCGAGACCGACGCAGCTCTGGTGATTGGCTACACCACCGACGACCTTGCCCTTGCCGCCGAGCAACCAGGCAAGCCCCCCCCCCTTTTGATCATCTCGATATCACCCATTCTAATATCCCCTGCTTGCATTAGATTTTGCTACTGTTACTGTTTTACCTATTTCTGCTGCATAGCATGTTCATTGTAACCTGCTGTTGATACCTTACTGTTTTCCTAAAACTGTTTAGAATAGACTGGGTAGAGACCCATCAGAGACCCCCACTTGTCCTGATTGCCCTGCTGGATTCTCAGAAGACCCGATCAATGGGATCGAAAACCAGACCCCGGCACCGCACCTCACTTTCCCCTTAGTTGCTCGACACTACTGGGTTACTATCGAGTGCCGAGGGTGATACCTCGTCAGCACTTCTGATGATAACCTTGTAGGTTAGTTGATTGGTCGTGGTAAGCGAGGGTGATTCCTCCTACACCACCCCCGATAATGACAAAGTCGTGCAACACCTCAAGCGTGGACCTCGAGGGTGATTCCTCCTACGTCCACCTTGATTTTACATCAGGTGGGAGTCCAACGAGGGTGATGCCTCGGATTCCCCTTGATATGGTAGCCTCACGGATGCCTTACATTAATGTTGATACTGATATTTGGAAAGGCGGGTCGACCCTGAGGGGTACCCGTGAATGATGGATAGTTACCCGTGAGTTATTCTACGAGGCGCGGCCGGGCATTCTTAGCCCTTGCAGCAAGTCCTCGAGACGGGGCGATGGGGTCACATCTTTCGTGAGTCTCTGCTCGTTACCGCAAGCCCCTAGTCCTAACGATTTGGATATTTGATCCGAGCAGGCCTCTGGCCTGATAGCACTAACCATCACGTGGGCATAGTATGGGCGTTCTACATCGTAACATCAGCCGAAAGCTTTGTCAGATGTCCAGTTCAGCATTGTGGCACGGTCGGATCGTACCGGCCTTTCGAGGCAGTGCTGGTATCCACCCTACACACAACGACCCGGAGGGTGAGGGGCGATGGCCCAAGACCCCCTTGCGCTTAGGAGGTAGACCGACGGGGACCTCTCTGCTGAGCTGTAGGTAGGGTTGCGGTGTATCGTTTGGCCGAGGCCGGGCATGACCCAGGAAAGTGTGTCCGGCCAGAGTTAATCGAGCGTGGTGGGTAAGTTGGTGCACCCCTGCAGGGAAGAACACATCTATCGATAGCCGGTCCTACGGTAAAGGACACTCAGAGTTGTATCCCGATCGATACAGCTAGAACTTGAGATGATACCTGGATATGTGGCTCTGGGATCGCTTTCTCACAGGGAGTCGAGGAAGGATCTCTGGGCGAGACGGTTACCTGATTCTACTACTACTTACATTATGCTATTCTGTACTCCTCTACATGCCGCAAGACGCTCGAAGATGCTTGAAGATGCTAGTCTTCGCTAGGACTAGGTTTCCCCCCTCTATTCTGGCATTTCTGCTGCCCAGTCCACATATACAGCCTCCCTTTGATAATGTTGCATATGTAGTGTAGATCCTTGGCTTGCTGAGTACTTCGGATGAGTACTCATGGTTGCTTTACTTTCTTTTTCCCCATATTCATTTGATGCAACCAGCTGGCGGAGCCCCTGAGATAGCTGCCCCGCCGACGACTTCCACTACTTCCCCGAGAGTGGATCCTTCCACAAGATGGCCGACGTCCAGGAGTAGAAACGGAGGGTCCCAGGCAGGAGGCCTGCACCTTTCGATCGTAGTGTTTTATTTTTGTCCCGCCTTTCTAAAGGCTTCTCTGTTTTTTGTTTTATATCTGTACTCAGATATCTAACGCTTCCACTAATGCTTGTTGTCATCAAGCTTTGTATTCGAGCCCTCGAGGCCCTGGCTTGAAATAAATGCTTGTATGATTTTGTTTATGTTTTAGAGTTGTGTTGTGATATCTTCAAGTGAGTCCTTAGGCTTGATCGTGTGCATTTGCGTGTAGATTAGTGCATGATTAAGCCGGGGGTGTCACAGGTTTTACGCCTCACGGCGGCCTGAACCTGGGTAAAAACTGCCCGTGTGATCTCTGCCGCGCTGTGTGACGCTTCTCCGCTCTTTGTACAATGTGCCCATCCCCCCGGCGAACCAAAAGGGGCTCATGGCCCCATAGGTGGTCGTGGTTTCCCACAACACATGATTAACATGGGCATTTGATTACAATCTAGAAAAATGTAGCCTTCTTCACAAGAGGTTGGAGTGGATGAAAAGTTCCCTAAGATAAGTAGTACAGATGAATCCAAAGGAGAAATGCTTATGGATTATAACCATATGAATCAAGCAACGAATATGGGGGGGGGAACATGTATGTACTGAAATCCTCCAAAAATCCTTCAGAAATCATAGTACATTGTCATTGTAAACTTGAAAAAAGGTGTCACAAATTGAACTCCCTTATGGTTAACATTTAACAGGAAAGGAACATCACCTCGATATATAGCTTCTCCAGGCACGGAAAGCATCTCAAGAAACTGACAACTTGGTCCAGGTTGGGGCTGATAGATTCTAGTGCCAAGACCTTCACTGTGCGCAGATCTAGGGTCAAGTTTGTTGGAATCATTTTTTGGATGACAAACGAACATACATCTTGAAAATTAGAAATAATGTTAATTTCTAGAAGGAGAGGTAGAAGGCGGCTGTTGTACCTGAACGGGTGTGGATCCAATAACAAGTTCGGAGTATTTGTTAGACGAGTAGCCCACCACTGTCAATTTCGACGCAGAAATGACATTGATTCTTGTTGGACCTTCTTGGTCAACTACAAGTAATCTCTCAAGTGAAGGTGTGTCCTCAATGACCATACCGTGGTACACATCTTGTGATGTCTTCTTGCAGCACCAGCAACACACACAAATAGTCCGGAGAGTCATGGAGGTGATGTGGAAGCTACTCAACCCATTGATCGCCTGAAGACGAAGGTACTCGAGTGCAGTACAGCCACGGAGCAGGCGCTCCATGTCACCATTTGGGAGGCAGGACGACGAGCTCGAGGTGCTTCAGTCATGGTAGAATAAGAGCGGGCGCGTCATTAGGGGGGGGAATGGCAGTTCCTGAACTTGGCGACGCGTAGCGTGGGCGCGAGGCGGAGCGCAGACATTGGCAGCGAGCGCATATGCCCATCATCAAAAGTGAGCTCCTTAAGCTGATCTAGGGCAGGGGATCGGAACCAGTCGTCAAGCTTGGCTCAGTCCTTGCCGCTGGAACGGAACTTGCCCATGCTAAGGCCTCTGGTTGGGCCAGGGTGACTGCCGAGGATCTGGGAGAACGCATCCAAGCTTTTGCGATAGCCATGGCAGAGCTCATGGGTGTCGATGAGGTCGAGAGGGGTGGAGTTCCATAGGGGGCGCCACCGCCGGGAAAGGATGGTTGTCCGCGCCCCATATTTGATTGGGAGGAGGTAGATGATGATTGTCAACATATCATCGGGGAGGCTGCTGATGAAGTCAAGGCCTGCTGGAGTCGCTTGCGGTTCTTGGTCGACCCGCCTCCGCTTGTTGGCAGCCCTGTTCTCCACCTCCGGAGTCTCCTCATCAATGGCGCTTTCTGATAGAAGTGGGAGTACAGGGAATATTTAGTTAAAACAGGGCAATAGAAAAGTGTATTGGTAACTAGAAGTTAGTAGGTAGGAATAGAGTAAGAAAATGGAATAACAATTGGTTGCTTAAATACTACACAATTCCTTTGATATTGCTGGGTAAGTCAACATGCAGATACTTGAAAAGAACACTTACTTCGAACAAAGTCGCCTTTGGATAGAAATTTCTAAGTTTTATGTATTGGTAACTAGAAGTTAGTAGGTAGGAATACAGGGCCTTTGGAAGTTAGCATATATCTCATGACCAGGCTCTTTTATGTGCAGTGCAATTTTAGTGCCAGCTTTCAGTACATAAAACTTAGAAATTTCTATCCAAAGGCCCTTGGCAAAATAGGAGTGACCACATTCATCAAGTCTTACAGAAGCAACGATTGTAAATCCATGGTTTGTGTTCAGTATGACATCCCTGCAGTCTTGATTTATGTAAAGGGAAAGATTGTGTACTACAGATTCTGTTGCATAGCAAGGGACGCTCTGAAGAAAATGGTAGGATTGTTAAAGAATATGGTAACATGCAAATATGGGCAAAATTGAAAGAACTGTACAGCAGTTGAAATCAAAGGACAAAATTCTATAATTAAACAGATAGGGTAACCATGATGTCATGGAAATATGAGAGTAATCGAAAGAACAATACATCATAAATTTGCCTAATATAGAAAGAAGAGGGAAAAATCCCCTTTGACGTATATGCTGCATGTGGCACCTTTTATCCAAATGCAGCAATATATAGTATATGTTCAGGAAAGTAGGCCATGCCAACCGATTTAGGGTGAGATTGAACATACCACGCGCATCCTCAAGTCATCTGGTATGGTGAGATGGAACTCCATGGATGTCTGGCCGAGGCCGCAAAGTCCTGATGTGTCCGTACACTGTACACTCTATGAATGAAAGAAAATCTTCAAATCAGCTCGAATAAAAATGAATTCAGGAAGATTTCGTCCGGGTGATTAAAGGAGGCAGATGAACTGGGATAAGACAAGAGATAATATCTCATTAAATTAGTTACCTTGTTGTCCATGAGAAAAAACCCTCAATACGGCGGATTCTCCAACCGGGTGGAGCTGGGTCGACCGCGAGCAGCGTCGAGAAAGTCGATGGCGATAGGCGGCGAGCTAAGTGGTTGCCGTGGCGATGAGCGGTGCCATGCATAGACGCGGAGGAGCTTGTGCAGGTGTGAATGGGGACCGTAGGGGGTGGCGGGCGGGGTGAGGGTTTTTGTGATGTGGGAATGGTGAGGGTTTTCTTTTTTCTTTTTTGAATTGGGTGGTGAGGGTTTTCTGTCCCACAAAGAGTTTCGGAGGCAACGGTTTGCTAGAGCCAACCGTGTGTGATTGACGTAACAGGGAAAATCAAAGTTATTGCACACGGTTCCAATTATGGGAACCGTGTGTGATTGACGTACAACCTCCGTCTTGGTTTATTGGTCCCTTTTGTAATTTGTGCCAAATTTTGACCAAAGATTTAACTAACAAATGTTTATGCATGTCACAAAAAATTATATCATTGAACACTATGTTCAAATACGCATCCAACGATATAATTTTTGCTGACCTGCACTAACATTTTGTCAGTTAAATCTTTGGTCAAAATTTAACACAAATTACAAAGGGGACCAATAAACCAGGACGGAGGTAGATTCCATCAACCGAACTGATTGCATCCATATCCCACATTTAGACATAAGTAAACATAGATTAAACATACTCAGACATAGATAATAAGCGTACACAAGCATAGTTCAACCATAAGTACATAGTTCAACCGTCATTAAGCATACTCAAGCATACATAGTTCGATCCCACATCTCATCTCATCTGCCGGCAAAATCCTGAAGCTTCTCCAGGTACGCGGCGTGCGCCACCCCGCGAGAATACTTTTGCTTGAAGGAGCCAACGGCTCGTCCTCTTGCATGCGCCAGAACACTTTGATACGCTTCATGAAGCTTTTGGTTGCAAAATGGGCATCGATAGCCACCGTCCCAGGTCCTAATACGCCTGTTATGCATTCCCGCATAAAGCTCCCTAAGGATTTGCCTCTTGTACCTCCTCTGGCCATCTTCACCCTCACTGTCGACATCGTCAGACAGCACCTATACATATAGTAAAAAAATGTGGCGTCGAATTAATGTTCACAAACTAATCTCTAGCGAACATTTGGCAGTTGCCAAATTTTGGCATCAAATCAATGTTTACATGCCGTAAAGTAGGATTAGGAATTTATGGCTATTTTTTATACATATCCAGAGATTATGGTTTGATTTTAAGCACAATCGTCTATCTACAGACCAATCTTGAAGAAAATAATGGCACAAACATATATGTAGGTCATTCAAAATCAATTGTCAAGACCTGGCTAGGAATTATTAGCACGAACACTAACCCTAGTCGGATTATTAGCAAAAATCATTTGCACAGATGAAACAACTAATCACTTATCACTTGTACCATTCAAACAATCAGTACACTACACGGATCTAATGAAACTTACTCAGATTTCATGGATTGAGAGAACTTAACCATAGGATTTCTATTCCAAAAAGGGGGAGGCAGGAGTAAGCAGAGAAACCCTAGGATGTATTTGACACATAAATGGGTATAGATGACTAACCAGTTGTCCGTCGTCATCGGAGTCGTCGCCGGAGTCGTCGTCGGAGTCGTCGCCCGAGTCGTCACCGGAGTCGGTGTGGACCTCCGGCTCCGGCTGTGGAAGCACGACGCCGTCGACGACGTCAGGGTGCAGCGATACCTCGCCGACGGTGACGGCAACCTATGTCTCTATCTCCACACCATGCTCTGGTGCTTCAGCAGCCCCGGTGTCGCCACTCCCTCCGATGGGGCGCTTCGGCGGCATCCTCATATGCTGACGGCTTTGAGGACTAAGAGCGGCATCGAGGATGCAAGCGGAGAGAGAGGATTGTGTGTGTGGCAAGGATAGGGGTGTGGCCACTCGGGCGTGCCATTAATATGGAGTAGTGGGAGAGGGGCGGGCGGCGGTCAAACTGCTGGCTCGCCTCCCGGTGAGCCTGCACACCGGACTGCTGGCATGCCTACCGTCATTTCACACAGCTACTCGCACGTCTCCCGATGACACTGCGCAGCGAGCACGCCTCCTGTCAATTCACACACCTTCACGCACGCCTCCCGGTCTGCCTGCGCGACGGACTGCTCGCATGCGTCATGTCAACTCACGCCTGCTTGCACAGCACACGGGTCGCGTGGCGGCACGTATATTGTTATTCTATTTTGATGATTAATGTTGCCACTTTATTGCTTAACCGAAGCTTGGCACGTATCCATTGTTGGTCTAATGCCCACGGTTCGAATAAATAATCCATTTGCGATATTGGTTCCCAATTATTAATAATCTCCCGTTTGTAAGAAAATAAAGATTACATCAAAACTGGTCTCAAATTTGACAAAAAAAAGTACAATGCCACTTTGTATTGGTGTCCATATGACAACACGATAAGTTTCATGAATTTCAAATAAGTTTTGGATGTACTAGAATTTAAAAATCATGATTCTCAATGTTTGAAATTTCTTGCACGGGGAGTAAACATGCACCCAGTGAGACACATGTGTTTTTCCAATCCATTTAGGTGCACTGTCACATGTGCATGTAGCTCAAATTTGATTTTTGCACATTATACACCTAGAAAATCAATCAATGTACTAAAATGTCTTAATTATCTCTGGGTTTTTTTTCAAAATTAAAACGTCCCTCCTTTGGTAACATATGTTCACCACAAGAAAATTTAACATTCATCATAGTTGCGGTGGATGCGCGGTGTGTGTGTGTGTGTGTGTGTGTGTGTGTGTGTGTGTGTGTGTGTGTGTGTGTGTGTGTGTGCGTCTGGGGAGTGGGGGTGACTGGCAGTACACTACGAGTCATGAGCCACCGTGTGGCCGTTTTGTGAGGCAGGTGCCACAACAGAGTCATGAATTCGTTATTTAAAACATTACACAACCCTTTCATACATACGTGTTTTGGCCACATGCAGTCGGTGGTTGTCCTACACGACACTCACTCGCGTGTGACGCTTTCTGCGGGCCCGTGAGGTCGTCGTCCATCACTTTGACCAACAGCCGGCAGAGAGGTTAATTTGACCAGCAAGGTAGAATATTTTTTGTTTGTGTTATGGTGGGAGTATATAGTACGCGTCGAAGAGGTGGGAGGGGACTAGCATATATATTATACGTACGCGTCCGTGAACAAGTACACCTCACTCAGTGTCGAGACTTTTCGGTTTCCGAGGCACGTGCCACATCAAAGTTGTGAATTGGCTATTCAAACATCACACAACACCTCTTTGGGCCACATGCATGCAGGCGGTGGTTATCCTAGGACACTCACATGTGACGCTTCCATCTGTGGGCCCGCGAGGTCATCGTTGATGCATGCATCACTTTGACCTACGTCGGGAGAGGTTAATTAATTTCACCATCAAGGAGGATTCTTTTTGGGTTGTATTACGGTAGGATCATATAGTATGCGTCGAAGAGGGGGAAGGGGACCATCATATGTAGTACGCTTCATGAACCTTGCTCTGTGTGGGGACTTTGCAGTTTTCGAGGCATGTGCCACATCAAATTTTTGCATTTTGGGTATTCAACATATGTTTGGCCCACATGCAAAACGATGGTGGTTGTCCTCTCGCACCCACGCACGCGGTTATCAGCGACATTGATGATTTCCATCTGTGGGCCCGCTTGGTCCATCACTACTTTGCCTGACAACGAGAGAGATTAATTCACTTAGGAGGGGATTATTTTTTTGTTTGTAATACGGTATATATATAGGTCATGCTCTGGGATGACATGATACAGTTTGAGCACACACATGCATGTTTATGCATGAATCCCTCCCATCGAGTTGAAGTGGCTAGTACCACGACACGTCATGAACCGATCTCGCTCTGTGTGGGGACTGTATGATTTTCGACGCACTCGCCAAATCAATGTTGTGAATGGTATTCAAACATGCATGCACGCATCACCTCCATACATATGCATGTAGTGGTTGTCTTCGAACGGTACACTCCCTCGCGTGGTTATCGGCGACAAGCCAATATATTCGTGGGCCCGCGTGGAAATCCATGATCTCTTTGACCGACAACAAGATAGGTTACCATGGCGGATTCTTCCTTTGGTTCGTGTTATCGTAGTATAGGTCATGGTGAGATTCAGACCTAATTAAGTTTGAGCGCATACTATGCACGCATGCATGCATGAATCCCCGTCATCGGCTCGAAGTGTGGTGTGACATACATATGCATCGTCAACTAACCCTCGCTCCGTGTGGGGGTTTCTGGTTCGAAAGCATGATGCCACATCAAAGTTGTTCCATTGTGTATTCAAACATCAACACCTCTCCATACATATGTTTGGGCCACGTGCAGGCAGTGGTTGTCTTCGGGGACTAGCTACTTGCGTGATTATTGGCGAGCTAGCCCATCTCTGGGGTCGCATGGATGGCCATCACTTTGACCAACAACAAGAGAGAGGTTGTACGACCAAGGTGGATTATTCTTGGTCCATTTTACGATACATCTGGGTGAGAAGCCCTATCCGGCCCACCGACTGAAAGTGTGTGTGCGCGCGTGCGCGCGCGCGCGCACGCGTGTGTGTGTGTTTGATGTGGGGGCTACTACTTCGCACTTTGCTAGGTGAAGCTCCGTGGGGGGGCATGCGTTCATAGCTTAGGATTCCCCTCCTGCCGACAAGAGGGGCGGCAAGCAATACCGTGCGCTTTGCGAGATAGGTGCCACATCGAAGTTGCATTTGGTATTTGAACATCAAACCACCCTTTCCATACATATATTTGGTCCACATGCAAGTGTGTTCGTGTTCTGACCCTTTCCCGCGTCATTTTTGCCAAATTTATGAACATTAGACAAGTCAGATAACGCAACAGACATGGTTCACTCACACTAACCGTGTGCCACGCCGGTGCCCCTGTCACGCACATCCGCACAGTAAATTGGGCTCCACGAGGCTTCCCCTCTCAAAAATATCTACCCGCCTACAGGTTTTTTCTGTTTGATAACACACGATTATTATGCTTCGACCGTGTGTGATGCTTGTTGTTCCCGCTCCCGCCTGCATCCCTCAAAAATATCTGCCCGCCTCGAGGGGTTTTCTGTTTCATAACACACGGTTGTTATTTTCGGACCGTGTGCGATGCACCATCATCCAAATTTTCAATATCCCCGGCATTTCACTCCCGCGTTTGACTCCCGCGTAGTAAAATTTTCAATAGCCGCGTCATTTACTCACACACACACCCCGCCCCCCCTCCACACACACACACACCAAAACCTCCTCGGGCGCGCGCGCACACCCCCCCCCCACCACCACCACAACCCCTCCCTCACTCGAAACCCTAGCAAGGTCGCCGCCGCTGCCGCAAGGCCTCCATTGTCAACATCTACCAGTTTGCCCGTGCAGCTTACCCACCGATCTCCATACCCAGGCCGCCCTGAGTTTCTTAGATGACGCCTGCCAAACTCCCCCTTTCCCATAGATCCCCATCCCCATCCCCCACTCCAGAGCGTCGCAGCCTAAGCCCGGCTACGCTTCCCGTGGAGCTCGAGGAGTGACTGGCCTAAAAGAGGTGTATCGCGGTCTCTTCGCCCGACGTCGCCGAGGTGGCCGCCGAGGAAGCTGACGACCATTACTGGTCGCAGGAACTCAATCAGCAGGCTAGAGTATGCGGGTATGTCACGGACGTCGGCTACGACATCGAGGTCATCGACAGCGACGGCCTGACATGGGCTATGTCACAGGTTAAGTCGCCCACCCCCAACCCCTCGGGTTCAACCACCGTTGATCTCATCCATGGCCCCGCCACTGATCTCCTCTGGCTCGCTGTCAAGAATTTGCCATCCAACATCGCCATCGAGCCCCATTTGTCATTTCTGAAGGACACGTTCTGCGACGCTGGCTTGGGATCCACAGCTTCCAAGTCAGACCTCTGCGATAGCGACCACGGGGAGGGAAACCTCTCCGGCTCTTCCAAGGGGAAAGAGCGCATTTGCTCTTCCAAGGGGAAAGATCCCGTCTGCGACATCAGGGAGGGCACCCTACAGCCGTGCTCTTCCAAGGAGAAGGAGCCCATCTGCGACAACATGGTGCGCATCCAGGGTCCGTGCTCTTCCCATGGGAATGAGCCCATCTGTGACAAGTGAGGAAACCCATGATTTGTTTTGTCGTGCCTCTTCACAGGGGGGAACCCATGATTTGTTTTGTCGAGTCCCTTTTGTAGTGTAGTGAGAATATGTCCAGTTTTAATTGCTATATTTGGTTGTTTGCAGTATGACTTGTTTATTTCAGTTTTTTACAATGTGATGCTCTATATGTGCAACTATTTACCGTGCAGTACATTTTTATCAATCCAATTTTAAACATACCGATAGGAATGCATATATTTGCTTGCTTTTAAGCCTATTATAGCTAGCATATGCCTCTTTTAAAGTTTTTTTTATTGTTCGGTTGTTTGTAGTTAGCATATGTCTAGTTTCAAATGCTATCTTTGGTTGTTCGTAGTATGCCTTGTTTATTCTAGTTATTCACAACATGATGTTCTATATGTGCAAGTATGAACTGTGTAGTTCAATTTCATCAATACCAGTTTCAACAATACCACTATGAATGACTACATTTGGTTGCTGCATCTTGTAGTTAACACGCCTTTCCATTTTTATTTAACAATAACCAGTGTACTAAGACCGACACAATACCAGTTTGAATGACTATGTTTGCTTGTTGTTAAATGTTATGCCTGTTGCAGTTAACACACCTTTCCACTTGTTTTGCTTTACTAGCGTGCTTAAACCTGCACACTGAAGCTATCTTTTGGAGATTATTTTGTCTGCCATGGATATATTTGGTTGATGTTTAGCCTATTGTGCTTAACATGCTTCTCGATGTACTTACATAGGACAATTTTGGGAACGATTGCTATTTTCCATCGAGGTTAGTTTCATCCCATGGCTTATATATACTCACTGTTCAGGATATCGGTAGCTGGTACCATATAGGCCGGGGGCTGATAAGGGACTAATCGGTGAATCGGACTTTTAACTGAATATATCTATAACCCATTTATCGTTAGGTTAACTTGGGCCATATGTAATACATCTGAGGCTACATAGCAACATGCACTGTACTTAATGTCTAAATGTGCAATCCTAGGCTACATAGCAACAAGGAAGAGTGTTACCTTAATGTTCTAATGATGTCTAGATATACATAGAAGAGCAACAACAACAACAACAACAACAACATAGCCCTGTTTGGATACTCAACTTAGCTAGAGGTTAGAGTTAGTTTCTAGCTCATGACTAACCCTAAACTAACTTTAGCCAAAGAGGTGTTTGGATGACAAGGTTAGATTAACAATAAATGCACTAGGAGAACTAGCTCCAATTGGCACCTCTTGGGTGGGATAGTTTTTTTGGGTTGGTTAGATGCAACTAGCTCAAACTGGCCCTCATGTTTGGATATATTTTAGGGCTATTTGAGCCCAAACTAGCTCAAACTAACTCTAACCCATGGATACAGCAGCAGTCAATCAGCCGATAATTTGTAAAAATGCAATAAACTCCCTCTGGCCCATAATATAATATGTTAATTCATCTAATATGTGAGTATATTGCATGTTATAATATATTATAAAAGAGTGTTGTACAACATCATTGTGCAATTGTTGTTTAGCTTCTAATATTAACTTGGTGACTTTAGGTACATATGTCATTGGTAAAGATCCGCGCTTCGACCCTTTCTGCGTATGGGGCAATGAGATATCGATGAACCAGCATCAAGTGAGAAAACTGATAAAGATTGTTAGTAAAATGGGTCAAAAGATGGCAATTAAACTATTTGTTTACACTTTATCCAAGACAACAGCGAACTGCAGGTTGGTAAATAAGAACTCTACAGCCTTCTTTTTACTACCCATAATGAGTTGTGTTAGATGACAATGTCTGAATATTTTTCCTTTGCAGTGGTTCCCAAAGTAGTTTACTCAAGATTACCTCTCAAACTACATGATTGGTGGGCATGCAAAGGTTAAAGTATTTCTACCAGAACACGATGATTATCTAGATGTTTTCATGAAGACCGTGAAGGGTGGGCGGTCGGCCATCACAAGGGGTTGGACTAGAGTCGTGCGTGCCTTCTGCATGGAGGAGGGCACAATATGGGCATTCCGCTTCACCTTGTTCAGCAACCAGAATGTATTTCGCCTCTTTCTTTACCGTCTTTAATAGTACAAGTATACAACTGTGGTTCATCATTATTTATTTGGTGCTTATGTAATTCTTGAACATATGTACCTACGAATCGAATAATGCATTGGTTGTTTGAACCTGATGGATATGAATAAAGCTATAGCATACTTTCAATTACAAATCCGGTACAATTTGAAATAACAGCAATTAAATTACGATGAAATTATGCTCTTCAGTTCATTACGGCGCACACGGTCGGTAAAAAACAAACGTTTGTGATATACACCATAATCCAACATGGTTCACAGAGAGGAAATGTGTGCAAGCATGCACACAGTTGCTGTTTGCAAAGCGTGTGCGATGTCAGGCAATATCACAAACGGTGCGGGCAAACTAAACGTTTGTGATAGTTGCCTTATCGTACACGATTTGCAACCATGAACTGTTTCTGATGTGGTACGCATCGTAAACGTTGCACCACAGAATAGCGTGTGCGATAGTTCTCATGTACGACGATGTTACGATGGTCCGACATTTCATAATCCTATCCGACACTCGTACGACGATTAGCTAATCTTCTTAATTAGTTATCGCATACGGTTAGGGAAAAGTGAATGTGTGTGATTGTCTGCTTATCGTACATGTTCTATAATCGTGAACCATTTGTGATGGGTCGCGCATCGTAAACGTAGCACCACAGAATACCGACTGCGATGGCAATGAGAGCACAAATGAGTTGCAAGGATGGAGCCCCTATCCCCGACGGTTTTTGGGTCGTGTGGGAAGGACCCCCCTATCGCAGTCACTCACTTGGCGACGGTTCCAAATGCCGTCACGGAAAGGGGTTAAAAACCATTTGTATAGCACCTCGCTGTACCAGTGTATAGCCCATTTATAGCCCGCTAACTCACGGCCCGTTATGGCCTATCTGAATTGGGCCCAGTAGCGTCATCTGGGCCGTCCAATATGATTCCAGCCCGTTGTAACTTCTGGCCCATGTATGGCCCATGATGTCTGTCGGCCCATACGAGGCCCTTTGTAACTCTGGGCCCATTAAAGGCCCGTGGTGAAACTGGCCCACGATGAACAGTGTATCGCTTTACACCCATTAACGCCCATTATTCCGTTGGGCCGTTTCCAGCCCGTGTTACCTTTCGGCCTTCTAAGGGCCCATTTATTCTTGGGCTCATTTCCAGCATTCGGTTACTTACGATCCGTTACTGGCATGTTCCGCATGTGGGCCAATATCAGCCTGTGGTTACAGTCGGCCCGTTTGTGGCCCGTTAACCCGTTGGGCTGTTTTCATAGCGTCATCAAATACGGCCCATTAACAACCCGTGATGCCTGTCGATGGAATTAAGCATGTTATACATTTCGGCCTATTAACGGCCCGTTATCGTCGGGCCATAAACACACGATTTCCACTCTAGCCCGTTTACGCCCCATTTTGCGGACCGTTATTGATTACACAGCCCATCGAGGGCCCATGGTTCCTACGGCCCGTAGGAGGCCCATGGTCACTACAGCAGGTAGCAGGACCATGGTTACAACGGTCCGTATGTTGCCCATGGTTATTGTGGCCTAGTTATAAAAAATAGGTTATTGTGGCCTCTAGAAAAATGCGGAAAAAGAACTGCAGTGACTACAAGCAAACAACTAAACAAGACAATAAGGAAATAAATAAACAATCAACTAACGCTAGGCTATTACGTCTATTACACATATTACATCCACTGGGCATCAAAGTTCGCCACCAGTGCAAATATAGGGAACAAAGCAGCATATCACATATACTGGTTGTCAAAGTTGGCGACCAGTGCAAACAAACGCCGCAGCAAAACAAGTCCAGAACTGAAACCACTTTAGAAGAGCTCAAGAAACAATATCCTAGGTATCCAGCATGCTGGCAAGATGCTTAGCAAGCTTATTAACTTTCTCTTGTTTGGCGCTTAAATCCTCCAGTGCTTGCTTTTGCACCAGAAAGTATGCATCTGAATTCTACAGGGACATCCTCAGTCCTTCGGCTTTGTGTCGCAGCACATCTGATCGATGTCTTTCAACTTGAAGTTGAGACTCAAAAAGATGAACTGATTCAGGCAGCGAGTTCGAAGAGCTTGTGCCAGCAGTAGTGGCCAGTAACTCGAACACTACATCAAGACATGACTTTGGGGTTGTCTCATAGTCGTCAAGATAGTTTTTATCAACTTTCTTGGAGACCAACAGGGATGTCTCACTATCTTGAACCTTATTTGCATTACTTCCTTTACCATTGCATAACAGGGTACTCTTCTCCAATATTTTGTCCGCATTCTAAAAGAGAAACAAGCAGACACATCACATGTTTACCATGTTGTATATGAAACTCATTTTGGTAAATCAGTTCAGTAGTAAAGTGGACAGGATAACAACATGAAACAAACATATATCTATGTACCATGGTTACTGTATGGTCTATATCATTCTAGTTTTTATTGCCAAATCAAGATAGAGACACAGTTCAAATAATATCTATTTAAGACAAAGCAGCATAGACAGAATATAAGTGTGGGAAACTACACAGCAATAACAACACTTGTAATGTGCATGACATGAGAACATAACCGTTTATTCAATTGAAACTGAAATCAACATAGAGCAAGTTACAACAGCAAACCAGTTAAAGAAACAGTTTTAAAACATACCTGTTGCGCCATTCGAGTTTCAATTCCATCCTTCAAATTTGAAAATAGTTGGTATGAGTAAATACAGTGATGCAAGAGCAAAGGAGTATGAACCATAGCTACAGAACCTGACCTGAGAACAATTCTTCTTCTGCTTTAAGTGTTGAGTTGGGGTTCGGAGTGGTGGTCCTCGTGCTTTGGGCACTGCAGTTGCCTTACTAACTGCTCGTGTTTGGGTGCTCTGTGGTGGAGACAGTGTTGTGTCAACTGGAACTGGGTTACTATCTGCTGGGGTTGGGGTTAGAAGGGGTGTAGCTGGTTCTATGTCCAACTGGGTAGGGGTACAATCTACGAGAGTTTGGGTTATGTGTGGTGGGGCTGGTTCTTGGGCAAGTACAACCGTGGTTCTATCTGCATCGACTGGTAGCACTATCTTTTCTGAAGACCGTGTTGTTACTCCCTTAGATACTGCCATCACCCCCTCCAATTCAAATGGCTAATAAACAAGAAAAGTAATTTTGTGTACAGACATTGTATGATAGACAAGTGCAATGGATAGTGGGGAATAAAAGAGGGCATGAAATAATTCACATTTATGTTGTCTAACCAAACAGGATAGCATGACACAATTTCACATATATGATGGCTAACTAAACAGGATAGCATAACACAATTTCACATATATGATGGCTAACTAAACAGGATAGAAAGACATAATTCAAAATATGATGACTATGTAAACAGGATGACATGATATAACTATATGATGTGTTTATTAAATAGGTTGGCATGCCATAATTCACATACATGCTGCCTATGGAAACATGATAGCATGATATAATTCACGGATAGAATGACATAATTCAAAATATGATGACTGTAAACACTAAACAGGATGAGATGATATAACTATATGATGTCTTTATTAAATGGGTTGGCATGCCATAATTCAGATAGCTGTTGTCTATGTAAACTTGATGGCATGATATAATTCAAATATATGATTTATATACTAAGCAAGTAAGCAGATGGCAATCGCATATATGATGTAAAAACTAAGCAATGCAAAACAACATATGCATGATATGAGTAATATAACCCTGCCAGGTTTGAGCATAGACCTCAAGGGGGAAATAGGACTGGTCATCTGTCTCTGAATCTTCCTCTGAGGAGCTATCTGTAACCAGCAAGATGTCTGCTTCAGTAGGTAGCATTGTCTACTCTGAAAACCTTGTTTTCACTCCAGATACTTCCATCACCGCTTCAAATGGCTGATGCACAGGAAGAGAAGTTGAATATACAAACATTGTCGACAAATGGAATACGTATTACAAAAAAAGGATAGCATGATATAATTCACATATATGATGATTGGCTAAACAGCATGGCATTGCATAATTCACATATATAATGCCTTGCAACAAGATAGCATTGCATAATTCACATATATAATGTCTTGCAACAAGATGGCATTGCATAATTCACATATATGGTAATTAGACACTAAACAGGTGGCATTCACACAAAGCATGTCTAAACTAAGCAAATGACATAGCAATTCAAGACACCATATGCACGATATGAGCAACATAACCCTGCCAACTTAGAGCATTGTGACGCCCCCAAATCAATCGTGCATTAATCATACACGCAAACATGCACGATCAAGCACAGGGACTCACGGAAGATATCACAACACAACTCTAACAAAAATAAATGGAGATCCACGAATATTACAGACCAGACGTCACGAGGATCCGAGTACATAAGTCAGTCATACAAATAATATCTGGGTACAGACATAGTTAGTCAAGGTTTGCCTTAAGAAGGCTAGCACAAACAACGACTCTAGATCGAAAGGCAAAGGCCTCCTGCCTAGGGCCTCCGATCCTACTCCTGGTCGGCTGGCTCGATCCAGTAGTACATGCCGTCTGGGCCCTCCTGGTAGTAAGATCTTGCGATGGCATCTGGCTCCTGGGCTCCATCGTCTGATGTAACATCAAAAGGGGTATGGGGGGAAAATAGGTAGCAAAGCAACCGTGAGTACTCATCCAAAGTACTCAGCAAGCAAGGATCTACACTACATATGCAACATTATCAAAGAAAGGCTGTATATGTGGACTGGACTACAGAAATGCCAGAATAGAGAGAAGACCTAGTCCTATCGAAGACTAGCATCTTCAGGAAGCCACCATCTTGCAACAATTAGTAGAGTACAGAAAAGCATTTTATTAAGCAAGCAAGTTGAGGCAAAGCCTAGAGATCCTTCCTCGACTACCTACGAGAAAGCGATCCCGGAGCTTCAGTTAATTAAACAAGTATCCAGTTCAGGTAATAGATCGGGATACCAAACTGAGCGTCCTGTTACCGTGGACACGGCTATTCGAATAGATCACTTCCCTGCAGGGGTGCACTACTGTTACCCAACACGCTCGATCACCTCTGGCCATACACACTTGCTGGGTAATGCCCGGTCTCGGGAGATCGACACGAAGCAACGCCCTACCTAGGCTCAGCAAAGAGGTCAACTCGCCGGACTAACCTATGCACCAAGGGGTCTTGGGCCATCGCACCGGGTGCTCCTGCGCGTTGCGAGACTGGCTGGGGAGCAGGCGCGACACTGAACTCGTCAGTGAAGTATCCAGCCCAACCCCAACAATCAGCCCGCACGGTGAACTGTGACGTCTGATGAGCTTTCGGGAGAAACGTACGACGTAGAGGGCCCCATAACCATTATCTCACGTGGTGGTAGTGCGTATAGGCCATTGGCCAACTCAGATCAATACCCAGATCCGTTAGGCGTATTTAATAACTCGCGGAGATGATCAGAGTTTCTGATGCTCCATCACAATATCTCTCTCGGGTGCCCTCTTGGCAAACCCGACTGCATAATTTCCCCGCGGGTACCCCTCAGGGTCGACCCGCCTGAGACAAAGGTCAAAGTAACCGTGTGGTCATAACATCAAGGGGGAAAACCCCGAGGAATCACCCTCGGTAGATTCCACTCGATGAAATCATCAAGGTGAACGTAGGAGGAATCACCCTCGAGGTTCGCACTTGAGGGGTTGCAGGACAGAGTCGTATCGGGAGTGGTTAAGGAGGAATCACCCTCGATGACCACGACCGAACAGCTATACTACAGAGTTATCATCAGGAGTGCGTTACGAGGTATCACCCTCGACACTCGATAGTAACTATGCAGAGTCATACAACAAAGGGGGGTGAAGTGAGGTGTCGGTCTCTGGTCGTCGATCACGTTGATCGAGTCATCGATGATAAAGCAGAGGCAACAAGGACAAGGTGGGGGTCACTGATGGATCACAAACCAACCGATACTAAGCAGTTTGAAATAGGCAGGTAAGGTAGCAAATAGCAGGTTACAAAAGCATGCTATGCATCAGAATAGGAGCAATCATTTACAGTAGCAAAATCTAATGCAAGCGTGGGAGTATAGAATGGGCGATATCGGATGTTCAAGGGGGGCTTGCCTGGAAGCTCTGCTTAGAGGGGCTAGTCGTCAAAAGGCTGCTCGTCCGGAGCGTAGTCGTACTCTGCTGCGTCGGCGTCAGTCTCGGCGTCTATCGAGAGAGAAGGAGGGGAGAAGAAACAATAAATTCATGGAAAAAATGCAAACAATATGAAAGACATGCCTAAATGATATGCAGAGGTGTTCTACTGCCTAACTAGATGATTTAGTTAATTTAGGAATTTATTTGGATTTATTTTACTAAAGTTGAGCACTATTCATTTATCGAAATCAGTCTAAAAGTTCCAGGTTTAGGTAGTTAGGGGCATCTGACAACAATACGAAGGGCGTATTCAGATTCATCTCGTCGTTCTGAGCAACTTTCATGTATAAAGTTTTTCGATCGGAGCTACGGTTTATTTTATATGATTTTCTAAAGTTTTTAATCATTTTCTGAATTTATTTAATTATTTTAAATCAACATTATCCAGAAGAGTAATTGATGATGTCATCATGACATCATGCTGATGTCAACAGGTCAACTGACCTGTTGACAGGTCAATCCTGACATGTGGGGCCCTACTGTCATAGACACAGAGCTAATCCAGTGTTTAATTTAAACTAAACTAATTAGTTAGGGGTGTGGTCCCACCTGTCAGTGAGTGATTAACTAATTAATTTAATTAACAATTTATTTATTTTTAAATGTTTTAAACCGCGCGGGGCCCACATGTCAGCGGGCGGGGCCGCGCTGACCAAGTCAACTGGGCCCAGTGGGTCCCTTTGTCAATGGCAGAGGCGGGGCCCGCGGTGCCAGGTGGCAGCCACGTCGGCATCGGTCACCGGAGTGCGTCGGCGAGCCCGAGCACGGCGCTAAACTCCGGCGAGCCCGGGTTTCTTCTGTGGTGCATCAAATCGGGCGCGGTTTGGCTCTATCGAACGAGTACTCCATGGCGCATCTCGTGGTGGCGGTGGTTGGAGCTGGGAAGGCCGGAGCTGACGGCAGCGAGCACATCGGCGGTAGTGGTTTCGGGCGTGCTACGGGACGGGGGCTATGGTGCGCGCGCGATCGAAGCGAGTGGCTAGGCGAGGCCTACGCGGTGCGGCGAGCGCGATGGTGGTACGCATGGGACCATTTGGTCATCGTGGCCACGCCGGCGATGAGCTCAGGCGGTGGCGGGTTCGGTCATGGCGGGGGTGACGGCTACGAGCAATTCAAAGAGCAGGGAGAGGAGGGGATCGACGTGGGGGCTCACTGGCGTTGCAGAGAAGGCCCGGGGACGGCTCGAGGAAGGGCGACGACGGTGAATCGAGGAGGCGTTCGACGGTGGCCGTAGGGGAAGAAGACGAGGGAGTCCGGCGATGTAGAGCTCCTCGGCTTCGGCTCGTTGGCGCAGGCGACGTAGCGGAGCTCGGCGGTGATGCTGGACTCGACGGAGCGGCGAGGCGGAGGCGGTGGCGGTGGCTACGCGGGCGACGGAGCAACGGCGAAGGCCGCGTCGGCCATGGCGGAGAGCGAGCGAGGGAGGGGGAAAGTGAGGCGAGGGAGACGCCAGGGGTGCGCAGGGCTCGCCCTTATCCTCCACGTGGGCGCGGGTGCGCGCTGTCGAGCAGGGAGAGAGGGGGGCCAGCTCGGTCGAGGCGCGCGCGCCAGGTGCTTGACAGCGAGCGGGGATGAGCAATGCGGGAGGTGGGAGGAGGTGCGGGGTGGGCTGGGCTGGGCCGGCGCTGTAGCCACTTAGGCCCAGCCGTTGCGGGCCTTTTCTTTTTCTTTTCTTCTTTTCTATTTTCTGTTTTCTTTTGTTTTATGTTTTGCAAATTGTTTAGCCACTAAACTACTTTTACAACATAAGTGACCTAGCCCATAAATTGCAGTGCATTAGTACCTATCACCAAAAACTAGTTTGGGTAAAATTACAATTTCATATTTAATTTAGATTAAATAAAAGGTTATTTAATGTTGTTGTTTGCCACTGCTTGAGGTTTGTTAGGGTCACTTAACCAAGCCCATTGATGTTGGTTACAATTTTACAATTGCCTCTGAATTATTTGCTATTTAATGAACATTTTAGTTTCCAATTTGGAACAACTTTTATTTTCACTTTAAATTAATTTGAAGTTTGAATTAGGAGTTTGAAATGCAATATGATGCAAATGATGACTAGGCACTGTTAAACTTCCTGACATGGCATTAATTAAGGGTGATCACTGTGGTTAACTACATGGGGTGTTACAATTCTCCTCATCTAACAAGAATTCTCGTCCCGAGAATTAAGAGGAAGACTGAAAGAAAGCGGGGTATTCTTCGCGAAGACGAACCTTGCATTCCCAAGTGGCTTCATCTTTAGAATGATTCGACCACTAAACTTTTAGGAATTTGATTGCCTTCTGACAAGTTCGATGTTCAGCTTGATCAAGAATACCGATGGGATATTCTGGATAAGACAGATCTTCCTGCAATTCAAGCATTTCATGATCCACAGCTCGAATAGGATCCTTGAAGTAGCGACGAAATTGGGATACATGAAAGACATCATGCACTTGAGAAAGATTTGGCGGCAATTGCAACTGATATGCCACTTCTCCTCGGTGGGCAAGAATACGGAACGGGCCAATGTAGCGAGGAGCTAACTTGCCCTTGATTCCGAACCGATGAGTGCCTTTCAACGGAGTGACGCGAAGGTAAGCTTGCTCGCCAGGCTGATAGACCATTACCTTGTGCTTTCGGTCATAGTTGCTCTTCTGACGAGACTGAGCAGTTTTTAGATTTTCTCGGACAATGCGGACTTTTTCTTCAGCTTGTTGGATAATGTCCGGTCCGACGAGTGAGCGTTCCCCAGTTTCCGACCAATTCAGAGGGGTTCGACACTTACGTCTGTAAAGAACTTCAAATGGTGCCATCTTCAAACTAGCTTGGTAGCTATTGTTGTAAGAGAATTCGGCATACGGGAGAGATTCCTCCCACTTCTTACCGAGGGAGATGACACAAGCTCGAAGCATATCTTCGAGCACTTGATTAACTCGCTCGACTTGACCCTAAGACTGAGGGTGAAAAGCGGTGCTGAAGGACAGATGAGTTCCCATAGCTTCTTGGAAACTTTCCCAGAATCTGGAGGTAAAGAGGCTGCCACGATCCAAACTGATCTCCAACGGAACACCGTGGAGTGACACAATTCGGGAAACATACAAGTCTGCTAACTGACTAGCAGTGTTTGTCTCCTTGACTGGCAGAAAGTGAGCGACCTTTGAGAATCGGTCAATGATGACAAAGATAGCATCATGACCCTTCTGAGATCTAGGAAAACCAGTAATGAAATCCATTTGGACCTTGTCCCATTTCCATTCAGGAATATCAAGGGGTTGCAGAGTTCCAGCAGGTCTTTGATGTTCTGCTTTAATGTGGCGGCAAACGTCACAGTCAGAAACATAACGAGCAATGTCTCGCTTCATATTAGGCCACCAGTATCTTTGACAAATGTCACGGTACATCTTTGTGCTACCAGGATGAATTGACAGAGGAGTGTCATGAACTTCTTTCATAACATGCTCTCTCTCATCCTTGAATTTGGGAACGAAGAGACAGCGTTGGAAGAATAGGACCCCATCATTATCAAGATGGAATTCCGACGGCTTTCCTTTTTCGAGGTAACGCTTAATCCTTTCAACTTCGGAGTCATACCCTTGCATAATCTTAATGTTGTGCTCAAGATCCGGTTCAACAACCAGGGTATTGAGATAACCCTGTTGAACAATATGGAGGTTCAATTTGCGAAGCTCTTCATAAAGAACAGGTTGTGCTTCCTGAACCATAAGATTGTTGCAATAAGCCTTGCGACTCAATGCATCGGCCATTATGTTAGCCTTGCCAGGGGTGTATGAGATATTCATATCATAATCGGCAATTGTCTCGAGCCATCTTTGCTGGCGAAGGTTCAGATCTGGTTGAGTATATAGATACTTCAAACTCTGATGATTCGTGCATATCTCGCAACGGTTACTGACAAGGTAATGTCGCCATAGCTTCAGAGCATAGATAACCGCAGAAAGTTCGAGATCATGCACTGGATAATTTTCTTCGTGAGGACGCAATTGTCGAGAGCCATAAGCAATCACTTAGCGCTCTTGCATTAGGACACAGCCTAATCCTTGACGAGATGCATCACAGTATATCATGAAATCCTTTCGAGTATCAGGGGGTGCTAGCACTGGGCAGATGTCAACTTATGTTTTAACGTCTGAAAGCTTTCTTCACATTTTTCTGTCCACTCAAATTTAACACCTTTTGGAGCAGATTCCTCAATGGCTTTGCAATCTTTGAGAAGTTCTCGACGAATCGACGGCAATAACTAGCGAGTCCGAGAAAACTCCTGACTTGCTTAACATTCTTCGGGGGAGTCCAGTCAAGAATAGCCTGTACTCGCTCGGGGTTAACAGCAATGCCATTCATGGAAATCACATGACCAAGGTAGGTCACTTGAGATAACCAGAATTCACACTTAGAGTACTTGGCGTAAAGCTGGTGTTCCCAAAGCTTCTCCAATACAAGCCGAAGATGTTCATCATGTTCCTCTTCATTCTTGGAATATATAAGGATATCATCCAAATAAACCACGACGAATTTGTCGAGGTAATCCATGAAGATATAGCTCATCAACCGGGAGAAGGTTGCTGGAGCATTTATTAAGCCAAATGACATGACAGTGTACTCATAAGAGCCATATCGAGTAACAAAGGCAGTTTTCGGAATATCCTCTTTGCGAACAAGGATCTGATGATAACCCAACCTCAAGTCGAGTTTAGAAAACACCGATGATCCAGCAAGTTGATCATACAAATCATTGATCCGAGGAAGCGGATACTTATTCTGGATTGTGGCTTGGTTAATGGGCCGGTAATCCTGAACCAATCAGTTAGTTCCATCCTTCTTCTTAACGAAGAGTGAAGGTGCTCCCCAAGCAGAGGAACTGGGGCCGATGAAACCTTTCTTAAGTGACTTGTCAATTTCTTCCTTAAGCTCGAGAAGGTGGTGCGGAGGCATCTTATAAGGACGCTTCGCAATAGGGGTAGTGCCAGGCTTCAAGTCAATGACAAACTCGACAGCTCTAACCGGGGGTATTCCTGGAAGTTCTTCCGGAAAGACGTTCGGAAATTCTTGAATGATAGGAACGTTCTCAATTCCCTCCAGAGGTGAGGCATTCAAAGCATTCAGAGCATATATCTAAGCTTTAGCATTTCGAGTAATTCGGGCGGTGTAGTTCAATATCTCATCGGAGGGGTGAAGAAGTTGTACAACTTTTGTGGCACAATTGATCGAAGCAATGTGAGCTTTCAACCAATCCATTCCGAGGATGAGGTCTATGGTGGAAGATTTCAAGACGATGGGTGAGGCAAGGAATTCCAATCCTTTAATTTCGACGGTAACATTAGGTGCCATCACGTCAGCATGACAATGACCTCCGGGAGTTTTAACGACTAGAGGAGTATGCATCTTCTCATAATGAATGCCATGCATGAATGCAAATTTTCCAGAGATGAATGAATGTGATGCTCCTGAATCAAATAAAACAGAAGCAGGTACTGAGTTAACGAGAAGGGTACCCATCACGGTAGCAGGCTGATCCTGGACTTCTTCAATATCAATATTGTAAGCGTGTCCACGACCATGAGCAGCAGACCCAGTATTATAGTTGCGGGCCTGATTGTTGCCACGACCATTGCCACGGCCAGTATGAGGGAAAGCCAACTGATTCTGAGTCTGGCGGCAGTCCTTAGCAAGGTGACCTGGTTTGCGACACTTGAAGCATAGACCATCTTCAGAACGAAGAGGAGCATTGTGTGGAATAGCTTGAGCTCATGGCTGCCTCGGTGGTGGAGGAGGCAGACGTGGTGCAGCATAGTTGTTCCTTGGCGCAGGGGCAGCTGGACGGAACACGTTGTTGGGAATCCAGACTCGACGCTTCTGTGCTGAGCCCGAAGCTGAGCCAACATCACGATAGCGCTTCTGCGACTCCTTATGCTTCATCTGAGCGGTCTCAACCAGAATAGCCTTGTTCACAAGAGTAGCAAAGTCGTTGAAGTATTGAGCAGCAAGTGCAAGCTCGATGTCTGGGTGGAGTCCATTATGAAACTTCTCTTGTCTACGGGCATCCGTGGCGATGTCTTCTTCAGCATAGTGGGACAGGTCAAGGAATTCCCGCTGATAGGCTTCGACAGTCTTGTTGCCCTGAGTAAGGTTGCGGAACTGGGTTTTAAACCGGTCCATGATTCCTTGAGGAATATATCGGGCATGAAAAGCAGCCTGGAACTCAAGCCAAGTGATGACTGTTCCAGCAGGCAGTGTATGCTTGTGTGTGTCCCACAATTGAGCAGCGGGACCCTTTAAGAAAAAGAATGCGAAGGTGACAAAGTTGGTAGGGGAGACATTGGCAGACTCCATCTCATGAGTGATGTCGTGAATCCAGTCATCAACATCCAGGGGCTTGTCAGAGTTGCAGAACTGAGTGGGGTTAAGACGCACAAATTCCGACAGAGTTATTGCAGCAGGGTTCTGGTTGTTCTGATGCGGAAACTGAGCCATAATCCCAGTCATAAACTGCGGTTGAGATCGAATTGTTGCATCATAGCTGCCATATAATCTGGCGGTGGTGGGTGTTCAGGGCCACGACCACGACCACCTGGTCTAACCATCCTGCTAAGTTTCAACAGGGGTAGTTTAGTAAAAGCAATTGCGAGTATTTAGCGGCAAGCATGATGTAACACGAAAATAATTAAGCAATGTAATAGATAATTAACAGTAGTCAATTAAGACATACAGATCCATACACAAAGTCGGTTACATGCGAACAGCATAATGGCGCAAATTCAAAAGCTAGACATGCTAGGCGGCGCGCAGGCACGCGGTAAGGAAGTACACAACGAGACATAGCAAAGGCTACATTAACGTCGGGGAAAACTAATGAAACGGGGTAACTGCAAGTGCGGACGACGAATGGCCGTCGCAGGAAAATCCTGCTCTCCATGTGCACTCTGATGCAGAATCCGGTCTCGAGCTGGAAGAAGAGGTCCACGTGCAGGTGTGTGACCTCCAACAGCAGGCCAATCAATACCAGCATACATCTGAGTCCTGCGCGGGTAAAGGACGTACTCCGGATGTATCCCTGCATGAACAGCTGGTAGCAACTGCGTCATAGCATCATAGAGGTGTGCTCGAGTGGCAAACAACTCAACGGCTAGCGCCCGGACAGTGCGATCCAGAGCCTGAGTGCACTGAATCTGAACCTGCGGGTCGTAACGACGACGCTCATACGGGGCACAGATAGCTGTGTAGTACCCAGTAGC
Source organism: Thinopyrum elongatum (assembly GCA_011799875.1). Classification (NCBI taxonomy): domain Eukaryota; kingdom Viridiplantae; phylum Streptophyta; class Magnoliopsida; order Poales; family Poaceae; genus Thinopyrum; species Thinopyrum elongatum. The sequence goes on from CM022297.1 coordinate 378,354,447, forward strand.
ATCTCCAGTAGGGGCATACGGAATGTATCGAAACTCAAAGGCATCCAGGCTAACGCTGAACTCTCCTCGGAGATGTGCGACGGCAGAGTAGGCGGCATCATGGACTGCCATCTCAATCGCCATGCCGATACCATGGAAAAGGTGCAGCTCAGTGTCTGAGTCATCTTGCTGATCATAGATACGAACATCAGCATGGTACTACTCCTGGTTGAACTCACAGTAATCCTCATAGACCATGTACTCGGGGTACCAGCGGTAGCCCAGTCTGGTCAGAAGGGCGATCAGGACAGCTGGAAAATCAGGGGCATCATGAGCCCAAGTGTGAAGTACAAGCTGTGTCGCAGGGCGTGGTGGAAACAAACGATCCATCTGAAACAGAGGAAATTCAGGATTGTCAAATGACAATGAGAAGTATAATACAACTCGGAGAGAAAGGTTAAACAAAACAATGGAAAGGAAAATGATTATCAGACTAATCAGATCGATGGTAAGGAAGTAAGCACAGATATCCAGCTCTCCGGGTAGACAAGATTTACGAGATCCTAAGTGTCGGCGTTAGTAAATTCATTTAACCCGAATAGAAGAGAGATCAGAATCCCAGAGTATAGATGAGGAATAAAAGATCCTAATACCGCCCAATTGACGACGTGGGCCCGTAAGCCACACAACCAAGTTAGTAAATTAGTTTTTTGATGTCTAGACTCAACTTCGACCAAGGAATTGGAAGGGGACTTCCTACAGGCAGTCGGCTCTGATACCAACTTGTGATGCCCCTGACTCAATCGTGCACTAATCATACACGCAAACATGCACGATCAAGCACAAGGACCCACGAGAAGATATCACAACACAACTCTAACACAAATAAATAGAGATCCACGAATATTATAGACCAGAGGTCACGAGGATCCGAATACATAAGTCAGTCATACAAATAATATCTGGGTACAGACATAGTTAGTCAAGGTTTGCCTTAAGAACGCTAGCACAAACAACGACTCTAGATCGAAAGGCGAAGGCCTCCTGCCTAGGGCCTCCGATCCTACTCCTGGTCGGCTGGCTCGATCCAGTAGTACGTGTCGTCTGGGCCCTCCTGGTAGTAAGCTCCTGCGGTGGCATCTGGCTCCTGGGCTCCATCGTCTGATGTAACATCAAAAGGGGTATGGGGGAAAAAGAGGTAGCAAAGCAACCGTGAGTACTCATCCAAAGTACTCAGCAAGCAAGGATCTACACTACATATGCAACATTCTCAAAGAAAGGCTGTATATGTGGACTGAACTGCAGAAATGCCAGAATAGAGAGAAGACCTAGTCCTATCGAAGACTAGCATCTTCACGAAGCCACCATCTTGCAGCAATTAGTAGAGTACAGAAAAGCATTTTATTAAGCAAGCATGTTGAGGCAAAGACTAGAGATCCTTCCACGACTCCCTGCGAGAAAGCGATCCTGGAGCTTCAATTAATTAAACAAGTATCCAGTTCAGGTAATAGATCGGGATACCAAACTGAGCGTCCTGTTAGCGTGGACACGGCTATTCGAATAGATCACTTCCCTGCAGGGGTGCACTACTGTTACAGACCACGCTCGATCACCTCTGGCCGTACAAACTTGCTGGGTAATGCCCGGCCTCGGGAGATTAACACGAAGCAGCGCCCTACCTAGGCTCAGCAGAGAGGTCAACACGCCGGACTAACCTATGCACCCAGGGGTCTTGGGCCATCACCCCGGGCGCTCCTGCGCGTTGCAAGACTGGCCGGGGAGCAGGCGCGACACTGAACTCGTCAGTGAAGTATCCAGCCCAACCCCAACAATCAGCCCGCACGGTGAACTGTGATGTCTGATGAGCTTTCGGGAGAAACGTACGACGTAGAGGGCCCCATAACCATTATCCCACGTGGTGGTAATGCGTATAGGCCATTGGCCAACTCAGATCAATTACCCAAATCCGTTAGGCGTATTTAATAACTCACGGTGACGATCAGAGTTTCTGATGCTCCGCCACAATATCTCTCTCGGGTGCCCTCCTGGCAAACCCGACGGCATAATTTCCCCGCGGGTACCCATCAGGGTCGACCCGCCTGAGACAAAGGTCAAAGTAACCATGTGGTCATAACATCAAGGGGGAAAACCCCGAGGAATCACCCTCGGTAGATTCCACTCGATGAAATCATTAAGGTGAACGTAGGAGGAATCACCCTCGAGGTTCGCACTTGAGGGGTTGCACGACAGAGTCGTATCGGGAGTGGTTAAGGAGGAATCACCCTCGATGACCACGACCGAACAGCTATACTACAGAGTTATCATCAGGAGTGCATTACGAGGTATCACCCTCGACACTCGATAGTAACTATGCAGAGTCGTACAACAAAGGGGGGTGAAGTGAGGTGTCGGTCTCTGGTCATCGATCACGTTGATCGAGTCATCGATGATGAAGCAGAGGCAACAAGGACAAGGTGGGGGTCATTGATGGATCACTAACCAACCTATACTAAGCAGTTTGAAACAGGCAGGTAAGGTAGCAAATAGCAGGTTACAAAAGCAGGCTATGCATCAGAATAGGAGCAATCATTTACAGTAGCAAAATCTAATGCAAGCATGAGAGTATAGAATGGGCGATATCGGATGTTCAAGGGGGGGTGCTTGCCTGGAAGCTCTGCTGAGAGGGGTTGGTCGTCAGAAGGCTGCTTGTCCAGAGCGTAGTCGTACTCTGCTGCATCGGCGTCGGTCTCGGCGTCTATCGAGAGAGAAGGAGGGGGAAGAAACAATAAATTCACGGCAAAAATGCAAACAATATGAATGACATGCCTAAATGATATGCAGAGGTGTTCTACTGCCTAACTAGATGATTTAGTTAATTTAGGAATTTATTTGGATTTATTTTCATAAAGTTGAGCACTATTCATTTATCGAAATTAGTCTAAAAATTCCAGGTTCAGGTAGTTAGGGGCATCTGACAGCAATATGAAGGGCGTATTTAGATTCATCTCGTCGTTCTGAGCAACTTTCATGTATAAAGTTTTTCGATCGGAGCTACGGTTTATTTTATATGATTTTCTAAAGTTTTTAATCATTTTCTGAATTTATTTAATTATTTTAAATCAACATTATAAAGAATAGTAATTGATGACGTCAGCAAGTCAACTGACCTGTTGACAGGTCAATCCTGACATGTGGGGCCCTACTGTCATAGACACAAAGCTAATCCAGTGTTTAATTTAAACTAAACTAATTAGTTAGGGGTGTGGTCCCACCTGTCAGTGAGTGATTAACTAATTAATCTAATTAACAATTTATTTATTTTTTAAATCGTTTTAAACCGCACGGGGCCCACATGTTAGCGGGCGGGGCCGCGCTGACCAAGTCAACTGGGCCCAGTGGGTCCCTTTGTCAACGGCAGAGAGGCGGGGCCCGCGGTGCCAGGTGGCAGCCACGTCGGCACCGGCCACCGGAGTGCGCCGGCGAGCCCGAGCACGGCGGTAAACTCCGGCGAGCCTGGGTTTCTTCTGTGGTGCATCAAATCGGGCACGGTTTGGCTCTATCGAACTAGTACTCCACGGCGCATCTCGTGGTGGCGGTGGTTGGAGCTGGGGAGGCCGGAGCTGACGACAGCGAACACGTCAGCGGCGGTGGTTTCGGGCGTGCTACGGGACGGGGGCTACGGTGCGCGCGCGATCGAAGCGAGTGGCTAGACGAGGCCTACGCGGTGCGGCGAGCGCGATGGTGGTACGCACGGGACCATTTGGTCACCGTGGCCACGCCGATGATGAGCTCAGGCGGTGGCGGGTTCGGCCATGGCGGGGGCGACGGCTACGAGTGATTCAAAGAGCAGGGAGAGGAGGGGATTGACGCGGGGGCTCACTGGCGTTGCAGAGAAGGCCCGGGGACGGCTCGAGGAAGAGCGACGGCGGCGAATCGAGGAGGCGTTCGACGGCGGCCGTAGGGGAAGAAGACGAGGCAGTCCGGCGATGCAGAGCTCCTCGGCTTCAGCTCGTTGGCGCAGGCGACGTAGGGGAGCTCGGCGGTGATGCTGGACTCGGCGGAGCGGTGAGGCGGAGGCGGTGGCTACGCGGGCGACGGAGCAACGGCGAAGGCCGCGTCGGCCATGGCGGAGAGCGAGCGAGGGAGGGGGAAAGTGAGGCGAGGGAGGCGCCAGGGGTGCGCAGGGCTCGCCCTTATCCTCTACGCAGGCGCGGGCGCGCGCTGTCGAGTAGGGAGAGAGGGGGGCCCGCTCGGGCGAGGCGCGCGCGCCAGGTGCTCGACAACGAGCGGGGGTGAGCAGTGCGGGAGGTGGGAGGAGATGCGGGGTGGGCTGGGCCGGCGCTGTAGCCACTTAGGCCCAGCCGCTGCGGGCTTTTTCTTTTTCTTTTCTTGTTTTCTATTTTCTGTTTTGTTTTCTGTTTTCTTTTGTTTTTCTGTTTTGCAAATTGTTTAGCCACTAAACTACTTTTACAACATAAGTGACCTAGCCCATAAATTTCAGTGCATTAGTACCTATCACCAAAAACTAGTTTGGGTAAAATTACAATTTCATATTTAATTTAGATTAAATAAAAGGTTATTAAATGTTGCTGTTTGCCACTGCTTGTGGTTGTTAGGGTCACTTAACCAAGCCCATTGATGTTGGTTACAATTTTACAATTGCCTTTGAATTATTTGCTATTTAATGAACATTTTAGTTTCCAATTTGGAACAACTTTTATTTTCACTTTAAATTAATTTGAAGTTTGAATTAGGAGTTTGAAATGCAATATGATGCAAATGATGACTAGGCACTGTTAAACTTGCTGACATGGCATTAATTAAGGGTGATCACTGTGGTTAACTACATGGGGTGTTACAAGCATACACCTCGGGGGGGGGGGGAATAGGACTAGTCACCTGTCTCTGAATCCTCCTCTGAGGAGCTATCCGTAACCAGCGAGATATGCGCTTCGTCAGATAGCATAGTCTGCTCGAAAGACCTTGTTTTCACTCCAGATTTTTCCATCACCATGACAAATGGCTGATGCACACGAAGAGTAGTTGAATGTACCAACATTGTTGACAAATGTAATACGTAATGAAAAAAAAGGATGGCATGATATAATTCACATATAAGATGACTGGCTAAGCAGGATGGCATTGCAAAATTCACATATATGATGCCTGGCTAAACAAGATGGCGTTGCATAATTCACATATATGATATAGAAACTAAATAGATGGCATTCACACAAAGCATGTCTAAACTAAGCAGATGACATATTTGATGTATAAAGTAAGCAATGCAAGGCACGATATGCATGATATGACCGACATCAGCATGCCAAGTTAGAGCGAAGACCTCAGGGGCTAAATAGGAGTGGTCTGCTCCTTCTGAATCCACCTCGGAACAGTTATCTTCCTCTTAATTTCAATCTGAAATGGGTGGAGGGGGGCTGCTTTTGCGCCCACCATGGAGCGACGTCTGCATGAAATTTTATTGCCACGCAAGGCTCGTCTCTTTTGCTCTACATGTACAGTTCCATTGTGTACAATAATTGACATGCATAGGAATAGAACATAGTGAGATTATGTAAGGAGTGCATGCAGAAATCCAGAGTGATGGTAGCAACCTGTGGATAGACCCAAAACCAATGATAGCAGGCAGATAATGGCTTCAGTTAAAAAATACAGATAATGGCTTCTTTACTGTTTGTTTCCCACCCAACATGAAACTCATAGTAGACACCAGAGATTAACCAGATAGTAGACAGATACAATTGATTGCGACCCCGATATGTACCCCACAACCATTTAAAAACTCAAGTTTGAGCATTAGTTTGGAGCTGACTCAGAGTTTAATCGGTGCACATGACGATAAAGTAGCATGTAATAATAAGCGATGCATAACGTAAGCAGACACGAAAGAGTGCGACCTCTCTTGCGGACCCGTGTAGTCCTCGAGGTCATCTGCTCAGTTGATGATGGTAATGCAGTTGTCGTGGCTGCCGGCGGCGGGGAAGAAGATTTGAGGTGGCGAAAGACAGTCTGGAGGGTGGATCCCTGCTGTGGTGGACTCTTCTGTCGTTGGAGCAGCTGAGCTGGGGTGGACGACGGCGCAGCAGGAGTGGGACAAACCACACAAGGTTTTCTTTGACAACTATCTATAAGAGAAGTAATTCTGTAAGGGCTCGTTTGAATTGGAGGATTCTAACAACGCAGGGATAGGAAATACACAGTAATAGGATAGGAATGCATGTGCAAAATAGAGAATTTAAAATCACATGATTTCTGTCAATCTGGGTGTTTGGTTCACAGGAATTGGAAGGTCACAGGAATGCAAAGAAGCATGGTCAAATTAAGTCAAACCACAAGAAAATGTACATTTGCTATTATGCTACTATCACTTAGTCTTGTTCTTCATGAATAGAAATTTGAAAAGGAGGGCCAAGTGGATATTAAAATTCCTACGGTTTTTCTTTGAAAGAGACACTAAAGGAACAAATCCTACAGTTTTCATTTGCTCCATTCCTTTGAACCAAATGCATTAATAGTAGTACCATAGAAAACTTTCCAATTCCTATGTTTTTCCTTCACTTTTCCTTTCAACCACTGGCAATTCTAGTAGGCAGGCTTAAACAGACAAAAGCCTACACTCCAAAAATGTTTTTGTGCTACTTGTACTACTTTGGACCCAGGCCACTGCCCTACTAACTCAACTCCCAGGCCCATCTACACATGCATAGCTCAAACACGCAGAAATAAATAATGATGGCTTTTGAGAGAGTCCATCACGGATAGCTAAGTTGCCTGGTACCTCACTGCTTGTTATATAGGAGAAACTAATCGTATTTCACGTTACTACGTGTGCTCAATGGACAATATATATAACATGTCGAGTAAAAAAGCGATGCAGCAAGTGTACAACCTCTTTGGCGAGGCCATGTTGATCTCAGCATCATTGGGTTGGTCGCTGAGGATGCTGCGCCTGATGTGGTAGTCGAAGGAGAGGAAGAAGATCTTAGGCGCATGGAGATGGAGCCAAGGGTACTGCTCCACTGTGATGGAGGGTTTCGTCGTTGGAGCAGCTCCGGTGAGGTGTATGACGGCGAGGCTGAAGCAGGAAAAGAGAGACAATGTTAACCTGAAGTGGTATTCTAATAGCATCTCCGATAGATGATGTAAAATACATAACCAAAAAGTGCTAGATGTAAAATACATCAGCCGCTCATCTCTGAACTTAACTGTCGAAACTGTATTTTACTGTCGTAACTGAATTTTGCTGTCGAACTGAATTTTGCTGTCGAAACTGAATTTTACTGTCGAAACTGAACGCACTAGTAGCAGAAAAGCAGTGCACTAATAGTTTTGGCCGCTCAAGCACTAGTGGCAGAGTAGCAATGATCTAAATCGGTAGCCGCTCCAGCAGGGACCGTACTACCAGAGAGCAGCCAGGGCAGAGCAGCAGCAGCGCATGCGAGAGCCGGGGCAGCTGGTCGTGTAGCAGCATCTCGGGTAGTAGCAGCAGGAGCTCGAGGGAGAGCTGGAGCTGCTACTCGTGCAGCAGTAGCGCGAGCAAGAGTAGACTAGCAGTGCAAGCAAGAGCAAGAGCAGCAGCGCGAGCAAGAGCTAGAGCAGACCAGGCAGGGGACCGGGAGCAAGAGCAAGAGCAGTAGCGCGAGCAAGAGCCAGAGCTGACCAGGCAGGGGACCGAGAGCAAGAGTAGAGCAGCAGCGCGAGCAAGAGCTGAAGCAGCATCAGCAGGGCCAGCGAGAGCCGGAGCACCAGCAGGAGCTCCGACTGATGTGGACTTCGCCGCTGAGGGAGCGACGCCGTGGAGGAAGTGGCCGGTGACGCCGCCGTAAATGGAGCCGTGCCATGGCGGCTTGGGACCGAGCGCCGGCAGCACCGTGAGATCGAACCAAGAAGAAAATGCAGCGATTCGTGTAGAACCTCTTTGGTGGCGCCGATTAGGCCTCAGCTTCATCCGAGTAATCGGTGATGGTGCTGATCTTCCGATGGTGCAGGTGAAGACGGCGCTGTGGGAATGGAGGTGGCGCGAAATACAAGGCGAACGTTGGGCCAGCTCGAGGTGGAGGACGGGGTGGCTGAACCGGTAGGACGATGAGATCGACGACGGATCCTCATTCGGTGCGGTGGATGAGGGACGTTGAGCTGTTGCGGTGGACGTTGTCATCAGGGAAGAGGCTCCGGCTGGGTGGCGGTGTGGGGCTTCGCGGGTTTTCACGGCCTCGGTGTACGAATGGGGGCGGAGGGGATGGGAGGGGGAACCATGGCTTAGAGACGCGCTTGTTCGAAATGTGGGCTAAGTTACAAAAGTAGCCCCACCAATTTGAACTAGGTGGTTCTTTCGGTTCAGGGGTATCACGGGAATTTCACGTGTCGGGATTTTGCAGGAGGTGGGAGTTTTCGCACGCATTGTAATTTTGGGATAGCAAGGCGTGGGTTGAGATGGAGGGAATTTTAGGAGCACAACGAGACAAAGAGATATCTTAAAATTTCGGGATAACAAGGCGCGGGTTGAAATTTCCGGACAAGCCTAACTTGTATACTATATCAAATCAATTCGCACTTCCCTCGACAAAAAAAAAAGAAATCAATTCGCACCACACAAGAGAGTCTAGTCCCGTGTTCTGTACCAAATCAATTCGCACTACAAATGACATTCAAAAATTTGAATCCATGTTATGTTCAATTAAAATATTTCGCTACGTGTATAATGCATGCAACCTGCTACTCAAATGAACATTTTAGTGCATTCCAAACGTATATACTACCGCTTCAATATGAACTAAATCTGAATTCATTTCTCTATTTGAATAAGATCTACAATCATGATTGTTTTCAAGTTAAACCATTTGAATTCATTTCTCTATTTTAATAAGATCTACAATCATCATTATTGTCAAGTTAAACCATCGTTTGTATATTATCTTCACAGCACACCACATGATTACTGTCGAGTTAGATATGAACTGTGTGTACTATATGAACTCGAACTCGATTTTTTGAATCCACTTTATGTTGATTTCAAATCACAGTAAATTTCAAGCTCTAGCTAGATCTTCGTAATCTAAACCATGTCTCATATGTATAATGTGTTTATCACATAATGTATGGTGCCCCGCCCCCTACGCCTACAAGTATTTAGCTGTGAGTTGCAAACGCCACACATTATCACAAATTCAAATAAATGTTAGATTGTTCGATATATATATGGTTTAGATTGTTCGATATTTAGTTGTGAGCTGCAAACGCCACACATTATCACAAATTCAAATAAAATGTGAGATTGTTCGATATATAGTATAGTTTAGATTGTTCGATATTTAGCTATGAGTTGCAAACGCCACACATTATCACATTATAGTATAACATGTCCAAAACCACACCACACGTATCACCGCTATATTCATGCATGCATAGGTTTATAACACTATGATCTCTTATTCAAATATATGAATCCACTTTCATATCGAATTATGATCTTTGTTAGTCTCTTACACCCACACAATCCTCTAACCTTTGTAGCTAGAACTAACTTTCTCTCGTGCATGCACACACCCTCCTCGCCCTCCCTCCCTCAGCATTCTATCCATCGCGCACATTTATTTTTTTCTTTAGGTCGTTCTCCCATGGTCTCCACAACTCCTTCTTTCCGACACACACCGATTGATAAACCTCTCCAGCGATGTCTGCCTACCACATACACACACACTTTCCATCTCCTCCTTTCTCCGTCCATGCCTCGTGTCTCTCATATGGTCCCACACACATGTAAACTCTCGCCCCTCTTTTCATCGATCTCACAATCGCACACTCCTCCCCCTATCTAGCTAGTAGGCCTCTCGCACCACCTCCTAGCTCCATCTCTCTCTCTCTCTCTCTCTCTCTCTCTCTCTCTCTCTCTCTCTATCCGTCTCTCCGGGCCTTATTTGCCTCTAACAAATGGATGTACACCGACCAATCTCCCACTATACATATAGCTAGCTAGGTCGTTTATAACTCGTTTTCCCCATGCGCCGATCGATCTACCTCATTAGTTATGTCTCTCCCTTCCTCCGACACACAACAATTGATCTACCAATCTAGTTAGGTCTACTTACCAAACACATGGTCCCCCTTCATCATCCATGCATGCCTCCCGACACATCTATCACGCACATGCACACACAGAAACACATCCCCAGTCTTCTTGATATTGAAGTTGTACCCTCAGTTTGTCTAGTAGTCCTCTCCCACCATCTCTGAGAAGCAACTCCACCACCCCTCCGGCACTCTCCCTCTCTCTCTCTCTCTTCCCCCTCTCTATCTCTCTCTCTCTCTCTCTCTCTGTCCCAACCTATTTCCCGTCCTTCACTTATGTATGGATGTCAACCAATCTCCCTCAAGACATAGCTAGGTCTCTCCTTCTCAACACATATACAAGTCTATCTACCTCTCTAGTTAGGTCTCTGCCACCCCCCCCCCCCCCCACACACACACACACCGATACATCGAGCACTCTAGTCATGTCTCCCTGCCACACACAAACTTGCCCTCTGCCCTCTGACGTTCCGGTAGGTCAGTCACCCTATATCTTTGACGTGCACACACACAATTTCGATGCTTCTCTTCATCGATCTCGCACCCACACACGTGATCCTCTCTTCGACTCTATCGATATCTATGACCCCTCCCTCTCTTCTCGTGGATCGCCCCCTCTATATATGATATAGATAGGCCTCTATTTCACACACATTGCATTGTGTCACATTTTTGTTTGAGATATCATCGACACATATCCTCTAACCTTTGTAGTTAGCACTAACTTTCTCTCGTGCATGCACACGCCCTCCTCGCCCTCCCCCTTCCTCAGCATTCTATCCATCGCGCACATTCATTATTTTCTTTAGGTCGTTCTCTCACGGTCTCCACAACTCCTTCTTTTCGACACACACCGATCGATAAACCTCTCTAGCGATGTCTGCCTACCACATACACACACACTTTTCATCTCCTCCTTTCTCTGTCCATGCCTCATGTCTCTCATACGGTCCCACACGCGTGTAAACTCTCGCCCCTCTTTTCATCGATCTCACAATCGCACACTCCTCCCCCCTATCTAGTAGGCCTCTAGCACCACCTCCTAGCTCCATCCCTCTCTCTATATCCGTCTCTCTGGGCCTTATTTGCCTCTAACAAATGGATGTACACCAACTGATCTCCCACTATACATATAGCTAGCTAGGTTGTTTATAACTCGTTTCCCCACGCGCCGATCAATCTACCTCATTAGTTATGTCTCTCCCTTCCTCCGACACACAACTATTGATCTACCGATCTAGTTAGGTCTGCTTACCAAACACATATGGTCCCCTTCATCATCCATGCATGCCTCCCGACACATCTATCACGCACACGCACACACAGAAACACATCCCCCTCTCTTCTTGATATTGCAGTTGTAACCTCAGTTTGTCTAGTAGGCCTCTCCCACCATCTCCGAGAAGAAACTCCACCACCCCTCCGACTCTGTGTGTGTGTGTGTGTGTGTGTGTGTGTGTGTGTGTGTGTGTGTGTCTGTGTGTCCCAACCTATTTCTCATCCTTCACTTATGTATGGATGTCGACCAATCTCCCTCAAGACCTAGCTAGGTCTCTCCTTCTCAACACATATATGAGTCGATCTACCTCTCTAGTTGGGTCTCTGCCTCCCCCCCCCCCACACACACCGATACATCGAGCGCTCTAGTCATGTCTCCCTGCCACACACAAACTTGCCCTCTGCCCTCTGACGTTCCGGTAGGTTAGTCGCCCTATATCTTTGACGTGCACACACACAATTTCGATGGCTCTCTTCATCGATCTCGCACCCACACACTTGATCCTCTCTTCGACTCTATCAATATCTATGATCCCTGCCTCTCTTTTTGTGGATCGCCCCCTCTTTATATGATATAGATAGGCCTCTATTTCACACACATTGCATGTGTCAAATTTTTGTTTGAGATATCATCGACACATATTCCCACAAATACATTCACGAAATCACCCCCCCCCATAACAAAAAACACTCACGAACGCACACGCCATCTCACTAGGGGACGTGCACGAAGAGGAGAGGTGCACGCATGGCGCACGTACTCCCATCTCTTTCTCAACCACACCGGCGCGGGTACACGGTGGAGCTCATTTCTGTACGAAAAGGCACCCCACGTGGTAATTTGACACGTGTACTAGTTGTCCACTTGATGGAGGATCGTGTACCACGGGTGAACAAACAAATTGTGACTTGACACATTATTTAAAAAAAGAGGCAAACCATGTGGGGCCTACCTTAGAGGCAAGGCTCTATACACTGGAGATGCTCTGTATTACTTTTGATGTGTCCCGTCAACTCGCAAAAGGAGGAGAAGCTTGCTTAGTACGCCCTCTCCCCCGCCCACGGGCGCGGTGGCTGGCAGAGTCACAGGACGAGGAGAAGCTTGCTTACTACGCCTACGCCCGCTCACTCGCCCACGCGCGCGGTGGCTCTCAGGACGAGGAGAAAATTTTACTACTCCCTCCGTTAGACGTATATACTCCTCGTCCCTACCTTGGTTAGAGAGATTATCATATTGTTTGAAATATACTCCCTCCGTCTCATAATATAAAAGCGTTTTTGACACTAGTGTAGTGTCAAAAACACTCTTATATTATGGGACAGAGGGAGTATGTCTTTTAGCAGATTTCGATATGAACTACTAGTACATACTCCAAACACTGATGTATATAGACGTATTTTAGAGTGTAGATTCACTCATTTTGCTCCGTATGTAGTCCATATTGAAACGGACGTAGTAGTACGCACTCTCCCTCGCACCTCGCCCCTCGACCCTCGCCCACATGGTGGACGTGCAGCAATTCATTCGGTCTCAGATAGCCAGAATCATATACTGTAGTACCATCATTGCTCGACTTCCCGAAGAGGCGAAGAGCCAAGTGCAAGGTTAATATTTTTGAGATGCCAAGCGCAAGGTTTATAGGAGAACGAGTAGTACTAGTACTAGTAGTAGTACGTACTGTATGAGGAAGAAGACAACAAGAATGTATGTTTTGCATGACAGTCTCTTCTTACAGGACGTGCTAGACCTATTGGACCTCATTGTTGCAATGGGAGTACTATCATAGATGGCATGATTCAGAGTGATGGGCAGCGGGAATAATTTGGAGCTGCTTAGTCTTAAACCCCATGAAGAAGTCCCATCGAAAAGAATAGCCATCCTCTACACGTGCTCCTATGTAAAATGAGTAAATGAGACAAAAAGAGAAAGAGATAAAGTAAAAAAATCACCAGCCTTAGAGCCAACCCTATTGTATCAGTGAATGATATTTCTACGTCGTGATTGACATGGCTATATTATTAACCATGTTGCGGAGGTAGCAGCAGATTTTTATTTATTTGCGGAGGTAGCAGTGGATGGATATTCAACGAGGAGTGAAATAATGGCTACTTCCTCGGTCAAACATAGAGAAAGGTGGGCCTCATGATTTGACGGCTTATTAGTCATTATTACTGCCTATACTCTTTGCCCATATAATAACCGCGTGGTAGAGTAGTGGGCTATACTTTTAATAACCATGCTCGAAGAGAAGAGGTGCACGCGCCCACACACGTAGTACTAGTAGCACTCTTTGCGTCTTCCCCAACCACACACGTGACACGGTGGAGCTCATTTCTGTACGATGATGCAGCCCACATGATAATTTGAAGCGTCTAGTAGTAGTTACTCACTTAATGGAGGGTTGGGAACCATGCATGAACGTACGCAATATAAATAGGTTCATATGGAGAGAAAAAGAAACCGCTCCACTCTATACATAGCCAGGAGCCTACACGGTTGCTTGCTGGGGTTGCTCTCTTCACACTCTCTCGCACAAAACGACTGTGGCCACATCTCTAACATTCGGGCGGATCATGTCCGCTGGGGGAAGGGGTGGATGCTTTGTGTAGATGTGGTCGCCGTCGCCGACGGCGAAAACCCACTGTCGGCGCGTCCTGATCAGGGGTCCTCGTCGTTTTCTCTCACAAAGCCAGTGCGGTTGCCTTCGTCCCTTGCTCACTGCCGCGATGTGGGCAGTTGCCGACTCCCGCCGCCCTCCTCTAAGCTAGCTACATCCCGACATCCCTCATGTACAACTTCCTTTACAGCCAGCTTGCACCACTGCCCCAGCTGCCCACATCGCTCCATGTGGATATTTCTCTACTTCTTTGCCCCGCACGTACCTCTACTGGCTTCTACTATATTTGTGATGAGTTTATGTCTCATCAACTAGTCCCACTAGTCTTATTCTAATCACGCTTCTTCAATTTCTTTGCCACAGTGATGCTCAGCTCGATTTTAGTGAAACTGCACAAAATGATCCGATGGTCAAAGGGTTGCAAACTTCATTTCTTCGGAAGGTTCAACGTCGCCAGCAAATTAAAGCCCGGTTAGGGTTTAGGGTCCAAGGCCTAGGGACTACATGGATTGTTTGTTTCTTTAGCTATCTCTGCTCCAAAATAAGTATCAACTTTAGTAGTACAACTTTGTACTAAAGCTGGCATAAAGTTGAGACACTTATTTTGGAACGGAGGGAGTACATATTGGCTATGATCTGTGAATCATTGAGATGCAATAGCATGCATGTTAGTCTCCTTTGTCTTTGATGGAATGTTGCAACGGGGCAACCTTGGACGCAAGATACATGAAACAGAAGCTGGAAGCTTCATAGCATTGTACAAATTTATGTCGCTGAGAAATTACAATACGTACTATGTACTACTAAAGAGTTAGATGTCGCACGGTGTCCAAAAAATATGGTGATAGTGTGAGGTGGGCCATGTAATCAATGAGCTGCCATGTTTTCGCTGCTTTCGCACTCCTCCGCTGTAAGAGTGGAGAAAAGTGTAAAGAGTGGAGACGCTCTACCTCCTTTCGCTGAAACATGGGATATCCAGCATCCGGTGCAAGTGTCATGCACCAAAGTAAAGTGTACAGTGCAACTGAGACTTGGCACACTCGTACCACCTCAGTAATAATGACCAATGAGCCGTCAAATCACATAGACCCGGCAGTAAGTTGGACGGACAAAGCAACCATCACTCTTCGTTGAATCCGCTTCTCCCTTCAACGCAGGCGCCAGCGAGAGGTCGCGTCCGCTCTGCACGGGCATGAATGTGGCACCGATTCTCTGGAGCGACGCTGACCATTTCGGGCGGGAAGCACGCGCGGCTGATGGAGGGGGTTTGGGTGGGACAGGGTGGTCAGGAGCGGGCGTGGCTGTTGTCCCGACCGAACGCCCGGAAACGAGAGGATGCACCGACTCTCGTGACTAAATCGTAGTACTACACACAATCTCTCTGTAGGTCGATGTGTCACTCTCTCTAACACACACACGCTGTTAAAAATAAACACACATGCACACACACAAGTTCATGCGTCGGCGGTCAACCGCTATATCTGGAGACATGGGATTTGACGCACGCGGCTGCCGGATTTGGAGCATTCTGGCCGCCTGCGACTGCGCCTTGCCATGGATTGTCTGGGTACCGAGTCGCACAACAATGGCAATGCCTCCACATGGCATGCAGTTTTAGTTGTTGTTCACTTCGGAGGGTCGTGTACCACACGTGAACGATAGTAAGTGCGACCGGGAGGCGTGAAGCGTTAATTGCGAATTGACTCCTTCGAGCGTTAAATTTTCTTCATGTATTAGCATTGCCCTTCGTCACAGTTTACAGGGAGTGCTTCAATTCTCATGCATTTCCACCACCGGAGGGATTTTACGCGCGTTTGGTTTAATGCCCAATTAATTAGGGCATCGTAACCGCAACCAAGCCCAAAATTTTCTCTCCATGCAGGTGTGTACGCGGGGTGGAATAAATGCATGCATGTGTGTCCGTGGACTAAAAGCACTCCATGCATGTGTGTACGCATTAATTTCTCCAGTAATTGGGCGCCATGGTATAACTCCCGATGCTATTTTTCAGTCCAATCGCTAATCACCTTGGTCCGAGAGATTGTTGATGTGTGCCCTATAAACTGTGATGGAGGGAGAAATTAAATAAAGAGTTCCATTTTGTGCACAATTTAAAATGATTTTTATGGAGAGAAAAAGATAACCACTCCAAATATATAGGAGTATATACTAGCAAGATGCCCGTGTGTTGCACGGAACATCAAGATGCATTTGTATGAGTAGTTTATCTTGTGGGAGAAAAGGATGAACGAGGCAAGGCCTTATTTGCAAATGTGGAAAGGGGTGTGGGTATCTTTTTGCAAAATTGCCATAGTTTCCTTCCTATCCGTCAGATATAAATCGTACGACCTATATTGCAGGATGGCAGGCACACCATCATCACCAACTCTATTTTTTATAGAAGTAGAGATATAGATATAGAGAGTAGAGATACGCTGCAGACTCAGGGCTTGTTTTCTAGGGTTTGCTCTCTTCACACTCTCTCCACTATATATATACTAGCAAGATGCTCGTGCGTTGCACGGAACATCAAGATGCATTTGTATGAGTAGTTTATCTTGTGAGAGAAAAGGATGAACGAGGGAAGTCCTTATCTGCAAGTGTGGAGAGAGGTGCAGATATCTTTTTGCAAAATTGCCATAGTTTGCTTTCTATCCGTCAGATATAGATCAGACGGTCTATATTACACGATGGCAGGCACACCATCATCACCAACTCGGTCTTTTATAAGAGTAGAGATACACGCTGGAGCCTCAGCGCTTGCAGTTGCTCTCTTCACACTCTCACCCTCTCCAGATCTAAATAAGACTGCGTTGGCCTCTCTCCCCTCACTGCTAGTCAAAGAGCCGGCAGCATCCCGTCCGCCGGGGAACGGAAGGAGGCTTAACGCTGTCGCCGTCGGCGAGGGAGGGAAACCACTACCGACGCCGCTGTTCTCTTTCACCCAGCGGCGGCGCGGGAGGGCCTCCGACCCCTTCTTCCTCAATGCCGTACATAGTGTGGGCAGATTGGCCTCCGGCTGCCCACTGAGCCACACACCGAGAACCTTAAGGTATAATTTACTTAATCCACATGCATTGCTCTAGCTGCATGTGGATTTTTTTTCGCTTCTGCACTCGAATCTAGGTGTTTGATCAAACAGGAAAGTAGTGGGGAAAGTTGTATAGCATGAACCTAGGATGTGGTTCAAAGAGGAAAGGAAGGAGGGAAAGTAGTACAGACTGGCTATCCAACACCTACGTTAGTCGAAAAGGGAAAACAATGAAAAATGCAATACACACATCTGTAACGAACTGATCTTTCTGTGGGTGGGGTACAAGGCTGTAGAGTTTGAGCAGGACTAGATTTGCTGCCCTCACATAGGGAAAGGTGTCTAAAGATAACAAAACTGGGACCAACACAAATATGCTACTTGGTTATTTGTTCTGTGTTGCAACAGACTGTGCATCACCCCTTTATACATCGGTAGATGCACATGGTGCTGGTGCGTCCACTGTCCCGTACAACTCTTTAGCAGTTGTTAATCTAATAATGCCGCTGGAAAATTGATGCAATGCCACAGTTAAAAGCAAATTACATGTTTAACGAATTTTATTGTTAATATAATCTCTCTGTTAATATGAATCAATGCCACTGTTTGAGAAATGCTACTGTCTTGCTTTCTTTGCCATTTAGATAAGTTAGATGCTTCTTTTTGTGGGCTTCTGTGTCATCCACCGTTATTGACCAGTAATTGTTTCCTTTCCACCTCTGTGTAAACAGGGTTATCTACTTCACCTCGTTGCTATTGTGACCTTTTGTTGCACTGCACAAAACACTTTTGTTTTAAGAGTGTTTTGTGCAGTTCAACCAAAATGTCACATCGACAATGTTGCTTGATTGCTTGATCTTAGTGGAACTGCATAAGAGGAGATCTGACTTCCTATCCGTGTTGGCAAATTTGTTTCAGATCTTCTTCTTGTGAGTTGTTTGAATTCCGCGTCATGAGAGGTCAGTACTGGCCTTCTTCCACATGATTGTGCGGTGTGCTTTCATATGTTTGACTAATTATACGGTAATGTGATACGTCTCCAATGTATCTATAAATTTTTATTGTTCCAGGCTATTATATTATCCATCTTGGATGTTTTATATGCATTTATATGCTATTTTATATGATTTTTGGGACTAACCTATTAACCTAGAGCCCAGTGCCAGTTTCTGTTTTTTCCTTGTTTTTGAGTTTTACAAAAAAGGAATACCAAATGGAGTCCAAACGAGCTGAAACTTTACGGTGATTTTTTATGGACCAGAAGAAGCCCCCGAAGCAAAAGAGTTGGGCCAGAGGAGCCACGGGGCATCCACAAGGGTGGAGGGCGCGCCCCCCTGCCTTGTCACTGACTCGTGGACCCCCCCGACGTGAAACTGACGCCAAAAATTCCTATAAATCCAGAAACCCCCAGAAAGAAACCTAGATCGGAAGTTCCGCCGCCGCAAGCCTCTGTAGCCACCAAAAACCAATCGGGACCCTGTTCCGGCACCCTGCCGGAGGGGGGAATCATCACCGGTCGCCATCTTCATCATCCCGGCGGTCTCCATGACGAGGAGGGAGTAATTCACCCTCGGGGCTGAGGGTATGTACCAGTAGCTATGTCTTTGATCTCTCTCTCTCTCTCTCTCGTGTTCTTGATTTGGCACGATCTTGACGTACCGCAAGCTTTGTTATTATAGTTGGATCATATGGTGTTTCTTCCCTCTCTATCTCTTGTTGTGATGAATTGAGTCTTGCTCTTTGAGGTTCCGTTAAGTTGGATTGAGTATTGGATTTGAGAACACTTGATGTATGTCTTGCGATGGGATATCTGTGGTGACAATGGGATGTTCTATTGATTCACTTGATGTATGTTTTGGCACTCAACTCGCGGATTCCCGAGGTGACATTGGGGTAATCTATGCATAGGGGTTGATGCACGTTTTTGTCCTACGTTCTCCGATAGAAACTTTGGAGTGATTCTTTGTTGCACGTTGAGGGATAGCCATATGATCTAATTATGTTATCATTGTTGAGAGAACTTGCACTAGTGAAAGAATGAACCCTAGGCCTTGTTTACAAGCATTGCAATACTGTTTTTGCTCTGTTTTACTACTAGTTACCTTTCTGTTTTATATTTTCAGATTACAAAAACCTATATCTACTATCCATATTGCACTTGTATCACCGTCTCTTCACCGAACTAGTGCACCTATACAATTTACCATTGTATTGGGTGTGTTGGGGACACAAGAGACTCTTTGTTATTTGGTTGCAGGGTTGTTTGAGAGAGACCATCTTCATCCTACGCCTCCCACGGATTGATAAACCTTAGGTCATCCACTTGAGGGAAATTTTCTACTGTCCTACAAAACTCTGCGCTTGGAGGCCCAACACGAGTCTACAAGAAGGTTGCGTAGTAGACATCAAGCTCTTTTCTGGCGCCGTTGCCGGGGAGGTGAGTGCTTGAAGGTATATCTTTAGATCTTGCAATTGAATCTTTTAGTTTCTTGTTTTATCACTAGTTTAGTCTATAAAAGAAAACTAAAAAAATGGAATTGAGGTTGCCTCATATGCTTCATCTTTTTAATGTCTTTCATGAAAATGATGGAAAGGAAAATTGTGCTCAAGTGTTAGAAGAAGAAGTTAATAAAATGTTTGGCACTAAATCTTTGAATGATGAGCATGATTGCAATGTTGTTAGTATGAATTCTTTGAATATCCATGATGCTAATGATATGCAAAGCCATAAGCTTGGGGATGCTATGTTTGATGAAGATGATATTTTTTGTCCCCCAAGTTTTGATGAGCAAATTTATTATGATGAAAGCATGCCTCCTACCTATGATGATTATTGTGATGACATGTATTCTATAAATAATAATGATAATCATGAAACTTGTCATCATGATTTTAAGTTTGAATTGGATTAGGCCTCACATGATAGTTATTTTGTTGAGTTTGCTCCCACTACTATTCATGAGAATAAATTTGCTTATGTGGAGAGTAGTAAAATTTCTATGCTTGTGGATCATGAAAAGAATGCTTTATGTGATAGTTATATTGTTGAATTCATTCATGATGCCACTGAAAATTATTATGAGAGAGGAACATGTGCTCTTACGAATTGCAATAATATCAAGTTTCCTCTCTATGTGTTGAACTTTTTGAAGTTGCACTTGTTTTGCCTTCCTATGCAAGTTGACTCTTGTTCCCATAAGTTGTTTGCTCACAAAATACCTATGCATAGGAAGTGGGTTAGACTTAAATGTGCTAGTCATATGCTTCATGATGCTCCCGTTATGTTTCAATTCTTATCTTTTATGTGAGCATCATCGAAATCATCATGCCTAGCTAAAAAGGCATTAAAGAAAAGCGCTTGTTGGGAGACAACCCAATATTTACCCCTACTGTTTTTGTGTGTTCACATGATTAATCTACTGTAGTAATCATGTTTTATAGCTTTTATTTGAATAAAGTGCCAAGTAAAGCCTTTGGGATAGTGTGGTTGATAGTTGATTTGATTCTGTGCAAAAACAGAAATTTTTGCGTCCAGTACAGAAATTCCTATCTTTCACTGGAACGTGTAAAAACTCTAAAAAAATTACAGAGGATTGATATACAAATTTTATACGTATTCCTAATTTTTCAGAATATTTGGAGTTACATAAATATGACCTTAATTCAGATCTTTACAGACTATTCTGTTTTTGACAGATTCTGTTTTCGATGCATAGTTTGCTTATTTCCTAGTTTCTATGGCTTATATTGCTCAATATAAATTATATAAATGATAGGGTACAGTAGGTATCAGGTGATAAAAAAATTTAATCTTGTCTTGACAGTACCAAAGTGAATGATTTGTTTTATCATACTAACCCATCTCACGAAGTTCCGTTAAGTTTTGTGTGATTGAAGTTTTTAAGTTTTGGGTGAGATATCGATATGAGAAGAATAAGGAGTGGCAAGACACTAATCTTGGGTATGCCCAAGGCACCCCAAGGTAATATTCAAGGAAGATTCAAGCAACTAAGCTTGGGGATGCCCCGGAAGGCATCCCCTCTTTCGTCTTCAACATTATCGGTAACCTCACTTTGAGCTATATTTTTATTCGTCACATGATATGTGTTTTGCTTGGAGTGTCATTTTATTTTATTATTATTTGCATGCTGTTATTTATATTAATGTTTTTCATCTTTTATTTCAATAAAAGTGTCAAGTTTAGCCTTTATCATGCTTATTTTGCAAGTCTATATGTTGCTGTTTTGAAAACAGAAAGTTTTCTATCATTGTCTGAATTCTTATGAAAAGTCAGAATAAGATAAAATCTTGAAATTTTTACACAACGAGTAACAACAAATTTTCTACAGTTTGGTAATTTTTCATAAGTTTTGGAGTTAGGGAAGTATGAGTACAACTGCACTCTTTACAGACTGTCCTGTTTTTGACAGATTGCTGTTATGTTTGCATTGTTTGCATATGTTTGCTTGTTTAATGATTCTATTTGAGGATATGAGTATTAAATATGCAGAAGCATTTAGTATGCAATGTTAAATAATAATTTTAGTGATTTGCTACAGTAGAGAATGATAAGGTTTTGCATTTGATTTATACTAACTTATCTCACGAGTTCTTGTTGAGTTTTGTGTGGATGAAGTTTTTAAGATTTAGGGAAACCGTGATATAAAAGGAATTAAGGAGACACAAAAGCTCAAGCTTGGGGATGCCCAAGGCATCCCTAGTTAATGTTTCAAGAAGTCTCAAGCATCTAAGCTTGGGGATGCCCCGGTTGGCATCCCACCTTTCTTCTTCAACAATGATCGGTTAGTATCGGTTGAGCCTAAGTTTTTACTTCTTCACATGATGTGTGCTATTTTTAGAAAGTCATTTTATTTTGTTTTGCTTAATGTTTGAATAGTATCCCAAGATCCGAAATTCTTAAATGTTAGAGAGTCTTCACATAGTTACATAATTATTCGACTACTCATTGGTCTTCACTTATATCTTGTGGAGTAGTTTGTCATTTGCTCTAGTACTTCACTTATATCTTTTTAGAGCACGGCGGTGGTTTTATTTTGAAGAAATTTTTGAACTCTCATGCTTCACTTATATTATTTTTAGAGTCTCTCTAAACAGCATGGTAATTTGCTTAGGTAATGAATTTAGTCCTAATATGATGGGCATCCAAGAGGGATATAATAAAAACTTTCATATAAAGTGCATTGAATACTATGAGAAGTTTGATTCCTTATGATTGTTTTGAGATATAAAGATGGTGATATTAGAGTCATGCTAGTGAGTAATTGTGAATTGGAGAAATACTTGTGTTAAGGTTTGTGAGTCCCGTAGCATGCACGTATGGTGAACCGTTATGTAACGAAGTTGGAGCATGAGATATTTTTTGATTGTCTTCCTTATGAGTGGCGGTCGGGGACGAGCGATGGTCTTTTCCTACCAATCTATCCCCCTAGGAGCATGCGTGTAGTACTTTGTTTTGATGACTAATAGATTTTTGCAATAAGTATGTGAGTTCTTTATGACTAATGTTGAGTCCATGGATTATACGCACTCTCACCCTTCCACCATTGCTAGCCTCTCTAGTGCCGCGCAACTTTCGCCGGTACCATACACCCACCATATACCTTCCTCAAAACAGCCACCATACCTACCTATTATGGCATTTCCATAGCCATTCCGAGATATATTGCCATGCAACTTTCCACCGTTCTGTTTATTATGACACGCTCAATCATTGTCATATTGCTTTGCATGATCATGTAGTTGACATAGTATTTGTCGCAAAGCCACCATTCATAATTTTTATACATGTCACTCTTGAGTCATTGCACATCCCGGTACACCGCTGGAGGCATTCATATAGAGTTATATTTTGTTCTAATATCGAGTTGTAATTCTTGAGTTGTAAGTAAATAAAAGTGTGATGATCTTCATTATTAGAGCATTGCCCCATGTGAGGAAAAATAAAAAGGCCAAAGAAGCCAATCAAAAGAAGAAGAAAAGAAAAAAAAGAGAGAAAAAATGAGAGAAAAGAGAGAAGGGGCAATGTTACTATCCTTTTTCCACACTTGTGCTTCAAAGTAGCACCATGATCTTCATGATAGAGAGTCTCCTATTTTGTCACTTTCATATACTAGTGGGAATTTTTCATTATAGAACTTGGCTTGTATATTCCAACGATGGGCTTCCTCAAATTGCCCTAGGTCTTCGTGAGCAAGCAAGTTGGATGCACACCCACTTAGTTTTCTTTTGAGCTTTCATAAACTTATAGCTCTAGTGCATCCGTTGCATGGCAATCCCTACTCACTCACATTGATATCTATTGATGGGCATCTCCATAGCCTGTTGATACGCCTAGTTGATGTGAGACTATCTCCTTCTTTTTGTCTTCTCCACAACCACCATATTCTATTCCACCTATAGTGCTATGTCCATGGCTCACGCTCATGCATTGCGTGAAAGTTGAAAAGGTTTGAGAACATCAAAAGTATGAAACAATTGCCTGGCTTGTCATCGGGGTTGTGCATGATTTGAATATTTTGTGTGATGAAGATGGAGCATAGCCAGACTATATGATTTTGAAGGGATAACTTTCTTTGGCCATGTTATTTTGAGAGGACATGATTGCCTTATTAGTATGCTTGAAGTATTATTGTTTTTATGTCAATATTAAACTTTTGTTTTGAATCTTATGGATCTGAATATTCTTGCCACAATAGAGAAGATTACATTGATAAATATGCTAGGTAGCATTCCACATCAAAAATTCTGTTTTTATCATTTACCTACTCGAGGACGAGCAGGAATTAAGCTTGGGGATGCTTGATACGTCTCCAACGTATCTATAATTTTTTATTGTTCCATGCTATTATATTATCCATCTTGGATGTTTTATATGCTATTTTATATGATTTTTGGGACTAACCTATTAACCTAGAGCCCAGTGCCAGTTTCTGTTTTTTCCTTGTTTTTGAGTTTTACAGAAAAGGAATACCAAACAGAGTCCAAACGAGCTGAAACTTTACGGTGATTTTTTATGGACCAGAAGAAGTCCCCGAAGCAAAAGAGTTGGGCCAGAGGAGCCATGGTGCATCCACAAGGGTGGAGGGCACGCCCCCCTGCCTTGTCGCTGACTCGTGGACCCCCCCCCCCCTGACGTGAAACCGACGCCAAAAATTCCTATAAATCCAGAAACCCCCAGAAAGAAACCTAGATCGGAAGTTCCACCGCCGCAAGCCTCTGTAGCCACCAAAAACCAATCAGAGCCCTGTTCCGGCACCCTGCCGCAGGGGGAATCATCACCGGTGGCCATCTTCATCATCCCGACGGTCTCCATGATGAGGAGGGAGTAGTTCACCCTCGGGGCTGAGGGTATGTACCAGTAGCTATGTGTTTGATCTCTCTCTCTCGTGTTCTTGATTTGGCACGGTCTTGATGTACCGCGAGCTTTGTTATTATAGTTGGATCATATGGTGTTTCTTCCCTCTCTATCTCTTGTTGTAATGAATTGAGTCTTGCTCTTTGAGGTTCCGTTAAGTTGGATTGAGTATTGGATTTGAGAACACTTGATGTATGTCTTGCGATGGGATATCTGTGGTGACAATGGGATGTTCTATTGATTCACTTGATGTATGTTTTGGCACTCAACTCGCGGATTCCCGAGGTGACATTGGGGTAATCTATGCATAGGGGTTGATGCACGTTTTTGTCCTACGTTCTCCGATAGAAACTTTGGAGTGATTCTTTGTTGCACGTTGAGGGATAGCCATATGATCTAATTATGTTATCATTGTTGAGAGAACTTGCACTAGTGAAAGTATGAACCCTAGGCCTTGTTTGCAAGCATTGCAATACTGTTTTTGCTCCATTTTACTACTAGTTACCTTGCTGTTTTTATATTTTCAGATTACAAAAACCTATATCTACTATCCAGATTGCACTTGTATCACCATCTCTTCGCCGAACTAGTGCACCTATACAATTTACCATTGTATTGGGTGTATACCTGGCCAAACCTCGGGCCGGGCCGGGCTTCGGGCCGGGCCTAGCCAAGCCCGAGGCAAAAAACCTAGGCCCGGGCCCAGCCCAGCCCGGCCATCGGGCCTGGTTTTTGGGCCCAAGCCCGGCTCGAACAAGTAAAAGCCCGCCGGGCCTCGGGCCTCGGGCCGGGCCCCTTTAGAAAAGCGCAAAAAACGACGGGCCCGGGCCCGGCCCGGCCATCGGGCTCAAAATCTAGACCCGAGCCCGGCCCGGGAGCAGCGTCGGGCCGGGCCGGGCTGCCCATGGCCAGGACTAATTGGGTGTGTTGGGGACATAAGAGACTCTTTGTTATTTGGTTGCACGGTTGTTTGAGAGAGACCATCTTCATCCTACGCCTCCCACTGATTGATAAACCTTAGGTCATCCACTTGAGGGAAATTTGCTACTGTCCTACAAAACTCTGCGCTTGGAGGCCCAACACGAGTCTACAAGAAGAAGGTTGCGTAGTAGACATTATAATGTTGCTTGATTTTAGTGAACTGCACAAAAGGAGACCAGCCTTCCAATCTGTATGTGCACCGTAATATCCCATTGAGGTAAGATAATGATATTTCGCAACTGTTGGCATGTATATTGCTACTATCATTAGAAAAGTAATGTTGTTGTTTAGTGCTATACTTGTGCTCCATAATTGACATGCCAAATCTTACATTGAAGCCAAAGTTTGTCTGTTATTGAACCAAGTGATGAAGGGGAAGAACAAGCGGAAGAAGAAGAAAAATCAACTCCCGGTGCTGTAATGAAGCACTGGAACTGTGATGACACAAGTAATGATATAGTTTTGCATCTTAATTTATTGCTATGGCTGGAACGAGCAATTGTTTTGCCACTGTGATTTGATGCCACTCTTAATGTAATATGTAATTATCTCTACTTGTGCAAACAGGGATCTTGTTTGAAGATAACATATATTTTAGTGGAACTGCACAAGAAGATGTTGGAAACATTAAACTAATCGAGGAGTTTATAGTAAGCATGGCAACCATAGTAGATAATAACGGATGGTTCCGTAGAAGTGCTTCATCTGCATGCTCTACACAATAAGCTTCCTCACAAAGGTTGGTACCGGCCCACGGATTTCATCCATATGATCGAGCTTTGTCATCTCTATTGGTGTTGTGCTACTGTTTAGCTACTGTCATGAGAAAGTGGTATTGTTTCGCATGTTAATCTAAGGCTGCTAATAAATTAAGGCACCCGTTTGCCATCGTTATAGCCACTGATAAAATTAAGTAATAATACAATTCTAGTTGAGCTGCTGTGTTTGGTATCATATCATTTCCTATGAGGATAATGAGGATGCATCTCTTTGTGACTATACATTTCATCAGTTACTCCCATTGTTAATGTAATGGCTATTTTAAATATTTCCTTTCCTTCTTTTTGAGCAAACAGGGATGCTAGTATTTAGTTGTTCTATTGTCTTTGCACAACAGGATCATCCTCCTCTGAAGAAGAATATGGAGTACGTGAAGTGCCTAGTTCCGATTATGCTAGGATGAAGAAGCCAAGCCCTTCTCTTCTTATTAGAAGGAGCAGTTGAAGGATGGTTGCATTACTGCCCACAAGAACAAACTAACTTCAGCTCAGAAGGAGTCACAGATCTCCATCTTTGTTGCTGTGATGCCCAATACAATGTTGTTTTAGGATTCTTTCTGGTGAGTTCTATTTTTTTAAATGTGTGCTCTGCATGGATCATGTAGGTTGCCTGTTTAAACTGTAAATTCATAATACAGTTTGCTTTGTACTAATCACTTTTTTTGTATTTATGCAAACAGGGATGCTCAGCTTGTTTTGAATGGGAACTGCACAAAATGTTCTGATGGTTCGTGCCCTCCATTATACTTCATCATGCACAATACATCGAATGTTCTCGAATTATTCATTTCCACCTCCAGCCACAAAATTAGCTACAAGAAAGGAGGTGCCGATATGTTCAAGGCCTTGCAACATATAAAGGCAAAATCATACAAGCTACGCGCGAAGTTGGTTGATTTTAGTGGAACTGCACAAAAAGAATAGCTGGTTTATTTAGCACGAGGTGACATGTCAATGTCCGAACTGATGGCAAACCCGGCCCATTCCACAATCGTAGGCATTTTATATTTTGGAATGGGAAAACCTTTTCAAATTTTCTCATTGATGTACGCAAAAAGCATTTGATATTTTAGAATGGGAAAACCTTGTCAAAGTTTGCTCATTGCTGTACGCAAAAAGACACGCATTTGATATTTTGGAATGGACAACCTTCTCAAAGTTTGATCATTGATGTTAGCAAGAAGACATGCGTTTGATATTTTGGAATGGGACGCCCTTTGCCGTCAGCAGCATCGATATATTTTTCTTTATTCTTTAGTTGTGAAGTAAATATTGGCTCTGACGTGTGAATCATTGAGATGCATAATCATTGATTGTTTTGAATGTTCTCTATGAATTGCCAGGCCTGTGAGTTTGATTGCAATGTACAGGCACGCTAAAAAGCTGCTCAAACTTTTTGTACGTGTGAAACTGCTGCAAACGAGGTGATCACCGTGCGTCCTGAGAATAATGCTAGTACGTATTGTTTTGCACGTTCATCCAATGTCAGTGATACAAGAATTCGAACTAATCAAACTAAATTCGTTCATACACGGCTGGATTTCATATAAACATGCCGGATTTCATTACATTTCATACATTTTTCAACTAAAAAGGGGTGCACTAGAGGTATAATTAATTAACCTAATCTATGATCTCCGGCGCCCATTTCCCGTGTCCGGCTGAGCCGAACAGAAGCTTCTTCTCCA
Source organism: Thinopyrum elongatum (assembly GCA_011799875.1). Taxonomy (NCBI): domain Eukaryota; kingdom Viridiplantae; phylum Streptophyta; class Magnoliopsida; order Poales; family Poaceae; genus Thinopyrum; species Thinopyrum elongatum. Next base: position 378,382,265 of record CM022297.1, read on the forward strand.
GCTCAGCTCTCCGACTCCACGTCGCCGCCAAGAAGCTAATCGGCCATCAATGTTTAACCCTCCAAGCTTGGTTTCAACCAGAGGGTAGCAGCGGTGGCCTTACTTGGACCCGAGCGGCGGCGAACTACCGTGTTCTACTCTTCCTCGTTTTCTGTGTGGTGCGGCCTCTTTGGCAGTGAGGCGGGGCCTCGATGGAGCCGGCGACGTCCTCTGTCTCGTTGCCAGCGGGGCGGCGCCTCGGTGGAGCAGGGGAAATCCTCCCCCTCGTTGCCGGTAGGGTGGGGCCTCGGCGGAGCCGGTGATGTCCTCTGCCTCGTTGTTGGCGGGGCGGGACCTCGGCGGAGCAGGGCCTCGTCGAAGCCGGCGAAGTCCTCCGCCTCGGTGCCGGCGGGGCGGGGCCTCGGCGGAGCCGGCATTGTCCTCCGCCTCATCGTCGGTCTCGCCAAACAGCGCCTCGCCCACTTCATCGCCCTCTTTGTAGGCGATCGCAACCTCCGCCACCCGCATGCGGTACCGCCAGCGCGCGAGGCGGCTCTCGCGGGCGGAGCAGTATGACTCGAGTAGCGCCTCCTGCTCCGCCCGCTCCGCGGCGATCTGCTCCTCCGCCTGCAGGTGCTCCTGGAGGACATGGTGGTTGTAGGCGGCGTCGGCCTGCGCCTCCCGGAACTGCTCCTCACGCTTCTGCCTCACCATGTCCATGTATTGGGCACGGGCCTCACCGATAGTCATGGTGCAATGCACCGGCGGCGAGGATGGCGCGGAGGAGGGGGTTGGCGCCGGATCGTCGACTACCACGTTCTCCATTGGGACGTCGTCGTCCTCCGGCTGCCTGCCGGCCAGCCAGTCGGCAGCAATGGTTGCCATCTCCTTCTGGTCCGTCGTCCGCCTGTCCCAAAGAGCACTGGAGCGCGAGGAAGCCATGGTGGGAGTGGTGTGGACAGGAGAAAGGGAACGGAGGCGGATGACTGCGGCTATGGCCGGCACAACAGTTTATATAGCAATGGTGGGCGGCAGAGGGACAAACGGGTGGCGCCGGAGTAGCCCCCTCGGCAACCGCGTATCATTAATGTGGGCGGCAGACGGACGGACGGACGGACGGCACTTGTGTCCTTTGAACGCGGAGCAATGGCCTGCACCGGGAAGCGGCGCGGGCAGGGCTGACCGTTTTGGGCGGAAAGCGCGCGCAGGCGAGGGAGGGGGTCATGGTGGGCCAGGGTGGTCAGACTCGTGCTTGGCAGTGGTCCGGTCCAGCAGCCGGACATGCTGGCTCGCCAGCAAGCTCGCCGAGCACAGCGACGACAATCAGACGATGGACGTGGCTTCCGACCAGGAGCCGGCGCCACCGCCCAAGCCGGTTCATGCCGTGTTCACCATAGAGCAGGTGCGGCCGCCCTTCGACGCCCTAATGGTGGAAGAGCTACCAGCGCAGGAGGACCTGTGTTGCAACCTCCGTCTCCTCAACAAGCACCGGCTCACGGAAGGACGAATCGCCGGTGAACAAGTGAACGACAATGCCGTCGCGGACATGTGGCCCTATGATCCTGGCTTCCTGAATGAGCAGCGGGCGCTGTATCAGACCATCCGTAGGGCCCGCAAGACCCTCTCCATCGTCCTTCGAGTTGTTGCGCTTGTCGTGGCGCCACCGTCTTGCGTTGTCAACATGGTCAACGAACATGAGGAATCAAGAGATGACTTAACTTGGAGAGGATGACAGTGAGGACCCACCAGGGCCATAGCCGCACGTACGCAAGTGCCTCCTTATTATATACAACTATAAATTTTTTTGCTTCCTCCTGGTTTCCTGACATCACGGTCCCACACCATTGTCAACCTATATAGTCAATAAACGAGAGAATTGCACAAGGAGCGGCCGACAGCTGGGACCTAGCAGCTCGAGCAGTATTTGTGTTTTTAAGGTGTGAACAGAGTTTTTCTTGAGCGATGTTTTTGTTGTTGTTCAGAGGAGCAGGGTATCAACTGGGCGGGCTGTGGCCCGTCTAGCCCAGGCTATTATTTTATGTCGACCAAATATCCAGCCCAGATATTAATTTTTTTCAAGGTGAAAATGGCTAGCACAGCTATACTTTTTTTGAGGAATACCCAGCCTAGGTCAACTTGCTATTCTCCGTCCCGCTGGGCTGCAAATCTTTCCTAGGAGGGATGCATTAGGCTTAACAAGAAAATGGGCTTTAATAAATAATAAATGGTATGCAATTATAAAAACTGGGCTGTAACTATAAAAAAATGCACCAAACACGTAATTAGTTTAAAAAATATTATTATTGGATTTTGAAAATTTTAATTTCATTACTTGTTGCGTGCGCAATATTTTGTTGGATTTTTACGTAATACAAATTTATTTTGAAATTATATTTAATCTGACTCGAAATTTCGGGATAAAAATATTTTGGATCTCATAAAAAATGTGGGAAATTTTATTGAATTCTGTTTTGAGTGGTTGGTTGAAATTATTAATCGTTGTCCTGGCTAGAAAATGGGCTGTAATTTTAACAAACTGTAAATGGGTTGTAGTAAATTCCATTAGAATTTAAAAATGGGTTGTACATTATTACAAATCGCAAATGGGTTATATGTTCTCTGCCACACACTTGTGGGCCTAGTAAGTTGACGCGTACGCAAGGCTTTGTCAACTTATAGTCAACACACGATTATAGCAGCAGTGGCCGTTGGATGTCAATCCAACGGATGTCGTGCTTCTTCAATCTCGGATATTCTTACTTCAGCCGCCCAAACTACCGCCGGCGATACCGCCTGCTACCGCCTCCCATGGCCAGCTGTGCTGCTGCGCAGGACTCACTGGCCCACCCTACTCCCATCGCCGTCCAGGTCATTCCTCTACTCACCAACACCTCCTGTTATTCTCCGACGACGGCAGCCTCACACCGCGGCCGAACCAGTGAACCCTCGTACTCCCCTCCACGTGGGCATCCACCTGCCTCGTCTTCCCTAGCTCCGCGCCGTTCCCTTCCTAGGCCTCGCCGTCGTCCACCGCCTGGGTGCTGTCCGTGCGGCGTAGTCAACGTGGTCAACGAACGACAGCCATCGGAAGAGGACTCTACGCGGTGAGGCTGACAGATGGACCCACCAGCTACATCTTCGCACGCAATGAAGTGCGTCCATATTACGAGCAGAAAATGATTCTTCCCCATGACAGCTGAGACCCACCAGCTATATCTCCGCACGCAAGGAAGTGCGTCCTTATCCTCCCTCACAGTTGGGACCCACCCGGTCGAAGTGTACGTAGCGTTGTCACGAACGTGTACGTACATACTGGTCGATCGGTATCTCTGCAACGATGAACCATGGCCGAGCGAGCAGTGGCACGTCTAGTAGTAGAGCCCCCGATGTAGCAGTTCAGGCAGTCCCTTCTAAACCATGTACACGTACGTACAACCACATGCCAAAAAAACCGCCACGTACGTACATACAGGCGGGGTCTCGAACGCCTACTCACGCATACGTACGGCTAGGGCTCATGTACATGGAGAGGGTACGGACGGCAGCAACGGTGTCCTGTTCATCGGAAGCCAACCGGCTGGGTCGGAACGGAGAAACGGCGTCCTGTTCATCAGGAGGCAACAGAATGGGTCGGAATGCGTCGTGTTCATCGGGAGCCAACCGGCTTGGACGGAACAGCCGAAATGGGATCTGGCGTACCGCAATATGGAGGAACGGACTTGTGTTCAAGCTCCTACGGTCCAAACGGGGTGCTGTTGATCGGGAGGGGTGTGGCGTACCACAAAACGGAGGAAACGGACTTGTGTTGGAGCGCCTACGGTCGAAACGGGGTCCTGTTCATCGGGAGGGGTGTGGCGTACCGCAAAACGGGACTCCACGGGCTACTGTTCATCCACCGTCTACTGCCTTGCTCCAGCCTCCACGGGCTACTGTTCATCCACCGTCGACTTCCTCAGCCTCCCCCTGCTACTGTTCATCCATCGTCGACTTCCTCCTGCCTCCACCAGCTACATTTCATCCACGGGGTCGCCTCCACCGGCTACTGTTCAACCAGCTCTCCACGGGGTCCTGTTCATCCATCCTCCACTGGCTACTGTTCAACTAGCCCTCCACGGGGTCCTGTTCATCCACCCCAACCGGCTCGGGTGTGGCGGCCTTCTCTCGATCGAGGTCCTGTTCATCCAGCGGCAACGGCCTACTACTACTACCACGGGGTCATGTTCATCCAACCCCCACCAGGAACTATTCATCCAACCCCGAACAACGGTCACTGTTCATCAAGAGGCAGCAGGTTCGATCGGTTTCAGTTAGTAGTAGTAGCGAAGGAATCGCTCGATCGGGTTCAGTTAACAGCCAAGGGATCGATCGATCGCTCGGGTTCAGTAACACGCGTAGCTAGTGCAATCGCTCGGGTTCAGGAAGCGAACGCCTCGCTCGGGTTCAATTAGAGCCCAACGCCTCGCACACACGCGCGTACGTGTACGAGAGAAATGTGCAAACCTCCGTGCATCGCTCGGCCCCGACCACCCACCGTAACCGGGAACTCCCCGATATTTTCCTCGCCCTCGCTTCTACCACGATTTTTTCCATCATGGACGGCCCAAAGAATGTCATGCAGGTGCGTCCCCGGCCCGCCTAGGACGAAAAGCCCATTTTCCGTCATGATTTTTTGTCATAGAAGTAGGATCCCACCACATCAATGATGGTACGTGCTTTTGTCACAATTATCGTCATAGAAGTGTCATAAGCATGACAGAAAAAATCGTTCGGCCCAAAATGTCACGGATGTATCTTTTTTTTGTAGTGATCGTCATCACCAACAATCCTCTCATCTTTGGGAGGGCAATCTCCATCAACATCTTCAACAGCACAATCTCCTCTCAAACCCTAGTTCATCTCTTGTGTTCAATCTTTGTACCGGAACCTCAGATTGGTACCTGTGGGTGACTAGTAGTGTTGATTACATCTTGTAGTTGATTACTATATGGTTTATTTGGTGGAAGATTATATCTTCAGATACATTATGCTATTTAATACCCCTCTGATCTTGAGCATGATTATTATTTGTGAGTAGTTACTTTTGTTCTTAAGGTCACGGGAGAAGTCATGTTGCAAGTAATCATGTGAACTTGATATGTGTTCGATATTTTGATGATATGTATATTGTGATTCCCTTGGTGATGTCATGTGAATGTCGACTACATGGCACTTCACCATATTTGGGTTAAGGGAATGCATTGTGGAATAGTTATTAGATGATGAGTTGCTAAAGTGACAGAAGCTTAAACCCTAGTTTATGCGCTACTTCATAAGGGACCGATTTGGATCCAAAAGTTTAATGCTATGGTTAAATTTTATCTTAATACTTTTCTCGTAGTTGCGGATGCTTGCGAGGGGGTTAACCATAAGTAGGAGGTTTGTTCAAGTAAGAACAGCACCTAAGCATCGGTCCACCCACATATCAAATTATCAAAGTAGCGAACACGAATCAAACTAACATGATGAAAGTGATATGGTGAAATTCCCGTGTACTCTCAAGAACGCTTTGCTTATCATAAGAGACCGTTTTGGCCTGTCCTTTGCCACAAAAGGATTGGGCTACCTTGCTGCACTTTATTTACCGTTACTGTTACTTGTCCGTTACAAATTATCTTGCTATCAAACTACTTGTTACCGACTATTTTAGTGCTTGCAGAAAATACCTTGCTGAAAACCACTTATCATTTCCTTCCGCTCCTCATTGGGTTCGACACTCTTACTTATCGAAAGGACTACGATTGATCCCCTATACTTGTGGGTCATCAAGACTCTCTGGCGCCATTGCCGGGGAGGGATTGACAACCGCTCATAAGCGTCAGGTTGCAAGTATTTTTCTTTGTGTGCAGGCACCGTTTACATAGTGTTGATTGGTTCTCATACTGGATTGATACCTTGGTTTCATAACTGAGGGAAATACCTACCGTAGTTGTGTTGCATCATCCCTTCCTCTTTGGGGAAATACCGACATAGTTCAAGCGACATCAAAAGGAATTTCTGGCGCCGTTGCCGGGGAATGAAGCGCTCTTGGTAAGTGGAAATTGGTAAGGAAAAATTATTACTACATGCTGAAATTTATTGTCACTTGTTACTATGGAGAACCATCCTCTGAGGGGTTTGTTCGGGGTATCTTCACCTCGACCAGAAGCACAATTAGTTACCCCTCAACCTACTGCACCTACTGAAAATATTGGTTATAAAATTCCTTCGAGAATGATAGAACAACTGCTAGCTAATCCTTATGCAAGAGATGGAACTGAACATCCTGATATGCACTTGATATATGTGGATGAAATTTGTGGATTATTTAAGCTTGCAGGTTTATCCGGAGATGAAGCTAAGAAGAAGGTTTTCCCTTTATCTTTGAAGGGAAAATCATTGACATGGTATAGGCTATGCGATGATATTGGATCTTGGAACTGGAATCGATTGAAATTGGAATTTCACCAAAAATATTATCCTATGCATCTAGTTCATCGTGATCGGAATTATATATATAATTTTTGGCCTCGTGAAGGAGAAAGTATCGCTCTAGCTTGGGGGAGGCTTAAGTTAATGTTATATTCATGCCCCAATCATTAGCTCTCTAGAGAGATTATTATTCAGAATTTTTATGCTCGGCTTTCTCATGATGATCGATCCATGCTCGATACTTCTTGTACTGGTTCTTTTATGAAGAAGACTATTGAATTCAGGTGGGATCTTTTAGAAAGAATTAAATGCAACTCTGAAGATTGGGAACTCAACGAAGGTAAAGACTCAGGTATTAGGCTTGAATTTGATTGTGTTAAATCTTTTATGAATACTGATGCTTTTCACAAGTTTAGCACTAAATATGGACTTGACTCTGAGATAGTAGCCTCTTTTGTGAATCTTTTGCTGCTCATGTTGATCTCCCTAAGGAGAAGTGGTTTAAATATCATCCCCCTATTAAAGAAAAAATTAAAGAACCGGTCATAGTTAAAGATGAAACTATTATTTACAATGTTGATCCAGTTGTGCCTACTGCTTAAATTGAAAAACCACATTTCTCTGTTAGGATAAAGGAACATGCTAAGGTTTCAACTGTGGTTCGCAAAAGTAATATTAGAGCACCTAAACCTGCTGAAGAAATTAAAGTAGAACCTAGTGTTGCTATGGTTAAAGATCTCCTGGCAGAAAATATTGATGGGCATGTTATTTACTTCTACGATGATGCTGCTAGAATTGCCAAACTCGATGAAAAAAATAAACATAGACATGTTGTTGGCATGCCTGTTGTCTCAGCTAAAATAGGAGATCATTGTTATCAAGGTTTATGTGACTTAGGTGCTAGCATGAGTGCTATTCCTTTTACCTTATACCAAGAAATTATGAATGACATAGCACCCGCTGAAATAGAAGACATAGATGTTACTATTAAACTTGCTAATAGAGACACCATCACACCACTTGGGATTGTTAGAGATGTTGAAGTCTTGTGTGGGAAAATAAAATACCCTACTGATTTTCTAGTTCTTGGTTCCCCAGAAGATGATTTTTGTCCCATTATCTTTGGTAGACCTTTCTTGAACACCGTGAGTGCTAAAATAGATTGTGCAAACTGTCGGTGTTAGCTTTGGTAATGAGTCTCATGAGTTTAATTTCTCCAAGTTTAGTAGACAACCACATAAGAAAGAATTACCAAGTAAGGATGAAATAATTGGTCTTGCTTCTATTGTCGTGCCTCCTACTGGTCCACTAGAACAATATTTGCTAGACCATGAAAATGATATGCATATGCATGAAAGAAATGAAATAGATAAAAAATTCTTTGAACAACGGCCTTTGCTCAAACACAATTTTCCTATTGAAACTCTAGGAGGTCCTCCTCCACCTAAAGGTGATCCTGTGTTTGAATTGAAACAATTGCCTGACACTTTGAAATATGCTTATCTTGATGAGAAAAAAATATATCATGTTATTATTAGTGATAACCTTTCAGAACATGAAGAAGAAAGATTATTGAAAATTCTGAAGAGGCACCGTACTGCCATTGGATATACTCTTGATGATCTTAAGGGCATTAGTCCCACTCTCTGTCAGCACAAGATTAATACGGAACCTAATGCTAAACCCGCTGTTGATCATCAACGACGTCTAAATCCTAAGATGAAAGAAGTGGTAAGAACTGAAATATTAAAGCTTCTGGAAGCAGGTGTAATCTATCCCATAGCTGATAGTAGATGGGTAAGTCCCGTTCGTTGTGTCCCTCAGAAGGGAGGTATTACTATTGTTCCTAATGATAAAAATGAACTTATTCCACAAAGAATTGTTACTGGCTATAGAATGGTAATTGATTTTAGAAAATTAAATAAAGCAAATAGAAAATCTCATTACCCTCTGCCTTTTATTGATCAAATGTTGGAAATATTATCTAAGCACACACACTTTTGTTTTCTGGATGGACATTCTGGTTTTTCTCAAATACCTGTTTCACAACCTGATCACAAGAAAACCACCTTTAGTTGCCCTTTTGGAACTTATGCTTATAGACGTATGCCTTTTGGTTTATGTAATGCACCTGCTACCTTTCAAAGATGTATGACTGCTATATTCTCTGATTTTTGTGAAAAGATTGTTGAGGTTTTCATGGATGATTTTTCTGTTTATGGAACTTCTTTTGATGATTGCTTGAGCAACCTTGATCGAGTTTTGCAGAGATGTGAGCAAACTAATCTTGTCTTGAATTGGGAGAAGTGTCACTTTATGGTTAATGAAGGTATTGTCTTGGGGCATAAAATTTATGAACAAGGTATTGAGGTGGATAAAGCTAAAGTTTATGCAATTGAGAAAATGCCATGTCCTAAAGATATTAAAGGTATTCGTAGTTTCCTTGGTCATGCTGGTTTCTATAGGAGGTTTATTAAAGACTTCTCTAAAATTTCTAGGCCTCTTACAAATCTTTTACAAAAGGATGTTCCATTTGTTTTTTAGGATGACTGTGTAGAAGCCTTTGAAACACTTAAGAAAGCCTTAACTTCTGCACCTATTGTTCAACCACCTGATTGGAACTTGCCTTTTGAAATTATGTGTGATGCTAGTGATTATGCTGTTGGTGTTGTTCTAGGACAAAGAGTTGATAAGAAATTAAATGTTATCCATTATGCTAGCAAAACTCTAGACAGTGCCCAAAGAAATTATGCTACTACTGAAAAAGAATTTTTAGCAGTTGTGTTTGCTTGTGACAAATTCAGATCTTATATTGTTGATTCTAAAGTAATTGTTCACACTGATCATGCTGCTATTAAATATCTTATGGAAAAGAAAGATGCTAAATCTAGACTCATTAGGTGGGTTCTTTTGCTACAAGAATTTGATGTACATATTACTGATAGAAAAGGAGCTGAGAACCCCGTAGCTGATAACTTGTCTAGGTTAGAGAATATTCTTGATGACCCACTACCTATTGATGATAGCTTTCCTGATGAACAACTAGCTGCAATAAATGTTTCTCATAATACTCCTTGGTATGTTGACTATGCTAATTATATTGTTGCTAAATACATACCACCTAGTTTCACATACCAACAAAAGAAAAAATTCTTCTATGATTTAAGACATTACTTTTGGGATGACCACATCTTTATAAAGAAGGGGTAGATGGTATTATTAGACGTTGTGTACCTAAGCATGAACAGGAACAGATCCTACAGAAATGTCACTCCGAAGCTTATGGAGGGCATCATGCGGGAGATAGAACTGCTCATAAGGTATTGTAATCTGGTTTTTATTGGCCTACTCTCTTCAAGGATGCCCGTAAGTTTGTTTTATCTTGTGATGAATGTCAAAGAATTGGTAATATCGGTAAGCGTCAAGAAATGCCTATGAATTATTCACTTGTTGTTGAACCATTTGATGTTTGTGGTTTTGATTATATGAGACCTTTTCCTTCCTCTAATGGGTATACACATATTTTGGTTGATGTTGATTATGTTACTAAGTGGGTAGAAGCTATTCCAACTAGTAGTGTTGATCATAACACTTCCATTAAAATGCTTAAAGAAGTTATTTTACCAAGGTTTGGAGTCCCTAGATATTTAATGACTGATGGTGGTTCACATTTTATTCATGGTGCTTTCTGTAAAATGCTTGCTAAATATGATGTTAACCATAGAATTGCATCACCCTATCATCCTCAATCTAGTGGTCAAGTTGAACTTAGCAATAGAGAAATAAACTACTATTACAAAAAACTGTTAATAGGTCCCGAAAGAATTGGTCTAAGAAATTGGATGATGCACTTTGGGCCTACAGAACAGCATATAAAAATCCTATGGGTATGTCTCCTTATAAAATGGTTTATGGAAAAGCTTGTCATTTGCCTCTAGAGTTAGAACATAAAGCTTATTGGGAAATTAAAGAACTCAACTATGATTTCAAACTTGCCAGTGAGAAGAGGTTATTTGATATTAGTTCATTGGATGAATGGAGAACCCAAGCTTATGAAAATGCCAAATTGTTTAAAGAAAAAGTTAAAAGATGGCATGACAAAAGAATCCAAAAGCGGGAATTCAAAGTTGGAGAATATGTTCTTTTGTACAACTCTCGTTTTAGATTCTTTGCCAGGAAACTTCTCTCCAAATGGGAAGGACCATATATTATCGAGGATGTGTATCGCTCTGGAGCCATCAAAATTAATAATGCCGAAGGTACTAACCCGAAGGTGGTCAATGGGCAAAGAATTAAGCACTATATCTCAGGTATGCCTATTAATGTTGAAAGCAATATTATCCAAACCATGACACCGGAGGAACACATAAAAGAAACCTTCCGGAACACTCCAGAATACTAAAAAATTTATTGGAGATTGACAAACATAGCATTGGTTGATGATGCAATCCATGAAAGAATTAATAAGGGAAGAGAAGATTCACATGCAAATACACTATCTTGGACATCTTTTATGATTGTGAGCCCTCATTAAATATTATGTGTCAAAATTGTTGACGTTGGACAAGGAAGACAACGTAATGATTTATGTTTGTTCATATTCACATAGAAGTTATATTGTCATAGATCCTTCAACATGTGGTGCTTGCTCAATATCTTTGCTAGCCAAAAACTCCGCACTAAGTATAGATACTACTTGTGCATCCAAAAATCCTTAAACCCAAAATCCTATTTTGAGAGTCCACCATACCTACCTATGGATTGAGTAAGATCCTTCAAGTAAGTTGTCATCGGTGCAATAAGGCAATAAAAATTGCTTCTAAATGTGTTGGATCATTTAGTGTAAGAGAAAATTGAGCGTTGTACGAACTTGTGATGGCAAAGTAATAAAAGTGACGGACTGTATAATAAAGCTCATTGCCTTAGATATCATCATAACTTTGTGCTTTTCTATCAATTGATCAACAGTAATTTGTTTACCCACCGTATGCATTCTTTCAAGAGAGAAGCCTCTAGTGAAAACTATGGCCCCCAGGTCTATCTTTATCATATTATTTTCAGATCTACAAAACCAAAAACCAAAAACTACCTTGCTGCAATTTATTTACCTTTACTTTATTTTGCACTTTTATTTATCTTTTATACCTATCTCTATCAGATCTCATCCTTGCAAGTAACCGTGAAGGGATTGACAACCCCTTTATCGTGTTGGGTGCAAGTATTTGTTTGTTTGTGTAGGTGCAACCATTGGTGACTTGTGTGTTCCTCCTACTAGATTGATACCTTGGTTCTCAACTGAGGGAAATACTTATCTCTACTTTGCTGCATCACCCTTTTATCTTCAAAGGAAAAACCAACGCAAGCTCAAGAAGTAGCAATCACCATGCCTTCATTGCGTTTGATTTCTCCGGTCCCTCCTTTACATTCATATGCAAAGTCTTTACTTTCCATTGCTCAACTCTTAGACTTGTATGTGTAGGGTATTGCTTGACTTGGTAGAATTGCTAAAACTTGCCTACAACTAAAATTGGGAAAATGATAGCTTTTTATTTGGTCAAGTAGTCTAATCACCCCCCTCTAGACGTACTTTCGATCTTATAATTGGTATCAAAGCTTTAGTCTCCATTGCTTTGGTTAGTTAAGTGTCTATTCACCCCCCCCCCCCTTCTAGACCTATCTTCTCGATCCTACAAATTGCAGCAACTATTTTTAGGGTTTTAGTAAATATAAAGTTAATGGACCCGAGGGACCATATCGTTCACTAGAGGCATCTCTCTCATGGGCATAGCAATGGTGGATAAACAAATTACTGTTGGGCAATTGATAGAAAAGCGCACAATTATGATATTATTCATGGCATGATCAATATGTCGGCATTACCTCTGAGACAAGTAGACCGACATCCATCTGCATCTACTACTATTACTCCACCCCTCGACCTCTATCCAACATGCATCTTAGGATATTAAGTTCATAACAAACAGAGTAATGCTTGGAGCATGATGACATAATGTAGACAAAGTAAGACCAAATATTATGTCCGAACCCCATCGTTTTACCCTTAGTAGTAACAATACAATACGTGCCTTGCTACTCAGCCTGTCACAGAGTAAGCTCACTGCAAGATTGAACCTACTACCAAGCACCTCTCCCATTGAAGACAAATCAATCTAATTGGCCAAAAGAGATAGATAGATCGGAGAGAAATACAAGGCTGAAAAATCACACATAATAAATCTATTCAATTACTTTCAATGAATAATCTGATCATAAACCCATAATTCATCAGATCCCAACAAACACATCGCAAAAGTTTACATCGGATTGATCTCAGATGAGATCATTGTATTGAAGATCTAGAGAGAGAGAGAGCCATCTAGCTACTACTATGGACCCGTAGGTCCTGTGGGAACTACTCACGCATCATCATGGAGGCAGCAAGGTTGATGAAGATGGTCTCCGTGATAGGTTCCCTCTCCAGCAGAGTACCGAAAAGACCTTCAGGTGGGATCACGGAATAAAAGAGGCTTGCGGCAGCGGAAGATTTGTTTTGGGACCTCTCTTGGATGTTTCTGAATATTTAGGAATTTAAAGGCCGGGAATTAGGGTAAATGGAGCAGCAGAGGGCCCACAAGGGGGCAGAGCGCACCTACCCCCCTGATACGTCCATTTTGCATCATGTTTTCCTACTGTTATTTATAATGTTTTTATGCATAATAATGCTTTTTGGAGTAATTCTAATGGCTTTTCTCTCATAATATGCAAGGTTTACACAAAGAGGGGGAATGCCGGCAGCTGGAATTCTGGACCTGAAAAAGCTACGTCAGAGTTACCTATTCTGCACATCTCCAAATGAGCTAAAAATTTACGGAGAATTATTTCAGAATATATAAAAAATACTGGAGCAAATAACTGCCGAAGGGGGCCCACCTGGTGAGCACAAGACACTAGGGAGCGCCTGGCCCCCAGGCGTGCCCTGGTGGGTTGTGCCCAGCACGGCCCACCTCCGGTGCCCATCTTCTGGTATATAGGTAATTTTGACCTAGAAAAAATCAAGGGGGGACTTTCGGGACGAAGCGCCGCCGTCTCGAGGCGGAACTTGGGCAGGAGCACTTTTGCCCTCCGGCGGAGCGATTCCGCCGGGGGAACTTCCCTCCCGGAGGGGGAAATCATCGCCATCGTCATCACCAACAACCCTCTCATCTTTGGGAGGGCAATCTCCATCAACATCTTCAACAGCGCCATCTCCTCTCAAACCCTAGTTCATCTCTTGTGTTCAATCTTTGTACCGGAACCTCAGATTGGTACCTGTGGGTGACTAGTAGTGTTGATTACATATTGTAGTTGATTACTATATGGTTTATTTGGTGGAAGATTATATCTTAAGATCCATTATGCTATTTAATACCCCTCTGATCTTGAGCATGATTATTATTTGTGAGTAGTTACTTTTGTTCTTGAGGTCACGGGAGAAGTCATGTTGCAAGTAATCACGTGAACTTGATATGTGTTCGATATTTTGATGATATGTATGTTGTGATTCCCTTGATGGTGTCATGTGAACATCGACTACATGGCACTTCACCATATTTGGGCCTAAGGGAATGCATTGTGGAGTAGTCATTAGATGATGGGTTGCTAGAGTGACAGAAGTTTAAACCCTAGTTTATGCGCTACTTCGTAAGGGGCCGATTTGGATCCAAAAGTTTAATGCTATGGTTAGATTTTATCTTAATACTTTTCTCGTAGTTGCGGATGCTTGCGAGGGGGTTAATCATAAGTAGGAGGTTTGTTCAAGTAAGAACAACACCTAAGCACCGGTCCACCCACATATCAAATTATCAAAGTAGCGAACACGAATCAAACTAACATGATGAAAGTGATATGGTGAAATTCCCGTGTACCCTCAAGAACGCTTTGCGTATCATAAGAGACCGTTTTGGCCCGTCCTTTGCCACAAAAGGATTGGGCTACCTTGCTGCACTTTATTTACCATTACCGTTACTTGTCCGTTACAAATTATCTTGCTATCAAACTACTTGTTACCGACTATTTCAGTGCTTGCAGAAAATACCTTGCTGAAAACCACTTGTCATTTCCTTCTGCTCCTCGTTGGGTTCGACACTCTTACTTATCGAAAGGACTACGATTGATCCCCTATACTTGTGGGTCATCACCCCCTGGGCACGCCCCTGCCTTGTCGCTTCGCCATCTGTCGTCTGGTCTCCCCCCGAAGCTTCTAGGGTCTCTTTTGGTCCAGAAAAAATCATCAAAATTTTCATCCTGTTTGGCCTTCATTTGGTATGGATTTTCTGTAAAACCAAAAACAAACAAAAAACAACAACTCACACTAGGCCTCGAGTTAATAGGTTAGTTCCCAAAAATGGTATATAAAGGCTACAAGATTGATAATATAATAGCATGAAACAATAAAAAATTATGGACATGTTGGAGACGTATCACGTACCTGAAGGACATTGGGAGCGGAGCAGCCGGAGCTGCGCGACGGGCGGGATAGGCCACCGACGTGGTCGCCGCTACATCGATGGGCGACGAGCGCTGAGGCAGAGGAGTCGCCACTACCAGTGCCGCCTTGGTCGAGCCGCGACGGCCTCAACGCGATGCATAGGGCAACCTCCTCCATATCACCGGGCTCCGCGTCGCGCAGCAGGCTCGACCAGTCGTCAGAGCTGCTGGATTCTCCACCGGAGCCAGCGCTGCTTCCGTCACCGGCCATCGATTCAGATCGGGGGGATTGAAAGTGGAGTGGATGGAGAGGGGAGTGAAGTGGAGTGCGAATTGACTGATGTCTAGGGTTTTCCAGATGGGGATATTTGTGGGGCACGAGTGGTGGCAGACGCGCCTGGGTAGCCCCATATTCGCCCTACATTTGGGCTGGACGTGAGGGGCACCGGACAGTCCTGGCGTTTCAGGTCGGTTTAAGGCGCATGACTGGGCTGGTTTTTCTCGACTAGATAGTGACTGGGGCGTTCGCCCGGGATTTTGGGGACGGTTTGGGGTGCACGGTTGTAGATGCTCTTAGTAGAGGATAGGAGAGAAAGAAGAAAAGAAGAGAAATAAACTGGATGGGGATGGCCAGGGAGGTGTTTATGTGACTGGAGCGGGTGGCGAGGGAGGTGTTTAGGATGGCTGATATGTGTACTGTATTGTATTGATCTGACCCTCATGCGGGGTATATATAGAAGTACATGTGAGGAGGGAGATTTGGAGTAGAGGACAAGTCGTACATGATTTAAACATATTCTATCTCTAACTCCTATCTCTATCTTAAACCCAATGTATTCTAACATTCCCCCTCAACCGTATCGGGAGTGAAGCGGATGATTGCAACTGAATTTGAAGTCTTTCGCTTCTGTCGTCTTCTCTGCCTCTCCATCATCTACTACGTCTCTAATGGTTGATGCGTCCTTAGCACCTACGATAGGGAGTACCTCCCCTTCTGGTGCCTTCCTTGTCTCTCCTCTATTCCCTCCCGCAGTCACAGCGGGAGTGGCGTAGACGCTAATGACGACACAGATGCTGTTGCCTGGAGTTGCCGCCAATGAGTGACTGTAGACGTAGCCCTCTATGTCGATGTCAAGGTGCCGATCATGATGTAGCCGTGGTCGAGGTAGTCGTGGTCGATGATGTGGTCATCATGGATGGTGAAGCCGCAAAAAGCCGGAAGCGCAAAAAAATGCGCCATGTTGTAGATGACGGAGCTTCAGTCGTGGACAATGCACCTTGCGGATGTCAGAGCGTGTCGTCGGCGATGAGTCCACTGGTTTTGCCAGGACCAGAGGAAACCTATCGAGCACACATCGGCTTTGCCAAGACCGTGTGGCTGTGTAGGACTCGTCATTGTAGTGACGCCTTGTCGATGCAGTTGTGACATCGTATATGACGCGGTCATTGTTGTCGTCGAGGTCGTGTCTTGCAGAAAAGTGTGTCAGAGGACGCTAGGTGTCCATCTTGTGGACAAGGCAATGACGGTGTTGACGATGATGTTGGTGAAGATCACGGTGATGAAGACCTTGATGATGAAGTGTCGACGATGGCGTTGCAGTGGCGTGTCGACGATAATGTCGCTTGAAGGCGTCCCTCCGTGGCGATGAAGCATCAATGTCGTGTCGTGTCGGAGAAGTCGTTGAAGAATTGCATCGCTTTCCACACATGCCTGGCGTGTGGATGGTGCATGTTGATGTCGCTTCTCGTAGATGTGCCAGACGAAGTGGGTTTTTTTGGGCGTGATGTAGTCTGTACAGCTCAATGAGTCGTGGCGAGGTCGGTGTAGATCTTTGAGAGCAAATGTCGGTAGCGTAGAACGTTGCGTTGGTGCCCCAGGTTTAGGCGCTGAAGGTTGATGGAGATCAGGTTGTGTTGTGCCGGTGGCCTCGGTGGGGTCGCTCGGAACAATCGGAGAAGTTTATGGTGGCGGTCGTGACATGCACGCGTGTTTAAGTAGATGCTGCAGGAGGGGCTGCTGCTTGACGACGTACGCGTGGCGGCGTGGGTGCTGAATCAACGAGGCGTACGATCGATCCAAACGATGGAGGGTGTCGACAAGTCCAGCAACCGCGTCTACACGCTAGAGTGGATGGAGCGCTGCCCTAAATGTCACGGTGAAGAAGCCGCGCGTCACTCCTCAACGCAAAGTGGCTCGGAGTTGATTTGGACGCACCAATTTCTCCATTGATTTCACTGGAAATTGGAGGGTCTGCGCGTTTATTTGGTGGCTAAAGAAAATATTCAATCTACTATGAAATTCGAAAATTGGAATTGATCTAATCGAAGGAATTTATTTAATTTATGAACCAATCTAATCTTGGATCAGATCGGATGCCGCGTCCCGGGAAGAGGAGATTAATCTCCCTGCTTAGAATTCCGTCGTGAGACTAATCGCTCTAATACTATGTAGAAATTATAGGATGATATATATATATATATATATATATATATATATATATATATATATATATATTAATCATATTCATTATCCAGGGTGCAGAATAAGTTATTCTTCACCCGAGATAATCTTACGATCGCTTCATAAATAAATTACGTTTGGAATACAAATAGTTACATTCATATTGATTCACTACGTAAAATTTGGTATAAGAAAACAAAAAAATAGGTTACAAGATCAGAAATATCGCATTTTATGTATGTTTTACACTATGTTTTTACGTTCGTAATTTTACGTAACATAAAATATTTTTTACGGCAAGTATATATTTTCTTACGTTCTTTTTTTACATATGAAATAAGACAAAATTTACAAAACCTAAAAATACGGTGCATTGACCTCAAAATAAAGAAGGGGTGAAGAATAACTATTCATCATTCAGGGTGACGAATAGCGCAACGCTATATATATATTATTGTTTATTGCATTGATCTGACCATCATACATGGTACTCCCTCCGTCCCAAAATAAGTGTCTCAACTTTGTACTATCTTTAGTACAAAATTATACTAAGCTTGAGACACTTATTGGGACGGAGGGAGTATATATAAACATACATGTGAGTTGGGAGATTTTAGAGTAAAGGACAAGTCTTACATGATTTAAACATAGGACGCAACTAACGTCCGACCATTCCGTTTTTAGGAACAGATCCGAACGATCCTCCCGCGATCCACTTCTTCTATCCCACGCGCGATCTCTGATTTTTTACTTCTCCCGCTTCCTTTTTATTTTCTGGCGTGGTAGAAAAACGTGGTGAAAAATATTGTACGAGGTGGGAGTCGAACTCACTACCTCTTGGTCCATCATTGCTTGTCATATTCATCTGGTCTGGTTTCAAGTTGTGATTACAAAGAAGGTCGATAAATATTTGTACTGCTACATACGCGACCAGAAAAACAAGCCATTTTTTTTTTACCAATTTTTCTTCCCTTTTGTACACGGTAATTCGTGCATCATACACCTGAGAACTCACACACCGCTGTAATTTTTTGACCCTAGGTAAAAAATTGTTGTAATACACCCCAATAGCTTATCTGAAAAAGAGTATGGTAATTATACGTCACGAACCTGATAACTCACTCACAAACACCGTGGTAACTATTGACCCGAAGAAAAAATGTTGTTGTAACACATCCCGATAACTTATTTGTAAAAGGAGCTTGGTAATTTATACGCAATGAATCAGATAATTCATGCACAAACACTGTGGTAATGTTTTTTACCACATGATTTTTTTAACACACCCCAATAACTCTCTATAAAGAGCATGGTAATATATACGCCACGAACCTGGTAACTCACTCACAAACACTGCGGTAACCTTGGGCCCAGAGAAAAAATGTTGTTGTAACACACCCCGATAACTTCTTTGTAAAGAGCATGATAATTTATACGTCACGAACCTTATAACTCACGCACAATACCGTGGTAACTCACGCACAACAATTTTCCCCCCAAGTAAAATGTTATCGTGCTGTTTGTACATAAGTTATTTGTGCTGTGGTGCGTATAGTACCCTGACATTTACACAAAAGTTACGGGTGTTACGTTTTAAACAACCTTTTTTTCTCAAATTAAAGTTATCAAGGTGTTTATACCTAAATTATCAGGTTTGTTTAGCATATATTACCATGTTATTTATACAGAAGTTATCGCGGATGTGTCTTCAACAAAAAAAATTCCCAGATAAAAATTACCATGGTGTTTGGAACTAAGTTATCAAGTAAGCGGTATGCATATTACCATGTTATTTTACACATAAGTTACCAGAGGTATGTTTTTAACAATAAAAAAATCCCAGGTCAAAATTATCGCATTGTCCGTGCCTAAGTTATCTGGTTGTGGTGTGCATATTACCATGCTATTTATATTGAAGTCATCAAGCTGTGTATTTAACAACTTTTTCTGCCGGGTTAAAATTACCGCGACTATTCCGTACCACTGAAGATGTCGGAGTATATTTAGGCAACATTTTTTTCGGGGTCAAAATTAACATAATATTTGTTCATCAAGTTATGAGATCTATATCTCGCCAAAAACAAGTCGTTTTAATGGACCGGCCCACTAGCACGCTATAAGGATGTTGGCACAGAAGTTATCATGGTGTTTGTATATAAGTGATCAAGTTTGTTGTGCGTGAGTTACCATGCTATTTAGACATAAATTATCGTCAAACAATACTCCCCCACTCGATCAAAGTTATCACGTATACGGTGCGTCTATTATCATGCTACTTTCACATGAGTTACCGGGGTGTGTTTCAAAAAAAGTTTTTTCACCGGATCAAGGTTTTCACAATATTTATACATAAGTTATCAAAGTTGCGGTGAGTAAATTACCATGTTAAGACCATGGGCTCAACTCACATCTATGTACAAAAAGAGTACAAGAGTCTAATCTTCTATGTTAAAACCGTGAACTCAACTCACATCTCCAATATACTTTCGATAAAAATGTACTTTTTGTATTTTTTTAGGTAAAAAACTTGTAAGAAAAAAAAAGACATCAGAATAACACTCGATCAGATATGCGAGTACAGGAGTCTGCCTCAACATGAAGGTATGGAAAGTATCTAACATGAATCTAATCACAACATAGAGTTTGTCTAGGTGGTTGCTGGTGCATTCTTAATACTACTTGAGCTGTCAAATCCTAGGGTCGACTACCCAAACCCTCCTATTTTTTTACTGAAATTAAAAAGAAGACAACCCAAAAAAGGAGACTTCTGGAGTCGAGAACGGAAACGTAACGAGCGAGACGGGAGCGGGAATTACGGATCAAGCGAGACGTACGCGGGATCGAGCGGGAATCGTGGATCGTGGGGCAGTTCCAGCGGACTAACAGTGATCGTTCGATTCGAAACCAACGGGATCAGGATCGTTCGGATCTGTTGCCATTTTCCGGACGTCTGGAAAATAGCTTTTCCGTTAAACATATTCATGTGTGTGGGTCTTTGTGGTGCAACTGCCATCATAAATTAAATCTGGAACATGTTTACCATGCATTGATAGCCAAGATAAGTATTTAGGGTATCTCCAATGTCAACTCTTAAACCGTGTGTAACCGTTCAGATTGTGCGGTTCGGACGTGTTGTGCCATCAAACACGGTCCGGTCGCATTTTCTCTCATAAATCGGAGACAAACGTGGGGTTTTTTGCAAGCGTCCAGACAGCACCCACGACCGCTTCTGACCATCCGGCTCCACCCAAACCCCTTCTCCCTCGCCCGCGCGTGTTCCCGCCCGACATCAACTGCCCGCATTCATGTTGATGTGGAGTGGCCGCTCCACATTAAAGCCGAGCCAGAGCGGAGGCGATCTCTCACTGCATCCGCCATTGAAACGGCGTGCTGGCTGAGGGCGCCGCCCGCTACACGCCCGGCTGAACACGCATCTTCACCGCATTCAAACAGCTGAAGACTGCCCGCCTTCCTCTATTAAACCCGCGCGTGTGCCGAGATACCTACTCCGGCCACACGTCCGTTCGCAAGCCGACCGGCATTAATCACAACGCCGGTTGGCTCCTTGCGCCCGCCTGCTATTTAAACAATGCCAGACGTCGGGCAAGAACCGCACCACACCTCTGCTCTCCATTTCCTCCTTTAACAATATTCTCCATGACATTCGACGAGCAGGAAGAGAAGTTCTCCGGCATAAAAGCCGTCTGGGTGGTCCTTCGAGCCCGCCGGTCACCTCCATCGATGCTGCAGGCCAGCTCGCGGAGGCTGAAGCTCCAAGCCGGAGCGTGGTTCAGCTCGCCGAGGAGAGGCGAGTTGCTCCAGGCCGTCGGGTGGGGGGAGCACGGCGGCACGGACATTGTGGCTGCCGTGGACGACGATGTGCCGTACCGCGCCTCCTGTGCCTGCGACCGCGCCATCCGCCGTCAAGGCGCGCGTAACCGTGCCTTGCTGGTAGAGAAAGAAGCCGGCTACGCGGACATCGATGAGGCGGCAACCAACATGTCTGCGCCCGCCACCATCATCGAGGAGAAGTAGAACACACGAGACTGTCGCCGCTTGGGTCCCATGAAGGCCACCGCCGAGGCGACGCCGGCGTACACAGCCGGTGTCTTGCCCTCTCGTGGGCCACCATTGCCCCCCTACCCAGAAAACCAACTCTGATCCGTGCAGCGTAGGCACCCTTCCCCTCCGGCTGAAGCATCAGCCGGCAGTTCCACTCTGATGGTCGGCCGTAGACCAGTCAAGGGTATCCATGTCATGGGAATGGATATCCACCGGCGCCGGCCGTAGACTAGTTTTATCTTAGTTCGATATCGTTTTTAGTTTTAAAAAATTCAAAAATGTAATGAATTTTGTCCGGTTTGTATGAAATCAGCCGTGTTTGCATGTATTCCGTCCGGTTAGTTTAAAAAGTGGTTGAAATATATGCGGGCAGCGTTGGATGACAGCCTCCCGCGGACTGGTCCCTGCCCGTCGACGGATGCGGGAGAAAATTTGCGGGTCGTTGTTGTCCGAACAATGAAGAGGCAGATTTGAGGCGTGGAGTTAACAATCCCTGCTGGAACTGATTGATGCAGCTCGATTCAGTCATCAGTGCCACTGTTCGTGTCGGATTCAGGGCTCCGCAGACCCAAGAAAGGTTCGAACTCTGGGGCGTGTGCGAAGAACTCAACCTATCCGGCCAACCAACCTGTCGCCCAGCGGCCAAGCTCGATGAACAAGGAAGAAGATGGACACAGCAATTTACCCAGGTTCGGGCCACCTTGCGGTGTAAGACCCTACTCCTGCTTTGTGGTGGATTTGCCTCACGAGGGGCTGAGGACGAACAAGTACAAGGGATGAACAGCCTCGCGAGGTCTGCTCTGGTGAGGGAATGAGTCGAGAGGTTCGGATCCCCTTCTATGGTGGTGGCTAACCTATATTTATAGTGGCCTTGGTCCTCTTCCCCAAAGCGTAGGCGGGAAGGGATTCCACAACGGCCAATTTAAAAGGGGACAAGTAGTACATGTTATCCTGACGAAAGGTGGTCTTCGCCTGCAAAGATTCTGGTCGTGACACTGTGGTGGGCTCGGCGATGACATCCGTCCTGCCGAGCTGGTGACCTTGGTCTTGTTGCACTGGAATGGAAACCTTTACTTGAGTCCTCGGGAACCCACGCCTGCGCTTGCCTCCTTAGCACCAAAGAGGAAAATGTCTTCTCTGCGCCCGCTGGCGCCCGCCTGGCCTTGGTCGTCACGGCTTGCGTCACCGCAACCTCATGAGGTGGGGCACCTGCATAGGAATCTCTGCTCCTCAGGAGGAAGCCTGGGGAGGCCGCTCCCTCAGGAGGTCTTGGCGCCGTCCGCCTCGCGAGGCTTGGCCCCTCGCGAGGGTCTTGTCTTGCTAGTCTTTGTAGATGGGCCGTACCAGGCCGTCGATGGAGCCACGCCGTGGCCCGCAGGCAGGCAAGTCTGGGTACCCTGGTTCCCAGAACGCCGACAGTAGCCCCCGGGCCCAAGGCGCGCTCGGACTTGGCTTCGAAGCGAAGCCAAAGGGCAAGGGCGGAGCGCAGCGGGCCCCAATCGCCTGCGGGCCAGGCTGACGCGTGGCACTTGATGGGACGTGGGCGTCTCCGCTTCCCCACGTCGCCTCGGCAACTGCCCGACTTGACAACTGCCTGGCGCATGTAGAATGGCCATCATTGCTTGGAACGTGAGAGGCCGCCGGTTGGCCTTCCCTCAGCTATAACTGGGGGAGGGGGCGGAGCCCCCAGCCCATCTTCATCTCCTTGCCGCTCACTCCTTCTTCTTCTTCGCCGTGCTGCTGTCTTGCCGAAGCATCCATGGCGCCGGTGAGGAGGTTCTCGACCGCCGAGAAGGGAAAGGCCCCCAAGGAGGGACCAAGCTCGCCGCCGCCTAGGAGGGGTCGCGGCCGTCCCCTCAAGTATGCTGCAACGCTGACGGTGGCTCCCCGAGGGCGTGGGCGCACCCCCTCAAAGGCTGGCATCACCTCCGACAGTCGTGGGGGTGCTCCCTCCCGCACCGGGGGCTGCCGCGGCCGCGATGGCCAGGGCCAAGGAGGGAGGCACGTGGCAGCCATCCGGCCATCGCGCCCGCACTCCCATTCAGTCGACGCGTCCTCGGAGTTCGTGGTGTGGGCGGAGAGGCCCGCAAGCGCCTGGTTCCAACTCCCCTGCTTCTTCGCGGGCGCGCTGCCGGCCGCGGGGCCTGGCGGCCTCTAGCTGCAGGCCAATGGTTGCTGCAGCAAGGCTTCGTGGGTGGAGGTCGAGGTCACCCCCGCCGGCAATGTGTTCCTGAACTGCGGGTGGCAGCCGTTCGCCTGTGCGTGCGGCCTGCGGGGGAGGTGTACTCTCCATTTCAGGCACGACGGCGCCACGACCCTCTACGCCAGGATCTTCGGGGAGGACGGCAGGCTCCTGGGGTGCTGCCCGAAGGGCGACAGCGACGATGACGGTCGGAGGGGCGGTAGCATTCCCGACGGTGAGCTTGCCCTTAGCGACGGTCGCGACGCTTCCAGCAGTGGCGGCTCCTCTTCTGGGGAGAGCACGAGCGACGGTGACTACGACGAGCCGCCACGCCGCCGAGCTCGAACCGGGGAGGGCGACGATCTGCCTCGGCGTCGCGCCCCGGTGAAGCAGGAGGAGGACTCCGTCTGAGCGCGGGCGTCGCCGGAGCCGTGTCTCAGGAGCCGCAGTGGTCGCGAGGCCGCTTTTGCTTCTCTCTTTTTCCTGCATCAAAAAGTAGAAAGCCCTGCCGGGGCATGTAATGAACCATGGCGCTTGCACTGTTATATTATCGTTTTTATATTGCGTCCTGACATCCGCGTTGCTGCTAATTGACGGGTTCTTGCTGATCGTGATTGGGATGACTTAGCTTAGTGCGCTTGCGGTAGATTCCCGTGCCGCGAGAGCGCGCTTCTCTGGAGCTTGTACCTCCTGCGCGCCCCTCATTCCAGAGAGGTCCTACCAGGGGTTTCCTTCCTGAGGATTCGAAGGTCCTCAAGCCTCGGGAGGCGCCCGGTGGCTGCGGGGTTAGGGGATCACTGGAGGTGCCGTGCCCTGCGCGAGCCCCCGAGCGTGGGCCGCTGGTACGCCGTGTCGCGATGCCCGGAGGCACGGACTCAGGAGGCGTGCGTGCCCGTTGGCTCGTTTGAGGGCGTCGCGCGAGGATTAAGACGCCAAAGGCTAGGACGCCAAGGCTTTAGCGAGGTGTGCTCGCGGGCGGGCCCAAGAGCCCCCACGCGCTATACGCGCGAGGAAGAGCGACGGGCAACTGTCACTCTCCCTAAAACGAGACCTGAAAAAGCGAATGCTGCGAGGAGAAAAAATTCCCAACCCTTTCAAATAAGGACGCGAAAACTTCAAATTTCATTCCAAGAAGTGGCAAATCAGCTACAGAAAGCAAGCAAAAAGAACAGCCGCGTCCGGCACCTACACTAGTCTTCTGGTCTTCCCGCCAGCGCGGAGCATGGGGCTTCCACTAGGACGTGGGTGGGAGCCCCTGTGAGGCCCAGGGGCGGCACTCAGGAGACTCCGGGGCATGTACAGCCCAACTCATTATTACGTGAGAGTGTCACAGGCGGAGACTTGAGAGGCGCATGGCGCCTGTTGGTCACGGATAGAACTTCCGAAGGTGCTGGATGTTCCAGGCATTCTTGATGGGGACCCCGTCCTGTGTCTCCAGGCGCGCGGCGCCAGGCCTGGAGACACGGGCGATTCTGAATGGGCCCTCCCACATAGGCGAGAGCTTGTGAAGCCCCTCCCTGGAGAGCACCCGTCTCAGGACGAGGTCACCCACCTCGAGGGTCCTGGAGCGGATGCTACGGTAGTGATACCGGGTGCGCCTCGTCAAACGCCAAGACCCGCGGGGAGCGATGTTTGACCTCCTGAGGGAGGACCGCCTCAGCCCCGTAGACGAGGAAGAATGGGGTCTCGCCGGTGGGCTTAGTCGCGGTGGTGCGGATGGACCACAGCACGGACTGAAGCTCATCGAGCCAACCCCTACCGCAGGACTCGAGTTTCTTCTTGAAGCTCCTCGCCATGAGGCCCCTCAGGACCTCCGCGTTGGCGCGTTCGGCTTGGCCGTTACTCCGTGGGTGCGCCACCAAAGCGTAGCATATCTGCGTTCCAAGGTTAGCACAATATGTTTTGAAGAGGTTGCTCGTGAACTGAGAGCCATTGTCAGTGATGATACGATTGGGGACCCCAAAGCAGCTCACGAGGCCCTTGATGAACTTGACGGCCGAGCCAGCTGGGATGGCGCGCACGGGCTCCACCTCCGCCCACTTGGTGAACTTGTCGATGGCGACGTAGAGGTAGCGGTAGCCCCCGGCCGCTTGGGGAAACGGGCCCAGGATATCCAGCCCCCAGACCATGAACGGCCACGAGAGCAGGATGGTCTGGAGGCTCTGTGTAGGCTAGTGGATCTGCTCGGCATGGAATTGGCAGGCCTCACAGGATTTCACCAACTCGATGGCATCGTTGAGCACCGTGGGCCAGTAGAACCAGATGCGGAACGCCTTGCCCACAAGGGTGCGTGACGACGAGTGATGCCCACAATCCCCGCCATGGATGTCAGCCAGCAGCTCGCATCCCTGCTTCTTGGAGATGCACCGCAGCGAGACGTCATTTGGGCGCCTTCGGTAGAGCTCGCCATCCTGCAAGCAATAGGCGGTGGCCTGATAGGCCACACGTTCTGCGTCTTCCTCCTTCTCCGGCAAGGTGCCTTGGAGCAGGTGCGCCTTGTACTCTTCGGTCCAGCACCCCTCCTGAGGTTTGAGCGCCAGGAGCAGGCGGGCTCCGGAGGTCGGACCGCAGGCTGGAGCGCCCGAGGAGGGGCCATGGGCAGTTCCTCCCGAAGCAGCACCGGGCCTGCAATGGAGGGGGCCGCCGATGGCTTGAAGAGTCGTTCCTCGAAGACGCCAGGCTTCTGGGGCTCGCGTCGGGACGCTCTCTTAGCGATGTCGTCTGCCTCCTTGTTCGTGCCACGCGGGACGTGCTGCAACTCCAAACCCGAGAATCGTTTTTCAATTTTGCGTACCTCTTCCAGGTATGCCTCCATGTGCTCATCCTTGGGCTTGTACTCCTTGTTGGAGAAGTTGACGAGGAGCTGAGAGTCGCCCTTGATGGTGAGGCGCTTGACCCCTAGGGCCGCCGCGGCCCTGAGGCCGGCGATCAGACCCTCGTATTCCGTGATGTTGTTGGAGACCTTCTCGCCATGCTGGAAGCAGAGGTGCACGGCGTAGTAGAGCTTGTCATGGGTAGGCAAGATGAGTATGGCTCCAGCCCCCGCGCCCCGGCGTGCGAACGCGCCGTCGAAGTACATGACCCAGCCATCGGGCGCCTCATCTCCGAGCGTGAGGGAGCGGTCTTCACCCACCCCTCGGTCTGGGGCGTCAGTCCATTCCGCTACAAAGTCAGCGAGGGCCGCGCCCTTGATGACCCTGGTGGTGCTGAACTCCAGCTGGAACGCTTGCAGCTCAATGTTCCACTCAGCAACCCTCCCCGCGGCATTGGGGCTCCGGAGCACCTTCTCCAGGGAGTACGCGGAGACAACTTTAATGGGGTGGCCTTGGAAGTAGTGGCGCAGGTTCCTGGAGGCGACGAGGAGCGCGAGCAGGAGCTTCTGTGGCATGGGGTAGCGTGCGCGCGCGTCACGTAGTACCGTGCTGACGAAGGACACGGGGTGCTCGACGAAGGAAGAGGCGTCGACGACGTCCAGCCCCTCTTGAGATGAGGGGGCCTCGGTAGCCTCGCGGTCCGGCGGGGTAGTCGAGGCCTCAGGAGCGCCATCCTGAGGTGGCAACGGCGTGGCTGTGCGCGGGGCGCTACGCCTCGCATCTGCACCTGCGCGCCCTTCCCGGACCGCCACGAGTGTTGCGCCTGCCGAGTGAGGCGTGGCGGCTAAGTAAAGCACCAGGGGCTCGAGGGGACAAGGCGCCACCATCACCGGCGGGCTGGCGAGATACCTCTTGAGGTCTTGGAAGGCCGCCTCAGCCTCCGGAGTCCATTCGAACGGGCCCTTCTTCTTCATCAGCTTGAAAAACGGGAGGGCGCGCTCGCCGAGCTTGGAGATGAAGCGTCCCAACGAAGTCACGTAGCCCGCGAGCTTCTTCATTTCCTTGAGGGTCTGCGGCGGGCTCATTCTTTCTATTGCATTGATCTTCTCTGGGTTAGCCTCAATCCCTCTGTGCGACACCAGGAAACCCAGCAGCTTGCCGGACGGGACGCCGAACACGCACTTCTCCAGATTGAGCCGCAGGTTTACCTTGCGCAGGTTGGCGAACGTTTCCTCCAGATCTTCGACAAGAGTTCTTGCTTCCCGCGATTTGACCACTATGTCGTCGACGTACGCCTCAACGTTCCTCCCGAGCTGCCGGCCCAGGGCGATGTGCATCAATCGCTGGAAGGTTGCGCCGGCGTTGCGCAGCCCAAAAGGCATGCAGGTGTAGCAGTACACCCCGCACGGGGAAAGGAAGGCTATCTTCTCGACGTCCTGCACCGCCATCTTGATCTGGTGGTAGCCCGAGAAGGCGTCTAGGAAGCACAGCAAGTCGCACTCGGCGGTGGAGTCGACGATCTGGTCGATGCGCGGAAGAGGGAAAGGGTCCTGAGGGCAAGCTTTGTTCAGGCTCGTGAAGTCGACGCACATGCGCTCCTTTCCGCCCTTCTTGGGGACAATGACCGGGTTGGCTAGCCAATCTGGGTGCTGTACTTCCCGAATGACACCGGCTTCTTGCAGCTTGTGGACCTCCTGGACGATGAACGACTGCTTCTCCGGGGCTTGTCGCCGTGCCTTCTACTTCACCGGGCGCGCACCGGGGCACACCATTAAATGGTGCTCGATCACCTCTCGCGGGACGCCGACCAGGTCCGTCGCCTCCCATGCAAACACATCCATGTTTGCACGGAGGAAAATGACCAGCGCCTCCTCCTGGTCCGGGGGGAGGCCGGCGCCTATGGTGAAGGTGGGGCCTGAGCCTCCGTCGTCGACTGGTACTTGCTTCGTCTCGGCCCGGTCCTAAGAGAACAGCTTCTTCTTCTTCGCAGGCGCGGCCTCCGGGATCTCTGGGGCGCCCTCCGCATCTGGCCGCGCGGCCGCCGCGGCCTTGAAAGCGAGCTTGAGGTCCAGGAGTGCATCCTTGGTGTCTCCCACCACAGTGAGGATGCCGCTGCTCCCAGGCATCTTGATGACGTTGTAGCCAGGGTGCGTCGCCGCCATGAACTTGGCAAGGGCTGGATACCCAAAGATGGCGTTGTACGGGAGGCCGATGCGGGCGACGTCGAAGTCGATGAGCTCGGTGCGGTAATTGCAGCGCGTGCCGAAGGTGACGGGGAGGCGGATCTGCCCCAGGGGAACGATGGAGCCATCGGTCACTCCTGAGAAGGGCTTGGTAGGCTGAAGTTGGTCGTAAGGCACCTGGAGCAGGTCGAAGGCTTCCACGGAGAGGACGTTGAGGCCAGCGCCGCTGTCGATGAGGGTTCTAGTAACCGCGACACTGCTGATGGTGGGCGTGCACAGCAAGGGGAGCGCGCCGGCGCCGACCGTAGTCTTGGGGTGATCACTGGAGTCAAAGGTGATGTCGGTCTCAGGCGCCGCCCGCCCTGGGGGAGCCCCCTGCCGTGGCTGGGCGGCTCCCACCTGTCGGAAGAGCTGCTTGACGTGGCGGCTTGAGGCCGGCGCCTGCGACCCACCGAGAATGGCCGCAACGGCGTGGGGCGCCGGTGCCGCGAAGCGCGCGATGAACCGATTGCGCAGTTCCTCCCAGGAGGCCACCGAAGACTCCGGTAGATTAAGCATCCAGGAGCGCGGCACGCCCATGAGAGCCATGGGGAGCTAGTTCGCCATGGTCTTGTCATCGCCGTTCGCCGCCTAGATGCTCAACTCGTACAGGCGAAGGAACTCCACGGGGTTCCCCGTGCCGTCGTACCATGGGGGCAGCGTCGGCCTGAACTTCGGCGGCCACCGCACCTGCCGTAGGGCGGGGGGAAAGGCCCGGTGGCCCACGACGCCTCCGAGCGCGCCCGGCGGCTCGGCGGGTGGGGCGGCGCCTGCCATGGGAACCACACAACGCGGGCGGAGCGCGGTCGATGGAGAGGCAGAGCTTCGACACGCCCCTACATGGCACGCCAAATGTCGGATTCAGGGCTCCGTAGACCCAAGAAAGGTTCGAACTTTGGGGCGTGTGCTAAGAACTCAACCTATCCGGCCAACCAACCCGTCGCCCCGCGGCCAAGCTTGATGAACAAGAAAGAAGATGGACACAGCAATTTACCCAGGTTCGGGCCACCTTGCGGTGTAAGACCCTACTCCTGCTTTGTGGTGGATTTGCCTCACGAGGGGCTGAGGACGAACAAGTACAAGGGATGAACAGCCTCGCGAGGTCTGCTCTGGTGAGGGAATGAGTCGAGAGGTTCGGATCCCCTTCTATGGTGGTGGCTAACCTATATTTATAGTGGCCTTGGTCCTCTTCCCCAAAGCGTAGGCGGGAAGGGATTCCACAACGGCCAATTTAAAAGGGGACAAATAGTACATATTATCCTGACGAAAGATGGTCTTCGCCTGCAAAGCTTCTGGTCGTGATGTTACGGTGGGCTCGGCGATGACATCCGTCCTGCCGAGCTGGTGACCTTGGTCTTGTTGCACTGGAATGGAAACCTTTGCCTGAGTCCTCGGGAACCCACGCCTGCGCTTGCCTCCTTAGTATCAAAGAGGGAACTGTCTTCTCTGCGCCCGCTGGTGCCCGCCTGGCCTTGGTCGTCACGACTTGCGTCACCGCAACCTCATGAGGTGGGGCACCTGCATAGGAATCTCCGCTTTTCAGGAGGTCTTGGCGTTGTCCGCCTCGCGAGGGTCTTGTCTTGCTAGTCTTTGTAGATGGGCCGTACCAGACCGTTGATGGAGCCACGCCATGACCCGTAGGTAGGCAAGTCCGGGTACCCCGGTTCACAGAACGCCGACAGTTCGTGGCGTGCCTGAATGCCGTTGCAAATTCAAACATCTTTCGCTCGCTCCGGTAGCGCTCTCTGACCAAACGGCCATGCCATCGCCAGCTTTAATTTGGTGCGGAAAGTCTACTGCTTTCTACTGCTTGCCTGCAGCCACCTACTACTAGCCCAATGTTTCTTCTGTCTTCCCGTCCGTTACTCAACAATGATTAGTTGGCACGTTGCGCTTAATATAGAGAATAGCTTGTGTGATGAAATGAGAGAGAGAGAAGTGTGAACTCTGAAGAAGAGCTGCAGAGCAGACACTGAGACACACCATCAGCGAGAGTCAATGGGCACTTGTGTGAGCACATGCTACCCCTGTTCTTCTTCCCCTCCCACCGCCGGCGACGACCACTCCTTGTCCTTGTCCGGCGGCTCTCCGACTCTGGGCGCCGCCGCCGTGCACCCACTCCCACTCGCTTCCGGTTCTCCCGCGCCCACGCCCACCGCCGCCTCCACATCAACCTCCTCCTCCTTCTCCTTGATGTCGGCCGCAAGCTCATCCATCTCCATGGCCAGCACCACCACCACCACCACCTCCTCCTCGGCTACTACTAGCTATTCCTCGCCGTCGTTGTCGTCGGCGCCCCGCTTCTCGGCCGAGTTCCTCAAGGCCCACGCTTGCAGGGACACGGACGTGGAGATGGAGGTCGTGGTGCTCGACCCCAACATCAACAGCAACAGAAAGAAGAGGAAGAAGCTCTCCCCTGCCTCCGCCACCCCGCGTCCGTCCTCGCCAAGAACGCCTTCGGCTCTGTCCGTGGTCAGGTCCCCAAGGAAGAACAAGCACGCCAACAGCACCGGCCGCCGCGCAAGCACAACTCCGACGACGGCGTCGAGGCGCGTGCGGCCGCTTCCACCTCGAGCGCCGCCTGCGGGGGCAGGAGGCTCGGCGTCGGCGTCCTGCGGGAGGAAGAGGCCTTCTTCGCCTTCGTGCCAATCAGCAGATTCAACAGGGAGGAGGAAGAGCGCCAGGCCAACGGCGGTCGCCGGCGGTGGTGGCGGAGGACTGGTAGATGACCTCAGCAACCCCCTTATATCCATGGATTGCTTCATCTTCCTCTGACCCCATCTCATCTCGCACCATGCATCTACTCTGATTGTACCAAATGCGTGTCTATTCATTTGTTTTCTTTCCTTTGGTGTGCCTTTTCCTTTTGCATATACACTAGCAGTAACATGTTTAATTGTGGTTTGCTGTCACCTATATGCGTGTAATTAATTAGCAGCATTGTCGTGTAGTATGTGCACTACACTACATACATTGTTCTTCCTAAGATTGGATTGCTCGTCTTCTTTCCAATTCAACTCTGCTCTCCCTGTCAGGAAATATGCTCTCTTCAAGCCAGATTTTGCTAGTTGCTAATAGTCCAGAGATTTTCTTTAATGCAGAGAAACAAAGAGCACAGGACAACTTGACGCCAGGCAGAACTAAAATAAATACCCACATCATTCCAAGTTCCACTTGTGTGAGAAAAGATGACATAAACCGATGACAGCGACACAAGATTACCAAAAATGATGCTAGAATCACAAAGGTCATCTTCGATCACTCCGCTAATTTTGTTGGAAACAACATTCAGCCAGCATCCATAGTGTTCCATACATTCATCCATAACACAAAATAGAAGCCCAACCAACAGACGTTGGATGCAGCCACTTACTGCCTCAAATAGAGTTCGACAGAACGAAAAACACAAATCAAATTCAGCAAATATATGAACTATTTTGGCTGGTCATGAGCTAGCGGCCGCCAAGAGTTCATCCCGGCCTTTGCATACTAGGATGCACATAGCCAACACGAGCAACGATTCAGCATATCGCTTTCGTGGACGACAACTCGGCGATCACCGTCAGCTTTTCATCATCCAAATCATGTGGCTTGTCTCCACATTCAGGCACCAGCCTCGACTCCAGTGTCTACCAGCCACAAAATACGCTCTTCTCAGCTCATTGTAGATAGGCAAAAGTACATTGCCCTTTGCGAAACGGAAGGAGACGTACCGTGCTCGCAAGGGTTTCCAATAGCCGGTTGATCTCTTCAGGGATCTCTGAATCTGTGTTGCTTGCCAAGTGTGTTCTAGCAGTGAAGCGTTCGTCCTTTGGCTTATCATGGGCACCCCTACATGATATAAAGTCAAGTTTACCCCTGGCAGTGGCTTTTACTACACGGCGCAATCCGGTTTGCTTAGCTGCTATAGAAATGACACAATGCGCAACACACACTGACCTGTCCAGTGCATCATTCTCACTCAACATCGGCAAGACTTCTGTTTTCGAGAATAGGAGGCTGTGATGGCTCACACCTGCTATTCCTTGTTTCTCCAGAAACTGGATGTGCTCCCTCAGTGACTGATCCCTGGAAGATGCAGTACAGAAGACACATTAACTTCTCAGCGAAGAACATAGTGTAGTCACCAACTATTGTTATCAGGGATCAAGGAACTCCCTTTCCAGTCAATTCAAGCAAAAACTAGCTGTTACATTTCCCTTTGGGTGACCCTCTCATCATATTATGAAGAACTAAAGCCTTTTTGTATTTCAAAGTGTTTGCGTAACACCTCAACATTTTGGTGTCTATTTTCTTACTGATATCTAGGCAATAATTTGAAGGCAGTTTCATTTCATATGTATGTTTAACTATATGGAACCTCAAATTGTCGAGTGTTGATATCATCAGAATTAATGGAACAAAAGCAAATGTCTTACATGCCCAGCTGCTGTCCATGCTCTTCTTGCAATTGTTTCTGCGTAAGGGAAACATCAAACCCTTGTTCTGGCAGACTAAAAAGCTCTCGAATGTCCTGAAGATATGCAAAAGAATTAGCCATAGTATCCAATACGACATACAGGAAGAGTAAGCAATGACAAGTAACGGTATCACGATAAGTACACTCTTGCTGAAGTAACGTGTCTGTTCTTTCTTCTCCGTGGCTGCCCTAAACAAAGCACCCTTGAGGACCTGCAAATAAGTATTACGTGATTCAAGGAAGTGGAAGTATGGAGGTCTAGAGGTGTCATATGAAAAAGATTGGAGTAAAACAATTCTATAACATATTTGAACCTGCAGTTTATATATCTTTTCTTCGACGGTTGCAGATGTCATCAAGCGGTATACAATCACATCTTTGGTCTGTCCAATTCGATAAACACGATCAACGCTCTGATTGTCCGTACTGTAAAAAGGAAGATTGTGTTATGGAATAGAAAACTTGCAGTGACAAGCATTCTGTACAAGCAAAAGGAATGGACTTGATGAGGATGTGTCAATGTTTGGGTACCTTGGATTCCAAGCAGGGTCAACTACTATGACACGAGCTGCCTTGGTGAGTGTAAGTCCAAGACCACCGACTTTTGTGGTCAGTAAAAAGATTTGAGCTCCGAGGCCGTCTTGGAAGTCCTGGATACGCAAACGCATAATATGTAACCAACATATGATGAATCCATGGTACGAAACAAAATAAAAAAGGGAAGCGCGAGCAGGAACCTTAACAATCCTTTCCCTCTCGGAAGTCTCTGTGGTGCCATCCATGCGCAAAAAGTTGTAGCCCTCTAGCAATATAGCTTCCTGTTGCAACAATCAAATGCATTACGACAGAGAAAGTGTGTTTCGCCCATAGCTAGGTCCAAACAACACAGAAAATAAGTGAACATCCACGCTTCAAAGCTGTTTTTCCTAATGCTAAACCTCATGTTATCAGACAATTCCTCTCTCAAGTAATTCTACTTCGTTATTGAACAGGACATGAATGTGATATGTCTCTTCTGTTGCATAAAAATCTCTAAAGCCGATCAACTAACAGAGTTATATTGAACAGGACATGAATGTGATGTCTCAACATAACAGTAAGACGTGCACAAATTTTAACAACATTATATTATGTAAGAAGAAATCACCCATTTACTCTACTCACAGAGTTTATCATGTACTATGTGAAAACCATAAATACAACAATGCATACAAAATAATAACTCTAATTTGAATACTATATCACAAAAACACGGCATGCACTCCAGCACAAACAACAATTGACAACATACCTGAATCAGGTTTAGCATTTTACGAGTTTGAGAAAAAATAAGAATATGGTGTCCCTCTTCAAGAAGATTCCTCTGCATCATTAGATTAACCATTTGAGTTTACATAAACAAATGCGGAGTACATTAGTATTTATTAACAACTAATATGCATCAGAGAATGCTTACCAACAAGGACATGATAAAAGATAACTTGCATGAGACTTCTTGACCGGCTTGCAGTGCATCATCAGCATGAGCCATATCTGCGAGGTTCATGGCCATATTTTCAGCCATCAACATATCCTGATTATTTGACATTCCATCCATGCCTTCCAGGATGTCCTCAGCAGCTCTCTTAGTCAATATGAGTGGGTGATCACATATTTTCTTCAATACCTGTTGAAGAGAAGGAAAAACATGAAACAAGCATAAATGCACCAAAGAACGTGCACAAAAAGAAGATAAATTAAGGCGATAAAATTACAATTGCCGCCTCCCATACAAAATATACTCCCTCCATTTCATTTTATATGGTGTATTTTTGTTTAGTTCGGAGCCAATGAAAATGATTAATACTAAGAGAAAAATATTGTCTTGGGAATAACAGAGAATAGTTAGTCAGTATGCAAGTTTAATAATAAATGATGAAGAGAGTATACAATGAGCACACCTGACGAGAACTAAAGGTAGAAAAAAAAGGCCTACAGAAAAGGCTTTGAAGCTTATGCTTACCGTGAGAGCAGCCAAGGGATTTCCTTGCGATGCTAAATGAACTAGCTCACAGTTCAGAAATGCTTTATATAGTTGCCTCTGTGCCAAAAGACAGACAAATTGCAAAATCATCATTTGCCAATTACTCAACCAGTTTTGCGTCAATGACATAAAAAATTATACCTGGCAATCTGTTAATTTCAGCCAGATAATTAGCTCATTCTTCTTCGGAAGCTGTTTATCATCTGTCAAACCAGTCTCAAGAGACACTTCATTTTTCATACGTCGCAAGAAATATGGCTTTATACGTTCCCTTAATTCCTGTGAACAAAGTCAAGTATGAACAAAAAATATAATTTGTTTAGTTCATTTGGCTCCAAGTTATCATACGAAAGGATGAGTAAACATTTCCACAATCTAATGCGACATAGACGGCTTAATCTATCTTGCTTGCCCTCTCATGGGTCAACTAGAAGTGGACATGCGCTTATATGAAATTTGAATGCAGTTCAGTCATGCAACTGCTTTCACATCAGATGAAATTACTACTTAGCTAATGTATGGATAAAAATGTAATTTCTCAACAGAATCATAATGACAAGAAGTAATGCCATTGCACATATTGCAATATATCAAACATGATGACTTTTTACAGCAATAAAGTGCCGACATACAAAAAAGTAAAAGCACAGAGACACCAAGTTGTCTCACCACAATAGCAACAGCAAATAGACTTGGGTATTACATATCTCTTGGACACAAACACAGAAAAAAGAAAGGTACCTTTGCTACATTTGAGCCTATGTGCTTGGCTCGGTTGCTAGCGGTCTTGTCATTTCCTCTATTGATAGGCAATTCATACAATGTTCTGAACCTGCCAAAATATAGACAAATAAGTAACACCAGATGGTGCAAAGCAAGGCAGTATCACTAATGCAGGAAAATAAGAGAGTGAGCAAATTACTCTTTCTTATCACCCAAGACTTCCGGGCAACAAAAAGAGAACAGCGCCCACATTTCCTACAAGAGTACGCATGCTTATTTGCATTGGTAATAGGAGGACAATATATATAGGAGCATGTAAAGTACAAGTTCTTTAGGAATTTCAGCTAGGTGGTACCTTCAAGTTATTTTGTATCGGCGTTCCACTGATGGCAATCCGATGGACACAAGGTATTTCAAATAGGCTTTGGGCTCTTTGTGTCTTGGGGTTCTTGATAAAATGTGCCTCGTCAAGAACAACATAATTCCAAATCTTCCCCTCCTCCTCGTCGTCAGCATCATTATAGAAGTCTCCTCTTATCAGCCTATAGTTGATCCGGGCAATATCATACGTTGTCAACAGGATACCCCCTTCCTGTAAGAAGACAGTAAATAGCTGATGTAACTCATAAAATATCTTGAAAGAACAAGCTATTAGCTATGTATTCCTTTAAATGGAGCTTATGTGAAAATGTTTCTCTGTTTGAAATTGACAGTTCGGATAAAAAGGCGACCATATGATTGACCAGCAGGGGACAATTATGTTAGAAAACTAAATCAAACCAAACCTTGAAGGTATGTTGAAGCTCAAAGTCACGAGCATCTAGGTTGGAACCAGAGTAGCTGCCAAAAAAGAAAAAGGAATCAGTTAGCAGCAATCGACAGGGCTTGACCTGCACCAATTTGAGGAAAAAAGATGATATGCTGTGAAATAGGGTCCCTACTCGCTGATCATGTGCCTGAGACCGACTACTGTAAGCTCCTTGATCCAATGAGTGAGAAGTGTCTTCGGGGCGATGACTAGCACCCTCCGGATTAGACCAGAATGGAACAATCCTGCCAAGAAGGCAGAAACCTGCAAGATAAAATTAAGGATGCAAGTCTCTCAATCAGGAATCCAGGACATTGCAGTACCAACTTGATACTGAAAATATGTGCTGTGGCTGAAGGAAACAAGTGCCAATGCAGTTTGCACACAACAGGCTAATTAGTTAGCTTGGAAACAAGTATAATTAAGCATGTGATGGCAATGAAATAAATTATATCCTTGTCTGATAAATTTACTAAATACAGTAAGTCTACTTAATATACTGTCCAATCTTTCTATATATGCTTAAAAGTTAGCCAATCTAGATGAAAACATAGGAAGCTGTGGAGCGTTAAAGTACCATTCCAAGTTAAAATTTATCCTTGTGTCAGATGATATATACTAATTGGTTGCAGTCCCTTAAATGCAGAAACTAAAGGTGCAGTTATTTTCAGAGTAATTTCTGCAGTCTAACTAGTAGCAGCAAATATCCACAAGAATCTTCTAATCTAACAGTAAGAGAGCCATAAGCGATTGAAACAAGTAGGCCAAAGGCTAGGCAGGAGTACAGTTAAGGGTGAAACAGAGCCAATGAAAAGTTGTTTTTTCGAAAAGGGGGGAAAATGGATGAATGACCTGCATCGTCTTGCCAAGTCCCATGTCATCCCCCAGGATTCCACCGGTTTCCCTGCAATGCAAAGACCAGAGCCAGCTGAGCCCCTCGCGCTGGTGGGCGTACAGCATCTTGAACACCCTTGCAGGGAGCCTGTACGGCGGCTTGCCGCTCCCGACGGGGGCCTCCATCTGGAAGTCATCCTCCTCCGCCTTCTCCCACTCCTCCGTGTCGGTGCCGTGGTGGTCTTCCTCCTCCGCCTCCTCCCACTCCTCCGTGTCGGTGTCGCGGTGGTCTTCCTCCTCCTGGTCTGTCTCGTCCTCATCGTCCCCGCAATCCAGAAATATCCCGCTGGGCTCCTCCGTCTCCCAGCTGGCAGCATCGGGCTGGTCGTCGTCGTCGTCGGAGATGTCGCCGAGCTTGCACAGGCGCCGGCGGCCTGGCAGCCTCACCTTCCTCACGCCCATCTGCTCAGGTTCTGCGTGCACGGAAGGCGATCGAGTTATCATCAGGCACCGACGGATGGATGGATGGATGAAACGATCGGCCCGGCCGGCCGCAACGATCGATTGACAGGCAGCAGTTCGACGGCGACGGTACCTGCAGGGTCGTGGTCGTGGAGGTCGTCGTCCAAAGGATGGTCCAAGCACGGCGAGGGCGGCGCCGTCGCCATGGATGGTGGATGGGGTATCTCCTTTCCGCGCGGCGCTGGAGGCGTTGAGGAAGGGGGAGGAAGAAGGCGGTGTGGGGAGTGAGTTCCGTGAGAGGCCAGCCGAGCGAATACGAAGGGGAGAGGGGAGGAGAGGAGTGCGGGGGGCGGGAGGGAGTTAACGGAAGGAAGACGGGAGTTCGAATTTTGAATTTCGAAATCCCCTCGTCTCCTCTCCTTCTCACGCAAGCCAAGCTGCGGCCGCCTGCCAGTGCCAGTGCCAGCCTTGGGAACGAACAACGAACGACGACTCCTCTCCTCCCGTTACGTCCCGTCCCGTCACCTACAGTGACTGGGCGGCTTCAACGGATTTGTTTGACTAAGCTAGCTAGGAGTAGTCTTGTGCAGTAACTACTCCTGCTGCGCAAAAGAAAAATATTTTTAGATTTTTATTTTTGAGAGGAAAATATTTTTTAGATTGGAAAGTGCACAAAAAGTCAGCAAAGATATCATGCATGCAGCCCATAAAAAAAATCATGCGTGCAGACCTGGATGCTATTTACCACCTCAAAGGGTTTCAAAAAGTAATTTCAGGATCCGTGTGATGTACGAAAACTGCAAGCAGAAGGGGTCCAAAATGCAAATTCAAATTTGTAGAAACGTGGTCAAACATTATGAGTTTCAACAAACCTGTAGGTATTGTAGGCGTGATTATACATCTCCAAGAGTGAAGACTTGCCCCTTGTGGCAACGCACCTAGGTGTCGTTTCTCCCCCTTGACCGAGCCCTTCTTCTCACGCTTCGGCTCCTCCACCCTCCCTCCCCTCCCTATCTTCGGTGGCCGATGATGAGCGGGAGGGCGGCTCGAATCATGTGCTATATGTACACTACCAGGGTTCCTTTTCTTTTGAATAAACCTGGTCTAATGCCTCCTTTTCGTGCAATCCACGTTGCGGCCATGGTTGTTGGAGCACTGGTCGCCGATGTGTTATGTCATGACAGATCTCAGGCCATCCATGTCCCTGTTGCAAGCAAGGTCTCGACTTCCTCTATGCATCGGTAGTCATCAAGTTGATGGGGACAAAGTAGAAAGAGGGTGCGGTTCTTCGGTAGGGCGATTGGAGTCAAGTTCATCCACATCGAAGTTGGAAGATAGGCGATGGCGCCTACTAATTTTTTTTCCATCCTTTGGGATGACAACGAACGATGGCCTACTTACTCGCCCCCATCGGTGAATTTTCTGGTCGAATGGCGACCAACTCTTTCCTCCCGACTTTGTGTGGCATATGGCTGGCAGTCTCAACCTTTACTCAGAGCCTTAGTATTCAGGTGTTGCAGCCAGCGGGATCTTGCCACCCCCAAGTGGTTTATCCTCGGCGGAGGTGAGGTTCAACCCGGGAGGAAGCTGATATAGACATGATCATGTTCTCTCATCTGGTTCAAGGTCCTTCATGCAAAAGTCAGGGGCTAGGTGGTAATTTATGTTTCTGCTGAAAATAATAACGGCTCTCTATTTTAATATAGTAGTGTTGGGTCCTTGAAGGCCCTTCTAGTGTTCAAAAACATATTTGCGCTTGACAAGGGAAACGAGTATTTTGCAGTTGCCCAATGTCATTATAGATGCCATATTGTGGCAGTGCAAACTCAGTGAAATCTTAGATTTATGCACGCGCTGACTTGGTTACCAACATTTTTTCCCATGACCATGTATACAATTCCGTTAGTGTAATCAACACAACATCGTCAGAGGGAGTGAGTTAGGATAGGAAAAATACTCACCTATCATGACCAAAATCATCGGTAGCCGTTAGTCATAAATCTAAGTTATTAATTACAACCTCAACACATAACGTATGTAACACAGTCAACCTCAACACATTACGTATGTAACACCTAAATAAAATCATGTCTTTCCACCAACTTTCGTGTGACTAATTTGGAGCATCCATCAGAGATCCAACGGCCAACGTACATTTTTTGTGTATTTTCGCACCCTAAGAGTTGCTTCTATTATCGCCCCGCCCCCATTAGTCTAGTGCAATAGTTGCTTAAAATCGGAGTTTTCCCATAAGTTCTAGTCAATAGTTTTCATTTTTTATACTTACTTTACATTTTCATGACCCTGGATCATGTTGTAAGTCAATGATGTGCTATAGCACTTCTTTTAATGGATGTGATATATCATGTTGTAACCGTGCACTACGGTCACGAAATGTGAAAATCATCCTGAGAATCAAAATGTTGTGATATAGGAGTAACTCATTAAAATGACAAAAATAACGCAAAAATAATGATTTTTCACAATGACCATGCAAGAGTGCCCATTGGGGGTTACAGAACGAGGCATCCTTGAGACCCCAAAGCAATATTTCATGTCACAATAAAACATTTAGACAATGCAAAAAAAATACAATGGCTAGGCACATAGACCGTCTTACTTGCATATTAAGTAGTGATTTGTAAAATAAACCATTGTCAATCCATTTTCGTCCATATTGCACCTATTTCCTCCGCCAGAATCATAGGTGAAAGGGGGTGAAAGTAAAAAAAAAAAAAAGAAGGACGAACAAAATCCATCTCATAGTAAACAACCAACAGAGAAACTGATTAGAGAAAACCGGTGTGGCTAAGCGTGCGTAGGCTTCTACTACAACTTGACAAACACAACACCGAAGAGGCAACGGTTATCCCTTAGCCAGACCACCCCCATCATGACAAACACCCCCGGGTAATAGAAACTAAGAAAACCCATTAGATGCAATTGCCATGTACACCCTTTCCACCGCTGTTCACGCATAGAAGTTTTGATTCGTCAACGATATCTTACACAAAAAATTCGTTAATTTCATATGTTGAAGGGATCTCATCCGGCAAATTCTACTCTATACACAAATAAACTCAACGAAAATACTTTCAATCAATAGGAGGGGAGAAATAAAGAGTTTATTTGGGAAAGGATAGTCACGGGGATTGTGAACTCTGTTTAGTGAACTCTGCTCGTGAGTTCTGATTCCTGGTAGATTTAGAGGTGTGATTGTTGTAGGTATACCTGGCCATGGGCAGCCAAGCCCGAATGGCCCGGCCCGACGCTGCTTCTGGCCTGGGCCCGGGCCTAGATTTTGAGCCCGAAGGCCGGGCCGGGCCCGGGCCCGCCCTTTTTGTGATTTACTGAAGGGGCCCGGCTCGAGGCCTAGCGGGCTTTTACACGTGCGGGCTGGGCTTGGGCCTGATTTTCTAGGCCCGACGCCCGGGCCGGGCCTGGGTTTTCTGCGTCGGGCTTGGCTAGGCCGGCCCGAGGGATGGCCAGGTATAGTTGTAGGAGTGGAAATGTTGGAACAATGCATGTTTCAAAAATGTTTATCCTTATGATATTAGTAGTGTTATCACTAGAGTTGCTTATTCGATTGAGTTCTGGAATGGGTTACAAAGACGAGGACTACGAGACACACAAGCCAAAGGTGCAAATTTGTTGCTATGGGTGGTTGCTGAAACATATAGCAGAAAGAGAGATTGTGCGTTGATGGTGCTCAGGATCACCAATTGCTGCTCTTGGATGTTGCTAAAAGGATTCTTCTTGTGCTAGAAGATTTTTAGAGTTGTAGTATTCTTACATGCGAAATTGCCCTTCTCATCTCGAGCTCACAAGATCTCAGATGAACACTAAAATCCCCAAAAAAATCCAAAAAATTTTGTGGCAAACATTGACAAATATTTTAAATGCTTGCAAAGTTTTATCACGGAATGACAATTGTGGAAGTCGTGGCAAAAAAGAATCAGCACTCCAAAATGCTTTTGAAAATAACATTTTTGGAGCATCAATTTTTTTCGTGTCTTCCACGAATGGTATTCCATGATAAAATGTTGCAAACAATTAAAACATTTGTCAATATTTAATGAAAAAATCATAATGTTTTGAATTGTTTTTTTTTGGATTTTACTGTTCATCCAAGATCACATGAACTCGAGCTCAGATAAAACGCGTCCTCTTACACGTCATTATGTTATTGGTTGCAATCCAGTAAGATGTATCCCGGGAGAGATCCAGCCTCCTCAGCCCTCAGCGATTCCTGGCCGTTGGATCGGTTTCTTGATTCGTTTTCAGCCGTAGGATCTCGCTCTGGAGTGACCATGGCTGTCGGATCGAACCGAGTTACTGCTACAATGAATAGTATCAAACTGGGCTGCCACCGCCTGTAATTTCCAGAGCATGTCGAGGGTATTCTTGGGTTTTCACGTGCTAAGTTTGTGTGTGTCGCTGGGTGGATGGCTACCCTAGCCCTCTTTCCCCTCGAACCACCCCCTCCTCCTCCCTCATTAGCCGCCACCGCCATTCCCCTCCTTCCTTGCCTCGTCCAACACAACCGCCAATCCCCTCCCTTCTCCTCCATCCACCCCCCCCCCCTTCTTTAGCACGGCCGAGGTCTCTGGGTCGGGGTAGAGGCACAAGGCCATGGGCGGCACCTGCGGGCGGTAGCATGTGGAGCGGCGGGGTCAGGGGAGCAGCAGGGTAAAGAAGCTCGAGGTGGTTCAGGTCCGTGTCTCTACATCCCCTGTCTCTCTTCCACTTGCCCTCACTCTCCTCTTCCTCCTTCGTCTCATGGATGAGGGCGTCGGCGTCGCGTACGGGCCGGACTAACAAGAACAAGGAGATGGGTCTTCTCAAGAAGAAGGAAAATCTTGACGAGGTGCTTCTCTCCATTTACCTATTGTTTTCCCCATCACCCATGTTTAAATTTGCTAATATATGAGTTTTCTAACAATGAGGTAGACAGATCTGAGTTGAAGAGAAGAAGAATTTAGCTAAAGAGGTGAAGAAGATCAAAGTGGTTTTTCTCCCTCATTTCAACCTTTTCTTGCATTTTGATGCTATAATTTGTGATGATGTGTATGTGCACTTGTAAAATCATTGCTGCCAGCTACGTTTAAATTTGCTAATATATGAGTTCTCTAACAATGGTTTTGTGCGCTCTAACATAGAGCATGGGCTGCCTGGGACGGCGTCGGTCCTGTACCACCGAGGGGGTTTCTTTTGTAGTAAGAGATGGATACCCCAAGGCAATCTGAATTAGGTGCTTCTCTATCTTTCTCTCTCACTCACGTTTTAGTTTCCCAACATGTGATTCTCCAAACATTATATTGAGAAGTTTTTCTTTCCCTTATTGCTTATGGATAGGTATGGAGCTACTTCCCGTATCCATCTTCTTTTAGGATATTTTTTCCATCGCTTCCAGTATTGGGAGATCCATCATACATGAGTTGGGTAAACATTTGGGCTGTACATAGCTCCGAGCCTGTGGTCGCAGTACTATTGTTTAAGTTTATCTAAAAAACAACACTGAATGTGACTTTGGAAGTTTAAGTAGATGCAGATTATAGCAATAAATGTTTCAGCAAGCATGATGCAAACTTCTGGGTTTTGTGCAAATATTTTCATTGTATGTGTAAACTCTGATAAATGTCATGGTCGCTATGTGATTTTGCTTCTAAACATTTTATTTTTCCCTTAGAGATTGTCTGGGAATAGGTGTTATGATGGTGAAATGGTGTAACACCCCCTTGTGATAAGCTCTGTGACACTCTGTTAAAATTGCCAAGTCATGATCATTTGCAGTGCCAAGTCATATGGATTAATGATCCAATTCAAATTCACATCTGAAAAGCAACTCAAAATCAAAAGTGAAATATGAAGTTGAACAAACTCTGTTGGGAAAATGTTCATTAAATGGCAAATAATCCAGGAACATTTCTAAAATCATCATCAATAAAGTTGGAGTTAGACAAGTGACTCAAACAAGATGAAACAACACCAAAACAGAATATTTAAATTCATTTCTAATCCAAATGGAGTCCAACTCTGCCCAAACCAGTTTTTGGTGGAAGGAAATGTTGCATTGCAATATTTGGGTCAACTCTCACATTTTGCAAAAGTGTAAAAGTGCCCTAACTATTTCAGGACAGAAATGAAATAGAGAAAAGAAAAACAAAAAAAGGGAAAAAGGAAAGATGGGCCACTGTGCACAGGCCTAAGTGCACAGTGCCAGGAGCCCAGCCCACCGCGGCATGTTTCTCCCTCCTCCCTCTCTCTCCGACGCCGTGTCGCCTCGTCCCTGGCCGCGCGCGCGCGCCGGTCGCCGCTCGACAGCGCGACGCCGCGGGCGCCGCGAGAGGATAAGGGCGACGCCCGAGCCATCCCCCTGGTCCTCCCCGTCATTTCCCCCTTCTCCCACGCTCGCCTCGCCTCTCCCTCTCCTCCCAGATCCGTCGCCGAGCGCCATCGTCGCTGTGGCCTTGCCGTAGACGCGGCCACTGACGTCCTCGAGCTCAGCTAGCATGCCTGCGAGCTCCGCCATCTTTGACTCCTTCGACTCCGACCGCGAATGGAGGTGGGGAGGCCCTGATGAAACAAGAAGGCTCCGCCCCCTTCCTTCTCTGACGCCGGCGCCTCTCCGGCGATTCCCGCCGTTCTGCTGCTACTAAGTCGTCACCGGGCCACCTTGTGCCTCCCCGGTGAGCTCCTCGTCCTTCCCAATCCCCTGCTGGTCCTAGCGCGTAGCCTAGCTTCCTCTTCCACGCACGCCCGACGCACCGCCGCTCGCGCACGCCGCCGGCGTGTCTCCGATGAGCCATTGGCCAAGGGCTAATGCCCGTTGTTCTCAGCGCATCGAGTAGACGCCGTAGTAGTCTCGCGCTGCTCATTT
The DNA here is from genome assembly GCA_011799875.1 of Thinopyrum elongatum. Taxonomy (NCBI): domain Eukaryota; kingdom Viridiplantae; phylum Streptophyta; class Magnoliopsida; order Poales; family Poaceae; genus Thinopyrum; species Thinopyrum elongatum. Next base: position 378,427,086 of record CM022297.1, read on the forward strand.
AACACACCGCAGCCCCAAGCCCGACGACGACCGAACTCCGGCGGCCGCCGCAGAGCTCGCCGCCGTCGATGCTCGCTGTTTCCGGCCGAGCCACCGCCACCACTCGACGCGCGAGTTCACTAGCTATCGAACGCACCTAACCACGGCTCGAACCGAGCTCTGTAGCGCGAATCCGAGCAGCTCCGGCGACGCGCCGCCGCGTTTTTGGTCGCCGGCGCAACTCCGGCGCCGGCCGCCGACGTGGCTGCCACGTGGGTCACCCCTGGGTCACTGCCAGTGGGTCCCACGGGCCCAGTTGACCACGCTGACCGTGGTCAACGTGCTGACGTGGCCGTACAGTGTCGCTGACACGCGGGCCCCAGCGCTTAGATAATTAACTAAAATGATTTTTGTAAATAAAAAAATAAACTAAATATCCTAATCAGTCTATGACAGGTGGGTCCAGTAGCTTAATTAGCAAATTAGTTTAATTTAACTCACTGTTTAAATAACAGAGGCTGACATGTGGGTCCCACTGGACCCACATGTCATATTTGACTCTGGTCAGCCGCCTGTTGACTGATGACGTCACAGTGACATCATGCTGACATCATAATTCCCTTTTCTGTTAAATGAATAAATTCCAGAAATTCAAATAATCTTTTAAAATTAATAACTTTTAAACCGTAGCTCAGATCGAAAAAGTTAAAACATGAAAGTTGCTCAAAACGACGAGACGAGTCTGATCGTGCCGTCTGTTTCTTCATCGAAACCCCCTACGTAGAAGAACTCGTAACTCCGGACCCGTATCCGGCAGATGAATAGTGCACACACCCTGGTTATTAAATCCCAGAATAATTCTAAAAATAACTAAAATGACTTAGATGCATAATTAGGCAACCCTGCACTGCATCATAGCATCACACGCACCGTATTGCATTTGTTTGCATTATGTTTATCTGTTTCTTCCCCCTCTTCTCTCTCGGTAGATCCCGACGTTGGCGTAGCTCCCGAGGCAGACGCAGCTCAGGAGTACGACTACGTCCCCGACGACACCACCGACGACCTTGCCCTTGCCCCAGAGCAAACAGGCAAGCACCCCCATTTTGAGCATGCCTATATCGCCTATTCTCTTCTCTCTTATGCTTGCATTAGAACTGCTACTGTTACTGTTATCCTATATCTGATGCATAGCCTGTTTATTGTAACCTGCCCTGCTACCTTGCTGAATATCCTAGACTGCCTAGTATAGGCTGGGTAGAGACACGACAGAGACCCCCACTTGATCCCGACTGCCCTGCTAGATATCAGAAGACCCGATCTTCGGGATTGAAGACCAGACCCTGGCACCGCACATCACTTCCCTCTTAGTTGCCGACACTACTGGGTTACCGTCGAGTGCCGAGGGTGATACCTCGTCAGCACTTCTGATGTTAACCTTGTAGGTTAGTTACTCAGTCGTGGTAAGCGAGGGTGATTCCTCCTACACCACCCCCGATAACGACATCGCCGCGCAACACTTCAAGCGTGGACCTCGAGGGTGATTCCTCCTTCGTTCACCTTGACGGTAACATCAGTGGGAATTCCATCGAGGGTGATTCCTCAGGGTTCCCCTCGGTGTTGGACACACGGATACCATTGATACTGTGACTTACACTGTACCATGTTACTAAAGACGGGTCGGCCCTGAGGGGTACCCGCGCGAGCTTGATGCGAAGTGATGTAGAGTCGGGTTGACCTGGATGGTGCCCGCGAGATAACACGAGGCGCGGCCGGGCATTCCTCGCCCTTGCCGCAAGTCCTCGAGACGGGGCGACGGGGTCACATCGATCGTGAGTCTCTGCTCGTTTCCGCGCGATCCTAAACCACTAAACGGTTTGGATATTTGATCCGAGGGGCCTCTGGCCCGATAGCACTAACCATCACGTGGGCATAGTATGGGCGTTCTGCGTCGTATACTTCAGCCGGAGCTTAATAGACGTCAGCGACTGAGCGGCACATGCTGGGTTGGACTGGGAACGCAACCGCACTTGTATAAGGGGTTGCTAGGTCTGCTCACCGGCGGTGTACGCAACGTGCAGGAGCGTCCGGGCCGATGGCCCAAGACCCCTGGGGGCATAGGTTTCGTCCGGCGTGCTGACCTCTCTGTTAAGTATTCGATCGGGTTGCGGCGTATCGTTTGGCCGAGGGCGGGCATGACCCAGTAAAGTGTGTTTGGCCGGAGTTAAGCGAGCGTGGTGGGTAACTTGGTGCACCCCTGCAGGGAAGAAACTTCTATCGATAGCCTGTTCTACGGTAACGGACACTCGGAGTTGTATCCCGATCGGTACAACTAGAACATGTGATGAGAAATGGATAGTACGGCTCTGGGATTGCTTTCTCGCAGGGAGTCGAGAAAGGATCTCAGGTCGAGGTTGATGATACTACTACTACTTTACATTATGTTGATCTGCTCTCTTCTATTGCTGCAAGACTGTCGAAGATTGTTGAAGATGCTAGTCTTCGAAAGGACTAGGCTTTCCCCCTATATTCTGGCATTTCTGCAGCCTAGTCCACATATACAGCCATTCCTTTGACAATGTTGCATATGTAGTGTAGATCCTTGCTTACTGAGTACTTCGGATGAGTACTCACGTTTGCTTTACTTTCTTTTCCCCCCATATTCCATTTGATGCCACCAGACGACGGAGCCCCTGAGCCAGACGCCCCAGCCGACGACCAGTACTACTACCCGCCTGGCGAGTACTACTACTACGAGGAGCCGTTTGACGACCAGGAGTAGGATCGGAGGGTCCAGGGCAGGAGGCCTACGCCTTTCGATCGTAGTATTTTATTTTACCCCGCCTCTGTGAAGGCTTATCTCTCTCTCTCTGTAATATATCTGTACTCAGATATCTGATGCTTCCGCTGACGCTTGTATGCCATCGAGTTATGTATTCGAGCCCTCGAGGCCCTGGCTTGTAATATAAAGCTTGTATGACTTTATTTATTTTTTAGAGTTGTGTTGTGATATCTTCAAGTGAGTCCTTAGGCTTGATCGTGCGCATTTGCGTGTATGATTAGTGCACGATTAAGCCGGGGTCGTCACAGGTTGGTATCAGAGCCGACTGCCCCTAGGAGTCCCCCTTCCCAATTCCTTGGCCGAAGTTGAGTCTAGTGGTCCAAAACTGTTTTACTAACTTGGCTGTGTGGCTTACGGGCCCACGTCGCCAACTGGGTGGTATTAGGATCTTTTATTCCTCGTCTTTACTCTGGGATTCTAATCTCTCATCTATTCGGGTTTAATAAAATTTACTAACACCGACATTTAGGTTCTCATTAATTCTATCCACCCGGAGAGCTGGATTCAGTGCGATTTCCCTGTCTTTGATCTGATTAGTCTGATAATCATTTTCCTTTCCATTGTTTTGTTTAACCTTTCCTTCTGAGATCGGTTATATTTCTCATTGTCTTATGACAACCCTGAACTTCTCTGTTTCAGATGAATCGACTGTTTCCACCGCGGCCTACGACCCAGCTTGTGCTTCGCACTTGGGCTCGTGATGCCCCTGGATTTCCAGCTGTTCTGATCGCCCTCCTGAGTAGACTAGGTTACCAATGGTATCCCGAGTACATGGTCTATGAGGTTTATCGCGAGTTCAACCAGGAACAGTACTATGCTGAAGTTCGGATCTATGATCAGCAGAACGACTCAGACACTGAGCTACACCTTTTCCACGGTATAGGCGTGACGGTTGAGATGGCAGTCCATGATGCCGCCTACTCTGCTGTCGCACGTCTCCGAGGAGAGCACAATGCTAGCTTGGATGACTCTGTGTTTCGGTACATTCCGTATGCACCTGTTGGAGATGCTACTGGATTCTACACAGCTATCTGTGCCCCGTACGAGTCTCGATGCTACGACCCGCAGATTCTGATTCAGTGCACTCAGGCTCTGGATCGCACTGTTAGGGCTCTTGCCGTCGAGTTGTTCGCCACTCGAGCACGCTACTACGAGGCTATGACACAGTTGCTACCAGCTGTTCGTGCAGGGATACATCCGGAGTATATTCTTTACCCACGCAGGACCGAGATGCCGCCAGGTATTGATTGGCCTGCAGTGGGAGGTCACACGCCTGCACGTGGACCTCTTCCTACAGTTCGAGACCGGGTTCTGCATCAGAGTGCACATGGAGCACAGGATCCTGCCGCGACGAACATTCGTCGTCCGCACTTGCAGTTACCCCTTTTCAGCGGTTTTCTCCGACGCTGATGTAGCCTTTGCTATGTCACGTTGTGTACTTCCTTACCGCGTGCCTGCGTGCCGCCTAGTGTGTCTAGCTTTTCAATTTGCGCCGTTATGCTGCCCGATTGTAACCGACTGTGTATGGATCTGTATGTCTTAATGACTACTTTTAGCATCTATTGCACTCATTCAATAATGTCGAGTTACATCATGTTTATTGTTAAACACTTGCATAAGCTATTGCTGAAATACCCCTGTTGAAATAGCAGGATGGCTGACAACAACCCGCCACCACCGCCACCACCTGATTACATGGCAGCGATGATGAAACAGTTTGAACTCAACCGCCAGTTTATGACGGGAATTATGCAGCAACTCCCTCGTCCTGATGCTAATCAGCAGCCACCATCCATCACCTTGCCAGAGTTTATGAGGCTTAGTCCATCGTTTTTCCGCAACACAGTCAACCCACTAGATGCAGATGACTGGCTGCGTGACATCTCTCATGAGATGGAGTCTGCTGGTGTCGCCCAAGTCAACTATGTCACTTTTGCGACTTATCTTCTGAAGGGTCCCGCAGCTCAATGGTGGGCCACTCACCGACAGACTCTGCCGCCTGGTACTGTCGTCACTTGGGCAGAGTTTAAGATTGCTTTCCGAGCCCGCTACATTCCTCTAGCTGTCATAGCTAGGAAGAAGGCCGAGTTCCGTAGCCTTGTTCAAGGAAACAAGACTGTGGAAGTCTATCAGCGCGAGTTTCTAGACTTATCTCGCTACGCTGAAGAGGACATTCCTACTAATGAACGAAGGCAAGAGAAGTTCCGTGAAGGACTACATCATGATATACAGTTGACTCTCCTTGTCCAAGACTATCATGATTTCGCCACCTTGGTGAATAAGGCTATTATGGTTGAAACTGGACTTAAGAAACACAAAGAAGCGTCCAGACGCACCCGTGAGGCGGGCTCATCTTCGGGCTCGTCTTCCCAGAAACGTCGCATCTGGTTTCCCCAAGGCATGTTCCGTTCAGCAGCCCCTGCGAACATGCCCTCTTATGCTGCACCACGCCTGCCACCTCCACCACCAAGGTAGCCTCTGCCAGCTCCAGCACCTCGAGCTCCAGCACCTCGTCCTGACAGTGGACTATGCTTTAAGTGTGGCAAGCCAGGTCACCGTGCTAGAGATTGTTCTCAGAATCAGAATCAACATGCTCTTCCTTCTGCTAGCCGTGGTATTGGCCGTGGTATTCCTCAACAGCGCAACTATAATGCCAGACCTCCTTATGGTCATGGGCAGAGTTACCACGTCAACATGTCTGAAGCTCCAGATCAACCAGATACTGTGATGGGTACACTTCTCGTTAATTCAGTACCAGCATCTGTTTTATTTGATTCAGGAGCATCGCATTCATTCATGTCAGAGCATTTTGCACTATTGCATGACATTAAATGTGAAACACTACACCACCCTTTAGTAGTGAACACTCCCGCGGGTCGGTGTCAAGCTACCATATTCAGCCCCGAAGTCAATATTATGATTGAAGAGAGAAATTTTCAAGCTTTCCCCATTATTCTGAAATCTTCCAAGATTGATCTTATCTTGGGAATGGATTGGTTGAAGGCCCATTATGCCTCAATCAATTGCGCCACTAAAGTTGTACACCTCTTGCACCCATCGAACGATATAGTGAATTATCAAGCTCACCTTACTCAGAACGCTGAGGCTCAAATTTATGCCTTGAATGCGTTGAATGCTTCTCCGCTTGATGGGATCGAGAATATCCCAGTTGTCTGTGACTTCCCGAATGTTTTTCCAGAAGAACATCCAGGAATACCCCCTGCTAGAGCTGTCGAGTTCGTCATCGACTTGAAGCCTGGCACCACTCCTATTGCGAAGCGTCCTTACAAGATGCCTCCGCACCACCTCATCGAGCTTAAGGAGGAAATTGATAAATCCTTAAGAAAGGGTTTCATTCGCCCCAGTTCCTCTGCATGGGGAACACCTTCTCTCTTTATTAAGAAGAAGGATGGAACTAACCGTTTGGTCCAAGATTATCGCCCCATCAACCAGGCAACTATCCAGAATAAATATCCGCTTCCCCGGATCAACGATTTATATGATCAACTCGCAGGATCTTTGGTGTTTTCTAAACTCGACTTGAGGTTGGGTTATCACTAGATCCGTGTCCGCGAAGAGGATATTCCGAAGACTGCATTCGTTACTCGTTATGGCTCTTACGAGTACACAGTCATGTCGTTTGGCTTAACAAACGCTCCAGCTACATTCTCCCGCCTAATGAATTACATATTCATGGATTACCTCGACAAATTCGTCGTGGTATATCTGGATGATATTCTGGTTTATTCGAAGAACAAAGAAGAACATGCTAAGCATCTTCGCCTTGTTCTGGAGAGACTTCGAGAGCACCAATTATATGCCAAGTACTCTAAGTGTGAATTCTGGCTTTCTGAGGTAACCTACCTTGGACATGTCATCTCCAAGGATGGTATCGCAGTTAACCCAGAACGAGTTCAGGCTATTCTTGACTGGACCCCTCCGAAGAATGTCAAGCAAGTCAGAAGTTTTCTCGGGCTTGCAAGTTATTGTCGTCGATTCATCGAAAATTTCTCTAAGATTGCCAAGCCCCTGACTAATCTGCTCCACAAAGGCGTTAAGTTTGAGTGGACAGACAAATGTCAGGAAAGCTTCCAGACCCTCAAGGACAAGCTGACTTCTGCTCCAGTCCTTGCTCCTCCAGACTCTCGCAAAGATTTTGTGATCTTCTGCGACGCCTCTCGCCAAGGACTAGGTTGTGTCCTAATGCAAGAGCGAAGAGTAATTGCTTATGCTTCGCGACAATTGCGTCCACATGAAGAGAATTACCCAGTGCATGACCTCGAACTTCTTGCTGTCATTTATGCTTTGAAGCAATGGCGTCATTATCTCCTTGGTAACCGGTGTGAGATTTACACCGATCATCAGAGCTTGAAGTACTTATTCACTCAACCGGAACTTAATCTTCGTCAGCAGCGCTGGTTGGAAACAATCACCGATTATGATTGTGGAATTTCATACACTCCCGGCAAAGCTAATGTGATGGCTGATGCCTTGAGTCACAAGTCATATTGCAGTAACCTCATGGTAAAGCAAGCTCAACCCCAGCTATATGAAGAATTGCGCAAGCTAAACCTCTGTATCATTCCGCAAGGTTCCCTTAATAACCTTGTGATACAACCAGATCTTGAGAAAGGTGTCAAGATTGCGCAAGCCAAAGATGCTGAAATTGGTCAGATGAAAAGGGAGATTCACCTTGAAAAATACAGGGATTTCTCGATTGCTGAAGATGGAACCTTGTACTTCCGAGACCGCATTGTAGTACCTCGCTTCGAGCTGATGACTGACAAAGTCATGAAGGAGGCCCATGATACACCGCTATCTATCCATCCGGGTAGTACCAAGATATATCGAGATCTTCGTCAAAGGTACTGGTGGTCTAGAATGAAGCAAGATATTGCTCGTTATGTTGCCGAGTGTGACGTTTGTCGTCGCGTGAAGGCAGAACATCAGAAACCTGCTGGAATTCTGCAACCACTTCCTATTCCTCTGTGGAAGTGGGATAAAGTGCAAATGGACTTCATTACTGGTCTTCCCAAGTCTCAGAAGGGTCACGATGCTATTCTTGTCGTCGTCGACCAACTTTCCAAGGTTGCACACTTTCTGCCAGTTAAGGAGACTATTACTGCTAGTCAGCTAGCAGAGCTATATATCTCTAGAATTGTTTCACTCCATGGTATTGCCAAAGAAATCAGTTCAGACCGTGGCAGCATTTTCACTGGCCATTTCTGGGAAAGTTTCCAGAAAACAATGGGAACTCATATTACCTGGAGTTCAGCTTATCACCCACAATCCCAAGGCCAAGTTGAGCGCGTTAATCAAGTGCTTGAAGATATGCTTCGAGCTTGTGTTATATCCTTCGGTAAGAAATGGGAGGAATCTCTCCCGTATGCCGAGTTCTCTTATAACAACAGCTATCAAGCCAGCTTGAAAATGGCCCCCTTTGAGGTTCTTTATGGTCATAAATGTCGAACCCCTTTGAATTGGTCAGAAACTGGGGAACGACCTCTTGTTGGACCGGACATTATTCAGCATGCCGAAGAACAAGTCAGAATTGTTCGGGAGAATCTCAAAGCAGCTCAAGACCGTCAGAAGAGTAATTATGATCGTAAGCGATGGGGTGTGATCTATCAACCTGGTGATCAAGCTTATCTCCGTGTCACTCCAATGAAGGGCACCCGTCGTTTCGGAATCAAGGGCAAGCTAGCTCCTCGCTATATTGGTCCTTTCCGCATCGTGGCTAGACGTGGACAGGTGGCATATAAATTGGAGTTGCCACCACAATTCTCCCATATTCATGATGTCTTCCACGTGTCGCAACTCCGTAAGTGCTTCAAGGAATCTCCGCACCGTGCAGTGGATCATGAGATGCTCGAGCTACAAGATGATCTTTCCTATAAGGAGCATCCAATTCGCATCCTCGACGAAGCTGAACGTCGAACTCGTCAGAAGACGCCCAAGTTCTTGAAAGTGCAGTGGTCGAATCACACTGAAGATGAAGCCACCTGGGAACGCGAGGATTATCTTCGGGAAGAATATCCCGGACTCTTTCCTTCTACCTCCTAAATTCTCGGGACGAGAATTTCTTTTAGAGGAGGAGAATTTGTAACACCCCCTTGTGATAAGCTCTGTGACACTCTGTTAAAATTGCCAAGTCATGATCATTTGCAGTGCCAAGTCATATGGGTTAATGATCCAAATCAAATTCACATCTGAAAAGCAACTCAAAATCAAAAGTGAAATATGAAGTTGAACAAACTCTGTTGGGAAAATGTTCATTAAATGGCAAATAATCCAGGAACATTTCTAAAATCATCATCAATAAAGTTGGAGTTAGACAAGTGACTCAAACAAGATGAAACAACACCAAAACAGAATATTTAAATCCATTTAAATTCATTTCTAATCCAAATGGAGTCCAATTCTGCCCAAACCAGTTTTTGGTGGAAGGAAATGTTGCATTGCAATATTTGGGTCAACTCTCACATTTTGCAAAAGTGTAAAAGTGCCCTAACTATTTCAGGACATAAATGAAATAGAGAAAAGGAAAACAAAAAAAGGGAAAAAGGAAAGATGGGCCACTGTGCACAGGCCTAAGTGCACAGTGCCAGGAGCCCAGCCCACCGCGGCCTGTTTCTCCCTCCTCCCTCTCTCTCCGACGCCGTGTCGCCTCGTCCCTGGCCGCGCGCGCGCGCCGGTCGCCGCTCGACAGCGCGACGCCACGGGCGCCGCGAGAGGATAAGGGCGACGCCCGAGCCATCCCCCTGGTCCTCCCCGTCATTTCCCCCCTTCTCCCACGCTCGCCTCGCCTCTCCCTCTCCTCCCAGATCCGTCGCCGAGCGCCACCGTCGTTGTGGCCTTGCCGTAGATGCGGCCACCGACGTCCCCGAGCTCAGCTAGCACGCCTGCGAGCTCCGCCGTCTTTGACTCCTTCGACTCCGACCGCGAATGGAGGTGGGGAGGCCCTGATGAAACCAGAAGGCTCCGCCCCCTTCCTTCTCTGACGCCGGCGCCTCTCCGGCGATTCCCGCCGTTCTGCTGCTACTAAGCCGTCACCGGGCCACCTTGTGCCTCCCCGGTGAGCTCCTCGTCCTTCCCAATCCCCTGCTGGTCCTAGCGTGTAGCCTAGCTTCCTCTTCCACGCACGCCCGACGCGCCGCCACTCGCGCACGTCGCCGACGTGTCTCCGGTGAGCCATTGGCCAAGGGCTAATGCCCGTTGTTCTCACCGCATCGAGTAGACGCCGTAGTAGTCTCGCGCTGCTCGTTTAACACACCGCAGCCCCAAGCCCGACGACGACCGAACTCCGGCGGCCGCCGCAGAGCTCGCCGCCGTCGATGCTCGCTGTTTCCGGCCGAGCCACCGCCACCACTCGACGCGCGAGTTCACTAGCTATCGAACGCACCTAACCACGGCTCGAACCGAGCTCTGTAGCACCGCCGCGTTTTTGGTCGCCGGCGCAACTCCGGCGCCGGCCGCCGACGTGGCTGCCATGTGGGTCACCCCTGGGTCACTGCCAGTGGGTCCCACGGGCCTAGTTGACCATGCTGACCGTGGTCAACGTGCTGACGTGGCCGTACAGTGTCGCTGACAAGCGGGCCCCACCGCTTAGATAATTAACTAAAATGATTTTTGTAAATAAAAAAATAAACTAAATATCCTAATCAGTCTATGACAGGTGGGTCCAGTAGCTTAATTAGCAAATTAGTTTAATTTAACTCACTGTTTAAATAACAGAGGCTGACATGTGGGTCCCACTGGACCCACATGTCATATTTGACTCTGGTCAGCCGCCTGTTGACTGATGACGTCACAGTGACATCATGCTGACGTCATAATTCCCTTTTCTGTTAAATGAATAAATTCCAGAAATTCAAATAATCTTTGAAAATTAATAACTTTTAAACCGTAGCTCAGATCCAAAAAGTTAAAACATGAAAGTTGCTCAGAACGACGAGACGAGTCTAATCGTGCCGTCTATTTCTTCATCGGAACCTCCTACGTAGAAGAACTCGTAACTCCGGACCCGTATCCGGTAGATGAATAGTGCACACACCCTGGTTATTAAATCCCAGAATAATTCGAAAAATAACTAAAATGACTTAGATGCATAATTAGGCAACCCTGCACTGCATCATAGCATCACACGCACCGTATTGCATTTGTTTGCATTATGTTTACCTGTTTCTTCCCCCTCTTCTCTCTCGGTAGATCCCGACGTTGACGTAGCTCCCGAGGCAGACGCAGCTCAGGAGTACGACTACGTCCCCGACGACCTTGCCCTTGCCCCAGAGCAAATAGGCAAGCACCCCCATTTTGAGCATGCCTATATCGCCTATTCTCTTCTCTCTTATGCTTGCATTAGAACTGCTACTGTTACTGTTATCCTATATCTGATGCATAGCCTGTTTATTGTAACCTGCCCTGCTACCTTGCTGAATATCCTAGACTGCCTAGTATAGGCTGGGTAGAGACACGACAGAGACCCCCACTTGATCCCGACTGCCCTGCTGGATATCAGAAGACCCGATCTTCGGGATTGAAGACCAGACCCTGGCACCGCACATCACTTCCCTCTTAGTTGCCGACACTACTGGGTTACCGTCGAGTGCCGAGGGTGATACCTCATCAGCACTTCTGATGTTAACCTTGTAGGTTAGTTACTCGGTCGTGGTAAGCGAGGGTGATTCCTCCTACACCACCCCCGATAACGACATCGTCGCGCAACACTTCAAGCGTGGACCTCGAGGGTGATTCCTCCTTCGTTCACCTTGAGGGTAACATCAGTGGGAATTCCATCGAGGGTGATTCCTCAGGGTTCCCCTCGGTGTTGGACACACGGATACCATTGATACTATGACTTACACTGTACCATGTTACTAAAGACGGGTCGGCCCTGAGGGGTACCCGCGCGAGCTTGATGCGAAGTGATGTAGAGTCGGGTTGACCTGGATGGTGCCCGCGAGATAACACGAGGCGCGGCCGGGCATTCCTCGCCCTTGCCGCAAGTCCTCGAGACGGGGCGACGGGGTCACATCGATCGTGAGTCTCTGCTCGTTTCCGTGCGATCCTAAACCACTAAACAGTTTGGATATTTGATCCGAGGGGCCTCTGGCCCGATAGCACTAACCATCACGTGGGCATAGTATGGGCGTTCTGCGTCGTATACTTCAGCCGGAGCTTAATAGACGTCAGCGACTGAGCGGCACACGCTGGGTTGGACTGGGAAAGCAACCACACTTGTATAAGGGGTTGCTAGGTCTGCTCACCGGCGGTGTACGCAACGTGCAGGAGCGTCCGGGGCGATGGCCCAAGACCCCTGGGGGCATAGGTTTAGTCCGGCGTGCTGACCTCTCTGTTAAGTATTCGGTCGGGTTGCGGCGTATCGTTTGGCCGAGGGCGGGCATGACCCAGTAAAGTGTGTCCGGCCGGAGTTAAGCGAGCGTGGTGGGTAACTTGGTGCACCCCTGCAGGGAAGAAACTTCTATCGATAGCCTGTCCTACGGTAACGGACACTCGGAGTTGTATCCCGATCGGTACAACTAGAACATGTGATGATAAATGGATAGTACGGCTCTGGGATTGCTTTCTCGCAGGGAGTCGAGAAAGGATCTCAGGTCGAGATTGATGATACTACTACTACTACTACTTTACATTATGTTGATCTGCTCTCTTCTATTGCTGCAAGACTGTCGAAGATTGTTGAAGATGCTAGTCTTCGATAGGACTAGGCTTTCCCCCTATATTCTGGCATTTCTGCAGCCCAGTCCACATATACAACCATTCCTTTGATAATGTTGCATATGTTGTGTAGATCCTTGCTTGCTGAGTACTTCGGATGAGTACTCACGTTTGCTTTACTTTCTTTTTCCCCCATATTCCATTTGATGCCACCAGACGACGGAGCCCCTGAGCCAGACGCCCCAGCCGACGACCAGTACTACTACCCACCTGGCGAGTACTACTACTACGAGGAGCCGTTTGACGACCAGGAGTAGGATCGGAGGGTCCAGGGCAGGAGGCCTACGCCTTTCGATCGTAGTATTTTATTTTACCCCGCCTCTGTGAAGGCTTATCTCTCTCTCTCTGTAATATATCTGTACTCAGATATCTGATGCTTCCGCTGACGCTTGTATGCCATCGAGCTATGTATTCGAGCCCTCGAGGCCCTGGCTTGTAATATAAAGCTTGTATGACTTTATTTATGTTTTAGAGTTGTTGTGATATCTTCAAGTGAGTCCTTAGGCTTGATCGTGCGCATTTGCGTGTATGGTTAGTGCACGATTAAGCCGGGGTCGTCACAAATGGTGTAGTTCACTAAGAGCTCATGATTTTGTAAAAACAGGAACACTTCGTTATGCACAACCGTTAAAGGTCCATAAGAATCCTCCAAGAAGTTAGTTGAAGTGAATAGGCTGATTGAGATGCAAATACCAGAGAGGTAACCATGTTGTATATCTTGAGTTGCAGTATTGATCTTTCTTGTGGGAACAAGCTACAAATTTTCCCTGTATTTCAGTGTTGACCTAGATTCATTTTCATTCTTCAGTTATATTCCTACAAAGTTTATCATTGTGGAGCTAATAAAAATTGTCTGATTACGATGTTTCATGGTAAAGGTTCCCCAAACAAGTATGATCTATTGCTTCTCAAAAAAAAGTATGATCTATTGAACTATTTGTGTTTAGTATATATGTTTTTAGATCATCCAAAGCCAGAAATAAAAAATTTAGTATGATCTATTTTTGGTTTTTTGTTGGTATGCACTAAAAAAATGTGACCCGGTGTGGATGCCTATGGTACTTTTTTTTTATTGCCATGGAAGGTAATTGTGATTTTTGGACTTTGAAAGCATGTTTCTCCTTTGGTCAGCAGTTGCTCAAAGTCTTTTTATTGCCATCTGTTTTTTGAAGTTAGTCTCGAAAAGACGAGATGCCTATTCATATTCATATATTCAAATGGTATCTCGTATATTCAAATTTGTTTTTTCAATATTGGCTGTCATGCTTAATCTGTGTTGTTCTGGATGCAGACTTACACCTTGGACCTGCTTGGCAGCAAAAAGATGAACCATACCCAATGCGACTCACCATGTAGGCTTTTTTGGTGGAGCGGAATGACGAAGCTTCTGAGAATCAGAAGTAGTGTAGTATAGCTTAGGACTACAAAGCTACCTTGTGGATTAGTTAAGGAGCTTATATGTTGGCTGTAGAACCAAGTGTACAAACATGTTTCCTTGTGATTGTTTTGTTTTGGTTATGTTCTGATGCAAATGATTTTTTCAAGTGAGTTGCTCGCCGTGAGGCGGGCAACACGCGGCAAGGCGCGCCACCGATCTAGTAATAGTAGTAATAGGAGGATAGAGTCTATCTAGCTTGTTGGAGATGTTTCATTTTGCACTAAGTGTCGCTTGGGTGTTGTTTGTTTATTTTGCTGAACCTCTTGTTATCGGAGGTCGCACCAGGACTGTGTTATCAATTTCATTTTGAATATGAAATGAAATTGGAAGCTCTGCTCCGTAATTCGAAAAAATAAATCATAGGGATTTGGGCAGTAAGTCCATGCGCTGTATTTTCTGGTAAAAGGAAAAAAAATCCAGCCAGCCACCATGGATAAAAGATCTTTCTGAAGATGAAAGTCGCTTACGAAATCCGCCTTCCGAACCAAGAAAGATCCATTCACTCCACTCGATCAGCCTCGCGCTCGTGCGGTTCCACACTACTCGCATCTCCGCCCCGACCCCGGCGGTGGCACCGTTCCCCTGCCACGGACATGTGGGCCCTCAACATGAAGGCCGGCGGGCCGTGCCTCCCGCCGATTCGCCCCGCCCCCGCCGCCCGGGCCGGGAAGCCCTTCGCCGCCGCCGCCGCCGGCAAGGCGGGCCCGTGGTCCGCGTGGCGGAGGCGCGGCCCGGCGGTGAGGCCGCTCGTGGCGGTGCGCGCGTCGGGGAGGAGAGGCATGGGCGGGACCGCCGGCGGCGGCGGCGGCGACGAGGAAGCCGAGAGCAAGGCATCCTCTTTCGGTGAGGCCCTCTCCGCTGAGTATCTGTTGTTTTCCGATGCGAGCTGGTGCAAAAGTAGAGCCGGAATTGTGTGGCCTTTGTTGTGCGATTGGACTTGGAAAAGCTAGAAACATTTTCCTCACGGTTTGATGCTGTCGGGGGCTTGAAGGCGCCTGTACAATCGGTGCCATTTTTGCAGATTGCTGTTCATTCCGGGGAGGTTGCCAACAAGTGAAAGATGGGGATTCGGGTCTAGTTAGTAAAATTTGAAGAGTAGCTCTCCCTGACCCGTGTGCAGTCGAACTGTTCCTGATGCTATTGGCTTCAGATAGAAATTCGGTGAATCGGTGTTGATTCTGGTGTAAGTAACTGGTGCACGCACCTTGGAACCATTGTGCATCCTAGGCGTGGTTTTGTGTTTCGAGTTGTTGAATTGCGGTGTTTGGATGGGCCTTCCCCAATATACCTGTCCATATTCTTTGATAGCTTGGCTACTTCAAGTAAACACAAAGAAAAAAAGCATCAGGTGCTGAGCTTCTCAAGTGTAAACAGTGTATGAGGAAACTTCAGGTTCTCTAGTATTGGCTATGTTACTTAGAGTTCATTCATGGTGTGGTATTTTTACGTTGTTGTTGCAAAAGTGTCAACCAGAATGATGGCTTGGCCTCATTTGCGTCTCTTCTTCATGCAGGAAGTGGTGATGCATCTGTTCCAACAGGAGATAGCTCTGATGGATTGAACAAACCACTTGATGAATCAAAATCCACTGAGCCAATTAATATTTCGAACAACAATTACTGGAGAGATGTCAGAGCGAACCTTGTGCGTCGGGAACAGGTGAGGGTGGCATGTTTGTAGTGACAATCTGTAGAGCTCTTAGCTTTTCTTTAGGTCTTAATCAACTATAATTCAACATCCACTTACGTAATCTAGACATTCATGATCACCCTATGACATTACTCATTATCTGCCAAGAAAATAAAGAACAGTGAGTTGATCTTAGCTAGTTTCACTGGTTGTATAATGTATAATGAATCTAATTTTTGTCAATACCAATACCAACATCTGTTATGGCTGCTGCTACTGCTATAGTGCTATGCTAGTATATTCCAAAGAAGATATAAATGCGCAATGTCTTCAATTAGGCGTTGCATTAGAACATGACTTATTCTATAAATCTATGCTTTCCATTATTACTTGATATATTGGTGCTCAAATGTAAGGTTCCAAAAAAAATATTTGTGCGAAAAGTTTTAGAGGCATTACGCAAATGGATCCTCTCTGGTACCTTATGCAGTTATATATTGTATCAAGATTTCATCAGATAAGCTGCTGTTTCTCAAACCTTGTTATATTTACTGCAAATACCCTTCAAGAGAGTTTCACACTGTTATTAGCATAGAACTAAAGTTCCTGAAAAGAAAAGAGAAGCAAAGCAAGTAGTATCTTCTAACCAACTTGGGTTATATCATATCCGTCTGTTTTTTTTTTTGCTTTACTATTTAAATCCTTGAATCAGGAGCTATTGGTAGATCCAAGTGTTCCTGCTGAGTCAAAGGCGTCCTCCGGAGAAGCAGTACACCAGCTTCCTCAGAAGTGGGCTCACCCTATTACAATGCCGGAAGCAGGGTGTGTCTTGGTAGCTACTGAGGTGCTCGATGACGACAGTGTCTTCGAAAGAACTGTTATTCTCCTGCTCAGACTTGGGTCGAGAGGTACCTTTGATGGCCCATTTGGGGTCATCCTAAACCGTCCACTTTACACAAAGATCAAGAATGTGAATCCATCATCATTCCAAGACCAAACAACCCCTTTCGGCGACTGCGCCCTCTTCTTCGGAGGCCCCGTCGACATGAGCATGTTCTTGGTACGTACTAAAGACAGCTCACGTCTGAAGGGATTTGAGGAGGTGATACCAGGCATCTGTTTCGGCTTTCGAACGGAGCTGGAGAAGGCTGGTGTTCTGATGAAGAGTGGTGCAATCAATACCGAGGACCTGAGATTCTTCGTGGGGCATGCAGCCTGGGATTACGAGCAGCTGTTGAGCGAGATCAGGGCGGGTTACTGGGCTGTTGCTTCCTGTAGCACAGAGCTGATCAGCGACGCGGTGTCAACAGATCCGTCTTGCCTCTGGACCGAGATACTGCAGCTGATGGGAGGGCATTACTCGGAGCTCAGCCAGAAACCGAAGCAAGACAGCTCATAGGTGTTGCTCCGCACGCAATTGCGACACAGCAATTGTTGTTGCCAATCTGTACATAATTGGAACCGGTGTACACATCTCAAATGGAACACGTTTACGGCGTAAATGTTATGGTTTGTTCGTGCTGTAATAAGCTTTGTACAGTCGGTCCATAGGCAAGGTATCCAGTGAAAACTGGTTTTCAGTGAAAATCTGGAACTTCCTTCATGGTCCATATGCTCCATTCACAGCTAAGAATCTGCAGATGCTACTGCTGCATAGGCGGCTCGAAAGCAGATTCTGCATAATGTTGAAGCTGGAGCAGTATAGTTTCTGAATTCTGGTTATCAGAAGAGCTGGCCCAAGCAGCCAAGCTCAGGCATGCTTGCATTTGTCAGATCCTTTTTTGACTTAAGATTAAATACACTCAATCATGCTCTGCAAAAAAAAATTCCCTGCCCGCTGTTCGTACGGTCCAAATCCGCTTTTCATCGGCTGGAAAGAACCTTTTGCCTTCTGGAACCTTCTGTCACGCCGAACAGAAGGTCAAAAGGCAGTGTCATTTTTGGCTGCTAAAGGTAAGACCAACATTCAACAGAGATCAAACGTTCTGGTCAAGTTACTACGTCTAGCTGTTGCAACCCAATGAATCCACTGAATCCATGCATCTCACGAGTGCTTCTGCATCTGGTTCACGAACTTGCTGACCGCCAGAGCCGCCGGCGAAAGGATCGCAGGGAGAGGAAAGATCGTCGGCGCCGGCGGTGGAGCAGTACATTTTGGAATCTATAGAATCACAACTTTGGAGTTGCTACACTTTCCACTTTGGAACGGGTCCTCTCAGCCAGCCGAGCCCGAGCAGGTCACACGCTTGCAGATAGCAGAGAATTGCACCACCTCCACACATTTCATAGTGCATGTCCCTGTAGCCTGTAGGCAACGTGCATCCATGTTGGAGCACTGAGCGCATCGCTCTCCGTCCCTGTTTTACTTTTGATTGCGATCATTTCATCAAGCTGAAACAACAGAGAGGTGCGTGCATGCACGCATTGACGCGCGCACCGCCACGGCCGATGCGCGTCACGTGGACACGCCGATCGTGCGCTTTTCTTGCAGGTCTTGACGCCATTGACCATGTGTAACATGCACATGATAGGGACGATCTTCCTCGGGCACTCCTCCGGTCAAGTAGAACTGCGAGTGCACTTCAGCGCAGAGAGCTTTCCTCCAGCTCTACGTAAAGTGTCGTCTGGACTCTTTCTAGCCTGCCTAGGCGACTCCGGTGGCCCCAAAATCTTTGCCGCCTTCTCCACCCGCTCTCTCCTGCTTCGTCGTCGTCGAAGGCTGATAGTTGTTGACGCTAGTTATGCTAAGTGCATACAACTTCTTGTGTTGGTAGGACGTATCTAGTTGTGCTAAGTGCATGCAAATTCAAGCAACTCACTGAATACAAATTCCACAAACTTTTTTTTTTTTGACAAAAGAGAGCTACCTCCCTGTAGGTGAAAACAACCATGTGGCACTCTACAGATGACGTATGTTTTTCACCTACAGTTGAGAGTGTCACACACCAATGTATGGATAAATGCATGAAGGAAAACGATTTTTGACCTGGTGTTCTGTGCAGCCCGGTAGTATAACCTAGGTACGCCCCTGCTCAGAGTGACGATCCTCGGGAGCACGAGCTGGGGTAGAGGAACCAGTCGAGATCGAGGAGCTCGGGACGGGGACAAACATGGGTTTTATTAGGGGCGTAGGAGGCATGCTCGAATACATTGTTTTCTTGGTGGACGACGTTTGGAGTTTTCTCGAATCCGTTCACTGTGGACACACATGTGCCATTGTCTTCTTGGATGTGGTGTTTTGGAGGACCTGGCGATTCCGGGTTTTGTCAAAGGCGCCGGCAATGAAGTTGAAGATATAGCGGATGACAACCACAGTTGGTTGTTGTGTTTCTTTTTTTCAATAATTTTGTTATATATGCATTCTCTGATCTCAGTCAGATTTTGTAAAGTCGACCAAAAAAAGGATGAAAACGTGTAAGGTGCCATGTCATCGGATTTCGAAAACGAGCACATGTACTACTCCATCCGTTCCTAAATATAAGTCTTTGTAGAGATTTCAATATGGACTGCATACGGATGTATATAGACACAATTTAGAGTGTAGATTCATTAATTTTGCTCCGTATGTAGTGCATTTTGAAATCTCTAAAAAGACATATTTAGGAATGAGGGAGTAAGGAAATTGGTGCGTGAGATCTCGGACCATAACCCCCTGCTGCTTTCTTCGGGGGAGGAGGGCCGGGAGGCCCCCAAACACCGCGAGTTTCGTTTCGATCTCTCCTGGATCAAGGATGATCGCTTTTTGCCGCTGGTTAGTAAGATTTGGGGGAGGAGGGTGTTCTCCTCAGACCCCATTGATATCCTGAATATAAAACTTAAAAGATTTAAAACCTATTTTAAGGGCTGGGGTTCGGACAAATTTGGGCATAACAGAAAGATCAAAGAAGAGCTCAGGTTGGAGCTTGCCGAGCTGGAGGAGCTAGGACCCCTGTTGCCTGAGCTGTATAGCAGGAAGATCGATGTTTGCTTTGAGCTCCACGAGCTTTTGGTAAACGAAGAGATTTACTGGCTCCAGCAGTCTCATGAGCGTTGGCTTTTAAAAGGGGACCTAAATACTGACTACTTTCACAAGATTGCTAATGGTCGCAAACGCAAAAATACCATTCATTCTTTGAAAGCTGGGGATGTGGAGATAGCGGGTACGGACAACTTGATTGCCCATGCCACGAATTATTATAAAAATATGTTTGGTCCAGCATCAGGTAATCAGTTCCATTTGGACCCTGATACTTGGTCCGAGGATGAAAGGATGAATGAGGAGGATAATAAGGACCTATGCCGTGAGTTCACGGAGGAAGAAGTGAGGGAAACTCTTTTTGCCATGGCTCCCAACAGAGCTCCGGGACCGGATAATATTCCAGTGGAGTTTTATCAAGCCTGTTGGGAGATTGTGAAGGGGGATATCATGTCCTTATTTAAACATTTCCATAATGGGACGCTGGATGTTCAACGTATCAACTATGGGGTGATCACACTCCTGCCCAAAGTTTCGGGAGCTGATAAAATTCAGCAGTTTAGACCCATCTGCCTCCTAAGATGCCCATACAAATTAATCACCAAAGCCATGGATCGTAGGGTTGAAAAATATGCTGACAAATTGATTAGCCCCACCCAGAATGCTTTTGTGAAAGGGAGAAATATCATGGATGGGGTGTTATCTCTGCATGAAATCCTTAACTACACACATGCTAAAAAAAGGGTGGGCATTGTGTTGAAACTCGACTTTGAAAAGGCCTACGACAAAGTTAATTGGGACTTCCTTTTGGAATGTCATAGACTACGAGGCTTTAGTGAAACCTGGTGTGGTTGGGTTAAACAAATTTTACACAATGGCACGGTTAGTATCAAACTCAACAACTGTGTTGGGCCATACTTTCAGAGTGCCAAAGGGGTGCGACAGGGGGATCCCCACTCCCCTTTCCTCTTTAATCTTGCTGCTGAGTGCTTGACCAAAATGATCAAGAATGCACAAAAAAACAAGTTGATTGTTGGTCTAGCCCCGGACTTGATCCCTGATGGGGTTGCGGTGCTGCAGTATGCGGATGATACCATTATCTGTATGGAACATAATGTGGAAAAAGCAGTTAACCTGAAGTTGCTGCTCTACATGTTTGAAATGATGTCTGGCCTCAAAGTAAATTTCCAGAAGAGCGAGATACTAATGGTTGGTGGAGATGAAAATATTATCAGAGAGTATGCAGAGCTCTTTAATTGCGATATTGGCAGTTTCCCGATTAAATATTTGGGGATGCCAGTCAGCTACACCAACCTTAGAAACTCTGACTGGGGGTTCATCATTGTTAAATATCTAAAAAGGTTTGAGGCCTGGATAGGCAATGCTGCGTCAATGGGGGGCAGACTCACTTTGCTTGATTCTGTCCTCACCCAACTGTCTATTTTCCATATGTCTATGTGGCTCATGAATAAAACGTTCATTGAAAAGCTTGATAAACATAGACGGAGATTTTTCTGGCAGGGGTGTAATAAAAAAAGGAGATACCACCTAATCAGGTGGAACAAGATCTGCAGGTCCAAAGAAAAAGGTGGGCTGGGGGTCAAGGACCTCCGAAAACAAAATATTAGTTTGATGGTGAAATGGTGGTGGAAGCTCGAGACTCAAAATGGGGTCTGGCAAGATATAGTGCGTGCTCGTTATCTTAGAAACAAAACTGTTGCTGAGGTTGGTCCCAGGTTTTCGGATTCGCCATGTTGGAAAGCTCTGCTGAAGGTTAAAGAGATGTACATGGTGGGGAGGAAGATTAACATAGAATCTGGTAATTTGGCTCGGGTTTGGGTTGACCCTATTAATGGAATGCCTCTATTCCAAGAGCGCTACCCACAACTGTTCTCGATCTGTAACAACCCTGGGTGTACGGTTGAGAAGTTTTGCCATGCAGTAGAGAACACTTTCTTTCGGCGTAGGCTGACGCCTGACCTAGCTGTGCAATGGGGTGTGATGTGTGACACTGTCAACGCGTTATCGCTTACCAGTAATAATGACAGGGTTACTTGGGGGTTAAATCATAATGGCAAGTTTTCTACCAAATCAGTGTATAAATGGCTGGAGAGCCCCCTTAGTGGGTGCCATTATAGATGGATCTGGAGAGCTAAACTGCCTCTCAAGATTAAAATCTTTCTTTGGCAAGTTTCACAGGATGCTGTACTTACTAGACAAGTGATGCGTAGGAAAAAATGGCCAGGCAATCCCAGTTGCTCTTTTTGCAAGGATGTTGAGAGCTCTCAGCATCTGTTCTTTACTTGCCCCGTTGCTAAGTGTGTTTGGCGCTCCATTGGGGTGACGTTGGGGACTGATAGTTGCCCCAACAATTACTGGCAGTTTTTTGCTTGGTGCTATACTTTTCTCCCTGGTGGTGAGAAGTTCTATACGGTGGGCCTTGCGGCTGCTTGTTGGGCAATTTGGCTCGCTCGTAACCGTGCAACTTTTGAGAAGAAGCTGATCAAAACACCTTTTGAGATAGTTTTCTCCATGTGTTCGTTCTTGCTTTACTGGACAGGGCTGCATCAGGGGGAAGACGCTAAGGAGCTGCGCGCGGGAGCTGATGTTGTCAGGGCTAACACGATGCAGCTGATGAAGATGTGCGACGCTGTCAGACGGCCGATCATTGGCGAATGATGGACGCGGGGAGATGTAGAGTTGTGCTGCGCCTGGTTACATTCTACATTTGGGTTGTGCTAGTCGTTGGTCTCAGTCTTTAGTGTTTGGTGCTTCCTTTCCTGGTCGGTGGTGTAATAGTCTCGCTTAATCTCTTTTGAACTGGTAGTGCTACACAGGTTTTCGCCCCATAGCATCCGTCACGATGTCGGGCGAATGCGGTGAATTTTCTGGTAGTGCTTGAACTCGCTTTCCCCTCTTTCCTCCCTCCCTGGATGTTTTTGGAACTGGTGTATTTCCGTTCATTTGCAATGGAAAGGGGTAAAGCCCGGTTCAAAAAAAAAAGAAATGAGGGAGTATCATCTATACTTGCTGAATTTTTTATGCAAAAAAAAGAGAACTTGCTGGTTCTGCAACGCTATTGATCTGCCAAAGTTAACGATCTACAACTACACTAACTGCAACATCGTCACGATCTCCATGTCGTCCACACTCAGCTCCCCATAGACAAGCTGCTCGCTGCCGGGGCTGCAGCTCCTCGTACCACCGTACGCCACTTGCTCTCCGGCGCCCGCACCACCATGCACGGCGCCAATGCCAGCAGCCGCCACAGTCTCCTGGCCGGGCGGCACGAGGACACGCTCGCGCAGCTCCACAAGCTGCGCGTCGGCGGCCATGCCGGCGTCGGACGCCACGCGCTGGACCGACCGTGGCGACAGCTGCTGGCCCGCGCCGCCGTGGTGGAGGACGCGGCCGTAGGCGGCCGCGCGGCCCGGGAAGTTGAGGCCGCGGGCGCCGCCGCGGAGGAGGCAGACGGCGGCGTCGTGCGCGACGGCGGCCGCCTCGGCGGTGGCGTAGGAGCCGAGCCACAGGCGCTCCCGCGTCCCGGGCACCCGGATCTCCGACACCCACTTCCCCCACTGCCGCCGCCTCACGCCCTTGTACGGGCACCGCCGCTGGACGCCCCCTGCTTCGCCGCCGCAGGCCGCCCGCTGGTCCATCACAATGGTCGAAGCGTGCGTATACCGCCACTCTCCGGCGAGGCACGGCAGCGGACCGATCGCTCGCTCGCGCGCCTTAGCTCAGCTGGGCTCCGTCGATCTCGCGAGACGACGCCCGTGCGTGGGTACGTAGGATGGAGGCGCTTGGAGTTGCTGAATGGCTCGTGCACATGCATGGGCGTATTTATAGGCGTCGATCGATCGAGAAGTCAGCGCCAGTGGGGGGTTGACATTTTTGGGTGTGAAATAAATAATAAAATATCGAGACGAGAGGCAGCCGGGGCAAAAAATTCCACGCCAGCTCGGTCAAAATCCAGATATGCTTAATTTGCGCATGTGGTCTACGGACGTGGCCTGCGCAGTTTGCAGCTAATCAATCAGTCTTGCGTGGCGTGGGTCGTGGTCAAAATATTCAATGGTCAAACTGTGAGTGAGTGACCGAGTGTGCTATTGCTTGATCTCTTCTAGAGTTCTAGTGGTGGATTTCGTCTTGCCTTCGTGGCTGAAATCTTCTCGCGGTGGATCATTCGCCGGGCCCGCCCAGGTGCAGCTGCAAGCGAGATGAAACAGCAAGGGTGTGTTTGATTGCCTGGGTGCATCTACCATGCATTGCAGGAAGGAGCTTCGTTGGGGCTGGCCTGGTTGAGCTCATGTAAAAATGAGTTGAAATGTATGTTTGGTGTACCGCATGAGACGAGACAGGCTCAGCTCAGATTTTGTTTGGTTTGTTGTATTTGTGGTTGCATGAGAGATGCAGCATACAACATATGTTGTTTGGTAGGTTGTATGATGTGGAATTTGACTTTAGAGTGCTTGTTCATGTATGTAAAATAATTAGAATATAATTTTAGTGACATGCACTCCAAACTAGATATCTTTGCTGATTGAAGTAGTACCTGCCTGTGATGTCGGCCGCTCCGCGCGCTGGTGCAACTGCAACCAGGCGATGGAGGCTCCACGTCGAGTAGTGGCTGCTTGTCATCAGTTCAAAGTTGCTTCTGATTCCTGAACTTTAAAATAGGACAACTTGCACCCTTCATACTCAAAACAGACTTGCACCTTCGACTATTGAAACCTGACAAGTTTTGTCCCTAGTTTTGGTTTTGACCCTTTTTTTAGGTTGTCTCACCCCGGTTTCAACCGGCGCTGGCTCAAATTCGCGTATTTTTTGAAATTCGTGAACATTTTGTAAATTCGTGCACTTTTTGTCCGTGCACTTTTTCCAAATTCATATACTTTTTTCAAATTCATGAGTATTTTTAAATTTCACATACTTTATTCAAATCGGCATTACTTTTTTCAAGTTCGCGTAATTTTTCAGGTCCACGTACTTTTTTCAAATCCATGTACTTTTTTGAAATTCGTGTACTTTTTTCATGCATACTTTTTTCAAGTTCGCGTACGTTTTCAAATTCATGGACTTGTAGAATAAAGTATGCAAATTTGATAAAAGTGCGTGGACTTCAAAAAAGTTCTCGGATTTGTAAAAGTACGGTTGAGTTTTAAAAGGTACGCGGATTTGAAAAAAATATATGTAAACTTGGGAAAACTACGCGGAATTGAAAAAGTACGCGAATTTCAAACAAGTTAATGGATTTGAAAAAATTACGCGAATTCGAGCCAGCACCGGTCAAAACCGAGATGAATTAGTACCAAAACTGGTCAAAACTGCAACCAGAGACGAACCTTGTCTGGTTTCAATAGTTGAGAGTGTAAGTTGTCCGATATTGAAGTTGAGGGAATAAATCTAGACTCTTAGCTGAGTTGAGGGACGAAAAATAAACTTTCCTCTTAAAAAATGATTTGAAGATGCTTTCTTTTGCTAAACAAATTTAGAGAACACTTTAACCTTGAATGTAATTTTTCAATACAAATCACCTCCAAACTAACAGAACTGTATGGAATCATCTTCGAGTTTATGCATGGTGTAGGATCGAAAGTAGGTCTAGAGGGGGGTGATTAGACTACTTGACCAAATAAAAATCTAACTTTGTCCCAATTTTAGTTGTGGGCAGATTTTAACAATTAGCACAAGTCAAGCAATCAACCTACACATGCAATTCTAAGAGTGTAGCAGCGAAAAGTAAAACATTGCATATGAAGGTAAAGGGAAGGGTTTGGAGAGTGCAAACGCAATGGAGACCCGGAGATTTTTGGCGTGGTTCCGATAGGTGGTGCTATCGTACATCCACGTTGATGGAGACTTCAACCCACGAAGGGTAACGGTTGTGCGAGTCCACGGAGGGCTCCACCCACGAAGGGTCCACGAAGAAGCAACCTTGTCTATCCCACCATGGCCATCGCCCACGAAGGACTTGCCTCACTCGGATAGATCTTCACGAAGGAGGCGATCTCCTTGCCCTTACAAACTTCTTGGTTCAACTCCACAACTTAACGGACGCTCCCAAGCGACACCTAAATAATCTAGGAGACACCACTCTTCAAAATGTAATAGATGGTGTGTTGATGATGAACTCCTTGCTCTTGTGCTTCAAATGATAGTCTCCCCAACACTCAACTCTCTCTCACAGATTTGAATATGGTGGAAAGATGATTTGAGTGAAAAGCAACTTGGGAAAGGCTAGAAATCAAGATTCTTGTGGTAGAATTGGTATATCTTGATCTCAACACATGAGTAGGTGGTTCTCTCTCAGAAAATATATGCTGGAAGTGTAGGCACATTCTGATGGCTCTCTCACATATGGAGAAGGGGTGGAGGGGTATATATAGCCTCCACACAAAATCCAACCGTTACACACATTTGACCCAACTCGGTCAGACCGAATAGATGAACTCGGTGAGACCGATTTAGTTCAAAATGTGAACGTTAGGAATCTCGGTGGGACTGACTGAAACAACTCGGTGGGACCGATGTGCTAGGGCTTAGGGAAAACATGAACTCGGTGGCATAGATTGCATCATCTCGGTGAGACCGAAGTGAAGCAATAAGGCAACAGAGCGAATGTCAAGCCAACTCGGTGAGACCGATTGCTATTTCGGTGAGACCGAAATAATTGCAACAGGCAACAGAGAATTGGCAAGGCCATCTCGGTGAGACCGAGATCCGTATCGGTGAGACCGAACTGTTAGGGTTTCTGGCTGTGGCTATGTCATATGAACTCGGTGGCTCCGGATGGAATGAATCGCTGGGGCCGAGTTGGAATTTGGGATTTTGACATATTTGGAATGAGAAAGTGGTTGAGGGATTTGGAGCAATATCACTAAGCATTTGAGCAAGCAAGCCATTAAGCAACACCTCATCCCCTTTTAATAGTATTGGCTTTCCTATGGACTCAATGTGATCTTGGATCAATAAAATAAAGATGAAGAGTCTTGAGCTTTTGCCAATATGTGTCCTTAGCATTTTGAGGGGTCCACATCTCTAGTCCATGCCATGTCATTGATGTCTACTACGCAACATTTCTCCTTATAGACGTTGTTGGGCCTCCAAGTGCAGAGTTTTGTAGGACAGTAGCAAATTTCCCTCAAGTGGATGACCTAAGGTTTATCAATCCGTGGGAGGCGTAGGATGAAGATGGTCTCTCTCAAACAACCCTGCAACCAAATAACAAAGAGTCTCTTGTGTCCCCAACACACCCAATACAATGGTAAATTGTATAGGTGCACTAGTTCGGCGAAGAGATGGTGATACAAGTGTAATATGGATAGTAGATATAGATTTTTGTAATCTGAAAATATAAAAACAGTAAGGTAACTAGTGAAAAAAGTGAGCAAAAACTGTATTGCAATGCTTGGAAACAAGGCCTAGGGTTCATACTTTCACTAGTGCAAGTTCTATCTGACGAAGACATGTACCTAGGGTAGGGTAATAGGCCTGACCTAGACACCCTTACCCGAGGACACCGCCCTAAGGCCAAGGACATTCAAAGGATAGCACCATCTACCGACTGAAATCACCACAGGGTGCAACCCACTCGACCAACAGTTCACTCGGGTAACCCAATTCCATTCGACCGGGGTGTACTCACTCGACCACACCAGAAACCACTCGGAAGACAGAAGATCTAAGGTCACTCAGGATGGCAAGGGTCAGGCGTTCACTCCGTAGTCTTAATGATCATTTATTTGCCTTTATTGCTGGTGTTATCAGTAACGTCCTGTCTTTATAAACATTAAACCCCTTGTAACGTGGGAGGGCTGGGGTCCTGGCGCACTCTATATAAGCCACCCCCCTCCACTGGCACAAGGGTTCGCACCTCCTGTAACTTCACGCATAATTCAATCGACCGAGCCTCCGGGCACTGAGATGTAGGGCTGTTACTTCCTCCGAGAAGGGCCTGAACTCGTAAATCTTGCGTGCACAACCTCATCGTAGCTAGGATCTTGCCTCCTCATACCTACCCCCTATTCTACTGTCAGACTTAGAACCACGACAGTTGGCGCCCACCTTGGGGCAGGTGTCTTAGTGACTTTCCGGTGAGGTTGCGATTTTTTCCGATTCCCATCATCATGGTTTCGGGTGGAGGTTTGGCTGAGGGCCACGAGATCCGTCTCGGCGCGCTCGTCTTCATCGCCGACGACTCCGCCTGGCTCTAGGAGGTCCCCCTCGACGTCGAGACGCTCCCCGTCCGCGGGGCGACGCACTTTCGCGTGTGTGTCCGCGGCGTCCTTCTGCGGCAGCCGTTGACCCAATATCGGTCGTTTCTTACGGCGTCTTCGCTCCCCGCTGTTCGCCGTTGCAAGCGATCCGGTCGATCGCGGCTTCAGCGGTGGGTGAGGCATGCGGTGGCACGTCAGTCGGCCACCCCTCAAGTCGTGGCAATCGATCCCGATGAATCTCTCTACGGCCTGTTCGATCTATCGACTGGCTCCGTCGAGACTCTGTCCGAGTGCGACAGCAGCGATCCTGCGGCGGAGGTCCTGATGGTCGACACGCCGCGTAGCCCACCTGGCATGCGTCGCAACGGAGGCGGCGATGGCGGTGGCGATCCGTCGCGTGTTCACGAGGAATACCACCCCGAAACCCTCTCTTCGCAGCGGAGGGAGGAACTTCACCGCTGTAACGAGGAAGCACTCCACACGCCCATCGTCGGGGAGACCTCTGAGGCTCGGGCCTTGGAGGCAGCGCGCTTGGCCACTTTGGCTGAACGCACTCGACTGGAAAATCTTCAGCATGCACTCGACGAACGTGCTCGGCAGCGGATTCCTGAGTCCAGTCGACGGCGGCAATTGTTCCCTCCTGAACCTCAGGTATACCGCACTCTGATTCAGAATCTTGCAGCTGCAGCTCGTATAGCAGAATCCATCCAGCCATCCCAGTCAGAAGCTGGACGAGGTTTGATGCAGATCCGGGCTCTGCTCCGGGCGACAGGAGACCAAAACACTGCAGTATCACAGTCGCGTAACAGAATCCATAGTAGATCTGTGGTGGCTGACACAGTTCAGTCGGCTCACAGCCCAAGATTGCCTCCGCGGCGTGAGGGGCGGGTGCATCGCCAGGATCAGCACTTGGGTCGGATACACGAGCAGTATGATCATCGACTCGGCCGTGATGACCGCCGTCGAGCACCTACACCCCCTCCGAGAAGCGGATCATATGTGCCCCGGCACTATAATGACAGGCGCCCGTACAGCGGAGGGCGGAGGACGCCGGTCGACCCAAGAGAGCCAGGGTTTGATGCGAGGTCAATTTTAGTGCAAGGTTTGGTCGACAGGAACCGAGCACACAGAGAGGGGCAAGGCAGGGATCGCCCGAGTGGAAACAGGATTCATGTTTCGGGTCTCGAGTGTTTTAGCAGAGCTATCAGAGCCGCTGAGATCCCCCCCAACTTCAGGTTGGCGACTGGGGTTAGTAAGTTCACCGGTGAGTCGAAGCCTGACACTTGGCTGGAAGATTACCGAGTGGCTGTCCAGATCGGTGGTGGAAATGATGAGGTAGCTATGAAACATCTTCCTCTCATGCTGGAAGGGTCGGCCAGAGCATGGCTGAATCAGTTGGCTCCAGGCAGTATATTCAGCTGGGAGGAGTTAGCCCGAGTGTTTGTCAGGACATTCGAGGGCACATGCAAACGTCCTGCAGGGTTGACAGAATTGCAACATTGTGTACAGAAGCCAAATGAAACTCTGAGGGATTACATCCAAAGATGGACCACTTTACACCACATAGTAGAAAATGTATCCCAACACCAAGCAGTTTGTGCCTTCAAGGAAGGCGTTCGATATCGAGAGCTTAACTTGAAATTCGGTCGGACAGGAGATATGTCTCTGACCCGGATGATGGAAATAGCCACCCGGTACGCTAATGGTGAAGAAGAGGACCGACTCCGCAGTGGAAAGGGCAAACCAGTCGCCCAAGACACCGGAGTGGGTCGGAAGCAGAAACGCAAAGCCGAGCCAGCAGGTCCAGGTGAAGCTGCAGTTGTAACTCAAGGAAAATTCAAGGGGAAGCCCAAGGGACCCTGGATCCCCAAGAAGGTGAAAGATCAGGCTGGGAATGATGTGTTGGACTTGCCATGTCACATTCACACCAAGAAGGATGAAGAGGGAAATCTGATTTATCCCAAACATACCACTCGACAGTGTTGGCTCTTGATCCAGCAGTTCCGAGAGAAACAGCCCAATGAAAAGGAAAAAGAGTCTGACAAGGATGGTGATCAGGAAGAAGATGATGACAGTTTCCCTAACGTCAATTCCACTTTGATGATTTTTGCTGACATTGAGAGTAAAAGTCGACTGAAAGTCATCAACAGAGAGGTAAACATGGTTGCTCCGGCAACAACGACATATCTGAAATGGTCAAAGACTCCCATCACATTCGACCAATCTGACCACCCACCACACGTCGCCACCCCTGGGAGGCAAGCGTTGGTGGTTGACCCGGTCGTTGGGGGCACCCGACTGAACAAAGTCTTGATGGATGGTGGCAGCGGCTTGAACATTTTGTATGCTGAGACTCTTCGTGGGATGGGCATTCCGATGTCCAAGCTCAGTGAGAGCAACATGCGGTTCCACGGTGTCATTCCAGGGAGGAAAGCTGATTCACTCGGACAGATCACTCTTGACGTGGTTTTCGGTGACTCAAAGAATTACCGTAAGGAGAAGCTGACATTTGAAGTTGTGGATTTTCACAGTGCCTATCATGCTATTCTGGGCAGAACTGCATATGCCTGTTTCATGGCTCGACCGTGCTACGTGTACCTCAAGCTGAAGATGCCCAGCCCCAGGGGCGTGATCACGGTCACTGGTAATCAGCAACGAGCAGAAGAGTGCCTCCAGAAGGGCTCTAAGATTGCCGATGAACAGATGGCATCGATAGAAATGGAAGAATATAAGAAGACTGCAGATCCGAGTGATTTGTTGCGCGCTAAGAAGCCTGCTTCCGAGTCTGCATTTCAGTCGTCCGATGAAACAAAGCCTGTTCACATTCACCCGACTGTTCCCAGTGCTGCTCCGACTCATATCTCAACAACACTCGACAGCAAATAGGAAGAAGCGCACATCCAGTTCCTCCGTGAGAACTGGGACATCTTCGCATGGAAGCCGTCTGACATGCCGGGTGTACCCAGGGGGCTGGCTGAGCACCGTCTGCGAGTCGATCCAAAGGCAAAACCCGTGAAAGAGCACCTCTGTCGGTCCGCTGTGGAGAAGAGAAATGCAATCGGCGAAGAGGTGGCTCGGCTTTTGGCAGCTGAGTTCATCCGCGAAATTTACCACTCCGAGTGGCTCGCCAATGTTGTCATGGTTCCCAAGAAGGACGATTCACTCCGTATGTGCATTGATTTCAAGCATATCAATCGGGCCTGCCCGAAAGATCATTTTCCTCTCCCTCGCATCGATCAGATAGTCGACTCAACTGCGGGATGTGAGCGATTGTCCTTCTTGGATGCATATTCCGGGTACCATCAGATCCGACTGTATGGACCTGATGAAATAAAAACAGCTTTTATCACCCCATTCGGGTGCTTTTGCTACATAACCATGCCCTTTGGTCTCAAAAATGCTGGTGCCACATTCATGCGCATGATACAGAAGTGTCTGCTAGCTCAAATCAGTCAGAATGTGGAAGCATACATGGATGACATCGTGGTTAAGTCGCGCAAAGGTTCCGACCTGCTGACTGACCTTGCCGAAACCTTTGCCAATTTGAGAAGATATGATATCACGCTTAATCCGTCGAAGTGTACATTTGGAGTTCCAGGTGGAAAGTTACTCGGTTTCCTCGTTTCCGAACGTGGGATCGATGCAAACCCAGAGAAAGTTGGTGCAATCCTCCGAATGAAACGCCCTTTGCGTGTACACGACGTTCAGAAGCTTACTAGTTGTTTGGCCGCTTTGACTCGATTCATCTCTCGTCTCGGTGAAAAGGCATTGCCTCTTTACCGACTGATGAAGAAATCTGATAAGTTCGAGTGGACTCCTGAAGCTGACGCAGCGTTTCCAGAGCTCAAAGCCCTGCTTTCCACCCAGCCGGTGCTTGCTGCTCCAATCAGCAAAGAGCCTTTACTGCTTTATATAGCAGCCACTGGACAGGTCGTTAGTACAGTACTCACGGTCGAGCGGGAAGAAGAAGGTAAAACCTACAAGGTTCAACGCCCAGTGTACTATATTTCTGAAGTCTTAACTCCATCCAAGCAGAGATATCCACATTATCAGAAGCTTATCTATGGAATTTACTTGACCACAAAGAAGGTTGCACATTACTTCTCAGATCATTCGATTACAGTCGTCAGCGACACACCGTTGTCAGAAATTCTGAACAACAGAGATGCAACTGGCCGAGTGGCAAAGTGGGCGATTGAACTCCTTCCGCTGGATATCAAGTTCGAGGCAAAGAAAGCAATCAAGTCTCAAGCAATAGCAGATTTCCTCGTCGAGTGGATTCAACAACAGTTACCGACCCAGATACAGTCGGAACATTGGACTATGTTCTTCGACGGGTCCAAGATGTTGAATGGTTCAGGCGCTGGAGTAGTCCTGGTATCTCCACGAGGCGACAACCTCAGATATGTTCTTCAGATTCACTTTGATTCCTCCAACAATGAAGCTGAATATGAGGCACTCTTGTATGGGTTGCGTATGGCCATTTCACTCGGCGTCCGTCGCCTAATGGTTTATGGTGACTCAGATTTAGTGATTAATCAAGTGATGAAGGAGTGGGACGTCAGGAGCCAAGCTATGACTGGTTATTGCAATGCGGTGAGAAAGTTAGAAAAGAAGTTTGAAGGGCTAGAGCTCCACCATATACCCCGACTGAAGAATCAAGCAGCTGATGACTTGGCGAAAATAGGTTCCAAGCGGGAGCCTATTCCCAGCAATGTGTTTTTGGAGCATATTCACGCACCATCAGTTCAAGAAGATCCCTTCACTGAAGAGCCCCCACAGCCTAAAAGTTCCACTGATCCGATTGAAGTTGAAATCCCAGCCGTGGTCGACTTGATCATGGAAGTTTTGATCGTTATTCCTGATTGGACAGTGCCGTACATCGCATATATTCTCAGGAAAGAGCTTCCAGAGGATGAAGAAGAGGCTCGCCAGATTGTCCGTCGATCCAAAGCCTTCACAGTAATGGGGGAGCAACTCTATAGGGAAAGTGTCACTCGGGTCGTTCAGAAATGCATCGCCCCGGAAGGAGGCCGAATGATCCTCGATGATATTCACTCGGGAACCTGTGGTCACCATGCGTCTTCTCGGGCCATCGTGGCCAAAGCGTATCGAGCAGGGTTTTATTGGCCGCGGGCAAATGAGATGGCAAAGGAAATAATTGACAAATGTGAGGGCTGTCAGTTCTACTCCAACATGTCCCACAAACCCGCTTCAGCCCTGAAGACCATTCCACTCGTCTGGCCATTCGCTGTTTGGGGTTTAGATATGGTGGGACCTCTGAAGACTGGCAGGAGTGGTTTCACCCATGTGCTTGTAGCAGTCGACAAGTTCACCAAATGGATCGAAGCTAAACCTGTCAAAAACTTGGATGCAAGTACTGCAGTCAGCTTCATCAGAGGGTTAACATTTAGGTACGGAGTCCCACATAGCATCATCACGGATAATGGGTCGAACTTTGATTCTGATGAGTTCCGAGCTTTCTGTGCGTCCCAAGGTACTCGGGTCGACTATGCCTCAGTCGCCCACCCTCAGTCGAATGGACAAGCAGAAAGAGCGAACGGTTTGATTCTCAAAGGGCTAAAACCTCGATTGATGCGCGACCTCAAGCATGCGGCTGGCGCTTGGGTAGATGAGCTACCATCAGTCCTTTGGGGATTAAGAACAACACCAAATTGGTCGACTGGTCGAACCCCCTTCTTCATGGTCTACGGGGCTGAGGCTGTGCTGCCGAGTGACTTGCTTCACAATGCGCCCCGAGTAGAACTTTTTTCAGAAGCTGAAGCAGAACGAGCTCGAGAAGATGCTGTTGATCTTTTGGAAGAAGAAAGAGAGATGGCCTTGATCCGATCGACCATTTATCAGCAAGACCTTCATCGATTATATGCCAGAAATGTGAAGGGTCGAGCATTTCAGGAAGGGGACCTTGTGCTCTGAGTGGACCAGCAACGGCCTCACAAACTTGCCCCCGCTTGGGAAGGTCCCTTCATCGTCACAACGGAGCGTATCACCTCTACAATGTGGAGCATAATAAAGACGAGCCACGCGCTTGGAATGCGGAGCTACTCCGCCGTTTTTATACTTAAGTGTTCAGACTGATGAGATGTAATAAAGAGTACCTTTCAGTTCGTTTATCAAAGACATGGTTTTACAGTCTGCTAAATGATTGTTGTTACTAATACATGTGTCCAAAATCCCCCAGTGGGTGGCTTAGCCGCGAATCCGATTCGCCTAAGTTCAAAAAATCCTACCGAGTGATGAGCGACCCTCTCACTCGGGGGCTTAGCTGCAGTCCTGTACTCGCCTAAGTTTAAAAAATCCTACCGAGTGATGAGCAACCCTCTCACTCGGGGGCTTAGCTGCAGTCCTGTACTCGCCTAAGTTTGTAAAATCCTACCGAGTGATGAGCAACCCTCTCACTCGGGGGCTTAACTGCAGTCTTGTACTCGCCTAAGTTTGTAAAATCCTACCGAGTGATGAGCAATCCTCTCACTCGGAGTCTTAGCTGCAGTCTTGTACTGCATAGTTTTGTAAAATCCTACCGAGTGATGAGCAACCCTCTCACTCGGAGGCTTAGCTGCAGTCATGACTCGCCTAAGTTTGTAAAATCCTACCGAGTGATGAGCAACCCTCTCACTCGGAGGCTTAGCTGCAGTCCTGTACTCGCCTAAGTTTGTAAAAATCCTACCGAGTGATGAGCAACCCTCTCACTCGGGGGCTTAGCTGCAGTCCTGTACTCGCTAAGTTTGAAAATCCTACCGAGTGATGAGCAAACCTCTCACTCAGGGGCTTAGCTGCAGTCCTGTACTCGCCTAAGTTTGTTAAAATCCTACCGAGTGATGAGCAAACCTCTCACTCGGGGGCTTAGCTGCAGTCCTGTACTCGCCTAAGTTTGTAAATTCCTATCGAGTGATGAGCAACCCTCTCACTCGGAGGCTTAGCTGCAGTCCTGTACTCGCCTAAGTTTGTAAAATCCTACCGAGTGATGAGCAACCCTCTCACTCGGGGGCTTAGCTGCAGTCCTGTACTCGCCTAAGTTTGTAAAATCCTACCAAGTTACGAGCAATCCTCACACTCGGGGGCTTGGTTACAGTCCTGTACTCGCCTAAGCGTAAAACATGCTCCATCCTGATCTGCAAGGACGACGAGGTGCAGGTCGTCCGCGATCCTCTCCTCAGAACTGCATCTGTTTCGAGTGAAGATACAAGTTCCACTCGAAAATAAAAACAAGCATATTTAAGGGCAAACTAAGTTCGGACGAAGGAGCTTAAAGTACTCGGGCATCAGGCCCGAAGGAGTTTTACGGTTACAAAATCACTCGGCATACCGAGGCAAATTGAACCGGATCATGAAAGTTCGGACGAAGGAGCTTAAAGTATTCGGGCATCAGGCCCGAAGGAGTTTTACGGTTACAGAATCACTCGGCATACCGAGGCAAATTGAATCAGATCATAAAAGTTTCATTCACTCCGCAGAGGGGCTGGCAGGCTCGACAAACTCGTCCAGATCGATTCCATCTGCGATTCGAGTAGCAGCAGCAATGAAGGTCTCCATGAAAGACTGGAAGTCAAGTTTCTTGGTGTTGGCGACCTTGATTGCCGCTAGCTTCTCTTCTCTGGCTTCCTTGCAGTGGACACGAACCAAGGACAAAGCTACGTCAGCACCGCATCGAGCAGTCTTCCACTCCTGCACTCGACCAGGAATCTCGTTGAGTCGAGTCATCAGAGACTCGAGATCGTTTCGGAGCGTGTCCCCTGGCCAGAGCGCTGTGTCGATCCGTGACACCGCAACTTTGAGTCGAGCAAGATATTCCAAGGCACTGGCAAGGCGGGACTCCAGTTGGAGCACATTCATGGCTGCTTCATCTTTGACAGGGGAGTGGATGGGGTCCAAGTTCGTCTCGACTCGCCTAGTCTCTTCCTCGAAGTCTTGACAGAATTCTGCACTCGCAGAGAAATAATGAGTCGACAGCAGTATGATGAGTCGACGAAAGCAAACCAATCGCACAGAGAAAAGTACCTTCAAGCATGAGGAATAATTTTTTGGCGAGTCCTCCCAGGTAGTTCTCCAGCTCGTCCCTCCTGTGGGTGATGTCTTCTACTTTGTCGGTCAGGGTCCGCTTGTCCTTCTTCAGATGAGTCACTTCTTTGTTGGCTTCGTCAAGAGCAGCCTTCAGCTTGGTATTCTCTCCCTCCAGCTTTCTGACTGAGGCCATCTTTTGGTCGGCAAGCGCCGTTTTGTCTTCGGCGGTTTTCTTCGCGACCGCAAGGTCAAGGTCCTTCTTCTCCAAAGCCTGTCTCATTGTTTCTAGAAAGAATAACATTCGAATCAGAAAAAGGAGGAGAAAAGATGGCAAGAGAACCGGTCGACAAGCTTTCCTTACCAGCAGCGTCATCCTTAGCCTTCTGCAAGTTGTTTCGAGCCAACTCCAGGTCAAGATTGAGCTGGATTTGCTTCTTCTCCAAGTCGGCAAACCGGGCTCCAAGATCACAAGATTTCTGTGTTCAGAAGATAGTCAGTCGGCAGACACAAAGATTGGTTGCTTCCGAGCAATAAAGTAGCAAGTTCAAATAGTTCTAAGACTACTGCCGAATCAAACATTCGCCAATAGTCTCGGGGACTACACCCAGTGGGTGCACTCAGCGTGCCCCCACTGGTCCGACTTTTTCACTCGACTTGGTCCGTCCAGTCAAAAAAAAAACTCAGACCATAGCCGACTGCCCGCAGTCGACTATGGTCTCGGGGACTACACCCAGTGGGTGCACTCAGCATGCCCCACTGGTGAAGGTTCCACTCGGCATGATCTGCCCAGTCCGAGTGGAAAAGCTCTGTTCAAAGACCCCCGCCGAATCAAACATTCGACGACGGTCTCGGGGACTACACCCAATGGGTGCACTCAGCGTGCCCCCACTGGTTCAGAGATTCAATCAGCACAACCTAGTCGACTCAAGTGGAAGAACTACTCAACAGAAATTAAAACACCCATTGGGTGTGCAGACTGACAATGGGTGTGCAATTAAGGTTCCAAAACGCTCATCCACGGACGTCTTGCGGATAAGGCGGCAGTTTCTAAATATCATATCCTAACAGAACAAGCGTCAAGATGGAGTTCAGTCGGAAGTAAGCTAACCTGGACATTGGCCTGAAGTGCTGAGCTGTCATCATAGGCAGCTTGACTGGCCTCGTGCACCACCTTCATCTGCTCCATCATAACACCAGCCTGGCGTATAGCCTCCTTGGCAGCACTCACTTGGTCTTCTGGGACGTGATGGGCGGTGGGAGGTGCAGTCGATGTATCAGTTGCAGTAGCTTGAGAGCTTGAGGCACGAAGTTGGACAGACGAAGCAAGGGCCAGCACAGTCGACGATGAAGGACGAACACTCGACAAGGGATTCGCAAAAGTAACGGAGGCACGGTTGAAGTCCCCGGATTGCTGGATAGCTGGTTCCGTCGCCGGCGTCGACTGAGTCGTCTTGCTAGCTGGTACCTTCTTGACCGAGGTCCTGCTCCTCCTACCCACGAGTTTCTGTGGCTCATCTTCATCATCGTCTTGAAGTTCAATAACATTTTGCGGAGCTGCAAAAGAATCGACCACAAGAGTTCAGTCGACTGTAGAATCGGCTAGCAAAGAAAAGACGAGATAACAGGGGTCATACCCGCTCTGGATGTGACCGCGTCCTCCATCTCCTCGTCACCATCATCTTGGTAAGCAGAAGTCCCGGAGGTATCAGCGCTGCAAATCTCAAGGTTCACTCGGTCAAGCAAGTGAATGGGTCGACAACTGATATAAGATTCTTGGAACAAAGGGTGAAAACGAAACACTTACGCGAAGGCGACGGGAACGTCAACCTTGATCTTGGGCAAAGCCTTCCGTGGCTTTGACGGCGCGGTCTTGAGCTGCTTCGGAGCCTTCTCAGTCGGCACCGGAGAAAATGTTCGAGTGCGCTTCGAAGTCTGTCCAGTCGGTGCTGCCACCTTGCCCCGGATACTTGCTGGGTCGTGCTTGTGCTTGGAACGCTTTTCCGCGCGAGGTGGAGAATCGACCTCCTCATCACTGCTCGAGTTTTCGTGCTCTTCATCACTCTCCCCATCGGAGTTCCAGTCGCCGCTGTCGCCTCCGCTCTCTTCTCCTTCCTGGATCTGCTCCCCGTTGGGCATCGAGTACATCTCAATATATATCTGCGAAGCAAAGAATCGAACAAGCATCAGTCGGTTCCAAAGACAGTTTACAAATTAGAGTAAAAGTCACTCGACATCGAAGGTCTGACCTTGTCTGGTTCGTTATCAGCGCCGAGTGGCGGAATTGTCCTGGACCCCCTGGGGTTGTCTTTGTTTCCGGCAATGCCCTGCAGCCACTGCGCCACCGTCTCCTCGGCAACTTCCTCCGGGTGGATCCGAGCAGAATCATCGGCGCCCGAGTACATCCACATAGGATGATCGCAGGCCTGGAGCGGCTGGATGCGGCGAGTGAGAAACACCTCTAGCAAATCCATGCCGGTCACACCATCGCGGACAAGTTGAATCACTCGGTCAACCAACATAGTCACCTCCGCCTTTTCTGCTGGAGTCACTTTCAAGGGAGAGGGCTTCTCAATTCGCCCCATGGTGAAGGGGGGAAGGCCAGTCGACTGACCGGGAGTTGGTTTGTCCTTACAATAAAACCAGGTCGACTGCCACCCTCTGACCGAATCGGGAAGAGTCATAGGTGGAAAAGTGCTTTTTCCTCTCATCTGGATCCCTAGACCTCCGCACATCTGGATCACGTGTGTCCTCTCATCACACGGATTGGCCTTTTTCACAGACTGTGAGCGGCAAGTAAAGATGTGTTTGAAGAGACCCCAATGCGGTCGACAACCCAAGAAATTCTCACACATGGAGACAAACGCAGCGAGGTATGTGATGGTGTTCGGAGAAAAGTGATGAAGTTGGGCCCCAAAAAAGTTCAGAAAACCTTGGAAAAAAGGATGAGGGGGCAGAGAAAAACCACGATCGACGTGGGTCGCGAGGAGGACGCACTCACCCTCCTGCGGCCGCGGCTCGGTCTCATCACCTAGTAGCCTCCAGGATCCATGAGCGATCAAGCCCCCCTCGACCAGATCCTCCATATCCTCTTGCTGAATCGTGGAGCGAATCCAATCGCCCTGGATCCAGCCGGGCGGCAGGCCAAATCTCGACGACGATCCACCCCGACTCGTCTTCTTGCCCTTCGCTGCCGCCATCGCTTTCTTCGCACGCTCCAGGGCCGCCGTCTTCTCCTTCCCCATCGCAGCAGGCTGCGCTCGGACGGGGCGGCGGCGTCGAATGTGGTGGTGAAACAGGAGAAGATGGAGGAGATGGGGAGCACAGTGCCAGGCTCATCGGCCCCGACGCCTTATATGGGCCTGCTCCCGAGTGGCTGACTTGTGGGCCCAGGCAATCCAGTCAAATCCCGCAACAGTCGCGCGCTGGATACGTGGCGAAAAAGGTGGCGCGAGAATCAAGGTGTCCCTGCCTAACCCGCTCCGTTTACTGCGGTACCCTCCGCCCGCGCGCTTCTCCAAATTTCGAATCCCGTGAGATCCGGAAAGCGGCAGCGTGACCAATCGCGCCGAGGATTTTATACCATACCGACACTCAGAGCTTATCAGCAAAAATCACTCGACGACCTCTGAATGGACCCAGGCGACTGAAAATGAAGTTGAAGTTTGTACAAAGATCACCGGCCCGGTTAGGATGCCTCTGAAGCATATAAATCGGGTCGGAACCATCTTCAACCCCTTCTCCACTCGGACCTAGATCCATTCGGGGGCTAATGACGAAGACATGTACCTAGGGTAGGGTAATAGGCCTGACCTAGACACCCTTACCCGAGGACACCGCCCTAAGGCCAAGGACATTCAAAGGATAGCACCATCTACCGACTGAAATCACCACAGGGTGCAACCCACTCGACCAACAGTTCACTCGGGTAACCCAATTCCATTCGACCGGGGTGTACTCACTCGACCACACCAGAAACCACTCGGAAGGCAGAAGATCTAAGGTCACTCAGGATGGCAAGGGTCAGGCATTCACTCCGTAGTCTTAATGATCATTTATTTGCCTTTATTGCTGGCGTTATCAGTAACGTCTTGTCTTTATAAACATTAAACCCCTTGTAATGTGGGAGGGCTGGGGTCCTGGCGCACTCTATATAAGCCACCCCCCTCCACTGGCATAAGGGTTCGCACCCCCTGTAACTTCACGCATAATTCAATCGACCGAGCCTCCGGGCACCGAGACGTAGGGCTGTTACTTCCTCCGAGAAGGGCCTGAACTCGTAAATCTTGCGTGCACAACCTCATCGTAGCTAGGATCTTGCCTCCTCATACCTACCCCCTATTCTACTGTCAGACTTAGAACCACGACACTATCAACAATGATAACATAATTGGATCACATAACAATCCCTCAACGTGCAACAAAGAATCACTCCAAAGTTTCTATGGGAGAACGTAGGACGAAAGCATGCATCAACCCCTATGCATAGATTACCCCAATGTCACCTCAGGAATCCGCGAGTTGAGTGCCAAAACATACATCAAGTGAATCAATAGAACATCCCATTATCACCACAGATATCCCATCGCTAGACATACATCAAGTGTTCTCAAATCCAATACTCAATCCAACATAACGAAACCTCAAAGAGTAAGACTCAATTCATCACAACAAGAGATAGAGAGGGAAGAAACGCCATATGATCCAACTATAATAACAAAGCTCGCGGTACATCAGGATCATGCCAAACCAAGAACACGAGAGAGAGATCAAACACATAGCTACTGGTACATACCCTCAGCCCCAAGGGTGAACTACTCCCTCCTCGTCATGGAGACCGCCGGGATGATGAAGATGGCCACCGGTGATGGTTTCCCCCTCCGGCAGGGTGCCGGAACGGGCTCCCGATTGGTTTTTCATGGCTACAGAGGCTTACGGCGGTGGAAATTCCGATTTAGGTTTATTTCTGGAGGTTTGGGTATTTATAGGAGGTGTTGGCGTCGGGGACAAGTCAAGGGGGCCCACGAGGCGACGACAAGGCAGGGGGGCGCGCCCTCCACCCTTGTGGTTGCCTCGGGACTCCTCTCCGATATCTTTTTGTTCCAGTATTTTTTATATTTTCCAAAAATATTCTCCATAAATTTTCAGCCCATTCCGAGAACTTTTATTTCTGCACAAAAAATGGCACCACGGTAGTTCTGCTGAAAATAGCGTTAATCCGGGTTAGTTCTAATAAAATCATACCAAAATCATATAGAATTGTTGTAAACATGGCATGAATACTTCATAAATTATAGATACGTTGGAGATGTATCAGCATCCCCAAGCTTAATTCCTGCTCGTCCTCGAGTAGGTAAATGATAAAAGAGATAACTTATGAAGTGTGAATGCTAGCAAGTGCACAAGTTTGATCAATGATAATTTCAATCACTTTTTCTAGCATCATTATATATCATAAACAGTAGCTCATCTCATAAAACTTCTCATGATCAAGTAGCAAGCTATTCACATGTTAAAGCATAGATCATAAACTTTCTTGAAAACTAACAAACTATGTTCTCAGTCATCAAACAATTGCAATTCATCTTATTTTCAGGAAGGGTCTATGTAAGAGCTTTGATTTAGCAAATTCCACATACTCAACTATCATATAGTCTTCCATGATTGCTACCACTCAAAGCATATTTTTAGAACAAATAGCATCCATCGAAGACAGAGAAAGATAGGGGCTTAGTGTTTCGCCTCCCAACTTATTTATCGTATAGATAATTGTCAACAATAATAATTCATGATCAAATATATTTGAATGGCCATATATGCTTAGATCTTTCCCCATCACATGATGCTTGCCAACTAAAGAGTAGGTTGGAATGAGAAGGAATACTACTGACTCTTGCATAAAAGTAAAAGATAGGCCCTTCGCAGAGGGAAGCAGGGATTCACAGAGGTGCCAGAGCTCGAAGTTTTTTAAAACAGAGGTGAAAATAATTTTGAGAGGCATGCTTTCATTGTCAACATAACGACCGAGAGTTCTCACTATCTTCCATGCTAGACACATTATAGGTGGTTCCCAAACAGAATGGTAAAGTTTTTACTCCTCCTCCACCAACAATCACACTCCACGGCTGATACGAAACAACGGGTATCGTCCATACCAACAACAGTCCTGGGGGAGTTTTGTTTAATTATTTGAAATTTTGTTTTTGATCTTTTGATCATAGGACTGGACATCTCAATTACCAGCCACTCTCTCGTGAATGATAAGTGAATAAACACTCATCGTGAGAATAACCCACCTAGCATGGAAGATACTCACAGCCCCTAGTCGCTACATGAGCGATTCGGGCATACAAAACAGATTATTATTTGAAGGTTTAGAGTTTGGCACATGCAAATTTACTTGGAACGGCAGGTAAATACCGCATATGGGTAGATATGGTGGACACTCATGGAAGAAACTTGGTTTAAAGATTTTGGATGCATAAGCAGTATTCCCGCTTAGTACAGAAATTTTGGCTAGCAAAAAATTCTAAATAGCAAGCACCACATGTTGGAGGATTCATAACAATATAACTTCTATACAAATATACCCAAACATAACTCATTATGTTGTCTTCCTTGTCCAACTTCAACTAATTTGATCAAGTTTGAAAATAATTAATGGGGCTCACAATCATAAAAGATGTCCAAGATAGTATATTTATATGTGAAATCTCTCTTCCTTCAATATTCTTTCATGAATTGTTCAAGTGACCAATACTATGTTTGCTAACTTTCAATAAATTTATCACCTCTACTTCTTATATGTGAAGTCATTACTCCCCATGGTATAAGCATATGAAGCATATATAATTTTAGATTTATGATATTCAATTCATTCAACCATTTACTCATAGGATATAAGTGAAGCACGAGAGTAAATGACAAACTACACCAAAAAATATAAGTGAAGATCAATGAGTAGTCGAATAATTATGTAGCTATGTGAAGACTCTCTCTCAAAAATAATAATTGCAGATCTTAATATTTTATTCAAACAGAAAGCAAAACAAAATAAAATGACATTTCAAGGATAGAACATATCATGTGAAGAAGCAAAAACTTAGGCTCAACAGAGGCTAACCGATAATTCTTGACGAAGAAAGGTGGGATGCCTACCGGGGCATCCCCAAGCTTAGATGCTTGAGACTTCTTGAAATATTATATTGGGATGCCTTGGCATCCCCAAGCTTGAGCTTTTGTGTCTCCTTAATTCCTTTTATATCACGGTTTTCCTAAATCTTAAAAACTTCATCCACACAAAACTCAACAAGAACTCGTGAGAAAAGTTAGTATAAATCAAATGCAAAACCTTATCATTATCTACTGTAGCAAATCACTAAAATTATTATTTAGCATTGGATACTAAATGCCTCTGCATATTTAATACTCCTATCCTCAAATAGAATCACTAAACAAGTAAACATATGCAAACATAACAGCAATCTGTCTAAACATGATAGTCTGTAAATAGTGCAATTGTACTCATACTTCCCTAACTCCAAAAATTCTGAAGAATTATCACACTGTAGAAAATTTGTTGTATCTTATTGTGAAAAACTTTTAAGATTTTACCACGTTCTGACTTTCCATAAGAATTCAGACAACGGTAGAAAACTGTCTGTTTTCAAAACAGCAACATATAGACTTGTAAAATAAGCATGGTAAAGGCTAAACTTGACACTTTTATTGAAATAAAAGATGCAAAACATTAATATAAATAACAGCAATCAAATACTAATAAAATAAAATGACGCTCCAAGCAAAACACATATCATGTGACGAATAAAAATATAGCTCCAAGTGAGGTTACCGATAATGTTGAAGACGAAAGAGGGGATGCCTTCCGGGGCATCCCCAAGCTTAGTTGCTTGTATCTTCCTTGAATATTACCTTGGGGTTCCTTGAGAATCCCCAAGCTTAGTCTCTTGCCACTCCTTGTTCTCCTCATATCGATATCTCACCGAAAACTTGAAAACTTCAATCACACAAAACTTAACAGAACTTCGTGAGATGGGTTAGTATGATAAAACAAATCATTCACTTTGGTACTGTCAAGACAAGATTCAAATTTTTTTCCACATGATAACTATTGTACCCTATCATTTATACAATTTATATTGAGCAATATAAGCCATAGAAACTAGAAAACAAGCAAACTATGCATCGGAAACAGAATCTGTCAAAAACATAACAGTCTGTGAAGATCTGAATTAAGGTCATACTTATGTAACTCCAAATATTCTGAAAAAATAGGAAAACGTAGAAAATTTGTATACCCATCAACTGTAAAAATTTCAGAAGTTTTGCATGTTCCAGTAAAATATAGGAATTTATGTACTGGACGCAAAAGTTTCTGTTTTTGCACAGAATCAAGTCAACTATCGTCCACACTATCCCAAAGGCTTTACTTTGCACTTTATTGAAACAAAAGCTATAAAACATGATTAATACAGTAGATTAATCATGTGAACACACAAAAACAGTAGGGGTAAATATTGGGTTGTCTCCCAACAAGCGCTTTTCTTTAATGCCTTTTTAGCTA
Organism: Thinopyrum elongatum; assembly: GCA_011799875.1. Lineage (NCBI taxonomy): Eukaryota > Viridiplantae > Streptophyta > Magnoliopsida > Poales > Poaceae > Thinopyrum > Thinopyrum elongatum. The sequence continues at coordinate 378,471,489 of CM022297.1, forward strand.
GGCATGATGATTTCAATGATGCTCACATAAAAGATAAGAATTGAAACATAACGGGAGCATCATGAAGAATATGACTAGCACATTTAAGTCTAAACCACTTCCTATGCATAGGAATTTTGTGAGCAAACAACTTATGGGAACAAGAATCAACTAGCATAAGAAGGCCAAACAAGCATAACTTCAAAATTTTCAACACATAGAGAGGAAACTTGATATTATTGCAATTCCTACAAGCATATATTCCTCCCTCATAATAATTTTCAGTAGAATCATGAATGAATTCAACAATATAACTATCACATAAAGCATTATTTTCATGATCCACAAGCATAAAAAAATTATTACTCTCCACATAAGCAAATTTCTTCTCATGAATAGTAGTGGGAGCAAACTCAACAAAATAACCATCATATGAGGCATAATCCAATTGAAAATTAAAATCATGATGACAAGTTTCATGGTTATCATTATTCTTTATAGCATACATGTCATCACAATAATCATCATAGATAGCAACTTTGTTCTCATAATCAATTGGAACCTCTTCCAAAATAGTGGATTCATCACTAAATAAAGTCATGACCTCTCCAAATCCACTTTCATCAATATTGTGAAAAGATTCAACACCCACCAAAATAGTGGGATCACTAGTACCTAGAGTTGTCACTCTTCCAAACCCACTTTCATCAATATAATCATCATAAATAGGAGGCATGCTATCATCATAATAAATATTCTCATCAAAACTTGGGGGACTAAAAATATCATCTTCAACAAACATAGCATCCCCAAGCTTATGGCTTTGCATATCATTAGCATCATGGATATTCAAAGAATTCACACTAACAACATTGCAATCATGCTCATCATTCAAAGATTTTATGCCAAACATTTTATTGCATTCTTCTTCTAACACTTTGGCACAATTTTTCGATCCATCATCTTCAAGAAAGACATTATAGAGATGAAGCATATGAGGCAACCTCAATTCCATTTATTTTGTAGTTTTCTTTTATAGACTAAACTAGTGATAAAACAAGAAACTAAAAGATTCAATTACAAGATCTAAAGATATACCTTCAAGCACTCACCTTCCCGGCAACGGCGCCAGAAAAGAGCTTGATGTCTACTATGCAACCTTTCTCCTTGTAGACGTTGTTGGGCCTCCAAGTGCAGAGTTTTGTAGGACAGTAGCAAATTTCCCTCAAGTGGATGACCTAAGGTTTATCAATCCGTGGGAGGCGTAGGATGAAGATGGTCTCTCTCAAACAACCCTGCAACCAAATAACAAAGAGTCTCTTGTGTCCCCAACGCACCCAATACAATGGTAAATTGTATAGGTGCACTAGTTCGGCGAAGAGATGGTGATACAAGTGTAATATGGATAGTAAATATAGATTTTTGTAATCTAAAAATATAAAAACAGCAAGGTAACTAGTGACAAAAGGGAGCAAAAACGGTATTGCAATGCTTGGAAACAAGGCCTAGGGTTCATACTTTCACTAGTGCAAGTTCTCTCAACAATGATAACATAATTGGATCATATAACAATCCCTCAATGTGCAACAAAGAATCACTCCAAAGTTTCTATCGGAGAACATAGGACGAAAACGTGCATCAACCCCTATGCATAGATTACCCCAATGTCACCTCAGGAATCCGCGAGTTGAGTGCCAAAATATACATCAAGTGAATCAATAGAACATCCCATTGTCACCACAGATATCCCATCGCAAGACATACATCAAGTGTTCTCAAATCCAATACTCAATCCAACATAACGAAACCTCAAAGAGCAAGACTCAATTCATCACAACAAGAGATAGAGAGGGAAGAAACACCATATGATCCAACTATAATAACAAAGCTCGCGGTACATCAGGATCATGCCAAATCAAGAACACGAGAGAGAGATCAAACACATAGCTACTGGTACATACCCTCAGCCCCAAGGGTGAACTACTCCCTCCTCATCATGGAGACCGCCGGGATGATGAAGATGGCCACCGGTGATGGTTTCCCCCTCCGGCAGGGTGCCAGAACGGGCTCCCGATTGGTTTTTCGTGGCTACAGAGGATTACGGCGGCGGAACTTCCGATCTAGGTTTATTTCTGGAGGTTTTGGTATTTATAGGAGGTGTTGGCGTCGGGGACAAGTCAAGGGGGTCCACGAGGCGATGACAAGGCAGGGGGGCGTGCCCCGGCACGCCCTCCACCCTTGTGGTTGCCTCGGGACTCCTCTCCGATATCTTTTCATTCTAGTATTTTTTATATTTTCCAAAAATATTCTCCGTAAATTTTCAGCCCATTCCGAGAAATTTTATTTCTGCATAAAAAACGACACCACGGTAGTTCTGTTGAAAACAACGTCAGTCCGGGTTAGTTCTAATAAAATCATACCAAAATCATATAGAATTGTTGTAAACATGGCATGAATACTTCATAAATTATAGATACGTTGGAGACGTATCAGTCATTCATTGAACTTTCTGAAATATTAAACTTGAATGGATATTAGTTCAATGAGCTATATGTTGTTATAAATTACCAAAACCACCCAGTGATTAGTTGCACTTTCAATCTCCCCCTTTTTGGTAATTGATGACAACATATAGATCAAAGCTTCGACAAATGATAAAGAATGAAATACATCGTTGCTTTGAGAAGTATATGATAAGCAAGAGCTCCCCCTAAATTTGTGCATTATTTAAAAATTTGCATTTGAATGCAAATGCACAATCGATTAGGATCATGGGTCACTCTTACATGTCACATACATCTTGGTGGAGCGCACAAAATGATAAGAATTAAATAACATGCACTCATCACCAAAGATACAAGTGATTTATCATACACAAACATTCATAGATGTAGTCATGCAAGCACACATTAAGCGTAATATGATCAAACACATGATCACACAAGGTATCTCAGGAGCATAACACAAATGTAGCATCAAGTAGCAACAACCAAACCAAAGTAGCAAGGCAAATAGGAAACCAACAAAAGCAAAAGACACACTCTCTCTCGAAGCCTATGATCTATACACTTTCTCCCCCTTTGGCAACAAGTTACCAAAAAGTTTGAAAACGTATAGTGCTATGCGACACTCTAGGCACGATCTCCAGGAGCTCCTGAAGGGGTCTTCTGGCTTGCAGCTCCGGTGTGCGTAGACGGCGTTAAGAGGAGTCCATCTGCAAATGCTTCAGCTGAAGTCTGTCGAGCTGGTGGAGTAGATACTGGAGGAGCAACTGTGGCTGTGGTGGCAGGAGCAGAATGAGCTGGTCTCAAGTCTGCAACTGGCTCAGCAGAAGACCTCTGTGCCCTAGGCACTGACTGAAATCTGTCTGTAGTGGGTCTATCATCATTTTACTCAACATCATCCCTCGGCTGCTCAACTATAGTCTGAATCTCTGTGACCTTCACATCAAGGTTGTACATCTTGCTCTCAATAATCCTCTCTAAGCTCTCCTGATTCTGAGTCAAGGTGGCCAAACTCTTATCAATCCTGATGGTAGCCTCTAGCAGATATGTGAGCTGATCTTGCTTGGTCTCGAGATTTGCAATTGAAGCTTCTGGAGCACTTGCTGCTTTTGTTGCTTTTGCAGCCTTTGCCTTCTCAATCTTCTCCTGGGCCTCTGCTGAAGTAGGATGTGATGCATCCATGACAACTTCATTATCCTCAAAATCAGGCCTAGGAGGTAGATGCTCTTTGTCAAGGAGATATGTTCCAGTTCCAACCTTGGAGTTGATCAACATCTGAATGTGTGGAGCATATCCATATGACCTCTTTTGGTCAGCTATTGTCCTCTTGACTGTCTCAACTATCAAGCTCATAACCTTGAATTTTTGGGGAACATCAAACAGGTGTAGCAAGTTGATGGAATGGCCACGTATCATTCTGTGATCTCCTGACTTGGGTAACAAAGTATGCCTCAAGATGGTGTTCATGGTGGTCAATCCAACAAGCAGGTAGTAGATTGATCCAAGCTTGTGAGTCTCCAGAGCTGCATTAGGAATAGGCTTATACATGTTAGCCATGGAGTTAGGATCCTTCCTGGGTTTGCCATAAACATCAAGATCATTTTCTTCTTCCTTTTGAGCATTGATGAACTCAGCCCATTCAGAGGTTGATGACTAGTACCTGGTGCCCTCAGTCATCCACACAATCTTTCCATCTGGATAGAAGTGCGCAGTGGAGTAAAACTGCATAATCATCTCATCATTCCACTTTGTGAGCTTCTGTCCAACAAACTCATCAACTTCATTCAGCCTGAAGCTTTCATGTACATGGGGAAAATAATCTTCATTTTCATCAATGTATTCCCAATCAACCCATTTCATGTCACACACTATGGCCTTCTTGTCCAGCAACACAACATAGAAGTCATGCTGTTCTCTGGTATGGAAATGGTAGTCAATAGTAGTCCTCCTCCTTGTGGAATATGGATCTGTCTGTCTCCATAATCTCAGACCATGATCCTTCCTCAACTTCATGTTCTCGGCCACTGGATGTTCATCATTGTGGTCTGGAATCTTTGGCTTTAGTTTCCTGAGCACTAATGGCTCATCATCCTCTTGGACCTCAGGCACTGGGGCCTTGTTCTTCTCTGCAGCAGATATATTCCTAGTGGATCTCTTTGGAGCAGAAGGCTTGGGTGCAGAAAGTGGAGGTTTTGTCTTGGGCTTGGAAGGAGCAGCACCAGTCTTAATGGCATCAGCCATCAGCTTTTGAGACTTTGCAGGAGGTGCAACAGGCTCTTCCTCCTCCTCATTTTCCTCTTCAGAATCTCTCATCATGGAAGGTCTACCAATGACTATGGCAATAGTCTTCTTGACCCTTTCCTTCCTTTTCTTTTTTCCACCAGCAGCTTCATCTTCCTCTCTGGGCTCAAGTGTGAACTCCATAGTCTCATGTGCAGCAGTTGATTTCCTCACTTTGGACATGGGAGCTCTCTTGGTAGGAGGTTTCTTTTGTGGTCCTGGCTTGGTGGTGGCAGCTGTAGCATATTCCTTCCTAAGGACTTTCTTCTTTGAAGTCACTTCTTCTTCAACCACAAAATCATCATCTTCACTGTCAGAATTCCTCTTCTTTCTCTGTTTGGTAGCAGCTTTTGGCAAGTTGCTAGGGGTGCTTCTGCTACCCTCATCATAGCTACTACTGGGACTAGTGCCCTGACTGAGGTTGACTTGCTCCTCTGACCTGTTCTGGCTGTCACTGGCCTCTGACATTTCTGCAACTGACCCTGTGAATAGATCGATATAGGTAGAGTGGGATGAGCATCACAAAATACAGCTGGTTTTTGCAAAAATGATTCGAAATCTTAACTTTACTTTTCTGCAGAAAGCATTTTGGAGCTACCGATTTGATAATCTCGGTGATACCGAAGCACTTAACAGAGTCTAAACATGCAGTTTCGGTCAGACCGAGTTGCAGTTCGGTGACTCCGAGATGTTAGGGTTTCACTGAGAAATTGCTTTTAGTCTCACCGATCAGTACGTTTCGGTCAGACCGAGTTGTACTTAGTGCAATGGCCTGGGCCAATCGGTGGGACTGAAAACTTCAATTCGGTCGGTTCGAGATGAGTTCGGCGGAAACCTAACCCTAATATTTTGCATCAAATCTAATCTAGAGGAGTTTTGAGTGGATAGGAAGCTTTCAATCGTGGCAAGAATACAGGCATTTACTTTGTGCATTGAATCGGAGAATGGAAATTGCACAAAGGGGTCGAACCATACCCTAACTTGGTGATGGCTCGCTACGGCGACAACGGCGGAGGCGATTCCCGTTGATGGCGGTGGAGACCTACGACGACTGCGCACAGGTGGAGACGGGGACGATCCGGAGACCAAGAGCGGCAGCAATGGGGGGCGCGAGCTCGAGAGTTTGAAGAAATTTCCAAACGAAGGGTCGCGGTATATATACCCATTAGCTGTCGGTGGCACCGAGTGGAACGGTTCGGTGGCACCGAGATGCAAGACTGCTTGTAGTTGCTGCAACTCGGTGAGACCGAATGGTTCTAATCAGTGGCACCGAGGTGAAAACCTAGATCAACTTAGTGGTTTCGGTGGGACCGAATAGGAATGTGTTGGTCTGACCAAAATTCACTAAGAGGTTTTGGAAGTCAGCCCTTGACGGATCGGTGGCTCCGAGTGCTCCTCACCCGGAGGGTCCGAAAAAGATTTGTTCAAATTTTGTGATGTAGCATGAATAGAATTTGAGAAGAGAAAAGGCATAGATAGCTAGAGGGAGTACTTAGGCATTCTTGTCCATCCATTTGACCAACAAAATCCAAACAATCAAAACTACAAATGGATGTCCTCGAATGGAGAAAATTATGCAACCAACATGCTCACACAATAAGATAGCAAATAAAACATGTGACAAAGCATGCACATACACTCTAGCATCTATCAAACAATTGGCGATGACTAGGTCATCTATATATGAGTATATTAACTTAGGAGTCAAATGAGAACATTTGATCATAGGTCATACTCATGGTTTAAGCACAAGTGGGGTTGCCACTTTTACATAAAGCATTGTTGTGTTCACACCATTAGAGTTGATTTAGCTCAATTCTTGAGCAAAGCTCCCCCTACATGTGATATCCCCCCTAAGAGGGATGAACTAAGCTTAGGTTTTGTCGATGATGACTTCATGTAGATAGTGAAGATGTGGATGCTCAATGTTGATGTAGATCTTTTGGAGCAATCCATTGGAGTGTCTTGCACTTTCAATACCTACATGGGATAGTCCCACAAAGAACATACAAGGATATCCATAGACATAGATTGAAACACACATATGATGATGTCCATGAAAGCATTAGGTTACCTTGTCCCTTGTCTTACCAACAAGAGGGTTTGTGACTCCATGAACTAGTGCAAGATATGAAAGTTGATTGCACATGTTCTTGCCAAAATGAATATGAGTGAAGTATGTTGGCGGAATCACCCTCAAGAACACTCTAGGTCTTCTTCTTTGGGATCCACATTAATTTGGTGGGAATCCTTGGAGTTGTAGTTGTACTTGATGAAGTGGAACTTGATGTGGTCTTGGGAACCCACTTGACCATGGCCTTAGGAGCTTCTCAAATGAATCGATCTCTTCTTGAAGCTTGTCCTTGCCTTTTAGCTTGTGGTCTTGTGGTGGAAGATCATCTTGAGCTTGTGTTCCCTTGAAAGAAGTGGGATCATACTTCTCTTGTTGAGGAACAAACTTCTTCTTGGGGTATTGATCTTCTTCCCACTCAACTCCATTGGCATTGAACTTTCGTTCAAAACCAACACCTTGATTCTTCCGGTGCCTTCCTTGCTTGCGTATAATTTCCTCAAATTGCTTACTTCCGGCAAGGCTCTTGTAAACACCTTTCTCTATAATTCCCTTCAATAAGCTATTTTCTTGCTCAAGTGTAAGTTGGCTAAGAGAATCATTAGTGGAATCAAGAGAACTACTAGAAGCAACAATATTGGATTTAACATGGTTATTGTTACTACTAGAGGAAGAATACTTCTTGTTCTTATTGCTAGATTTCACTTGTGGCATATAAGTAGACAAGAGGAGACGCTTGGCAAGATAAGAAGAACTCTTCTTTCGAAGATCATCATTGATAGCTTTTAGGAACTCATGCTCTTGCTCTAAATTTAGCTTCTCGAAGCGTAGCTTCTCATGAGTCCTTAAGAGCTCTCTATGATCCTCTAGAGTTGTTTCATGAGCTAACTTAAGAGTGTTTAGTTCTTAGTTAGACGCTCAATTTCTTTCTTATCATTGTCATTCGTTTCATCTTGATAAGCACGATTACTAGCAAGTATATCATAGTTTTTATCACTAGTGTTGTCAACAAGTAAATCATCATCACCTAGCAAATCATCTTCATCACTATTGAAATCAACATACTCGGGGTGTGATACCTTAGGGCCTTTAGCCATGAAGCATCTTCCAATTCCTTCATTTGGTGAGTCAAATATGTCGTAGGAGTTGGATGCCAGAAGTGCAAGACCGGCAACACCTTCATCTTGAGTATATTCGGAGTCGGAGTGATAGCTTCTCTCAGAGTAGTTGTCAGAGTCGGAACCGGATACCCATTCACCAACGTGAGCTTGATGTCTCCGTCTTGTGTAGCTCTTTGATGACTTGTCCTTCCTTTCCGAATCCTTGCTTCTACGAGAGGGTCTTCGTTCATAACGATCATCTCTACTCCTCTCTCTGGGTGGTGATTCATCTCTTCTACTTCTCCTTTTTGGTGAATCTTCTTTTTTCTTGTAGGGAGCCGTACACTCATTGGAGTAGTGTCCGGGTCTTCCACAATTGTAGCAATTACGATCACGACTAGAAGATCTTTTTTCATTGTAGGATCTTGACTTGGAGCTTCTCTCTTTGCTTCTATTCTTGTAGAACTTGTTGAAGTTCTTCACCATTAAGCTCAATTCTTCATTGGAGACTTGCTTCTCACTTGATGTTGTGGGAGAATCACTTGAAACTTTGTAAGCACCACTTGATGTTGTGGGAGAATCACTTGAAACTTTGTAAGCACCACTTGATGTTGTGGGAGAATCACTTGAAACTTCGCCATCCTTCATCTTGAACTTGTCAAGTTGACTTTGAAGCACATCCAACTTGGATTCCTTGACGGACTCGGTACCTTCGTGCATATCAACCGAAGTATCCCAAATTTCCTTTGCATTCTCAAGGCGGCTAATTTTGTTGAATTCTTCGGGTCACAATCCATTAAAGAGAATATCGCAAGCTTGAGCATTGTATTGCAACATCTTCATTTCTTCCGCTATCGCTTCACGATCCGGTTCTTTTCCGTCCTCGAAGAAATCACCTTGCAAGCCAATACGCACAATAGCCCAAACGGCGGGGTTATGATCAAGAATATGCATTTTCATCTTATGCTTCCAACTAGCAAAATTAGTACCATCAAAGTAAGGAGCTCTACGGTGGTAATTTCCCTCACTAGACGCCATACTCTCCTAGGTTGTGAAACCAAGGCTATGATCACCAAAGTTATGGAAATCAAGGCAAATGGAGACCGAAGCTCTGATACCACTTGTAGGATCGAAAGTAGGTCTAGAGGGGGGTGATTAGACTAGTTGACCAAATAAAAATCTAACATTTTCCCAATTTTAGTTGTGGGCAGATTTTAACAATTAGCACAAGTCAAGCAATCAACCTACACATGCAATTCTAAGAGTGTAGCAGCAGAAAGTAAAACATTGCATATGAAGGTAAAGGGAAGGGTTTGGAGAGTGCAAACGCAACGGAGACACGGAGATTTTTGGCGTGGTTCCGATAGGTGGTGCTATCGTACATCCATGTTGATGGAGACTTCAACCCATGAAGGGTAACGGTTGCACGAGTCCACGGAGGGCTCCACCCACGAAGGGTCCACGAAGAAGCAACCTTGTCTATCCCACCATGGCCATCGTCCATCAAGGACTTTCCTCACTCGGGTAGATCTTCACGAAGTAGGCGATCTCCTTGCCCTTACAAACTTCTTGGTTCAACTCCACAACTTGACGGAGGCTCCCAAGCGATACCTAACCAATCTAGGAGACACCACTCTCCAAAAGGTAATAGATGGTGTGTTGATGATGAACTCCTTGCACTTGTGCTTCAAATGATAGTCTCCCCAACACTCAACTCTCTCACACATATTTGGATATGGTGGAAAGATGATTTGAGTGAAAAGCAACTTGGGGAAGGCTAGAAATAAAGATTCTTGTGGTAGGATTGGTATATCTTGATCTCAACACATGAGTAGGTGGTTCTCTCTCAGAAAATGTATGCTGAAAGTGTAGGCACGTTCTGATGGCTCTCTCAAATATGGAGAAGGGGGTGGAGGGGTATATATAGCCTCCACACAAAATCCAATCGTTACACATATTTTGTGACGCCCCAGCTCAATCATGCACTAATCATACACGCAAATGCACACGATCAAGCCTAAGGACTCACGGGAAGATATCACAACACAACTCTAAAATATAAATAAAGTCATACAAGCTTTATATTACAAGCCAGGGGCCTCGAGGGCTCGAATACAAAAGCTCGCATACAAGCGTCAGCGGAAGCATCAGATATCTGAGTATAGATATAAAAGAAAGCACAGAAAGGCCTTTAGAAAGGCGGGGCAAGATAAAACACTACGATCGAAAGGCGTAGGCCTCCTGCCTGGGACCCTCCGATCCTACTCCTGGTCGTCAGTCAACTCGTAGTAGTATCCACCCTCGGGGTAGTAGTAGCGACCGTCGATGGGGACAGCTGTCTCAGGGGCTCCGTCATCTTGGTCACGACAAACTGATATGGGGAGAAAAGGAAAACAAAGCAACCGTGAGTACTCAGAAGTACTCAGAAGGCCTAGTCCTATCGAAGTACTCAGCAAGCAAGGATCTACACTACATATGCAACATCATCAAAGAATGGCTGTATATGTGGACTGGGCTGCAGAAATGCCAGAATAGAGAGAAGGCCTAGTCCTATCGAAGACTAGCATCTTCAGCGGTCTTGCAGCAATAGAAGAGAGTAGAACAGAACAATATAATGTAGTAGTATCAATAAGTCTCAACCTCACCCAGAGTTCCTTTCTTGACTCCCTGCGAGAAAGCAATCCCAGAGCCATACAGTCATCAACCTCGTCCTGAGATCCCTTCTCGACTCCCTGCGAGAAGCAATCCCAGAGCCATAGTATCCAAGTATCCAGTTCTAATTGTATCAATCAGGATACAACTCCGAGTGTCCTTTACCGTAGGACCGGCTATCGGTAGAAGTTTTCTTCCCTGCAGGGATGCACCAACTTACCCAACACGCTCGATTAACTCCGGCCGGACACACTTTCCTGGGTCATGCCCGGCCTCGGCCAAACGACACACCGCAACCCTACCTAGAGCTCAGCAGAGAGGTCCCCGTCGGTCTACATCCTAAGCGCTCAGAGGTCTTGGGCCATCGCCCTGTGAACTCCGAGTCGTTGCGTGCAGGGGGAAGCCAGGCACCAGGGGGGCGCCGGTCCGTCTCGGCCGCAAGGCTGAACTAGATGTCTGACAAAGCTTTCGGCTGATGCTACGATGTAGAACGCCCATACTATGCCCACGTGATAGTTAGTGCTATTAGGCCAGAGGCCTGCTCGGATCAAATATCCAAATCGTTAGTGGACTAGGGGCTTGCGGTAACGAGCAGAGACTCACGAAAGATGTGACCCCGTTGCCCCGTCTCGAGGACTTGCGGCAAGGGCCATGAATGCCCGGCCACGCCTCGTATTCACCACTCGGGCACCACACAGGCAACCCGTCTTCACATCACACGCGGGTACCCCTCAGGGTCGACCCGCCTTCCAAGTAACAGTGTAAAGTCCAATTATCCGTGTGTCCATAACATCAGGGGAATCCGAGGTATCACCCTCGTTGGATTCCTACTTGATGTATCCGTCAAGGTGAACTCGGAGGAATCACCCTCGCTGGGTTCACACTTGAGGTGTTGTACGACGGCGTCGTTATCGGAAGCGGTGAAGGAGGAATCACCCTCGATGACCACGACCGAATAGCTACTCTACAGAGTTAACATCAAAAGTGCTACAAGAGGTTTCACCCTCGGCACTCGATAGTAACGCTGCAGTGTCGTTACAACTAAGGGGGGTGATGTGCGGTGTCGGGGCCTGGTCTTCAATCCCGTTGATCGGGTCTTTGGATAATCCAGCGGGGCGGTCGGGACTAGTGGGATCACTGATAGGTCTCTACCCAGCCTATACTAAGCAGTTAAGGATATGCAGGTAATTATCAACAGCAGGTTACAATAAAGAGGCTATGCATCAGAATAGGTAAAGCAGTAGCAGCAGCAATTCTAATGCAAGCATGAGAAAATAGAATGGGCGATATCGGGATGATCAAAAGGGGGGGCTTGCCTGGTTGCTCGGCGGCAAAGGCAAGGTCGTCAACGGTGTCTTCGGTCTCCGGAGCTGCGTCAGTCTCGGGGACGACGTCGGGGTCTAACGAGAGAGAAGAGGGGGAAGAAACAGTGAATACAAAGCAAACAAGTGCATGACATGTCAATAAGCAGAGCTAGCGGTGTTCTATCGTAGTGCTAGGTAATCCCGGCGAAGGGGAAAAACGTCCGGGAAAGTATTCCCAGTGTCCGGCATTTCAGACAGACGAAAAGAGGGGAACGGTTGCATGTTCGGATAGTTAGGGACGTGTGGCAGACGAACGGACCGCGTATTCGGATTCGTCTCGTCGTTCTGAGAAACTTTCATGTACAAAGTTTTTCGATCTGAGCTACGGATTATTTTATATGATTTTCTAAAGATTTTAGCAATTTTTGGAATTTATTTAATCATTTAAATTTGAATTATCCAAAACAGTGTTATGCTGACATCATCATGACGTCAGCATGACATCAGCAGCCTGTTTAGTTAATTAACAATAGTTAAGTAGGTTAATTAAATCATTAAGTTAATTAAACTTAATTAGTTATTTAAACAGAATTAATTATGTTAATTAGTTAATATTTATTTCACTTTTAAAATCCCTTTTTTTCAATTTGTTTTTCGTTTCTTTTTTTTAAAGGGGCGGGCCCCATCTGTCATAGGCCCAGGGGGCCATATCGGGCGCCGGGTTAACGGGGCTGCAGGCCCGGGCACCACGGGCGCAGGCGCCGGACGCGGCCAACCGGGCATGCCCAGGCGGGGGGAGAGGCGAAGGAGCTGTGGACGGCGGTGGTAGGTGGCGAGCGGGCGCGTGCCGGCGAGGGCGGTCGCCGGCGGCGGGCGCGGGGTGCGGGCGCAGCTGTGGCGCGACGGGACTGCGATGCGGCCCGCGTTGAGGCAGCGGCAAAGGGGGTCAGCGGCGGCCAGAGCTAGCGGCCAGGGGAGGTGCGCAGGGCGGGGCGTGCGAGCGGCTCAGGCGGAGGCCAGGAGCAGGCCAGGGTGCGCCGGGCGCAGTTGACGGAGGGCGCGCCCGGGCGCACGTGCGCGAGCGCGATCGGGGTGAGGCGACCGCGGCAGCGGGGTCGCGGGCGCGAGCGGGCCAGGCGGGGTGCGGTCCAGCGCCGGGGTGCGCGGGCGGCGCGGTGACCGAACGGCTGGCGCGCGGACGCAGCGCGCGGCTAGGGGGGTGCGGCTACGGGCGGTGAGCGCAGGCAACGCCGGAGTGCGAGCGAGACGACGGTCGGGCGCGCGAGCGCGCGATGTGTGCACGGGGATGGGGGAAGATGAGGGAGGCAGCGCCAGGGCTCACCCCCGTTGTAGATGAACAAAGGGTCGGCGAGGCTCGAGGGAGCGGCCTGGGGAGGAGGATGAGGAGGCGGTCTGGCGTGGGGCGGCGAGGCGACGAGCGATGAGCGATGGCGGCGGCGGCGGGCGGTGGCCCGATCCCGATCCAGTTTTGGATCGGGTGTGGGAGAGAGAGAGAGAGAGTAGCGTGGGGGGGAGTGAGGGTGTCGGGTAGGTTAGTGTTTGGGGAAGGGGTTATGTAGGCCGGGGGAAAGCTGGGCCGGCCTGGCGGTCCAGCTGGGCCGTTTGGCCCAGAGGGGGGGGTTCTGTTCTTTTTCCTTTTTGTTTTCTTCTTTTCTTTTCTTTTTCTCTGTTTTGCAAATAGTTAGGCACCCAAATGAATTTTATAAAATATATAAACTGGTCCATAAATTACTGTGCAACATTAGTCACTACTAGAAATTGGTTTGGTGTCCATATCTTTTTACTTGGATTTTATTTAATTTGAAAAGGATTAAATAGTGCTGTTTTGCTGCTGTTCCTTGATGTTTGAGCCCTTTTCCAATTCCAATAAATGTTGCAATCATTTTTATAAATGCTTTGGGAATATTTGCAACATGATGCACATTTTAGTCTTCAGGTTTGGGCAACTTTTATTTTCCACTTTAGTTTTAATTTGAATTTTGAGTTATGAGCTGAATGCAAATGATGATTAGGCACTGATAATCATGATGACATGGCCTTATCAAAAGTGGGATTACTGTAGCTTAATACATGGGGTGTTACAGATCTCCTCCACTAACAAGAATTCTCGTCCCGAGAATTAAGAGGTAGAAGGAAAAAGTTCAGGGTATTCCGCACGAAGATTATCCTCGCGTTCCCAAGTGGCTTCATCTTCAGTATGATTTGACCACTGCACTTTGAGGAACTTGGTAACCTTCTGACGGGTCCGACGTTCAGCTTCATCAAGGATGCAGATCGGATGTTCCTTATATGAAAGATCATCATGCAATTCGACCATTTCATGATCCACAGCTCGGTGCGGAGATTCCTTGAAGCATTTACGAAGTTGCGACACATGGAATACGTCGTGGATATGAGAGAATTGCGGCGACAACTCCAATTTATACGCCACTTGACCACGTCTAGCAACAATGCGGAAAGGACCAATGTAGCGGGGAGCTAACTTGCCCTTGATTCCAAAACGGTGAGTGCCTTTCATCGGGGTGACTCGCAGATAAGCCTGATCACCAGGTTGATAAGTCAAACCCCATCGTTTGCGATCATAGTTGCTCTTCTGGCGGTCCTGAGCCGCCTTGAGATTTTCCTGGATAATACGGACTTGTTCTTCGGCGTGTTGAATAATGTCCGGTCCCACGAGTGGTCGTTCCCCAGTTTCTGACCAATTCAGAGGGGTTCGACACTTATGTCCATATAGAACTTCGAAGGGGGCCATTTTCAAACTGGCTTGATAGCTGTTGTTATAAGAGAACTCGGCATATGGAAGAGATTCTTCCCACTTCTTGCCGAAAGAAATAACACAAGCCCGAAGCATGTCTTCAAGCACTTGGTTGACTCGCTCGACTTGGCCTTGGGATTAGGGGTGATAAGTTGAACTCCAGGTAATATGAGTTCCCATAGCTGTTTGGAAACTTTCCCAGAATTTGGAAGTGAAAAGGCCGCCACGGTCCGAACTGATCTCCTTCGGAATACCGTGGAGTGATACAATTCTGGAGATATACAACTCTGCTAACTGGCTAGCAGTGATAGTTTCCTTGACGGGCAGAAAGTGTGCAACTTTAGAAAGTTGGTCGACGACGACAAGAATAGCATCGTGACCCTTCTGTGACCTGGGAAGTCCTGTAACGAAATCCATCTAAACCTTATCCCATTTCCATAGAGGAATAGGAAGTGGTTGCAGAATTCCAGCCGGCTTCTGATGTTCTGCTTTAACGCGACGACACACATCACATTCAGCACCATAACGAGCAATGTCCTGCTTCATTCTAGACCACCAGTACCTTTGACGGAGATCACGATACATCTTGGTGCTACCCGGATGAATAGACAGCGGGGTATCATGTGCCTCCTTCATGACTTTGTCAGTCATAAGCTCGAAGCGAGGTACGACAATGCGGTTTCTGAAATACAAGGTTCCATCTTCAGACAGCGAGAAATCCCTGTACTTTACAAGGTGAAGGTCTTTCTTCATCAGATCAACTTCAGCGTCTTTAGCTTGCGCATTCTTAACAACTTTTTCAAGATCTAGTTGTATCACAAGGTTATTAAGAGAACCCTGTGGGACAATACGGAGATTCAGCTTGCGCAGTTCTTCAAAAAGACGAGGTTGAGCTCGCCTAACCATGAGGTTGTCGCAATAGGACTTGCAGCTTAAGGCATCAGCCATCACGTTAGCCTTGCCAGGGGTATAGGAAATACCCAAATCATAGTCCGCAATGGCCTCCATCCATCTTTGCTGACGGAGGTTTAGAGAAGGTTGAGTGAACAAGTACTTCAGACTTTTATGATCCGTGTATATCTCGCAACGATTACCGAGAAGGTAATGTTGCCACAACTGCAGTGCATAGATGACAACAGCTAGTTCTAGATCATGTACCGGATAATTCTCTTCATGTGGGCGCAACTGACGAGAGCCATAAGCAATCACTTTACGCTCTTGCATTAGGACACAGCCTAATCCTTCACGGGATGCATCATAATAAATCACAAAATCTTTGCGGGTATCTGGAGGAGATAGTACTGGGGCAGATGTTAGCTTGTCTTTGAGTGTTTGAAAACTTTCCTGACATTTGTCTGTCCATTCAAACTTAACGCCCTTGTGAAGCAGACCAGTCAAAGGCTTAGCAATCTTAGAAAAATTCTCAACAAATCGACGGCAATAGCTTGCAAGGCCAAGAAAACTTCTCACTTGCTTGACGTTCTTCGGGGGAGTCCAGTCAAGAATAGCCTGAACTCGTTCCGGGTTAACAGCAATTCCATCCTTGGAAATCACATGACCAAGGTAAGTTACTTCAGAAAGCCAGAATTCACATTTGGAGTATTTGGCATACAACTGGTGTTCTCGGAGCCTTTCCAGTACAAGACGGAGGTGTTCGGCATGTTCTTCCTTATTCTTTGAATAGACCAGAATATCATCTAGATAAACCACGACGAACTTGTCGAGGTAATCCATGAAGATGTAATTCATCAGACGGGAGAATGTGGCTGGAGCATTTGTTAAGCCAAATGACATGACAGTGTACTCGTAGGAGCCATAACGAGTAACAAATGCAGTCTTCGGAATATCCTCTTCACGAACACGGATCTGATGGTAACCCAACCTCAAATCAAGTTTAGAGAATACCGATGATCCAGCAAGCTGATCATACAAATCATTGATCCGAGGAAGCCGATATTTGTTTTGAATTGTTGCTTGGTTAATGGGCCGATAATCCTGAACCAATCGGTTAGTTCCATCCTTCTTCTTAACGAAGAGTGAAGGTGCTCCCCAAGCAGAGGAACTGGGACGGATGAAACCTTTCTTAAGTGACGTGTCGATTTCTTCCTTAAGCTCAAGAAGGTGGTGCGGAGGCATTTTATAAGGACGCTTCGCAATAGGGTAGTGCCAGGCTTCAAGTCGATGACAAACTCGACAGCTCTAGCAGGGGGTATTCCTGGAAGTTCTTCTGGAAAGACATCTTGAAAATCATGAACAATTGGAACGTTCTCGATGCCTTCAAGAGGTGAAGCATTCAATGCATTCAGAACATATATCTGGCTCTCAGCATCCTGAGCTATTCGGGCTGAGTATTTGACTGTCTGGCCAGAAGGGTGAGTGAGCTGGACTGTCTTAGTAGCGCAATCAATCAAAGCATTATGGGCTGTCAACCAGTCCATACCTAGAATGATGTCTATGTCGGAAGGTCCAAGAGCAATAAGGGAAGCAGAGAACATCAACCCTTCAATTTTGATCTGATTGTTGTGACTTACCATCTTGGTTTGCCACCTGGAATGGGGAGTGATAATCTCTAATGGTGTGGGCAATAACTCTAGAGGTAGCTCATGTCGCTGAGCAAATTGTTGAGACACAAAGGAATGTGATGCCCTGGAATCAAAGAGAACAGAAGCTGCAACTGAATTAACTGACAGAGTTCCCATCACGATTTTTGGAGACTCACGAGCTTCTCCCATTTTGACTTGAGTAACCTGGCCTCGGTCCATAGCAGACATCCTGGCCTTACGATTTCTGCAACGATGGGTTCGATGGCCCTTCGTACGACCATCAGGGGGACGTGGTGCATCCTGAGGAGAAGCCATAACATTAGGCGGTCCATCATGAACCGTTAGCTGTCTCGGCGGTGAAGGCAGACGAGGTGCAACATATGATGGCATGGGTGTTGGAGCAGGTCGGTGGTAAACATTGTGCGGAATCCACACTCGATGTTTCTGAACATGCTGACCCGAGGACGAACCAACATCACGAGTGCGCTTGAGTGACTCCTGGTACTTAGTCAGAGCAGTTTCAACTTGGAAAGATTTGCTGACAAGCGTTGCGAAGTCTGTAAAATCAAGGACAGCAAGTGCGAGGTTTATATCCGTACGCAGTCCTTCACGGAATTTCTCCTGCTTGCGTGCGTCAGTGCAGACGTCATCTTCAGCATAGCGGGACAATTCAAGGAATTTCCTCTGATATTCATCCACAGTCATTGTTCCTTGGGTGAGTTTGCGGAACTCCTGCTTCTTTTGGTCCGTCAGACCTTGAGGAATGTACCGTGCACGAAAAGTTGACTGAAATTCCTGCCAAGTGGTTACAGTTTCAGCAGGCAACATACCCTTGTGGTTTTCCCACCATTGAGCAGCGGGACCTTTTAAATGAAATGTCGCAAAAGTGACGTAACTGTCAGGGGCAACATTAGCTGACTCCATTTCAAACAGGATGTCACGAAGCCAATCATCAGCATCCATAGGATTGGTGGAGTTGCGGAAAACGGACGGGTTGAGGCGCACAAATTCTGGCAGCGAGATCGGTCCAGGCTCCTGACGAGCCTCGTTGCGTTCCAAACGTTTTACTTGACTCTTGTTGAGCTGACGGTTCAATTCAAACTGCTGCATCATTGCGGCAATATAGGGTAGAGGTGGAGGATCATCCGCCATCCTGTCAATTCAATAGGGGCAGTTTAGCAAGAAGAACTGCAGGTGTATGGAATGAGTCATGAAGTAACACGCACAACAGAAGGAGGTGCAGTAGATACTTCATCATATTCGCACTAGACATTCGAATCCACACATAGCCTCGATTACAATCCGGCAATACGACAGCTGAAAGGGGAAGGCTAGACAACTAGGCGGCGCGCAGGCATGCGGCAAGGAAGTACACAACGAGACATAGCAAAGGCTACATCAACATCGGAGAAAACTATTGGAGCGAGGAATCTGCAAGTGACAAAATAGGGTGCCCTCGATAAGAGGATCCTGCAAGCAGAACCTGGCCCGCAATCTTGAAGGAAGGGAGGGGAAATTTCAGAACACCGGGTGGATGTGATCACGAGAACCTAATGTTGGAGTTAGTAAAATTTTAACCCGAATAGAAGAGAGGTCAGAGTCCCAGAGTATAGACGAGGAATAAAAGATACTAATACCACCCAATTGGCGACGTGGGCCCGTAAGCCACACAGCCAAGTTAGTAAATTAGTTTTTCCGTTTCTAGACTCAACTTCGGCCAAGGAGTTGGAAAGGGGGTTCCTACAGTCAGTCGGCTCTGATACCAACTTGTGACGCCCCAGCTCAATCGTGCACTAATCATACACGCAAATGCACATGATCAAGCCTAAGGACTCACGGGAAGATATCACAACACAACTCTAAAACATAAATAAAGTCATACAAGCTTTATATTACAAGCCAGGGGCCTCGAGGGCTCGAATACAAAAGCTCGCATACAAGCGTCAGCGGAAGCATCAGATATCTGAGTATAGATATAAAAGAAAGCACAGAAAGGCCTTTATAAAGACGGGGCAAGATAAAACACTACGATCGAAAGGCGTAGGCCTCCTGCCTGGGACCCTCCGATCCTACTCCTGGTCGTCAGTCAACTCGTAGTAGTATCCACCCTCGGGGTAGTAGTAGCGACCGTCGGCGGGGACAGCTGTCTCAGGGGCTCCGTCATCTTGGTCACGACAAACTGATATGGGGAGAAAAGGAAAACAAAGCAACCGTGAGTACTCAGAAGTACTCAGCAAGCAAGGATCTACACTACATATGCAACATCATCAAAGAATGGCTGTATATGTGGACTGGGCTGCAGAAATGCCAGAATAGAGAGAAGGCCTAGTCCTATCGAAGACTAGCATCTTCAGCGGTCTTGCAGCAATAGAAGAGAGTAGAACAGAACAATATAATGTAGTAGTATCAATAAGTCTCAACCTCACCCAGAGTTCCTTTCTCGACTCCCTGCGAGAAAGCAATCCCAGAGCCATACAGTCATCAACCTCGTCCTGAGATCCCTTCTCGACTCCCTGCGAGAAGCAATCCCAGAGCCATAGTATCCAAGTATCCAGTTCTAATTGTATCAATCAGGATACAACTCCGAGTGTCCTTTACCGTAGGACCGGCTATCGATAGAAGTTTTCTTCCCTGCAGGGGTGCACCAACTTACCCAACACGCTCGATTAACTCCGGCCGGACACACTTTCCTGGGTCATGCCCGACCTCGGCCAAACGACACACCGCAACCCTACCTAGAGCTCAGCAGAGAGGTCCCCGTCGGTCTACATCCTAAGCGCTCAGAGGTCTTGGGCCATCGCCCTGTGAACTCCGAGTCGTTGCGTGCAGGGGGAAGCCAGGCACCAGGGGGCGCCGGTCCGTCCCGGCCGCAAGGCTGAACTAGACGTCTGACAGAGCTTTCGGCTGATGCTACGATGCAGAACGCCCATACTATGCCCACATGATGGTTAGTGCTATCAGGCCAGAGGCCTGCTCGGATCAAATATCCAAATCATTAGTGGACTAGGGGCTTGCGGTAACGAGCAGAGACTCACGAAAGATGTGACCCCGTCGCCCCATCTCGAGGACTTGCGGCAAGGGCCATGAATGCCCGGCCACGCCTCGTATTCACCACTCGGGCACCACACAGGCAACCCGTCTTCACATCACACGCGGGTACCCCTCAGGGTCGACCCGCCTTCCAAGTAACAGTGTAAAGTCCAATTATCCGTGTGTCCATAACATCAGGGGAATCCGAGGTATTACCCTTGTTGGATTCCTACTTGATGTATCCGTCAAGGTGAACTCGGAGGAATCACCCTCGCTGGGTTCACACTTGAGGTGTTGTACGACGGCGTCGTTATCGGAAGCGGTGAAGGAGGAATCACCCTCGATGACCACGACCGAATAGCTACTCTACAGAGTTAACATCAGAAGTGCTACAAGAGGTTTCACCCTCGGCACTCGATAGTAACGCTGCAGTGTCGTTACAACTAAGGGGGGTGATGTGCGGTGTCGGGGCCTGGTCTTCAATCCCGTTGATCGGGTCTTCGGATAATCCAGCGGGGCGGTCGGGACTAGTGGGGTCACTGATAGGTCTCTACCCAGCCTATACTAAGCAGTTTAGGATATGCATGTAATTATCAACAGCAGGTTACAATAAACAGGCTATGCATCAGAATAGGTAAAGCAGTAGCAGCAGCAATTCTAATGCAAGCATGAGAAAATAGAATGGGCGATATCGGGATGATCAAAAGGGGGGGCTTGCCTGGTTGCTCGGCGGCAAAGGCAAGGTCGTCAACGGTGTCTTCGGTCTCCGGAGCTGCGTCGGTCTCGGGGACGACATCGGGGTCTAACGAGAGAGAAGAGGGGGAAGAAACAGTGAATACAAAGCAAACAAGTGCATGACATGTCAATAAGCAGAGCTAGCGGTGTTCTATCGTAGTGCTAAGTAATCCCGACGAAGGGGAAAAACGTCCGGGAAAGTATTTCCAGTGTCCGGCATTTCGGACAGACGAAAAGAGGGGAACGGTTGCATGTTCGGATAGTTAGAGACGTGTGGCGGACGAACGGACCGCATATTCGGATTCGTCCCGTCGTTCTGAGCAACTTTCATGTACAAAGTTTTTCGATCTGAGCTACGGATTATTTTATATGATTTTCTAAAGATTTTAGCAATTTCTGGAATTTAATTAATCATTTAAATTCGAATTATCCAAAACAGTGTTATGCTGACGTCATCATGA
This sequence comes from Thinopyrum elongatum, assembly GCA_011799875.1. Taxonomy (NCBI): domain Eukaryota; kingdom Viridiplantae; phylum Streptophyta; class Magnoliopsida; order Poales; family Poaceae; genus Thinopyrum; species Thinopyrum elongatum. The sequence continues at coordinate 378,492,924 of CM022297.1, forward strand.
TGTCAGCATGACATCAGCAGCCTGTTTAGTTAATTAACAGTAGTTAATTAGGTTAATTAAATCATTAAGTTAATTAAACTTAATTAGTTATTTAAACAGAATTAATTAGGTTAATTAATTAGTTAATATTTATTTCACTTTTAAAATCCTTTTTTTTCAATTTGTTTTTCGTTTCTTGTTTTTTAAAGGGGCGGGCCCCATCTGTCATAGGCCCAGGGGGCCATATCGGGCGCCGGGTTAACGGGGCTGCAGGCCCGGGCGCCACGGGCGCGGGCGCCGAACGCGGCCAGCCGGGCATGCCCAGGCGGGGGGGGGGGGGGGGGGGGCGAAGGAGCTGTGGACGGCGGTGGTAGGTGGCGAGCGGGCGCGGGGTGCAGGCACAGCTGTGGCGCAACGGGACTGCGACGCGGCCCGCGTGGAGGCAGCGGCAAAGGGGGTCGGCGGCGGCCAGAGCTAGCGGCCAGGGGAGGTGCGCAGGCCGGGGCGTGCGAGCGGCTCAGGCGGAGGCCAGGAGCGGGCCAGGGTGCGCCGGGCGCAGTCGACGGAGGGCGCGCCCGGGCGCGCGTGCGCGAGCGCGAGCGGGGTGAGGCGAGCGCGGCAGCGGGGTCGCGGGCGCGAGCGGGCCAGGCGGGGTGCGGTCCAGCACCGGGGTGCGCGGGCGGCGTGGTGACCGAACGGCTGGCGCGCGGACGCAGCGCGCGGCTAGGAGGGTGCGGCTACGGGCGGTGAGCGCAGGCAACGCCGGAGTGCGAGCGAGACGACGGCCAGGCGCGCGAGCTCGCGATGTGTGCACGGGGACGGGGGAAGATGAGGGAGGCAGCGCCAGGGCTCACCCCCGTTGTAGATGAACAAGGGGTCTGCGAGGCTCGAGGGAGCGGCCTGTGGAGGAGGATGAGGAGGTGGTCCGGCGTGGGGCGGCGAGGCGACGAGCGACGAGCGACGGCGGCGGCGTCGGGCAGTGGCCCGATCCCGATCCAGTTTTGGATCAGGTGTGGGAGAGACGATGGCGTAGCGTGGGGGGGGGGGGAGTGAGGGTGTCGGGTAGGTTAGGGTTTGGGGCAGGGGTTATGTAGGCCGGGGGAAAGCTGGGCCGGCCCGGCGGTCCAGCTGGGCCGTTTGGCCCAGAGGGGGGGGGTTCTGTTCTTTTTCCTTTTTGTTTTCTTCTTTTCTTTTCTTTTTCTCTTTTCTCTGTTTTGCAAATAGTTAGGCACCCAAATGAATTTTATAAAATATATAAACTGGTCCATAAATTACTGTGCAACATTAGTCACTGCTAGAAATTGGTTTGGTGTCCATATCTTTTTACTTGGATTTTATTTAATTTGAAAATGATTAAATAGTGCTGTTTTGCTGTTGTTCCTTGATGTTTGAGCCCTTTTCCAATTCCAATAAATGTTGCAATCATTTTTATAAATGCTTTGAGAATATTTGCAACATGATGCACATTTTAGTCTTCAGGTTTGGGCAACTTTTATTTTCCACTTTAATTTTAATTTGAATTTTTAGTTATGAGTTGAATGCAAATGATGATTAGGCACTGATAATCATGATGACATGGCATTATCAAAAGTGGGATTACTGTAGCTTAATACATGGGGTGTTACACATTTGACCCAACTCGGTCAGACTGAATAGATGAACTCGGTGAGACCGATTTAGTTCAAAATGTGAACGTTAGGAATCTCGGTGGGACCGACTGAAACAACTCGGTGGGACCGATGTGCTAGGGCTTAGGGCAAACATCAACTCGGTGGCACCGATTGCATCATCTCGGTGAGACCGAAGTGAAGCAATAAGGCAACAGAGCGAATGTCAAGCCAACTCGGTGAGACCGATTGCTATTTCGGTGAGACTGAAATAATTGCAACATGCAACAGAGAATTGGCAAGGCCATCTCGGTGAGACCGAGATCTGTATCGGTGAGACCGAACTGTTAGGGTTTATGGCTGTGGCTATGTCATATGAACTCGGTGGCTTCGGATGGAATGAATCGGTGGGGCCGAGTTGGAGTTTGGGATTTTGACATATTTGGAATGAGAAAGTGGTGGAGGGATTTGGAGCAATATCACTAAGCATTTGAGCAAGCAAGCCATTAAGCTACACCTCATCCCCTTTTAATAGTATTGGCTTTCCTATGGACTCAATGTGATCTTGGATCACTAAAATAAAGATGAAGAGTCTTGAGCTTTTGTCAATATGTGTCGTTAGCATTTTGAGGGGTCCACATCTCTAGTCCATGCCATGTCATTCATTGAACTTTCTGAAATATTAAACTTGAATGGATATTCGTTCAATGAGCTATATGTTATTATAAATTACCAAAACCACCGGGGAATTAGTTGCACTTTCACATGGCTAGCTAGAATGATGTTCAGCGCACTTGTCACTCCCGTGCCTCTGCCATCTGGATCACCCTTGGTGTCAAATTCTCTTCAATTTTAACCATCGATACTACTTCCCAAACCAGTGAGCCAGAGCTAGGAATCCAAACGGCGGACGCTCGTACTCCCTCCTTCCCAAAATATAAGACGCGATTGACTTTGCATGGTTTTTGATGCACGACTTTGACCGCTAATATATACCAAAGTACAGACGCAAAACAATTTTAGCGGACGTACGTATGGCATCGTCATATTTGTCTTTCAAAATAATTTTATTTCATATGTCTGTATACTAATTTTATAGATATATAATACATGAAAATCATAGTCAAAGTTGTGTAACGAAGACTTAAAATGTCAATCGGTGCCTTATATTTTTGGAAGGAGGGAGTATATCTTAATCCGGGCTTTCAGAGAGCGGTTTTGTTCACAAGACACACATATTTGAAGATGATTTTAGCCACACAAATTTCATGTGCCAATATCTCGAAAACCAATTGTATTTCATTACTTTTAAGAATTTCTATGCCACGTGGCAATATCTTGAAAACCTATTTACAATCTGACTTTATCATATTCCGTCATTTGTAGGTTTTCTATGAAGGCGATGTTTCACTTTTAAGTGACACTTCAAAGAAGTTATCTGCCAAGACAATTCCTCGGGTTTTAGATTTGGACCATTATAACATTGACGTCAAATTTATCAGTTTTTTATCTCAAAAATTATTTCGAATTTTGATACGATTTTTTGTGACAAGATATATTGATGTTGTGTCGATGTGCTAGATTTTTTTTCAGATTTTTAAAATGTTTTACAGTATTCAGTGCACCGGTAGCACCGCATGTGTGGCTGCGCCAGATGCATTCCCGGGGCAAGAGGCTTGGGAGGGGGGGGGGGGGTTTCAAAGTTTCATACTGGGTAGAGCATGGGCTCGGCTTCTGAGATAATTCGTAAAGGACAAAAAAATACAATTTAAAAGCATGCTTCTTTGGGTGCACATAAAATTTTATGAAAAGAAATTTAGGGTACATTATTGCTTACATATTTATTTTTTGAACACAGTACAGACGCAAGCGCTCATACATACGCGTATACACTCACCCCTATGAATGCACACACGCACACCCTATCCCTATGAGCATCTTCCAGACTAAGTCGGCATATCATCTTGAAATTTACAAAGTCACCGTAGGCGCCTCGTCGTCGACGGGAACGTCTCCTTCCACTGAAAGCGCAACGCCGGAAATTCTAAAATAAATCCGTAAATAATGCGAATACCAGGACTTGAACACTGGTGGGCTGGGGATACCACTGTCCCTCTAACCATCCAACCACAGTGTACAAAAAATTATGTAAAGAAATTTCATGGTAGTGCATACATATTTTTTTAAGCATCCATTTTTGTACATGTTTGTCCATACACAAAAAAAAAGTTTACATGCACACAGAAGATCGGAACATACATGTTTGTAAAAAGATCAGATATATTATATTTTAAACATTTTACGAGTGTATTGTTCAGTCTGAGGAAGACATATATTCTTCCTATCAAAAAAACTAGATCAGGATCGCGCCTTGGCGCGAGGATGCCAGTCCCAACGATGTGGCCAAGCAGGTAATGGTCAAGTTAGGAGGAAGCCAGGCTTAGCGTACGTATTCAACCAGGATTACAAAATAAAAGAAGGAAGAAACATTCACATGTAATAGGAGCAAGACACCATCGCAAGACACCATCGGATGATACCAAAACTGTAGTACAACACATCTCCATAGCCACGAGAACGATAGTACAACACATTTGAACGATGCAATGTTCATATACAGGATCGGCAACGTGCCTTAGCGCGAGGTGTCGGTCCCAACGATATGGTCAAGCGGTGGAAGAGCAAACGGCATAATGCATTTGTATGAAGGCAAGTTTAGCACATGTAACAGGACAACCGATTAACGATTATCGGGTTCAGGGGTAAGAAGAAACATTCACTTTCTACCAGAAGAGTAGCGTCATAAAAACTAACCCTTCCCAGAAGCAAGGCAACATCCAATTCAGCACTGTCATATGATTACAAAAGCTAATTAGCTACCATTAAGTTTAGTAATACGAGCAGGAGCATAAGAGAGCAAAAGCCAACAGTGGCAATGGAGCTGAAAAAACTACAAAGTCATAGTTAGGCATACAACAGATAGCTTGGTTCAATTGCCTCCATGAGTGCCATTCCATTTGAGATGTGACGTCAAAAATGACCAACAAAATATCAACGACGTTTGTCCTGCTTCCAGAGCCTCTGTTTTATGCCCATCAAATTTGGCAAAATTTCTCATAATTCATAAATATATCACTTAAATATGAAAACTGATACATGCACACATATGTAATGAAATTAAACTTGACTAATGCAACAACAGAGTGAAAGTCCCATGAATATGAGGAGAAATGTTACAAATGTTCTGCATCCTTTTGACACTACCAATCCAAAGTGATTATTTCTATGGGCAATTTTTTCACAAGCTCTATTTAAATTATGTGTTTGATGAATATCAATGGCTCTGAACTGTACATGACCATAAGAAGTGCATACATGGATCGTTTTTCCTTAATAATATGATATAAAAAATCCTTGATAAATAAAGTGTATCTATGTCAATAGTACTCCCTCCGTCCCGAAATATTTGTCGCAGGGGACAGAAATTTTGAACTAAACACCATTTTTCAATTACATCCTTATACAATTCAAAAGTTGGTGATCCGATCCTCCCTCTCCCTCGTGATCCCCTCCCTTGCGTCGTCGCCTCGACAGCTCACCGCCGGCTCCAGGCCTCTGCTCCTCCCCACAGATCCAAGCCTCTGCTCCTCCTTGCAGATCGCCCTAGGCATTGCCCCCAGGGAGCGCGCAGGCCTCTGCTCCTCCTAGCAAGCTCAAGGCATGGGGAAGCAGCAGCAAGGGGCAACACCTTGCCGCCCTAGGTTCCTCGCACAGCCTCCCCAGGCTCCAGGAACCGCAAGGCCATGCTCCACCGCCAGAACGCCTCCATCGCACGAACCAGCATGAATCCATGAACGAATGGGCACATGTCCAAATGATGCAAAGCTTGAGCACGCAAGAGTCACCAAAATTGTGTGCATTGTGAACTGAATTAAAATTCAGTTGAGGTACTCCAAATACATTCGCGCAGTACAAAGAAACCATGAGCAGAATCATGAGATGATGGCACTACATACTGTATCAAACATTTGTTGATATCGAACTTGTTTGGGGTACTCAAACATTTAAATTTGAAGTTACTGTGAATCAAAGTTCAAAAAAGCGCTAGGCGTTCATTATGCATTTGGCCACCTACTTGCGCTTTTACAGCTTAGGCGTGATTAGGCGAAATTAGGCGCAATTTTAGGCATATGTACTGTAGCGTGAAGGAATAAGCTAGATGGGCTGGCCTAGCCCATTAAACCCCAGGCCCATCTTCCTATTCTCCTACTAAAGCTTTCGTATGGTGCACAGTTGATAGAAAATCTAGGTTTCATCCTCATGTCGCATCTCTCCCTCGTCCTCTCTCCCTTGCTGCATGATGCCGCCTCTCTCCCTCTTCCTCTGTCCCTTGCTTAAACCGATGGTAGCCATCCAGTAAAGAGATCCCAACAATCTAGTAAAAAGCTATCTATGGAAGCTTTAAGTACATCATGGCTCAACAACCAGTTTTGAGTTTCTTCTTGTCATCGACATCGTTATTTATTAGCTACCAGCAGGGTAATTTAAATAATACAAATTTATATAATTGTTAAAAGATAAAATACTCTAGTAAGATAAGATGAAAAGGATGAATGAAGCAATCTACAGAAGGCAGCTACCACAGATCATCACAGCAATTCATACCATAACCAAATTAGGTTGCAGCATGATTTCAGTGTTGCACCATGCAAATTTCACATAAGATTAATTAACCATGCCGATGCATTGTCAAAGGCTACAAAGCATATAGACTTAGATTTATAAAAGGGGTCGAGTTCATGCTGTTTTGGAAAGTTCACTGCCCATCTCCATAGTACGCAGACACAGAGGAATTATTTCAGTTTGAAGCACTAACCCAATAACTTCAGAATCGTCAACCTACATATATCAAAACAAAGCAACAAAAATACTCTTATGATAAGCAAATCGGATATCCAAAAGAAGAAACAATATAATTTCTAACAAATCATTAGCCTATTTGGTTCAAAAATAACAATTCTTGTTGGGTTTCCTGGGATCCAATCCCAACCAGTCCATTTGATTAAAATGACTGGATTACTGGAATGAGAATACCAAAAGAACAAGATATAGTCTACAAAAAAAAAGAATACAACCAATCCCCATGACTGTTTTCCCCTTTGGTTCAACCGTTTCACCATTTAAAGCAAAAATCTATATGGATCATCCATTCCTAGTTTGCATAAGTATCTAGTTTTAAATTACCTTCACAAGAGCACCAATAACACCCAAGCTAGTAAGCCTCAAGTACTCAAAAGGTCTGGTCTTGCTGGTAGTATTCAGGAATGGGTACATGTACAGTGGGATGTGAGCTGCAAAGGAAAAGGAAGAAGACTCAATTATTAACCACTGGTAGTTAAGATTTACTTATTCTGTAAAGTCACCAAAATGAGGAAAGCTTTTTAATTATAAACAATGGAAATATTTGAGACTTGGCATAGAAACAGTAGCGCTGATATTGATTGCATCACCAAGGTCACAGCTTTAACAGACACCAGAAGATATATACAGATCCCCCGATTCGCCACCACAAATCCGACCCTTAAGCATCCACCAGACAGCTACAAACGCGAAATTTCCTCGACAGGGAGGGCTAGATGGAAGCGCAGGGTTCTCCGCGGCAGGAGGGTGGGGGGAGGAGGAAACGACCTTGGAGAGCTCGAGGAGGGCGTTCTCGTGCAGCTCTGGGTCGCAGAGGTCGAGCACGAGCTGCTCCGCGGACACCATCTTCCGGTCCTTCCCTCCAGCTTGGGAAGGATGTGACAGGGATGTCAATGTTTCATATTGTGCTCCTCCACCTCCAATATACATGAACCTGAATTACATAATGCAAAGAAACAAAATCGTAATTAGGCCATCCAGCTGAGAGTTAAACAGATGAGTGTGCAGCAATAATCTTGGAAAAACAACAAAAAATTTCAGCTAGAAGAACCAGATTATTTGACAACTTAAAATGTGTTACATATATGTCTTTACCGTCTTTCTGAGATACTCTACATTCATGCATCGAAGTGGAAATTGAACTACCTGTTGGTCAAATAATTCAGAAGATGATTAAATAAATAAGCATCTACAGATAAGATGCACGAATGGAGTTGGACAGTAGGGTACTACTTGCAGTGATGATCTGCATAATTTTTTGCGGACCACACTCTCAAATGGATTCTTCTTTATTCCAATGATAACAGTACCACCTGAATATTTTTTGTCGTAGTTATAGAAAGATATTAAAGTAGTATATCTGACCATCAAAATAAAAGAGTGGTATCTATATGTTCTATAACAACCTTGGGCATATTAAGCCACAAGAAGCCATTCGAAATTAGTACAATAAGCATATAAAGATCTCACTCTAGAATATATTCTTTTTTAATCCAATGGCGACTTTCTATGATCACGGATCACCTGCATAATTTTTCAGGCACTTATAGGAAGGTATTAAAATAGTATGTTTGACCATCAAAACAGAACAGTGGTATATATATGTTCTGTAACAACCTTGGGCATATTAAACCACCAGAAGCCATTGTAAATGCATGCAATGAGCATATAAAGACCACATTCTAAAAAAAAAATTAATCCAATGGCAACATGCTATGATCACCTGCATAATTTTTGTGGCACTTATAGGATGATATTAAAATGGTATGTTTGACCATCAATGAACTAACAAAACAATGGTAACTTATATGTTCTGTAAAATTAACTTAGCTATCAAATTAACAGATACATGACTATCTTCCTAAAAAATATGAACCCGATATTATTAACTAAACTATGGTTCAAATGTCCACTCCTCAAAAAAATCAGTATCAGTTATCTGGAATTAAGGAATCAAATGGTAAAACGGTAACAGGATAGGTGATATTGAGGAGGTTGATGGTGAGTTAGGTTTAGCGGGTGACCTTGATGGAGTTAGGTGACAGGCTGAACAACGTCATTGTTCGGCTCCGTGGTAGCCTAGGCATAATGGCATCGCCTTCCTCATGCGCGGAGGCAAGCTATAAATTGGTAAGTCAACCAATTGTATCAATCCTTAAAATACCAAAAAGAGTTTGATTTCTAAATATACTTCATTCATGACACATTGCTAACCATTTATACAACAACCTACATACATAGTTATGCTAATCCACCATCCAAGATTACGCCACAATGCAAAACAAATTATCTTTATTTTGGGATCCAGTAGCTCTGGAGGACTGCACCTCTCCCCTTGGGATCCATCCCCCTGCAAGTGCAAAAAATAACTCAATGCAATAAGATCATAAAGAAAGTGAGCTCCGTTGTCCGAAAGATAAAAGAAAGTGATATGCTTCTGAAAACACTCATGCCATTATTCTCCAGCATAAATGAAGTATACATCTTAATCATGAAATGAACAAATATTTATCTTGACGCACTAACATAACAAACACTTGTTATTCTGATCCAATATAGGCAGAGTAATTATTTCGTACTTGGTGTCAATTGCCAGGTGTATTCTATCTGAACGTTAAACTATATGAATTAACTCGGCATATACATGTGATGAAATGCTCTCTTTCTCACTGATGTGATGAAAGTCAGTAATTATACATAGTGGCAGAAAACATACTTATGGAGGCCGTCATTAAGCATCTGTAACTCAGGGTATGACCACTCCACAACCGTTGGACCTCCATACTTTAGGCTCTGGCTAGAATCCAGAATCATGTTGGGTGAAGCAGTGGATACAATCGTCGAAGGTGTAGTGTTTAACATTGCCAGATTACCATTTATCCCACTGGAAGTGTCCAGGCAGACAGGCATGGCTCCCGGCTCACTGGTGATTGCACTCGTCTGAAATGAAACCACATGTTGGTCGAAGAATGAATGCGGAAACATGCCGTAGTGGTTAGGATCTGTTGACATCTGCATGCCAGACGAAATTTGGTGGTCCGGCTACAGCCTCGCAAACACTTGACCAAGTTAAGGAAGAACACTTGATTTTTCTACCCAACTTTCTTCTGCAATGAGGGGACAAATGGTGTAGCACGTTACATCTCCATAGTGGCGCATCAATGGTGAACTCGGCATCCAGGGCTCCACAAACACATGAGAGTAATCATGGATGCCATCCAAACTACAAGATAATGTCCAAAGCTTTACTGAAAAAAGGCCACTCCTCTTCTACAAACAGTACCCATATTTGAGAAGCTTGCAGACTACACTTTCTGCAGAAAAAAATGAAGGTATCAATCTTATTATTATTGCTTCTACATAATACAGCAATACACAAAACTACATGAAAGTTAAACTAATGCAGTAAAAAACTTTGAGCTTGGAATGGTAGTTACTATAACAAGGAAAAAGACTTTTAGCTGCATGCTAACAGCACAAGAAAAGGAAGCTAACAGCCTGGAGAGTAGCACTGAATGATCAGTCATCTATTTTGAATTAAAGCTCAACTCAACTATTATGCTCTTATTATATTTAGCAGCATGTAGAAAACTTTGATGTGACGATGACAAGGAATGCATGACCAAAGTTCAAATTCTTGTTACAAAACTTGAGGTCGTCAGATATCTAAAACCAGTGATGGAGCAGCACCTCACGGTCACGGCAGAGATAAAAATTACTTGCGCATTTCAGACAATGGGAATTATCCAGCAGCTCTGAAGGACTGCACCTCTCCCCTTGGGATCCATCCCCCTGCAAACAAACAAATCGACATATGTAATAGAATCTCGAGCGGATGAACACACACACACACACACACACAGAGAGAGAGAGAGAGAGAGGAGGGGCTGTGGAGATAACGCTCACCACTGCCTTCATTTCCCTCAACATGTTTACCTGTCAAAACACGAGAGTTAGTAAGAGCAAATTAGCTGTTGCAGCTCGCAGGATCACCAGTAAGCCTGTACTGTTTTATTTACCGACACTATTAGTGAAGCAAATAAATTCAGAATTAAATGATTGTGAATCTAAAAGTTCATTATTTATAAGATGGCGATGCACATAGAGTTCGTAGCATGTCTAACCCATGTGACAGGGTCCTAAAGTATTACAGACTTCAGTTCATGGCGAGGAACTCTGGAGTAAAAACCAACTGCCTCCTAAAGGCAGTTTTATGCTGATGAGAAATTCCAAGGAAAGAAACTAAGAATGACATTAGCATATGACGATGACAGTAAAGTTTTACTGATGAACAAGAATTCATAGGAAATACAATGTTGTTGGGACTAATTCAAATCAACAAAGTTCATCCACATGATCAGATGGTTCACAATCCAGGAAATAATGAGATTTATGTATCATAGCAAAACATTCTCCGCAGTTGATTGAGCATAAAATAATCTACACTGGAAAAGGGATTCAATACAATGGTATGGAAAAAGAATGATAGAAACAGCATATCTCAATGGACAGTTGTGAATTGCCCTGGATATGAAATACACACAGGATATTCTATTTATGTAACTGAGCCAAGGCAAAATCAGTTTGCAAACTCAGCACCATTTACCAGCATTGCCAAACATTAGGTCATTCTCATGAACTCATATGGCCTATCATACAGTCATCAATTCCAACATTCAGTTATGGCAGTGGTTGAACATGTACAAATATGCGTCCTTATTAAGCTGCTTCATAGGTTCGGGCGCACTCTAAACGTGCAATTGCTGAATATAATAAGCAAGTCGCAGAAACCACGGATGATGTGACGCACCTCACGCATACAGAGCGGCCATTTACCATCGTAGAGCATCTTGATCCTCTAGCTCTGGGACAAACTTCCCCATCCTTAGACTCTGATGCATGGGGGCCCTTCACGTCCGAGTGAGCCTGACATCTGGGAGCTGCAGTTCAATTGAAAGTTCAGACGAACGCAGCAACATGTTCCGATCTATGAGATGCGAGTATGCCAGTCGAATGGGCACATGGAAGCGAGGGGGCAGGAGGCAGGCTCGCTCACCGTACAGCGAGGCAGGTCGTGGGGCGGCGGAGCCCAACCGCCCTCCCGACGGCGAGCCAGCGAGCTCGCCATCGACGCCTTTCGCCCTGAATCGCCAGGGTGCAGCGGCCGCGCGAGCCGTGCCCCTCGGTGACCTCAGGCCGGCAGCAGGCGGCGGCTCGACCTTCTAGATCTGGTCGGCTCGACTCGCACGGAAATCTTAAGTGAGGAGCAGGACGACGACGACGAGGCAAGCTCGTGCCGGATGGGGACGACATGGGAGGCGGCCGGATTTGACCGGGAGACAGCCGCTGGGCTCCTCGTGCGCGTATCGGAGGCGGATGACCTCAGGTCGTCTTCCCGCCCTCTCGTGCGGTGCGTCTAGGGAGGAATAGGAGTGCAGCGGCTTCGCGGTCGCGATGGAGAGAAGAGACATGGTTGGGAGGGTGGGGCAAGGGAGGTGAGGAGGCAGGCGTGGCGCCGTGGCGGCGCGAGGGGGCGAGGGGACGAATGCGGGAGGGGGGAGGAGGACGAATGGGAGCACGAAGAGGCAGCAGTCACCCTCCCTCGTCTCATCCAACCGCGGGCCAACCAGCGACCAACACGCAATGGGCCGACACGTGAAAAGATGAAAATGCCCTCGGGCGGACACCGAATTCACACGCGGTGGCACAAGATCTTTTGCCGCGGGAGCTAACTATCCATTGCTACAGGGTCTCCGGACTGATCCGGCGGCCCAGATCGTCCGGGAGCTTGATCCGATGGCCAGAATCGCATCAAGAAAAACGATCAGACGGCCAGAATTCGCTAATCGCTGAGAGAGCTCGGGGGCTGCTTCGTTTCTTATTTCTGGATATGCTGCATTTTTTCGGGTTTGAACTGGGCCGACGCTCGTGCCGAAAATCTAGCCCATACCCCAAGATGTCAGACCGAGCCTCCTGGGCCGAGCGAGCTGGGCTATCGGGCTTGGCTGGTCATGAAAAGAGCACGATGGCGCGAAAAGCTTCTTGTTCTCGCCTAATAATAAGAAAACGCCTGAGACAGTGCAGCTGTTTCTTCGCCGGCTTAGCCCGGACGTATGGATATCAAACCCTATGAGGCTATGTCCATGGCTCAATCCATCCAATGCCCCGAACCTACGTACTGATACGTAGAAATGTTTACTTCTTTTTCTAGCTGGAATATCACTTTCTTGATACACTATAGACTGTGCGCAGTGCAGTTCGTATCCAAATCCACGGTCCATGCATCTGTCGTTCTCGCCTTATTAATTTGCCCGCCAAACTGGTTGGACCTGGACCGGCTTGCGAAATCGATCATGGCGCCGTTGCTATCACCGATCCAACAGCAGCAGATTACAATACAATGATCAGCTGAAAGCGAAAGAGAACCTAAAGTGGGGGTACGTGGTTGGTGTTTTTGGACGGATGATTGGATCCCTCGACGATAGGGCACTCGTGCAACGCTAACCCCACTTTCAGTACCATTTCTAGCTGGAATTTTTGGACCTCGAGTTCGCAGGCAATACTGCCACTGCTAGTAGTTGGCCAGCCCTGTCCGACATAATTAGGGATATAATTAGATGTACTATTGCTCGGTTGTTCAGATTAGTTTCACGCACATTGGTTACTGAAGAAACATTCAGTCGAAATCGTTAACAGTTTAGCTAGTCCATGTATCTGGATTACTTTTTTTTTTCAAACAGAAGGATTACCCCCGGATCTGGATTCCTATTGAACCTTTCCATGAATTTAGCCTTTGCTTCCGTCTGCACTTAAGCAGGACGACAATAAGGCTTCTCAAGTTCTGTATCGTCACTTAGTTTTCTGTACCGAACTGACACTTATTAAATCAGTTTTCTTGGTCGAGTCATGCACTCAATATTACTTACGGCAATGTCTCTTTCTTTCTTGTGTCATGTCATCATCAGCTTCTCCTCCTTAATTGTTCTTTCGCGAAAGATTCCACGTACAGCTTTCTAGTTAATCGTCATGCCGTGCATCTATAATTGGCAAACCATGTGGCGGGGTACAGTCCTGAAGCACACGCCCCACACGCATCACGTACGGTCCCGGAATCGCTTTTGTCAGCTAGCTCTGACTAGCACGCGGGCCCTATTGCTAGCTAGATCCATTCAATGCTTGATCAAAGACTATGATAATACTCTGCATCCGCCGTAATCATTTGCTAAGCACGCATCATGGGCTCGGTGGACACTAGTGCGATCTAGATTAACCTGAAAATGGGGTATAAGAACCTGATTTTTCATAATATCTAGTGCATGCTACGTAGTAGATCAGATAGCCGTTGGAGGCACACTGAGTGCTGACCCGGCCAAGGAATTTTTTGCGTAAACATTACAAATTGTGCCGTTGCTAACAAATCATTGCTTCTATAAAAGATCATCGCGGAGCCCAAATCAAGTTATACCACACCGTGACACCACTTTGGATCTGCAATTTAACAATAGGCACAGTCTCGTCCACTTCCCAAAAAAAGAAAAATAGGCACGGTCGACCCTCTCGTTACGTTAAGTTTATCATTGCCTCTCAAACTCCGCGCGTCTTGTTTCTTATCCTTCTCATCCTTGTCCAGCTGATCGGCGGCGACCTCCATGGCGGTGTCGTCCTCGTCGTTCTCACGGCGAGCAGCACATAGCTCGGACGATGTCGAGGGGAAGGGGAGGAGCGCCAGTGGCCATTTGGAATTGAAATGTTATCCATGGCGGGAAGTTATTTACCAGTGAGGTACTCACATTTTGTGCTCATCCCATTGTTACATTGTAGGCATGTATGGAGCCTTCTAAGGGCACTTGCACTCTGGACCGTCCGATTGAGTGTCCAAACGAATCCGGCCCGTTAGATCTTGAGATGAACTGATCCTGGCCGTTGGATCAAGTCTGATGTGACAATCAATGAATAGTGATTTTATTTGTCCACTCCGTGATTTTGATCGTATCTCTCTAAACTGTGGGGTCTGGCAATCGCGGGCCGTGCCTGTCAGACCGTGGCTGGGACTACACCCGGTGTTGGCTTTCTGATGTAGAGAAATCGTGCCATCGCCGGTGATTTTGGCCTTCCACCGAGGGCATCATTGGAATTTCGCGGGTTGGTATATAATACCATCACCCCAGGTTTTCTCCCCAATCAAACCTAGCCGCCACACAACCCCGTCTCCGTCCCTTTCACCTGCTCCTCCTCCACAGCGCCGCCGCCGCCCCGCCCGCCTCTCCTTGCGCGCCGATCTCCCTCTCCTCCTCAGCGCCCCCCCCCCCACGCCCACCTCTCCTCGCGCCGTTCTCCCTCTCCCTCGACGCGTCCCTGCTTCTTTCCTCCCCAGTTTCTATCCCAAGCTCGCATCGTTGCCGCTGCTACTCGACGCCGCCGCCATGTTCGCCTCACCTCAAGTGCCCCGCCGCTCTCTTCTGCGCCCGTGTTCTCTTTGCTGCCGGCCGTGCTTGCGTGATTGATTCCATTCGCCGTTTTGCAGGTGGACCAGGACCTGAGCGATTTGTTCTACTCGTCGCTCGCCGTCGTCTTTGCATTAGTCGTGCAATGGAAGAGGTTCGTTCTTGCTCCACTTTTCTAGATGCTTTTACTGCTCACTGTGTGCGGTGTTGTTAATCATTTAGGTTTGTTCTTTTGAGCCGTGCATGGGTGTGGTTAGGGTTTGATTCTGCTTTCTAGATCCAATGATGTGGTATTGTCTGGGGCCGTTGTTAGGTTATGCTCTTCTCTGGACCATGGTTCAACACATGGGCGGAGCCAGCGCCCGGCGACCCTGGGCACTTGCCCGGGCTCGCTCGCTGGGGACTGCGTACATACGTCATAAAAAATGGGGCAGATTCTTGGTTTACCCGGCCAAACAATATGTACGTACGTGACAAACAACGGGCTAACTAACTAGGCCTACCAAGCATCTGATTAATATTTGAGTAAATGGGCTAATTAACTAGGCCTACTAAAAGTAATGTCCAGCGGCCAGAGACTCACAGCCTAGAACAAAACAATTTACTTGAGACCGAACATATCTCAAAGAAGACTGTCACACCTCCAGATTTCATGTACTTGCCACTTTTAGCTTCCATTGAATAAAAGCATGGTAACACCCCCTAAAAAAAGAAGAATCTCAAAGAAGAAGAAAAACTTGAAACGGAACAGGAGCAGTCGCAACCCTGTTCGTTACTTCGGCTGTTCATTTCTGAAGTATCCTCCAGACGGATTGGCGGCAATCGCGGGTTAACCAAGGCATGCGGCCGGCGGTGGCAGAGTGGATCTAGTCGTCCTCTCGTTCATAATTACTACCTCCGTTTTTAGTGGTAAAAAACGTTTTACATTATGGGACGAAGAGAGTAGTTAAGATTACTAACTAATTTAGAGATTAATAGGGCCTAAATTTTGAGGTCAGGCACTAACGAATTGGCAATTGGGGATGATCATGACTTCACTAGCCTTTGGTTTATGGATATGTTCTATACATTTAATTTATGTGAATTACAAATCCTTTTTGTTTTTGCTTTGTAGTTTCTTCTAGAATGTTTTGATGGAAATTTAGATAGATATAATTTTGCTGGAAACATGACGAGTTTAATTCCATGACTTCTGTTGTCAAATCTCAACTTTATTTTTCTCTTTGACATTGAGTATTGATCACTGTTCAAGAATTATTCCGATTAATCAGTTAACGGGCCAGTTAATCGCTAGTCGTAGGGTGACCGAATCGAATAGCACATATTCATCGTGTTAACTTGTCAGGCCAATTAATTGGCCTGTTAGACTGATTAATCAGTTGTTAGGCCAATTAATCGCTGTTGACCCATTAACTTGTGGGCAGAAAAAGCCCAAAGTTTGGCCCAGTAACCCCTCCCATCCCCCTCTCGCTCCTCAATTGCTAGAGTTCGACCAAACAGTAGCATATATTGGTATATGACTTAGCTGAGAGCATGAGAGTATGATATAATACATAAAAAACTAGATATATGTTGGCAATTTCTATTTAATCTACCGATTAATTCAATTAATAGGCCGATTAGCCGATTAACCGATTAATCACTACTCCCAAGCCGACCGAGCAGCTACGAGTTACCGATTTCCTGAACAATGGTATTGATACATTATTTCTTAGTTTACTTTTAAACTACGTTTCTCTGACTACTATATTAACAATTTCACTTCATTATTAATGTTTATTTGACGCTAAGAAGTTCAGTGCATTTTATATGTTGTGTATTTGAATATCGGATTGTTTGGTGTTATTTTATATGTTGTGTACTCAAACAGTCGATTTTTTTGTCCTATTTTATATGTTGTGCCCCAATTTTGAATTTCAGATTAGACGCTTAGGTTCAAAGTTTGCCCAGGCTTCACAAAATTTCTGGCTCCGCCACTGGTTCAACATGTGCTTCTCTTTTACCATTCTGTTATTGAGGCATTGATATATCCATTTCCTCTGTTTTCATGAATAATGCTTGAGCATTCTGATCCTCACTTATGTGGTTTCAAGAGAGCATATTTTTTTGTTTAGGACATGAACATGCATTCCCTGTGGTCAACACTTTCTGCAATGGGAACAACACTAACAAAAGATAATATACATTTGCTCTTTTCCCTACAATGGCCTACACTTATATTTAGATGCTCCTACTTTTTCTAGGACCCCGTTATTAAGTGCAGTATACAATAATGATAAGAATTAAGAATTAGAATTAGACTGCATTGCATATGTAGGTAAATACATCAGACTGATTCAACTATTTCTAAAACTCCATAGGAACTGCAGCATGTGGAGTGAAGATCAATGACCCATACATCATTGATGATGAAGGTATATATTTGCTACTCTGTTTATGATGGCTTCTCACGGGTCAGAATGAATTGTTTTTTAGGTAGAATGTATTGGGTTCATACAGAATGTAGATTACCATTGCTTTGTTAATGGACATGTTTCTATAAGTACCTAAAAGTTATATAAATGATCATTGCATGTTGCTGTTGGAATTAAAATGTTCTTTGGTGAATCAAAATAACATATTTTTGAGTGACTCACTGAAACTGCCATGATCCTACATTCTTAAAAAATATATAATTAGATGCCCTGTTGGGCTAGATGCTTGATGTTTCTCTTTAATCTTAAAATTGTGCTAGATGCTTGATGTTTCTCTTTAATTGGAAAATAGTGTATAAGAAACATTTCTAAGAAATTCTTATCAATGAGAAATCTAAGGGACATACGGAACCTCAAGATCTGTTCTGGACCTGACACGGAAACCTGAATTGCTGTCAAAGGAACCAGAATTATTTGCGGCTACATGTCAAGCTCCTTTCTCATAACTCTGTCATAATTACCACAATATTTTATGGGAGGACGGGAGGATATCTGCTGCAGGATAAGCTCATTATCAAAATCACTACTTGAAGTGGTTCTGAACTAACCGAATAGAACTTGCTTGCCCTTTAATGATACATGCTCCAGAATACTAATTATTGCTATAATGTAGAAGGTAAAAGGGAATAAAATGATCTCTTCCAAATGCTTCAGAACACAAATTGTAGCTATAATGTCTCTTTGCTTTGTTAGAATATCTCTTCAAGTTTAAGAGGAGCCTGGTACTATTTTTTCTGATGGATTTTCTTTATTAGTAATGCTTTATGAGGATCATAAGAAGATTTGTCTCTGATGGCTTTTCCTTGCAAGTTCCCAGCCATTCTGTTACCCTCCTCTCCTATCATTAAAGCTAGGACAGAGTTCCGCGATCAGCAACGTGAGGCGCCTCTGACAGTATTATCAGCTGGCATTCAGCGGCCAATGATGCACAATGGCACAGGTGACATCATCTTTGATTATTTTCCTGATGTTTAAAATTGTGTTGGTAGTCAGATCCTGATAGTTATGTATTAGGGCCCGTTCTGAATCTATCTAGCTTCAAGCTTCCGAAATTCTCGGAGTGAATCCTTAATTGATGCTTTGGTCTGAAACCATAGTACTGTAACTCTGCTACTGCTATATAACTCTTGAATTATCATCTTCCAGATCCTGATGATTTGGTTTTCTATAGTTCACTTCGTTTAAAACACACCATTGACCTACCGTATTTCAGTTTGCTATGTTCTCGACCTCCATGGACAGCGACAAGATACTTGAGCATGAATCGCCGGGGCCCGCATCATCTAGCAACAAAAAAATAAGGCTGCATGTTCAGGTAAAACATGCCAGCGGTACCTCTGTTTTATACAAACAAATATAATGTCCGGTTGTAACACTTGCGATCTTTACCCGTGTGTGATGCTGATTTCCTATTTTTTTGCTGTTGTTTAATTCAGACCCCCCCAACACTGTCATAATCCCAGGCAGGTGGATCTTTGATGTTATGCTGGACCATCTTGGAATTCCTAGGGCTACTTACCATCACAGGATGTACTCTCACAACACGACAAGCGTCACTGTGATGTTCTACACCTCTGTCCAGAGCAATGAGAACCAGCCAACACAGATAGTACATCACCGGTGTTCGCTCTGCAGATAGAGCTGTGGCAGAAGAATTTGCAGCTGTTGAGGCCATCTGATACATAGGAAGTGGTACAACATCAAAAGGGGTCTGTTGTCTGTTGCCGTTGGTAGGGTCTGCTCTTCTCTGGACCATGATTCAACAGGTGCTTCTCTTTTACCGTTCTATTATCAAGGCATTGATCTATCCATTCGCTCTGTTTTCATGAATAATGCTTGAGCATTCTGATCCTCACTTATGTGATTTTGCGCTTAAACTGTATACAAATAACTCACGCATTGCTAATTCCCTACTTGAAGGCTACTGCTGTGAAGGCACCTGTCATGGCAAACTTCACGAGTGAGCAAATATCAGGTTTCTGGCAAGCACCGACACATACAAGTGATTAGGTTGTCTTGGTCTAGAGCTTTTATCGCCTCTTCACAATCTAATAGAAAAAAACTTTTAACTGAATCATCATGTCGAAGATCTATTCCTATCATTACACATACTTGATATTTGATGTCATGTGTACTGCATAATGTATAGTACTCTATCCACTTATCCAGGATTCTATGATCTACGGTAATGGTGGAACTGGACTAAAAAATTCATCAGTGTCTTAGCTTTGTTTGAATAATAAGTAGAAAGTAGAAAAGTTAATTCTATAGACCAATAAAGCTGCCCTTCTTCTAAATAATTTTTAAGTTCATAATGCAGATAGCTAGGTGAAACAAACTTTACCTATTAACACTACTTCAAAACCATGGGACTGAATGTCAAAGAAATCTGTAGCTTAATCATTTGCTTATACATCATGGTTTGTTGTCTCAAATTTTTTATCTGGGATTCAAAAGTTATATATCACTTGTAACCAAAGCCCAATTCAATTTTAAATAGATATTATGGCCACCATCATCCTGCTGTCTCAAAACTGTAACTTGATGAGAACATTCTGAGCTAATTGAAGATATGTGCTTCCCCCTTTATGAATTATTATACATGCTTTAGCAGGAAAAAAGTTTTTAACTACCATGAACATAAATGGATAGCAGGATGTTAAAACTTCATACATATATGTTGTTGCTAACCGGATAATTGAACTTACCTAACTATAACATGATGGTCTCAGTCTATTTTTCAGAGTTCCGAACCTATATTAGTCATCATGAGAGTGAGATTTGTAGATTCTACCTTGAATCAGTTAACACTTTCCCTTTGTTGTACAAACTTTTTGTTCTTATGATGGTACCATGCTTACTAATTATAAGAGGTACAAATAAACTATTCCTTTGTTTGTCTAGAAATAATTTTTTTTTACTTTCTATTCATTGAAGAGGTGGCAAATCCCTTGCTACATGTACTAGGGTGATGCCCAGGTTCAGCAAAGGGTCTTTTCATGCATAAAAAAGAGAGTATATCTTCTAACTATTATCAGTGTGTAAGTGTGCGCATAGTTATTGAGTACCATGACATAATCATCCACAGTTTCATGAAATTTGAAATCCAATGTCTTTATCATATTATTCATTTTGCACTCGGCTTTCATAAAAGATAAAGGTTTGTTTTGTTTTGTTCATACGACATGTTTCGGCTTTTGAGATCAGTTTCAGGCTCTTGGTACTTTGAAGTTTATACTGCACTTCACATAAAAATACCTGGTCATATGTTATTTTATTCAGCAAAGTGAACATCTATACTGAAATAACGATGCTTTTTCCAGAGGCATCTCACCGTTCTTGATTACTGATGGAAGGATCTCCATGCCGATTGCTGTTGGGAATCATTTGCCTCTACACCGATGACCCTCTCGTGTTGTATTATACCATGAGCTACCATGCCGTCCTCCACTGACTGCTATTTGAACCTCAGTACAAATTCTTCTGTAAAAATGACTCGCATCAAGTATTTTGCACTTTCCTCTCGACTTTCTAAGTGTGGATCATACTATGTGTTATTGCTTTCTTTGAGATATATCAATGGCCATCGATTTCCTTTTATCCGCCACTGCCTTCATACCTTTCAATCTTGATATTTATATGGTGTACTACTGAGCTATCTTGGATTGGTCCTGATTGGGTTGTCATGTGGCATGCAACTAAACTTAATTGTACTGGGCCATTATTGTTATATAAGTATCTATACCTCTTTTGGTTAAGGTCCCATCAAAACTGAGGCATTATAGATGTCTAAAATTTTTTGGGTCGGTTCATGGATGGTACCTTTGTGTAACCTATATCTTGATATGTTCTATTTTACGTGCAGTGCTCAAGTTTCTTCCTTACCAGGTTGGATATGGCTACACACGGCACGGATGGGCAAGCCGCATTTCCTACCAGATTCGATACGACCGCACTCGGTAGGAATGCGGGGTGCGGCAAGCCGCACTTTCCATCTAGTAAATGATAAGCTGACGGCCATACGGATTTTTGCAGCAGTGAATGGAGCGAGTTTTGGGATGGCCCAAAACACCCAATGGTCAATGGCTCGTCCACTCCTCCCGCGTCCGTACATCGATCCTTGGAGGCTGGGAGGCGACAGGTCCGCTAGACGTTGGAGCTTGGAACAGCAACCAAGGTTCCATCCCACGTTCCGGTGGGTGAGGTGATGGAGTATTCTGGGACAGAGCAGCATGTGAGCTTTGCCTGCCCAGCCAACTGAGCCAAGCAAGCAACGAATTAGCAGCACTGCGCAGTTGCTTCTCCCGCTAATCCGACCCGAGACTCACTCCAAAACAAAACGCACACGTCCGGCCCGTGGACGGAGGCAGAGGAATCTATGGGCCAAGGAGCAAACGGCAAGCATATGCAGGGGAATGTCATGTGTGTGCCACACGTGTCATGTGTGTGCCACACGAGCAGATCAAACGTGTGAGACGTCGCGTGGATGCGTGGTGCGTCCTCTTCCCCTTGTCGGAGATCTGGCCTGACCTTACCTGATCTGATCTGATCTGAGGTATACGTACGCTGATGAGATGCAGATCGGAGGGCGCGTGCATGCATGTGGCCATACGACATGTCAACGTGCAGCCTGCGTAACTTTCTACGATCGGCCTCTCTCTTTTTCCTGATCCGTCCATGCATGCTCTCTGGGCGCGTGCGTGCATGTGGGCGTATTTACAGCGGCGGTTCTACCTGCCGTGAGCCCGTGACGTTCGCACCGCACCGCGCCGCACGGAGTCTCTGCCGTGAGACGCCGCTCCGGCCACCGTAGTAAACCTCGCAGAATTGAAGCGTCTAGGATAGGACGTACTCATTTCATGTTTGATGTAAGATAGTAAGGAGTACTACAGGAGGCAACTAATACCGCGTATAGAATTGACAGTTCAGCATGTACTCCTTCGACGTTTGATGCTTCATGCGAACATATACCAGCAGATAGAATCAGTGGCGAATCTAAAAAAAAATTGAAGGGTGGGCTCAAAGTTTACGCCGAGAAAACCAAACGCTCTTTTTAGAAGAAAAAAATCGGTTATCTCATCGTCCTTTTGTGCAAATAAACTGAAATTGTCCCATATCACTACTGGAAACATGAAGTACATACTAGGATTTTTTGAAAAAATATCAAATTTTAACAAAAAAAATTAGATTTGTTTAGCAAGATAGCCATTATCTCCAAATCCACTCGTCCAAATAAGCTGAAACTTTTCCAAATTACTCTGGAAACATGTACTATTTGCTAGAATTTTTCTGGACTTGTTGAAAAATATTAAATTTTGAACTAAATTTTGATCTGTTGACTATAATAGCGATTATCCCCAAATTCATTCGCCCAAATAAGCTGAAACTTTGAATCTGTTAGACTATATATAAATGGCAGTTGACTAACTGAGCTGTAAGGTGATGGCTACTGAACTAAGAAATTAGACAGAACCGTAGAAAAAAAAACCTGCGCCAGTCGACCGGGCCTCCTGTACTGGATTGGACGGCAGCAGAGCCGCGGAAGTCCTCCCTGGCTGACTCAAGGCTCAGGCGAGCGACGGGCGACGCCGGAGCGGCGAGCTGCAGAGGGCCCCGGGAGACGAGCTCCCCGACAGCCCGGCTCCCTCCGTCCCCCGGTGCCTCGGTTGATGAAGACGTCCGATGGGGAGGCGGGGTACGGCGTCCGGCGGCCGGCGGCTAGGTTTGGTGGCTGCTGGTCCGCCTGGTCGTGCGCATGCTGGTTAGTCACCGAATTTCCTTAGATGCGCTGGTTGCATCAGTTTTTCTGGGCTGGGCCTAACAAATATGCCGAAGCCTACTAGTAAAAATAAATTTAGTGAATTTGGAGGGTAGGCTCAAGCCTATCGAAGCCTCCCTGGTGGATTCGCCACTGGATAGAATTGACAGTTCAGCATGTACTCCTAGCCGCCCCTCCTCCTCACCCCTCCTCCTCCCAACCCTAGCAGCCCCTCCTCCTCACCCCTGCCCTCTTCCCTTCCTCGCCGCCGCCTGAGGCAGCCGCCGGGCAAGCCCGGGGCGCCAAGGATGGTGGAGGCGGGGCCTCGGTTGCCCTGCCTCTGCGTGGGGAACCCCGGATCTGGAGCGACGGCTCCATTGGCAAGGCACGGCCGGCTAGCAGCCGTGCGGGCGGTGGATCTGGCGTCCCGGCCGCGCGGGCGGCGGGATCCGGTGGTCGTTGGCGGCCGGCGGCGGCTTCTGCGGCGGTTGGTGCGCGCGATCTGGCGCCTCCCCTCCTCCCCTGTTCGGCGTGCGGGCCAGCCTGGTCGGGCCGCGCTTCCTCTTGGTCGCCGGTTCTGTATAGGAGGCGCTGCTGGTGGCGGGGATCTAGTTCGGGCGAAATCCCTGGCCGGCCATGATCGGCCGCGCCGACGGCGACGCCTGAGGGCGCCGTTCCCCTCCTTGGAGGCGTTGGTATGGACTGATCTCCTCACTTCCCCTTCCCCTAGGTCTCCCGGGCGAAAGCCCTAACTTTGTTGGGCGGCGGCGGCGCTCACAGCGCCGTTCCCTTCTTGAAGGCGCCGCTTTGGGAACCTTGGGGTTGGGTGGCGCTTGTGGGTGGTGGGCGACGGCGGTGGTGCGGCCCTATCCTAGCATGGTTTTACGTCCGTTGCTTGGAGATGGACTCGTGTAGGTGGAGGTCGTCGTCTGGCGTCGTGGTGGCGTCAATGGCGGAGGGCCTGCCAAGGCTCGCGTAGGTGGAGGTCGTCGTTTGGCGTCGTGGTGGCGTCGATGGCGGAGGACCTGCCAAGGTTGTCACCTCAATCTGCTCTGAAGATGGACCAGTGAAAGATGGCGGCGACGACACATGTGAGTGCGTCGGACCGGTTTGAGCCCCGGACCCGGCAGATGGCTCGGTCGGGGCCTCCGGCTTTAGATGTTAAGCTTAGGTGAGAGGTCTGGGTATGTAGCCCAGCTTGCACCTCTTCATCATTTGGATAGGAGTAGCGGCAGATGTTGCCAAGATGATGGATTCAGGCATATTATTGTTATACTTTGTAAAGTCCTCGAGAATAATCAATAAAATGGCCGCATGCATCTTCCAGATGCAGAGGCCGGGGGTCATCCTTCTTTTCTAAAAAAAATAAATATATACCAGCAGATAGGCGCTATGAGCTTACGTAGCTGCTGTCACGGCTAAATACGTACGTGTCGACTGAATGATTGTCGTTGTTGCGCGGCTCTGAGAGCATACGCGTGGAACAGTGGGAATGACGTACGAAGCCAGCTACCGAGCTCTTCTTCCTAATCTACGGTCGACCTTCACGCGGTCCATGGCCGCCTACGGGCGCCATAGGGAGAGAGAGGCAGACTGACAGAGGATGGGCCGCCATGGCTTCTATTTAGGTTCAGGACAAGGACAAAATAAACACTTCGCCGGAGAACATGCCCCAAACTGGAATACGGGAAAACATTCTTGTGCAAACATAATAATATAAAATAAGATTGAAGATCGGCGCAGGATGATATGCAGGAGAACACTCTGTCCGTAATAGCATGCACTTCCTAGCATTTGTTTCCATTCCCATTTCCCCATCCCTCATGGTCAATGGAACGGAGCTCAATGATTCGAATGGAACCTTTGCCACTTCGCAGATGCTCCTGCTGATTTCGAATTCCTATCCCCTCTCCAAGCAAGTCTCCAAGTCCTATCTCTAGTCTACGGAGTCCCGCCATCTATAAAAGTTGTTTGTCATTCGAGCTCTAGCTTGAAAAGAAGTGATTGTTATTTCGATCGGAAAGGGGGAGCAGTGCAAATCCTGACACTTGTTTTCTGAAAGCTTCACAAAGGTAGACATCGAGCCACACAAGATCTTAAAATAAACGGAAACGCTGGGAATTAGGAAAGGCAAAGATGAGCCCCCCCCAAAAAAACTGTATGTGATACTGCAGCACAACCACCACTATACCCGGTGGTCTATGACAGACAACAAAATTTTGAATTGGAAGAAGCTGACTACTTAAAGATAAGCTACACACTTATTTTCTAGGGAAAATGAAGATTTCCACCTTTGAGTTTTGTTTTCTTTGCTACGTGTTTCCATGCCATATTGCCATTGTAACGGTAAAAGCATTGTATCTTATTATGTAGTAGTATCAGAGATCGCAAAGACGGATTATTTTTTAATAGACATTGCAGAGATGAGGTTCCAGGAGGGCTTGATCATCCTCTTTTTGGTTATTTTTTTTCTTCCATCAATATTATGCACATCAGTAAAAGACAAATATGCATAGCAGACACCCGCCACTGAAGACAGTGTTAAGGCAGTGAAGAAGGTGCATGTAGGTATCGAATACTTAGAAAAGTCACTAATATTTTTCTCCAGAAAATCTAATCACCAAACATTCGATCCATGGTCTCAAAGAGCAAATGCTCGGTAGCCAACCAATCCGCAAGCGGGGGAGAAGGAAGAATAATAACATGGTGGCGGCTAACCGACGAGCTCGACAACGTTGGCGATGACACCCCCGAAGGCTAAGTGGTGGCGTAACACAGACGCCCACTTGGCTTAGCGGAAGAAAGGGGGTAGGTGGAGCTCGGGCGGTATCGATGCAGTGGTTTTCTTTCAGTGTTTTTATAGCCGAAAATTCGTATTGCTCACACCTAGTATAGCTTAATTTTTTTCCTACAATTCACAGTTACTTCCCCCTGTATTTATTTGTTTCTATAACCACAGTTCACATTACATAAATCCAGAAATGAAAAAAAATTACACTACCACAATAAGGGAGTGGCCAGGCTCTATCTTATCTTATCTTTATATAATATTTTTAGTATTTTAAAAAGAAAAGAAGGCTAGTAGCCCTCTCGGCCCCAACGGTTAGTAAAACTTGACACTCACACTGTCGTCCCCGCTAACACCCACCTAATCCGGCCCCAAGTACGCAAGGAAAGTATCCCTCCCCCCGCTCCCCCGCCCCGCCCCGCTCCCCTCCCCGTCGCAGCAATAAACGCCGCCGTACATTGCCATCCGCCACCACCAGCCGCGGTAGAAACAAATCAAATCCTCTCTCTCTCGGTACGCCCAACCGTAGGGCAAAGCCAGAGCACAGAGACCACGGGGCGCTCGCCACCAGAGGAGAGAGCGGGCGGCCACAGCCCACAGTTCTTGCTCGCCCCAGCGGTTCCTCCCCGGATCTGACGCGCCGCGCTCGCCGGATCGCCGGCCGGTTCCTCCCCGTGCTCCACGGTGGGGGCGGAGGCTGCCTGTCTGAACCGCCAGCATCTCGTACCTCTACTCCGCAGCTACACTTTCCCTTCTCCGCTCCACCATCTCGTACTACCTTTCTTTCCTCTCGCTCTGCCCTACCCTAGGCTCCACTGCGGCCCAATGCGGGTCTAGAGTCTCCCCCGTAGCGCGCCTCCGCTGTGCCCTAGGGCTCCCTTCCTTCCGCCGCGCCGTCCCGCTGTTCTACATCGTCGCGTCACCGCAGCCCTGCTGTGCTGCCCCCGCTCCACTCCGCTGCGCCCGCGTTCTTGGGCGTCGCTTTCTTGAGGTATGAGCTTTTTACTCCTCCTGTGTGTGATTTTACTTCCTTATACCCAAACTGATATCCGCAAATTTTGGGTGCGCACCCGGCACACCACCTAGATCCGGCCCTAATTTGGCAAGGGCGTAATCTACGGCGTGATTTCTGAAAAATTCCCTTCAAAACTTTCTAGATTCGGTCCTGATTTTCCTGCAAGCCCATACCGGGGGTAGGGTTTTCAGCAGTTGAACGACCATTCGTTCTCGCAGTTCCCCTGAAGTGTTTTTGCGTGAGTTCTTTGCGCATTTCTTTTTTAATTTATTATCACTCGTATCCTCCAGTTTCAAGAACTTATCTTGGTCAGGGTAAAATAATGCAATCATTTCCCGTGGGGTTACGTTTGCTTGTTTTGACTAGTTGTCCAATGCACAAATTTCGTGTTGGTGACATGTTGTCTTCCGAAGGTAGGTGTCAAGGGCCCAACGGTGCAGTTGGAAATGATCACGGTTCATGAATTGATCTGCTGCGATGGAAAATTGTTGGTTCCAAATAGTGGACATTGGGGGGATTACCACTTTCAGCCCAGGATGATTGGTGATATTGTTTTTAAGCTTTTAGCCTTTTACTAGACAGGATCTGATTCTTCCTTGCTAGATAGCACCTGTTCTTGTCAGAGATGCCACTGTCGGGTTTAGAGATTTTTCAGCGGACCTAGCTCCAAATATCTGAATCCTGAATTTGCTGAAAAAACACTAGATAGTTCTGAAAAAGCAGTGGATGACTCTTGTTAGTATCTTCTTCTTGACTTGCCTAAATGAAGCTTCAGGTATAGCTTTCTACTTATGCTTATGGCTGGTTTGATTTTGCAGGCATTGTAGTTTAATGAATTAGGCACGCAATATACTATGGCGACAGAGGTCAATCAAAACTGTTTTGCATGGCCGCACGAGGAATCATCTGGACAGGATAGTTCTCAGGTAATTTCACTTCCATAGTATCATGGTATGGCTAATTTCAGACAAAGAATTTACCTGGATTATAATAAAAAAGGGCCAATTTCCATGGTAATTACTATTTTTATTTTGTATTACGTAGGCCTGTCTGGTAAGAACCTACTCCCTCTAGTACAAAGTTGAGACACTTATTTTGGGACAGAGGGAGTATATTTTTTTATCAATGTATATATGATCCTCAGTCAAAGTAAAGATTGATAGTAGATCTATGAACTGGCAAGTGCCTATCTACCTGATGCAACTGAAATTGCTAGAAAACCCATGCTAACTACTGTCAGACATCTCTGTAATAGTTAGTAGTCTGAACCAGGCTTTTTAAAGAGCTAATAGTTGCCATCTGTAAGTGAAGAATCAATACCTTTGTCAATAATCTCACTCTTCTTGTATCTGTACTTATTTCTGCCCTTAGGGAACAACGCAAGTGTTTGACCATGGTTCCATATCTTTTGGAAGATTCGATTTGGAATCGCTAGCATGGGAAAAGTGGTCTGTTTTTACCAATGACAGGCGCACTGAGGAGTTTGTTAAATTCAATGGATTAGTTGCTAAGAAGAAGGCATACTTTGAAGAATACTTTAAGAGGATTAGGGAGCTAAAGGCTTTAGAACAACAAAACCAACAAACTGAACTGAATCTAGAGTACAGTGGCGATGGTAGTGATTCTAGTCAGACAGGAGAAGACGAACCAGTTGCAAAGCATGCATCTCCTGCTGGATCTGGAACTCATGTCGATGATTCCATGGGACAAATAGCAGCCGAGACCACACCTGAGCATCGACTGGGATGCTACAAGGATCACAATGAGAGCATAAGTAATGGAATTTCCACAATGACTCGTTCTTCATCAGTTGGAGGCTTACAGATAATTGGCGAAGAAACCGGAGAAAATGGAAGCAGTGATAAGCAAAATGCTAAATGTGGTCAAGATGATCTGGTGATGCCCAATGAAGCTACGATGACCCCTAAGAGAATTATTGAGAAATGCTCCCGGATTAGTCAAGCTTCAAAAATTATTCCAAAGACGGTCAAGATGACTTCTAGTTATAATCCTGATCACACATTTGTCAGTAAGGTAAACTTTTTCATCGTGGTCTGGTGTTTATCTTGTTAGAACTTTGAATTATTGCTGCTATCTACATTTTCCTTGTTTTCTGATAACTAGCATAATGGCCTGGACCCCATAATGATGACCAACTGCTCAATCATGCAAGGCACAAAATAAATACCTGCATTTATGTCACAGTACAGGAACATTTTCCTGAAACTAATAATATGGTTTTCATGAGCAATTTTCAGGGTCCTGAATCAGCCAAGCCCCTTGTGATAAATCAGAAAACCAAGCCTGGAAATATTCAATCATTGCGGAATCCAAAAGCAGCAACCACCAATGTGATTGGTACCACGGGAAGAACCAAACGTGTGCCCAAAGAAGATCCTGGTGCCATAGCTCTTAGAAGACCTTCGTCAGCAGCATCGCAACGGCCCTCCACCAGGGAACGACGACCTGTCACCAGAGACGGTTCACGGAACCCTGCTGGAATGGCTAGCTCATGTCGCCCCTCTACTGCTGAAAGACGCCTTACCACTAGAGACCTGGCAGCAAATCAAACAAACATTGCTAGCCCATGTCGACCATCTACTGCTGAAAGGCGCGCTATAACCAAAGAGCTGGCACCAAAGCATGCCAACGTAGCTACCCCACGCCGGCCATCTACAGCTGATAGGCGCCCTATCAACAAAGAGCCAGCACCAAATAATGCTAACATTGCTACCCCACGCCGACCATCTACTCCTGATAGGCGCCTTACCAGCAAAGAGCCAGCACCTAAGCATGCCAACATTGCTACCCCACAACGACCTTCTACTGCCGAAAGGCACCCTACACGCAGAGAGATTGCACCAAAGCTTGCTGGTATTGCCAGTCCATGTTGGCCACCTAGCGCTGAAAGGAGGCCTGTCGCAAGAGGGATTGCAGAGAAGAATGCTGATGTTGTCACCCTGCGTCGACCATCTACTGCTGAGAGGCGCCCTATAAAAAGAGAAGCTGCTCCAAAGCATGCCGATGTTGTTCCTCTTCGCAGGCCTTCTACTGCTGAGAGACGCCCTGTTGCCAGAGACACTGGGCTTAAGCATGCTAATGTTGGCAACCCTTGTTGCCCTTCAACTCCTGAACCATGCCTCAGCAGGGGAAGTGCAGCAAAGCATGCTGATGTTGTCATCACCCCTTGTCGCCCTTCAACGGGAGAAAGACGAGCTGTTGCCAAAGAGAATACCCTAAAATTGGATCCAAAAACACCAATAAGGTTGAGAGCAATGCCGGGTAATTCAAATGGTGCTATGGCCACAGCGGTACGTTCCAATCCCTTCTCTCAGCATAACACATCATTAACTGTATTGTCTTACATATGCTGAAAGGGGTTAACATACATATTTCTGACTGCTTCCTCTCTGTTTCTCATGCAGGCTACTCCCCAGAAGGCAATTACTCGAAATCTTGTTAAAATTAGCAAACCAGAGATGAAAAGGTACCAGTGCAAACTTACAGACATGTATGCTTAATTGTTTTTGTACCATATTTGATTTCTTCTTTTTGCATCATTTGGCAGCTATGCTAAGGAAAAGCTAGAACTTCAAGTTGGCGGGAAACTAAAATCTAGGTGCTAATTTTGTTACGCAGCTGTAATGGTTTGGATTACCAAATTTGGTTTTTAATCGTTCTGCTAATAACAATTACCACTCTTATTTGTGTAGTTCTGTTAATCTTCCTCCAAGGAAAGTTTTGACTTCAAATGTTGGAGCTAATCGAGTCGTAGAGAACATCAGAAAGCCAAATAAGCAGGTAACTAAGTGTGACCTTGTTTTCATTCAGTGCCATTGGTTATTTCGATCACAGCATTGTGCTCATTTTCTTGCTAAGCTGATTGCATGATGTGTTTTGTCTATATCTGAATGCTTCTCTACTGACTTACACTATGCTAATAATTCTACTTCTTTGAGCGGAAATTAACTGTCAGTTGCAGCAGGGAAGCATGAAATTTATAACATATTCTACATTATGCATACAGTTTACACCTCATTATGAGACTTTGAATAGAATTTTACATTCACCCATGGTACATCATAATCTTATCGCTAAAAATATATATAATTACAATATAACAAGAGAGTGGAAGTTCAAGAATAAACACCAGAGATGTAATAGCTATTGTGATTCTTTTGTAGGGCATTCAGGAGACAGTTGGATCTCGAGTATTTGCATCAAAGAATGCAACTCCTTTGCAGACCGGAAGCGCAAAGACAAGGGTACCAAACGTATGTGCTTTTATTTTGCTACATAATAATAACTGTTGGTCTAAAAGATATTCATGATCAGATACATAATTTACGGTGTATATCTTTACATTATATTGACCTTCTGCTCACTTGATTCTGCAGCCACCGCCGCCTCCCCCACCACGCAGGGCATCCCAGTCGCCGAGCAAGCCAAGTCCCAATAAATTGTCTGTTGGTGGTAGAAAGCCAAAGTAAGCAATTGATCATGATCACAAGAGAACATTTGCGTTACCAAAACGCTTAACAACATCTGCCTATGGCGTACAGTATGACTTAACATACATGAATCTTTGTCCATGCAGGGCTTCTACTCCACACTGGCACTAACCCAACCCCAAGTCTCCGTCTCTAGGGTCCTGCAGAACAAGATAGCTTTGAACCTGCGAAGGAATCGGATGCAACTCCGCGCAGCCGAAGCATCATCCGTGCTATTCCCCGTGCCCACGGTTGATGCTGGCCTGCGTCGCTACCACCACCACCACTTTTGTCACATGTTAACCGTAGTAGCGTATGTACCTACGTGTATCATATCCACTAATGCCGCCGTAGCTCTACTGCCTTAAGATTTACCACTACCTAGAACGTTGTAAATACCTGAAATAAATCTGAGCTTTAGCTGAAGAAACTGACCCCCGTAAAGCTCGGGAAGTTTAGGGGAGTGCTTCTCCACCTGTTGACAATGTTCATGTTTGATTCGTAGATGCAATTGTTCATGTATGGTGTTTTCTTGTCTCTCTTTGGAGCTGATTGCAAGCCTTTGTTCGGTTCGATCGATCAAAGGACGACCGACGGTCTGGATCTATCACCGTGCGTCAAGCTGATCAACGGAAACTGATGTACCCGATCTCTTGTTTCAGCTGTTATTATGGCCAGTCGATCAGGATGCAAGGATCCCCACTGTTTCTATTGGGAAATTTAGCACATTTAAGCTGTACTAAATTGAAAACCTTACCATTCCCTCAAAAAAATGAAAAAAAAAGTATGAAAACCTTACCACACAGAGTGCAAGGATTCTAGACTAATCTCGTGAGAGAGGCACGCCGGGGCAACTTAACCCTGCCGCCACCAGGGTGTGTGGCGGGGCCAAGCCCCCCGGTGGTGCCGGAGAGGCTGCTGCACGTGGGCGGCGAAGCCGGCGATCCTCAATGGTGGCCTGACCTGGCCAGAGAAAAGGGCGTCAATGCATCGTCCTGGACCACAGCGAACTCGACCCGTCGTGCAGCGGCATGTGTTTTTTTTTTCAGGTTTACATTAGGAAGTCCTTGTGTTTGGTTGGGGGGAATAATGTTCCTCTCGTTCTTTCCCCGTTCTGTTGGTGTGTTTATCGTTGATAGAGTACGGTTTTTTTTTTGAGAAATCGTTGATAGAGTACGTGTTAGAGCATCTGCAGCCGGACTCGGCACATCCGGCCTCTCAAACATCCTGGACGCGTCCGCGGGCACTGACCGGACACCTCTCAAATGTTGCGCTGCACATCCACACAACGTAAAATTCGATCCTCAAATCCATGCAAACCATGCACGTCGATCATACGGTACAAACTGTCCAAACGATATTGGAGAGATGCCACATTGCGAGTGGTCACGATAGGATGCGGCTCCACATACTCCTTTTGCTCGTGATACTTCTTCCAAATCTTCGTTCAATAGGTGTTCCCTTTTTACTCGGTGCCGCATATTAGATCAATCATTGTGGCCAACCAAGATTTCACCAACAAGATTGATACGTCTCCAACGTATCTATAATTTTTGATTGTTCCATACTATTATATTATCCATCTTGAATGTTTTATATGCATATATCATTTTTTTGACTAACGTATTAACCTAGTGCCCAGTATCAGTTGTTGTTTTTTCCTTATTTTTGTCTTTTACAGAAAATCAATATCAAACGGAGTCCAAACGAAATAAAACTTTACAATGATTTTTTTTGGACCAGAAGAAACCCAAGAGACTTGGAGAGGAGGCCAGAGGAGCCACGAGAGGGCCACAAGCCCCGAGGGCGCGCCCTAGGAGGGGGGCGCCCCCAGGCTTGTGGGCCCCTCGGGACTCCCCTAACCCTAATTCTTACTCCATAAATACCCAAATATTCCCTCTACATCAGAAGCGTCCATAAAAATAATTTTCCGCCGCATGCTTCTGTTCTCGTGAGATCTCATCTTGGGGCCTTTTCTGGCACTCTGCCGGAGAGGATTCGATCACGGAGGGCATCTACACCAACCTTGCCGCCCTTCCGATGATGTGTGAGTAGTTTACCACAGACCTACGGGTCCATAGCTAGTAGCTAGATGGCTTCTTCTCTCTCTTTGATCTTCAATACAAAGTTCTCCTCGATGTTCTTGGAGTTCTATCCGATGTAATCTTCTTTTGCGGTGTGTTTGTTGTGACACGATGAATTGTGGGTTTATGATCAGATTATCTATGAGTATTATTTGAGTCTTCTCTGAACTCTTTTATGCATGATTATGATAGCTTTGTATTTCTCTCCGATCTATTGATTTGGTTTGGCCAACTAGATCGATCTATCTTGCCATGAGAGAGGTGCTTTGTGATGGGTTCAATCTTGCGGTGTCCTCACCCAGTGACAGTAGGGGTAGCGAGGCACGTATTGTATTGTTGCCATTAAGGATAAAAAGATGGGGTTTATATCATATTGCTTGAGTTTATCCCTCTACATCATGTCATCTTGCTTATTGCGTTACTCTGTTCTTTTGAACTTAATACTCTAGATGCAGGTAGGAGTCGGTTGATGTGTGGAGTAATAGTAGTAGATGCATAATCATTTCGGTCTACCTGACACGGACGTGATTCCTATATTCATGATCATTGCCTTGGATATCGTCATAACTATGCGCTTTTCTATCAATTGCTCAACAGTAATTTGTTCACCCACCGTATGCTTTCTTTCAAGAGAGAAGCCTCTAGTGAAACCTATGGCCCCCGGGTCTATTTTCCATCATGTATTTTCAGATCTATAAAACCAAAAACCCAAAAATACCTTGCTGCAATTTATTTACCTTTATTTTATTTTGCCTTTTATTTATCTTTTATATCTATCTCTATTAGATCTCACTCTTGCAAGTGACCGTGAAGGGATTGACAACCCTTTTTTCGTGTTGTGTGCAAGTGTTTGTTAGTTTGTGCAGGTGCATCTATTGGAGACTTACTTGTTCCTCCTACTGGATTGATACCTTGGTTCTTAACTGAGGGAAATACTTATCTCTACTTTGCTGCATCACCCTTTCCTTTTCAAGAGAAATAACAACGCAAGCTCAAGAAGTAGCAGGAAGAATTTCTGGCGCCGTTGCCGGGGAGGATACACATCAAGCCTACCAAGTACCTATCATAAACTCTCATCTCTTGCATTTACATTATTTGCCATTTGCCTCTCGTTTTCCTCTCTCCCACTTCTAAAACGCTTTCAGAAAATCACAAAAATATTTGCCTTGTTATTCGCCATCTTTTCGTTCGTCTTTTTTGTTTGCCTTTTTGTTTGCTTGTGTGCTAGATTGTTTGCTTTGTAATGATGTCTCAAGAAAATACTAAGTTGTGTGACTTTTCCAACACTAATAATAATGATTTTATTAGTACTCCGATTGCTCCTGCCACTAGTGCAGAATCTTATGAAATTAATGCCGCTTTGTTGAATCTTGTTATGAAAGAACAATTTTCCGGCCTTCCTAGTGAAGATGCCGCATCCCATCTAAACACTTTCGTTGAATTGTGTGATATGCAAAAGAAAAAATATGTGGATAATGATATTGTTAAATTAAAGCTATTTCCGTTCTCACTAACAGATCATGCTAAAACTGTTGGGGAACGTAGCATGCAATTTCAAAAAAAATTCCTACGATCACGCAAGATCTATCCATGGAGATGCATCGCTACGAGGGGGAGAGTGTGTCTACATACCCTTGTAGACCGTTAGCGGAAGCGTCTCACGACGCGGTTGATGTAGTCAAACTTTCTTCGCGATCCAACCGATCCAAGTACCGAACGTACGGCACCTCCGCGTTCAGCACACGTTCAGCTCGATGATGTCCCTCGTGCTCTTGATCCAGTTGAGGACGAGGGAGAGTTCCGTCAGCACGACGGCGTGGCGACGGTGTTGATGATGTTACCGGCGCAGGGCTTCGCCTAAGCACTACGACGATATGACCGAGGTGTGTAACTGTGGAGAGGGGCACCGCACACGGCTAAAAGATCAACTTGTGTGTTCTAGGGTGCCCCCCTCCCCACGTATATAAAGGAGGGAGGGGGAGGCCGGCCGGCCCTAGGGGGCGCGCCCAAGGAGGGGAGTCCTACTAGGACTCCAAGTCCTGGTAGGATTCCACCAAGAGGGAGAGAGGGGGAAAAGAGGGGGGCTGCGCCCCCAACCCCTTGTCCAATTCGGACTGGGCTTGGGGGGGCGCGCGCCACCTCCTGGCTGCTGCGTCCTATTTCCCGTACGGCTCAATAAGGCCCATTACTTCTCCCGGTGAATTCCCGTAACTCCCCGATACTCCGAAAAATACCCGAATCACTCGGAACCTTTCCGATGTCCGAATATAGCCTTCCAATATATGAATCTTTACCTCTTGACCATTTCGAGACTCCTTGTCATGTCTGTGATCTCATCCGGGACTCCGAACAAACTTCGGTCATCAAATCACATAACTCATAATACAAATCGTCATCGAACGTTATGCGTGCGGACCCTACGGGTTCGAGAACTATGTAGACATGACCGAGACACATCTCCGGTCAATAACCAATAGCGGAACCTGGATGCTCATATTGGCTCCTACATATTCTACGAAGATCTTTATCGGTCAAACCGCATAACAACATACGTTATTCCCTTTGTCATCGGTATGTTACTTGCCCGAGATTCGATCGTCGGTATCATCATACCTAGTTCAATCTTGTTACTGGCAAGTCTCTTTACTCGTTCCGCAATGCATCATCCCGCAACTAACTCATTAGTCACATTGCTTGCAAGGCTTCATATGATGTGCATTACCGAGAGGGCCCAGAGATACCTCTCCGATACTCGGAGTGACAAATCCTAATCTCGATCTATGCCAACCCAACAAACACCTTCGGAGACACCTGTAGAGCATCTTTATAATCACCCAGTTACGTTGTGACGTTTGATAGCACACAAAGTGTTCCTCCAGTATTCGGGAGTTGCATAATCTCATAGTCAGAGGAATATGTATAAGTCATGAAGAAAGCAATAGCAATAAAACTTAACGATCATTATGCTAAGCTAACGGATGGGTCTTGTCCATCACATCATTCTCTAATGATGTGATCTTGTTTAACAAATGACATCACATGTCTATGGTCAGGAAACATAACCATCTTTGATAAACAAGCTAGTCAAGTAGAGGCATACTAGGGACACTCTGTTTGTCTATGTATTCACACATGTATCAAGTTTCCGGTTAATACAATTCTAGCATGAATAATAAACATTTATCATGATATAAGGAAATATAAATAACAACTTTATTATTGCCTCTAGGGCATATTTCCTTCAGTCTCCCACTTGCACTAGAGTCAATAATCTAGTTCACATCGCCATGTGATTTAACACCAATAGTTCACATCGCCATGTGACCAACACCCAAAGGGTTTACTAGAGTCAATAATCTAGTTCACATCGCTATGTGATTAGCACCCAAAGAGTACTAAGGTGTGATCATGTTTTGCTTGTGAGAGAGGTTTAGTTAACGGGTCTGCCACATACAGATCCGTATGTATTTTGCAAATTTCTATGTCTATAATGCTCTGCATGGAGCTACTCTAGCTAATTGCTCCCACTTTCAATATATATCCAGATTAAGACTCTGAGTCATCTGGATCGGTGTAAAAGCTTGCATCGACGTAACCTTTTACGACGAACTCTTTTATCACCTCCATAACCGAGAAATATTTCCTTAGTCCTCTTAGGTAACTAAGGATAACTTTGACCGCTATCCTGTGATCCATTCCTGGATCACTATCGTACCTCCTTGCTAAACTCATAGCAAGGCACACAACTGGTCTGGTACATAGCATGGCATACTTTATAGAACCTATGACTGAGGCATAGGGAATGACTTTCATTCTCTTTCTATCTTTTGCCGTGGTCGGGTTTTGAGTCTTACTCAATTTTACACCTTGTAACACAGGCAAGAACTCCTTCTTTGACTGATCCATTTTGAACTTCTTCAAAATCTTGTCAAGGTATGTGCTTTGTGAAAGTCCTATTAAGCATCTCGATCTATCCCTATAGATCTTGATGCTCAATACTTAAGCAGCTTCACCGAGGTTTTTTTTTATTGAAAAATTCTTATTCAAGTATCCTTTTATGCTATCCAGAAATTCTATATCATTTCCAATCAACAATATGTTATCCACATATAATATCAGAAATGCTACAGAGCTCCCACTCACTTTCTTGTAAATACAGGCTTCACCGTAAGTCTGTATAAAATCATATGCTTTGATCACTTCATCAAAGCGTATATTCCAACTCCGAGATGCTTGCATCAGTCCATAGATGGATCGCTGGAGCTTGCACATTTTGTTAGCACCTTTAGGATTGACAAAACCTTCTGGTTGCATCATATACAACTTCTTCTTTAAAAATTCCATTAAGGAATGTAGTTTTTGACATCCATTTGCCAGATTTCATAAAATGTGGCAATTGCTAACATGATTCGGACAGACTTAAGCATCGCTACGAGTGAGAAAATCTCATCGTAGTCAACACCTTGAACTTTGTCGAAAACCTTTTTGCGACAAGTCGAGCTTTGTAGATAGTAACACTACTATCAATGTCTGTCTTCCTCTTGAAGATCCATTTATTCTCAATGGCTTGCCGATCATCGGGCAAGTCAACCAAAGTCCACACTTTGTTCTCATACATGGATCCCATCTCAGATTTCATGGCCTCAAGCCATTTCACGGAATCTGGGGTCATCGTCGCTTCCTCATAGTTCGTAGGTTCGTCATGGTCTAGTAACATGATTTCCAGATCAGGATTACCGTACCACTCTGGTGCGGAACGTACTCTGGTTGACCTACGAGGTTCGGTAGTAACTTGATCCAGAGTTTCATGATCATCATCATTAACTTCCTCACTGACTGGTGTAGGCATCACTGGAATTGATTTCTATGATGAACTACTTTCCAATACGGGAGAAGGTACAATTACCTCATCAAGTTCTACTTTCCTCCCACTCACTTCTTTCGAGAGAAACTCCTTCTCTAGAAAGGATCCATTCTTAGCAACAAAGATCTTGCCTTCGGATCTGTGATAGAAGGTGTACCCAACAGTTTCTTTTGGGTATCCTATGAAGACGCACTTCTCCGATTTGGGTTCGAGCTTATCAGGCTGAAGCTTTTTCACATAAGCATCGCAACCCCAAACTTTAAGAAACGACAGCTTAGGTTTCTTGCCAAACCACAGTTCATACGGTGTCGTCTCAACGGATTTAGATGGTGCCCTATTTAACGTGAATGCAGCTGTCTCTAATGCATAACCCCAAAACGATAGCGGTAAATCGGTAAGAGACATCATAGATCGCACCATATCTAATAAAGTACGGTTGTGACGTTTGGACACACCATTACGCTGTGGTGTTCCAGGTGGCGTGAGTTGCGAAACTATTCCGCATTGTTTTAAATGAAGACCAAACTCGTAACTCAAATATTCGCCTCCGCGATCAGATCGTAGAAACTTTATTTTCTTGTTACGATGATTTTCCACTTCACTCTGAAATTCTTTGAACTTTTCAAATGTTTCAGACTTATGTTTCATTAAGTAGATATACCCATATCTGCTCAAATCATCTGTGAAGGTCAGAAAATAACGATACCCGCCGCGAGCCTCAACACTCATCGGACCGCATACATCAGTATGTATTATTTCCAATAAGTCAGTTGCTCGCTCCATTGTTCTGGAGAACGG
Source organism: Thinopyrum elongatum (assembly GCA_011799875.1). Taxonomy (NCBI): domain Eukaryota; kingdom Viridiplantae; phylum Streptophyta; class Magnoliopsida; order Poales; family Poaceae; genus Thinopyrum; species Thinopyrum elongatum. The sequence goes on from CM022297.1 coordinate 378,532,145, forward strand.
AGTTTTAGTCATCTTGCCCATGAGGCATGGTTCGCAAGTATCAAGTGATTCATAATCAAGTGATTCCAAAAGCCCATCAGCATGGAGTTTCTTCATGCGCTTTACACCAATATGACCTAAATGGCAGTGCCACAAATATGTTGCACTATCATTATCAACTTTGCATCTTTTGGCATCAATATTATGAATATGTGTATCACCACGATTGAGATTCAACAAAAATAGACCACTCTTCAAGGGTGCATGACCATAAAAGATATTACTCATATAAATAGAACAACCATTATTCTCTGATTTAAATGAATAACCGTCTCGCATCAAACAAGATCCAAATATAATGTTCATGCTCAACGCTGGCACCAAATAACAATTATTCAGGTCTAAAACTAATCCCGAAGGTAGATGTAGAGGTAGCGTGCCGACGGCGATCACATCGACCATGGAACCATTCCCGACGCGCATCGTCACCTTGTCCTTAGCCAATCTTCGCTTGATCCGTAGTCCCTGTTTCGAGTTACAAATATTAGCAACCGAACCGGTATCAAATACCCAGGCACTACTACGAGCATTAGTAAGGTACACATCAATAACATGTATATCAAATATACCTTTGTTCACTTTGCCATCCTTCTTATCCGCCAAATACTTGGGGCAGTTCCGCTTCCAGTGACCAGTCCCTTTGCAGTAGAAGCACTCAGTTTCAGGCTTAGGTCCAGACTTGGAATTCTTCCCGGGAGTAGCAACTTGCTTGCTATTCTTCTTGAAGTTCCCCTTCTTCCCTTTGCCCTTTTTCTTGAAACTAGTGGTCTTGTTAACCATCAACACTTGATGCTCCTTTTTGATTTCTACCTCCGCAGCCTTTAGCATCGCGAAGAGCTCGGGAATTGTCTTTTCCATCCCTTGCATATTATAGTTCATCACGAAGCCTTTGTAGCTTGGTGGCAGTGATTGAAGAACTCTGTAAATAACACAATCATCCGGAAGCTCCCAGCTGAGTCCAGTGGTTATTGTACCCAGACATTCTGAGTATGTGTTCACTGACAGAACTGTTCTCCTCCATCTTGCAGCTATAGAACTTGTTGGAGACTTCATATCTCTCAACTCGGGCATTCGCTTGAAATATTAACTTCAACTCCTGAAACATCTCATATGCTCCATGACGTTCAAAACGTCTTTGAAGTCCCGATTCTAAGCTGTAAAGCATGGCACACTGAACTATCGAGTAGTCATCAGATCGAGCTTGCCAGACGTTCATAACGTCAGCATCTGCTCCTGCAGCAGGCCTTTCACCCAGCGGTGCATCAAGGACATAATTCTTCTGTGCAGCAATGAGGATAATCCTCAAGTTACGGACCCAGTCCGTGTAGTTGCTACCATCATCTTTCAACTTAGCTTTCTCTAGGAACGCATTAAAATTTAAGGGAACGGTAGCACGGGCCATTGATCTACAACATAGATATGCAAAAACTATCAGGACTAAGTTCATGATAAATTAAGTTCAATTAATCATATTACTTAAGAACTCCCACTTAGATAGACATCCCTCTAGTCATCTAAATGATCACGTGATCCATATCAACTAAACCATGTCCGATCATCACGTGAGATGGAGTAGTTTTCAATGGTGAACATCTCTATGTTGATCATATCTACTATATGATTCACGCTCGATCTTTCGGTCTCCAGTGTTCCGAGGCCATATCTGCATATGCTAGGCTCGTCAAGTTTAACCCGAGTATTCCGCACGTGCAAAACTGTCTTGCACCCGTTGTATGTGAACGTAGAGCTTATCACACCCGATCATCACGTGGTGTCTCGGCACGACGAACTGTCGCAACGGTGCATACTCAGGGAGAACACTTATACCTTGAAATTTTTGTGAGGGATCATCTTATAATGCTACCGCCGTACTAAGCAAAATAAGATGCATAAAAGGATTAACATCACATGCAATTCAATATGTGACATGATATGGCCATCATCATCTTGTGCTCTTGATCTCCATCATCGAAGCACCGTCATGATCTCCATCGTCACCGGCGCCCCAGCTTGATCTCCATCGTAGCGTCGTGGTCGTCCTGCCAATTATTGCTACTACTACTATCGCTAACTCATAACGATAAAGTAAAGCAATTACATAGTGTTGGCACTTCATACAATAATGAGACAACCATAAGGCTCCTGCCGGTTGCCGATAACTTTTACAAAACATGATCATCTCATACAACAACGTATATCACATATCATGTCTTGACCATATCATATCACAAGCACACCCTGCAAAAACAAGTTAGACGTCCTCTACTTTGTTGTTGCAAGTTTTACGTGGCTGCTACAGGTTTAGAAGAACCGATTCTTACTTACGCAAAACCACAACGTGGTGTAGTGATTGCTTTTTGATCTTCTAAAAGAACCCTCTTCATTGAAACCGGTTCAACTAAAGTGAGAGAGACAGACACCCGCCAGTCACCTTTAAGCAACGAGTGCTCGTAGCGGTGAAACCAGTCTCGCGTAAGCGTACGCGTAATGTCGGTCCGGGCCGCTTCATCTCACAATAGCACTGAACCAAGTAACAACTAGTAATGGCAAGCAATATGTATACACCCACGCCCACAACTCCTTTGTGTTCTACTCGTGCAAATCATCTACGCATAGACTTGGCTCGGATGCCACTGTTGGGGAACGTAGCATGCAATTTCAAAAAAATTCCTACGATCACGCAAGATCTATCCATGGAGATGCATCGCTACGAGGGGGAGAGTGTGTCTACATACCCTTGTAGACCGTTAGCGGAAGCGTCTCACGACGCGGTTGATGTAGTCGAACTTTCTTCGCGATCCAACCGATCCAAGTACCGAACGTACGGCACCTTCGCGTTCAGCACACATTCAGCTCGATGAAGTCCCTCGTGCTCTTGATCCAGTTGAGGACGAGGGAGAGTTCCGTCAGCACGACGGCGTGGCGACGGTGTTGATGATGTTACCGGCGCAGGGCTTCGCCTAAGCACTACGACGATATGACCGAGGTGTGTAACTGTGGAGGGGGGCACCGCACACGGCTATAAGATCAACTTGTGTGTTCTAGGGTGCCCCCCTCCCCACGTATATAAAGGAGGGAGGGGGAGGCCGGCCGGCCCTAGGGGGCGCGCCCAAGGAGGGGAGTCCTACTAGGACTCCCAGTCCTAGTAGAATTCCACCAAGAGGGAGAGAGGGGGAAAAGAGGGGGGCTGCGCCCCCAACCCCTTGTCCAATTCGGACTGGGCTTGGGGGGGCGCGCGCCACCTCCTGGCTGCTGCCTCCTATTTCCCGTATGGCCCAATAAGGCCCATTACTTCTCCCGGTGAATTCCCGTAACTCCCCGGTACTCCGAAAAATACCCGAATCACTCGGAACCTTTCCGATGTCCGAATATAGCCTTCCAATATATGAATCTTTACCTCTCGACCATTTCGAGACTCCTCGTCATGTCCGTGATCTCATCTGGGACTCCAAACAAACTTCGGTCATCAAATCACATAACTCATAATACAAATCGTCATCGAACGTTAAGCGTGCGGACCCTACGGGTTCGAGAACTATGTAGACATGACCGAGACACATCTCCGGTCAATAACCAATAGCGGAACCTGGATGCTCATATTGGCTCCTACATATTCTACGAAGATCTTTATCGGTCAAACCGCATAACAACATACGTTATTCCCTTTGTCATCGGTATGTTACTTGCCCGAGATTCGATCGTCGGTATCATCATACCTAGTTCAATCTCATTACCGGCAAGTCTCTTTACTCGTTCCGCAATGCATCATCCCGCAACTAACTCATTAGTCACATTGCTTGCAAGGCTTCATATGATGTGCATTACCGAGAGGGCCCAGAGATACCTCTCCGATACTCGGAGTGACAAATCCTAATCTCGATCTATGCTAACCCAACAAACACCTTCGGAGACACCTGTAGAGCATCTTTATAATCACCCAGTTACGTTGTGACGTTTGATAGCATACAAAGTGTTCCTCCAGTATTCGGGAGTTGCATAATCTCATAGTCAGAGGAATATGTATAAGTCATGAAGAAAGCAATAGCAATAAAACTTAACGATCATTATGCTAAGCTAACGGATGGGTCTTGTCCATCACATCATTCTCTAATGATGTGATCTTGTTTATCAAATGGCATCACATGTCTATGGTCAGGAAACATAACCATCTTTGATAAACAAGCTAGTCAAGTAGAGGCATACTAGGGACACTCTGTTTGTCTATGTATTCATACATGTATCAAGTTTCTGGTTAATACAATTCTAGCATGAATAATAAACATTTGTCATGATATAAGGAAATATAAATAACAACTTTATTATTGCCTCTAGGGCATATTTCCTTCAAAAACTTGGTTTTCATCTTTGCCTAAAAATAGTATTGATTCATGGGATAAGTGCAAAGATGCTTTTATTTCCAAGTATTTTCCTCCCACTAAGATCATCTCCCTTGGGAACGATATAATGAATTTTAAGCAACTTGATCATGAACATGTTGCACAATATTGGGAGATGATGAAACTAATGATAAGAAATTGCCTGTCGGGGATATCGTGCGACATATGCCAGGGGGTGGCTTATCATGGATGGGGACAAGAGTACATCGCCGGGCTCTAGAAGCGGGAGTGAGCGAGACCGCATACGCATGCGAATCTTACCCAGGTTTGGGGCGCTACTCAGAGATAACACCCCTAGTCCTACTCTGCGGGGTCTCCGCATGATGACTATGATCAACAAGGTAGCTACAACTTGCTCCTTGAGCTGTTTCGGCTAGAGGAGGGAGAAGGGCAAGGCTAGCTCTGCTCCTTGCTCTACGTGTGTGTACCAATGGCGTGGGTGCTGAACCCTTTGCATGGGTGAGCCTGGGGGGTTTATATAGGCCTACCCCCCAGGGGTACAATGGTAATCTGGCCGGGTGTAGGACCCGGCCGTCAGCGGCTCTGGCTGCCGACTTCACCGTCGACCGCTGGGGCCCGCCGCCTGGTGGGCCATGTTGACTGCTTTATACTGTGGCCTCGCCCTCGATGACGACGGTCTGGTCGAGGGGAACGTGGTTACAGTCCCGCCGCCTGACGCGCGCTCACTGTAGCCATACCCCGTCTCATCTGGTTAATGGTGCACAGACTCCAAGGGGGAAGAGGGCCGCCTGCTAGGAGTCGGCCCTCCCTTGTTGCCGCCTGCTGGAGGTTTGCCGCCTTCTGGTGGCTCACGGACAGGTAGGGCCCGCCGCATGCGGGCCGTACCGACCGCCCGTCGTGGGGGCGTGGCCCTCTCTGGCGCTAGTGATGTCACGGACTGCATGGCAATAGTGCCGTGCTGGGCGAGGGGTGTCCGCCCAGTACACAGCTCTGTGGCCACGTCCCATCCTGGATTCAGGGGTGGCAGGCTGCACTGCAGCCATGCCTTGTCTTGTCGTGGTGATGTGGTGCTGACTTCGAGGGGACGAGGGGCCGTCTGGCAGGAGTCGGCCCCCTCGCGGCTGCCTTCCATGGTCTTGCCGCCTTCTAGCAGCCGGTCTCTTGGACCAGCCGGCCCAAGAAGGCGGTCGTGCTTTCAGAAGGTGTGAGGGGCGCAGCCAGCCCTGATGTCTCAAAATACCATGGGGGACTGATGTGGCTACCCGTGGTCATTTACTCCGACAGTAGTCCCCGAAGCTGGTGGGGCACCGCGGCTGAAAAACGAGGAGCCTCAGTAGCTTCCTACTCTGAGTGGTCTAGTAGTTGGGCTTCGTTCGTCTTCTGGAGAGGCTGATTGCCAAGAGCCGGCCAAGGCCAGGCCGGCCGCCTGGCGAGTTCGAATCGTCGTGGCGGAGGCCGGGTAGAGTGCCAGCCGGACGACAGGCTTGCCGCTCGTTGCTCGCTCGCCATGCGGCGCCAGCAGGCCAGGCCGGCCTGCCAGCCCGCATGCACGACAAGACGTCACCGCAGGCCTGGGCCCGCCACTACAGGGCCTCGGCACACATGCGGATCCGCTGCGGCCGAGGCGGGCGGTTGCGCTCCCCAGGTGCGATTAACACACGCCATTACGGCGCATTAACTACGGGGTCGTGGGGGGAGTGGGCGCAATTAATCTTGCGCCCCCCATGTCTCGCCCCCTCGGCTCCGCCGCCAGAGGGCTATAAGTAGGGGGGGAGGGGCACGGCAGAACGTACGCGCGCCCTTCTCTCCCCTCTCTTTGCTTTTCTTCTTCCTCTTCTTCTTGCTGTTGCCGCGGCCTCTCCTCTCGCCGGAGTGCTTCCGCAGCCCGCCATTTCTGGACCTCCTCGCGCCACAGCCACCTTGCGCCGCCGCCGAGCACGGAGCCCATGGCGCAAAGCGGCCGTGCGGGCGACTGGGACGGCTCCAATGTCCACGACGGGCACTTGGAGTTCCTCCGCCAGACGCGATGGCTCCCCCATGCATCGAACGTTAAGGTGCATGCCCCCCCCGAAAGGGAGATCTCGCCGGCGCCGGAAGGCGGCGAGCGTGTCGTCTTCCGGTCGCATTTCCTCCGCGGCTTCGGCCTTCCGGCGAGCGAATTCCTTCGGTCGTTTTTGGATTTCTACGAAGTGCAGCCCCACCACCTCACTCCGAATACGGTGGTGCTGCTCTCCGCCTTCGTCACCCTGTGCGAGGGCTACCTCGGCATGCTCCCCACACTCGAGCTATGGGGAGAGCTCTTCTACCTCAAGCTTGGCACCGCCGCCAAGAATGAGGCGGCCCAATGCGGAGCCTGCGTCGCGGTGCAGCGCACGGGATCCGGGGTCCGCTTCCCAGCTCTCGCCCTGCTGTAGTCGGCCAAACTGTGGCAGAAGTCGTACTTCTACGTCGAGAATATCCACTCGACGCGGGACTACATCAACCTGCCGGCCTACGCAGCCAGCCCGCCTGTTGGGCCTCGCACCAACTGGAAGTTCCGGCCAAGAACCCTGTCGGCCGCGTGCTCCACCGCGCTCCTCCGGCTACAGGAGATCACGGCGTCGGAGGGCCTCAAGGCCTCGGACCTGCTGGCCGCGTTCGTGAAGCGCCGAGTGCTGCCCCTCCAAGCCCGGCCTCACTTGGTCAGCGACATGAGTGGGCGCCGGGACCCGTGCCGGCTGTCCACCAAGGTGATGCCGGACATGGAGGTGGTCCGCATGGTGAACTTCTTCTCCGAATGCAAGCTGTCGGAGACGGAGTGGCAATTCGGCAAGCCGCTGTACAGCCAGGCCAACCCGCCGCCTCCGGTACGTCTCCTTATTCTTTTTTTTTCTTTGTTAGTCCGGGTTCTTTCTTGCTGCCTGACCAGTCGGCCTTGATGCAGCGCTTCCCGGGCCAGACGGCCACTGACACGCAGCCCCAGGACACTAGTACATGGCGGACCGGTCGGTGAGCGACGTGGACGACCCCGACTTGGGGGCGGCCGCTCAGGAGGAGGACGACGCCACAGGCGGCGGCGGCTCCTTAGGAGTCGGCCTCGGGGATTGGCCGGATGACGACGAGGAGGACGAAGAGCTGCGTCGTGCCCATGGCGCTAACAGGGCGGGCGCTAGCTCCTCGGCCGCGCCGACTGCAGCAGCCGGCGCGCCGAAGCACCGGGCCGACGCCGGGTTGTTCGGCAGCCGGCCCAAGAAGGCCAGGACCTCGACCGCCGCAACCAAGCGGCAAGAGGCTGCCGCGATGGTGGCCCTCTTCCAGAAAGCCCCAAAGCGGCTCCCGCTGGTGTCCGCGTAAGTGCCTTGTCCTTTCTTGCATCTTGCTTTGCATTTGCTTTTCTTCTATCTTTGCGATCTTTTTATTCTCTTCCTCCTTTGGCGCGCAGCGCCCCACTTTCCTTGTCGCGAGCCCCGTCTGGCTCGGTGATCGGGGCGGCAGACGACTTCGCGGGCCCCCGTCGCATGGATCCGCTCGCCGCCCTCCAGGAGGCGACGGAGAAGAACGCGCGGGAGGCACGAGAGGAGCGGGAAGCTGTGGCCCGGGAGAAGGCGGAGCCGACGCGGCGGCCGAGGCTCAAGCCGACGCCGCGGCCAAGGAGCAGGCGGACGCGGCCGCCAAGGTGCAGGCGGAGGAGGCGTCCCGCGGCCGGGCTCCGAAGTCCACCGGTCCGCAATCTGTGGAGCCTGTGGTGCTGGAGGTCCCGGCTCCGACTGGAGGGGCCGGCGATGACCAGTCGGTCCAAGAGAGGGGAGGGGACCCTGTTATCCCGGAGGCGGAGGTGCCCCTGCGCACGCCGGCTACCGACGCCCAGGGCAGTAGGCCTGACGCGCCGCTGGTGCCGCCAGCCAGCGGCGAGTTGGTGGTGGGTCCGACTCCTGCAATCCGTATCCCGGTGCATCGGCGTGCGGGGAGGGCGGCCTCAGCACCGCGGCCGTTGGAGGTCGGGGCCACTAGCTCGTCGGCCCCCGACGCCGAGGCTACCAGCGCCGCCCCACCGGATTGGACGTCTGGGGGTGGTACGGGTGTTTTGAACACGGCCTCGCAGGAAGTCCTGGCCTGGTTCAACGCCCAAGGCGCCGCTCTCCAGCAGTACACGCAGGAGTTCCGGGCGACGCGGGCGGCCGTCCTAGTACGTTTCTTGTTTTCGTTTCTTTGTAATCTTCCGTGGGGGCACGCCAGCGCACCCACTGGGTGTAGCCCCCGAGTTCCGGGCCGGCTGCTGAGTAGGCGGCTCGGAACTTCAGGTCGAGCTTCGAGTACTGACTCGTTACCTTGTTCTGTTGTCTTTGTTGCGGGATTACCACAACATCCGTGCGGCCGCCTATAACTCTCAGCTCCAGGAGCTGACCAAGCGGACCGCCGATCTGACGGAGAGCCGAAGTAAGTACTTGGTCTTCTTCCTTGCGGGGGCGCGTCAGCGCACCCGCTGGGTGTAGTCCCCGAGATTCGGGCCGACTGCTGAGCAGTCGGGCCGGATCTCCCAGCAACTACTTTCCATTGGTGTTGATGGTTTTCTTTTTTCTCTGTTTTGGTAGAGGCCGCCGCAGATCTGCGGCAGCGCCTGGGCAAGGCTGAGTCCGCGCTCCATACCAAGGAGCAGGAGCGCAGCCAGGCGGCCCAGGAATGCGACCGCCTGGCCAAGGAGCTGGCGGAGCGGCACAAGGTAGAGCTCCAGAAGCTGAAGGAGGAGGAAGACTCCCTCAAGGCCGAGTTTGAGACTCAACGCTCGAACTGGGCCGAGAAGGAGAGACTCCTGACCGACGACTACGGCGAAATCGAGGACATGTTGACGGTAAGTTACTTCTTCTTTTGAATAGTCGTCGACTACATCAGGAGTCGGCCTCTGACTTCTAATTGTCAGAGTAAATGACCACGGGTAGCCTCATCAGCTCCCCTTGGTATTTCAAGACATCGGGGCAGGCTGCGCCCCTCAAACATCAAAGACAAAGGACCGCCTTCCTGGGGCCGGCTGGTCCAGGCGGCCGGTTGCCAGGAGGTGGCGGAGCCTAGAAGACGGCCATAAAGTGGGCCGACTCCTAGCGGGCGGCTTCCTGGGAAGCCGGGTCCTAGAAGGCGTCCCCTCGCGCCCTCAAAGTTAGCGCCGACATAAACGCGACGAGACAAGGCATGGCTACAGTACAAGCCTGCCACCCCCGAATCCAGGGCGGGACGTGGCCACAGTACAGCGTACCAAGCGGACACCCTGCGCCCGATGCGGCACTGTTGCCATGCCGCTCATGACATCACCCATGGCAGAAGAAGCCATGCTCCCACGACGGGCGGTCAGTACGGCCCGCAGGCGGCAGGCCCTACCTGTCCGTGAGAAGCCAGAGGGCGGCGAGCCCTAACCAGTCGGCTCAGGGGGAGGCCGACTCCTAGCAGGCGGCCCTCCCCCTCCCTCAAAGTCTGTGCGCCATTAACCAGATGTGACGGGGTGTGGCTACAGTGAGCACCCGCCAGGCGGCGGGACTGTATCCACGCTCCCCCTGATGCGGCCTCCGTCATCAAGAGCGATGCTACAGCATAAAGCAGTCAACATGGCCCGCGGGCGGTGGGCCCTACCTGTCGGCCGAGATCACGGCAGTCGAAGGGACCCATCAGGTGGCGGGCCCCGGCGGTCGGCGGAGAAGCCGGCAACCAGTGACGCCGACAGCCGGGTCCCGCATCTGGCCGAATTACCATTGCACCCCTGGGGGGTAGGCCTATATGAACCCCCCAGGTCGCCCCATGCAGGGGGTGAAAAACCTCGACCGAGCACCCAAAATCACCATACACACACGCAAAGAGAGAGGGGAATAGAGTTAGCCTTGCCTTTCTTCCTCCTCTAGACAAACAGCTCAAGGAGCAAGCTTGTAGCTACTTGTTGAGGTAGTGATCATGCGGAGACCCCGCAGAGCAGGACTAGGGGTGTTATCTCCTAGGAGAGCCCCGAACCTGGGTAAGATCCGCAAGCGTACGCGGTCTCGCTCACTCCCGCTTCTAGAGCCCGGCGACGTACTTTTGTCCCCATCCACGATAAGCCACCCCCTGGCATATGTCGCACGATATCCCCGACATTTGGCGCCCACCGTGGGGCTAGGTGCACCGTCGTCCGGAAACACGTTCTGGACGGGAACCCTCTTCCTCCCTGGCGAGCGCAACCAGCCCGGTACGCCCGACGGCATTTGCGCCGGCACGCTGCATGGCGTGGAAGCGGCTGGCGCCGTGAGCAGCCTCGCTGATCTCACCGGCGGGATCCTCCTCTTCGACGAGCCCGCACTCGACGCGGGCACAGCTAGCTCCGAGAGCTGCCTCGTCGATCTCCTCGGCAAGCTTCACATCACCGACGAGCTGGTCTCCGACCCGGAGTCCGTTGGCTCCACCGACCTGCTCGTCGACATGATCATCGACACCGACGCCGCGTTTTCTGATGCCTTCCCCGGTGACGTGGCGATCTTCGACGACCCACTCCCCGCTGCAGACAGCAACGCCAGCGCCAGCACCAGCACCGTCACTGAGGTGCTGGTCATCAGCCACGATGGAACCTCCGACCAGGCTGGCCGGGACCCGTTGCAGGCGGCAATGCGGTACCTGTCCGCTCCTGTAGCGCCCGGTGCGAACGGCGAAACGCTGGAAGCATGCCGCGTCGCACTCCTCGACAGCGCCAACAAGTTGGCGGCCATGAGACGCCTCACCGAGGCCTACCACCGCGAGATCGACCGCGCCGTCTGCGGCACGCCGTCTGCTGGCGAACCTAGCCGAGCGGGCACGGTCCGGCAGCGCGGCGCGGCCATCGCCAGCATGTTGGGGGCCGACCGCCCAGTCTACGCCACGCCGATGGAGAACTTACGCGCTGCCCAGGCGATGATAGACGAGCTGGACCGCCTGGAGGGTGACGAGCGTCGCTGCATGACGGAGCGCGTCCAGTAGCTCATCGACGCGGCCGCCGCACAGCAAGAAGCTGGCCGCCGCATGGTGGAACCTGGGTTACAGGCCGAGAACCTTCCCCCTCGCCGAGAGCACGGCGCGACCTCCCGGACGCCGATAGACGGCGCCCGCGGCCGAGAAGACCCAGAGCCGGTTGCTAGCCGCAGCCGCACCCGTATCTCCATCGAGCGCGACCAGGACGGCCGCCCACGAGCAGTAGAACGGCGGGACGGTCGTCAGCCCCCCTTCCCCCCCCCCCCCCGCGCAGGGAGGGGCGTGCCTCCCCGCTGCCTGTTGAGCATCCGACTCTCGGGCGCCGGTTGGGCCCCCGCGAAGGAGTCGGAGAGAACAACGCCCGCAACAGGATCGACCGTTTGGCTCGATCCCTGGCGTTGGAAGAAGAGGATGCAATCGGCCCGCCTTGTTTCGGCCCCCGCATTTGGGACGAGCCCTTCCCCAAGGGGTTCTCGCTCCCTCGGGACACTCCCAAGTACAACGGTTCTGTGAAGCCAGAAGATTGGCTGGTTGACTACTCCACTGCCGTCAACATAGCGAACGGCAACAAGCATGTCGCTGTGAAGTATGTTCCGCTCATGCTCCAGGGCACGGCCCGGACATGGCTGAACAACCTCAAGCCCTACAGCGTCAACAGCTGGCTAGACTTCACCGAAGTTTTCATCCGCAACTTCACCAGCACCTACAAGCGGCCGCCCAAGCCTCGCCAGCTCTCCCTGTGCATCCAAGGCCCGATCGAGTCCACCCACGAATACCTAACGCGGTGGGCCGAGCTACGCAACTCCTGCGAAGGGGTTCATGAGGTGCAAGCAATCGAATACTTCACTACCGGGTGCCGAGAAGGCACCCTACTCAAGCATCGACTCCTCTACGACGAGCCAGCCATGCTCGACGAGTTGCTGATCATAGCGGACAAGTACGCCATTGCCGACTCCTCCATGAAGTCGGAGCTCCGAGTGGATGCGTCAGGAAAGATGCTCCCTCCGGCCCCTCAGACGCCGGCTGGTGATCCCAGTCGGCGCCAATAGTCAAACGACAACAAGCGCAAGGCCCCGCAGCCGGCTACCACCAGCCGGCAGGTGGCGACAGTCGAAGATCGGCAGCCAGAGCAGCAACCCGGCCCCAAACGCCAGAAGGGCGGCAAGCCTGCCTGGTTGCCCGCCTTCTCATTTGAGCAAACCCTTGATGCTCCCTGCAAGTTCCACAGCGGCGCGAAGCCATCCAACCACACCACCCGGAAGTGCCACTGGCTCACCCGCATCGCCAGAGGCGAAGGACTGCCCCCGCCACCTGCTGGCCCGCCGCCTCCGCCTCCCCTACAGCCGGCGGTCCAGCCGGTCGGCGCAATCCAAGATGAGTTTCCCGAAGAGCACGGAGCTTACGTCGTCTTCACCAGCGTGGCTGACGACAAGCACAGCCGGCGTCAACAGCACCGAGAGGTGAATACTGTCGCCTCTGAAGCCCTAGAGTTCATGCACTGGTCGGAGAAGCCGATCAGTTGGAGCCGAGCTGACCACCCGGAGGTGATGCCTTCTCCGGGTTCCTACGCCCTGGTGTTGGATGCCACCTTTGCAACAGAGAGGCGAGCTGCTCGTTTCTCCCGAATTCTGATAGACGGCGGTAGCAGCATCAACATCCTCTACCGCGACACCATGGAGAAGTTGTGCATCAAAGAGAAACAGCTCCAGCCCAGCCGGACTGTCTTCCATGGCATTATGCCAGGCCTTTCCTGCTCACCGATCGACAAGATCAAGATAGACGTCCTCTTCGGAGACAAGAATCACTTCCGCCGAGAGCCAATCTGGTTCGAGGTGGTTGACCTTGAGAGCCCCTACCATGCGTTGCTTGGCCGGCCTGCCCTGGCCAAGTTCATGGCGGTTCCTCACTACGCCTACCTCAAGATGAAGATGCCGGGTACCAAGGGCATTATCACCATAGCCGGCGACTACCAGAAGTCTGCCGCCTGTGCCGCTGCCAGCAGTCGGCTGGCCGAGTCCCTTGTGATTGCTGCCGAGAAGCGGCTCCTTGACCGGGTTGTGGCCATGGCTGGCAAGCAGCCGGACCTGTCGCTAGACCCTAAGGAGTCAGAAGCTCAGGGCTCTTTCCAGCCGGCCAAAGAAACCAAGAAGATACCCTTGGACCCGGAGCACCCGGAGAGGTTCGCCGTCATAGGCGCTCGCCTTGACAGCAAATAGGAAAGCGAGCTCGTCGATTTCCTCCGTGAGAATCGGGACATCTTTGCATGGTCTCCCAAGGACATGCCGGGTGTTCCGACGGATTTCGCCGAGCACAAGCTACATGTCAGAGCAGATGCAAAACCAGTCAAGCAACCCCTCCACCGCCTGTCGGAGGAGAAGAGAGGAATTGTTGGTGAAGAGATAGCCCGGCTTCTAGCAGCCGGCTTCATCATGGAAGTGTTCTTTCCAGAGTGGCTTGCCAACCCAGTCCTCGTACTGAAGAAGAACAACAAATGGCGCATGTGTATTGACTATACCAGCCTAAACAAAGCTTGCCCAAAAGATCCGTTCGCCTTGCCTTGGATTGACCAAGTGATAGACTCCACAGCCGGATGCGAGCTGCTGAGTTTTTTGGATGCCTACTCAGGGTACCACCAGATCAAGTTAAGCCTGGCCGACCTCCTGAAGACCGCCTTCATCACACCATTCGGAGCCTTCTGCTACCTGACCATGACATTCGGCTTGAGAAATGCCGGTGCCATGTTTCAGCGTTGCATGCAGAAGTGCCTCCTCAAGCAACTCGGGAGAAATGCCCATGTTTATGTGGACGATATTGTGGGGAAGACGGAGAAGCGCGGTACCCTCCTGGAAGATCTCAAGGAAACCTTTGATAATCTACGCCGTTTTCAAATCAAACTCAACCCAGAAAAATGTGCCTTTGGAGTACCAGCCGGCCAGCTCCTCGGTTTCCTCGTCTCAGAACGCGGCATAGAGTGCAACCCTGTCAAGATCAAGGCCATCGAGAGGATGGAGAGGCCCGCCCGACTGCGAGACGTTCAGAAGTTCACCGGCTGCTTGGCATCCATCAGCCGCTTCATCAGTCGGCTAGGCGAGAAGGCTCTTCCCCTGTACCAGTTGATGAAGAAAACCACTCACTTCGAGTGGAACGACAAGGCGGGCGAAGCTTTCCTCCAGCTCAAGAAGATGTTGACCACGCCACCTGTCCTGGCCGCTCCGGCTGCCAAGGAGCCCATGCTTCTCTACATCGCCGCCACCAGCCGGGTGGTCAGCACAGTCATGGTGGTAGAGCGCGGAGAAGACGGCAAGGCACAGCCGGTCCAGAGGCCCGTGTACTACTTGAGTGAGGTGCTGTTAGCCTCCAAGCAGAACTACCCCCACTACCAAAAGTTGTGTTATGGCGTGCATTTTGCCACCAAGAAGCTCAAGCCATACTTTCAAGAGCATCCCATCATGGTTGTCTGCACCACCCCGCTTGCGGAGATCATAGGCAGCAGAGACGCATCGGGCCGGGTGGCCAAGTGGGCCATCGAGCTGGCCCCCTACACCATCTTCTACCATCCCCGCACTACCATCAAGTCCCAGGAACTAGCCGACTTCCTCGTCGACTGGGCCGAGACCCAGTACCTGCCACCAGCTCTGGACTCCACTCATTGGCGGATGCACTTCGATGGCTCGAAGATGCGCACCGGTTTGGGAGCCGGCATCGTCCTCACCTCTCCCAAAGGCGACAAGCTTAGATACACGCTGCAAATCCATTTTGCCGCCTCCAACAACGTGGCCGAGTACGAGGCACTAGTATACGGACTCCGGCTGGCCAAGGAGATTGGCATCCGCCGGATTCTGTGCTTCGACGACTCCGACTTGGTGGTCCAACAGTCGTCTGGCGACTAGAACACCAAGGATGCAAACATGGCAAGCTACCGCTCCCTCGTCCAGCAGATCAGCGGATACTTTGACAGGTGTGAGTTCCTTCACGTGCCACGGGCCGACAACGAGCAAGCAGATGCCCTGGCACGGATCGGCTCCACCCGGCAAGCCATACCAGCCGGCGTGTCCCTTCAGTGCCTCCGCAAACCGTCTATCAAGCCTTCCCCAGAATCAGAATCCATCTTCGTGCCGGCTGCCCCCGAAGCAGTCGGATCCAACTTGGGGGCTGCAGTAGCCGGCCCGGGGACTTCGGCAAGCGGCACAAGGACTGCAGCAGCCGCACCCGGCCCGGGGACTTCGCAACCCGGCCCGGGGGCTGCAGCAACCAGCCCGGGGACTTCGGCAAGCGGCACAGGGACTGCAGCAGCCGCACCCGGCCCGGGGACTTCGCAACCCGGCCCGGGGGCTGCAGTAGCCGTCCCGGGGATTTCATCAAGCGGCTCGGGGACTGCAGCAGTCGCACCCGGCCCGGGGACTCCACAACCCGGCCCGGCGGCTGCGGCAGTCGGCCCGGGGACTTCAACGACGCAGCGAGACACCGCCGACCCCACCCAGCCACCTCCCAACCCAACCGCCCTAGTCTCAGTGGCCATAATGACGGTGGATGAGGTCGAAGTACCATCATGGGCGCAGCCCATCCTCAAATTTCTGGTGAGCGGAGAGCTGCCAGCTGATGAGATTTTGGCCCAGCAGGTGCAACGCCAGGCAGGAGCTTACACGATAGTAAACAGAGAGCTTGTTAGGCGCAGCGTGACCGACGTCTTCCAACGCTTCGTCGAACCAGAGAAGGGCAAGGCAATCCTCAGAGACATACACCAAGGCGAGTGCGGCCACCACGCGGCTTCCAGATCCCTTGTCGCCAAAGCTTTCCGCCACGGTTTCTTCTGGCCGACTGCTTTGGAGGACGCCAAGGATCTGGTCAAGAAATGCAAGGGGTGCCAGAAATTTGGCTCCAAGCAACACCTGCCAGCTTCTGCACTCAAGACCATTCCCCTTACTTGGCCCTTTGCCGTCTGGGGGCTGGACATGGTGGGCCCGTTCAAGATGGCACGCGGTGGCATGACCCATCTGCTCGTCGCCGTCGACAAATTCACCAAGTGGATTGAAGCAAAGCCAATCAAGAAACTGAATGGACCGACTGCTGTGACCTTCGTCGCAGATATCACCGTCCGGTACGGTGTACCGCACAGCATCATCACCGACAATGGCACTAACTTCGCCAAAGGCGCCTTGGCCCGTTTTTGCGTGACGCAGGGCATCCGACTGGACTTAGCGTCCGTTGCCCATCCGCAGTCAAACGGCCAAGTCGAGCGAGAAAATGGCCTCATCTTATCCGGCATCAAGCCCCGATTGGTCGAGCCACTTGAGCGCTCGGCCGGCTGCTGGATCGACGAGCTGCCAGCCGTCCTCTGGAGCCTCCGCACAACACCGAACAAATCAACCGGTTTCACTCCCTTCTTCCTCGTATACGGGGCCGAGGCCGTTATCCCAACTGACATCGAGTTCAACTCGCCTCGCGTCACCATGTACACGGAGGCGGAAGCGAAGGAAGCATGAGAAGACGGTGTCGATCTGCTGGAAGAGGGCTGGCTGTTAGCACTCAGCCGGTCCACCATCTACCAGCAGAGCCTGCGTCGCTACCATAGTCGGAAGGTCAAGCCACGATCCTTCCAAGAGGGAGACCTTGTGCTCCGGCTGATCCAGCGAACAGCCGGCCAGCACAAGCTCTCGGCCCCTTGGGAAGGCCCCTTCATCATCAGCAAAACCTTGGGCAACGACTCCTATTACCTGATCGACGCGCAGAAGCCCAGGGCGCGCAAGAGGGACGATTCCGGCAAGGAAACAGAGCGCCTGTGGAACGCAAATCTCCTTCGAAGATTTTACAGTTAAAGCAGTATGTACCACGCTACCTTTTGTATTAAGCGCAAAGACACCGGGTCCCTCGTAGAGCACTCGGGGGCTACCCTTTCTTTTCTATATGATAAGTTTCACGCCTGTGAATGAGTTATTTCATTCCTCCGCCCGGCACCAGGTCCGACCAGTCGGCCTGGGGGCTTGCCACCTTGTACTATGTCAGCGCTACCTGCAGTCGGACAAGTAGTGTGTCGGCAGCTAAGCCCTCTCTTGCCATAAGCCGCAGCTCATAGAGCGACTGTCTGGCTGGCAAGAGTCAAAGGCAGGAAATGCTGCCCACATGAAAAATGGCTAAGGACGAAAGCACTCACATAGGCCAAGCCGGCTCCTCGCCTAGCCGTCCGGTTGCTGAGCAGCCGGCCGGCCGGTTTCTCACTTAACTTGCTACGTTCTGAGCGGCCAAAGTACTTGCCTTCCCAAAATGGCCAAGTACCTGACCCTGCCAACAGACCGAAGAGCGGCTGTCTGGCCGGAAAGGTGGCGGCCAAGGGAAGGCGGAAAAGGAAAAAGCCAAAAGAACAAGAAAGCAAGATAAGTCAGAGCTCGGCAGAGCACAACCTGTGCGAGAATTAAATTATATAGCAAGAGGCCCTCGGCTAGCATTCAACAAAGTTTGAATACACCCCCAGCGGGTGGAACTGCGCGAATTTAACAAGTTTGTTCTAGAGACTACAAAAGCAGGAAAAGATAAGATAAGTTGGCAGCCTAGGCCAGAGGAGCAGTAGGCGGGTCCGGCAGGTTGGTGGAGTCAGCGGCACCGGCTGGTGGAGTGGCCGTCTGGCGAGTCTCGGCTTGGTCGCCATCAGCAGCAGTCGATGCACCCGCGCGCGGCTCGTTGCTCGAGGCTCGATCAAGTTGAGGCTGGCCGTCCGCTCCGCCCTCCGATGCGTCGTCTTCATCATCCTCGCCTTCCTCGTCCTCGCCTTCGTCGCTGGAGGCGATTTCTTCCGCCGAGTCCTCGCCGACATCGGGGTTCAGCCCGAACCAGTCCGGTGGCACCTCGGCACCCTCCTCGTCCAGCTCGGGGAGGAAGACACCGGTCTTGGTGTACTCGGCGATCGCTGCCACGCGACGAGTGAGCGCAGGCCCCACTGCCACCAACTCTTCCATGGCCTCCTGCCGGAACGTGGCCAACTGGGCTAGGTCCAGCCCAGGATACCACGCCTTGACGAACTCCAAGGCCCTTCGGGCGCCTGCCCGAGCGGAGGAGCCCTTCCAAGCCTCGAAGCGGCCGACTGCCGCCTCCAACCAGTCGGCGGTCCGACTGGGGGTGCGTGGAGCTTGGCCGCCTGGCCAGAGGGCGGAAACCAGCTGGGACCTGGCGCGCTGAAGGCGGCCGAGCAGACGGTGAATCGGCTGCAAGCGCGTCCGGACGGCCAGGAGCTGCTCGTTCATGTTTCGAGGCGCGTTGAGCGGGATCTCCACTCCTTCCCTCCTACGCTGGTCGCGCCGCGCCTCGATGGCCTGGCTGACGGTGATGGGGTGCCCAGGAAAGAAGTCTACGCAAAGAAAAAACAAAGATCAGAAGTCGGAAGCCGACTCTCGATGCAGTCGGCAGCTACTCCAAAGAAAGAAGTTTACCGTCGATCATATCCTCAATCTCGCCATAACCAGTGGTGAGGATCGCCTCCTTCTCGACCCACTTTGAGCGTTCGGTCTCAAACTTGGCCTGAAGGGCGCCTTCCGCCTCCTTGAGTTTCTGGAGCTCCGCCTTGTGCTGATCCGCCTGGTCCGCCAACTTCTTGGCCAGACGGTTGCGCTCCAGGGCCGCCTTGCTGCACTCCGCCTCTTTGGCGCGCAGCTCGGTCTGGACTTCGCCCAGGCGCTGCTGCAGAGTGGCGTTGGCTCCTGCAAAAATGAGAAAGAGAAGACAAATCAACAAAGTTGACCAAAAAGAAAAGTGGTCGCCGGAAGATCCGGCCCGACTGCTCAGCAGTCGGCCCGAATCTCGGGGGCTACACCCAGCGGGTGCGCTGACGCGCCCCCGTGAGGAAGAAGACGGAATGCTTACTTTGGCTCTTGGTCAGGTTGGCGGTCCGCCTAGCCAGCTCCTGGGCCTGGGAGTTGAAGGCGGCCGCACGGATGTTGTGGTAGTCCTGCAACAAAGACAAAGAAGAAGAAACAAGTTAGCACTCGAAACTTATCTTAAAGTTCCGAGCCGCCTGCTCAACAGCCGGCCAGAAACTCGGGGGCTACACTCAGTGGGTGCGCTGGCGCGCCCCCACGGAAGAGTGCAAGAATCAAAAGAAAGAAAAACAAAGCAAAGAAGCGTACCCGAACAGCTGTTCGCGTCGCCAAGAACGCCTTCGTATACTGCTGAAGGGCGGCGCTTTGGGCCTGAAGCTGGGCCTGAACGTCCTGCGCGGCCTTGTTCAGCACACCCGTCCCGCCCCCAGGCGTCCATTCTGGCGGGACGGCACTGGTGGCCTCTGTGTCTGGGGTCGACGAGCTTCGGCCCCGATCTCCTGCGCCCGTGGCGCCGAGGCCGCCTTCGCCGCACGACGGCTCCCCGGAGGACGAACCACAGGGGTCGCCCCCACCACCAGCTCGCCACTGACCGGCGGCGCCGGTGGCACGTCAGACCAACTGCCTCGGGCCTCGGCAGTCGGCACTTGCGGGAGCACCTCTGCCCCCGGGACGATGGCCTCGCCTCCCCTCCTCTCCACGACCGGCTGATCATTGCCGGCCCCTCCGGTCGGTGCCAGGTTCTCTGGTGCTGGCGGCACTACGCGCAGCGGGATGACGAGTTGCGGAGTCTGGCCACGTGCGGCCTCTTCCGCTTGCGCCTGGGCGGCCGCGTCCGCCTGGGCCTTGGCTGCGGCGTCCGCCTGGACCTTAGCCGCAACATCGGCTTCGGCCTTGGCCGTCGCGTCCAAGTCCGCCTACACCGCCTTGGCCGCCTCCGCCTTCTGCCGTTCCACCGCCTCCCGCTCCTCGCGCACCTCCCGCGCATTCCTCTCCGTCGCCTCGCGGAGGTCGGCAAGCGGGTCCACACGACGGGTGTTGGCGGAGCCTTCCGCCGCCTGGATCACTGAAGCAGCGGCAGACCGCTCAAGAGAGAGTGGGGCCCTGTTCAAGCAAGGCAAGAGGAAACTCAGAAAGAGTTTGCAAGAAAGAAGAAAAGAAAATGCAACCAAGCACTTACGCGGACACCATCGGGGGTTGCCTCGGGGTTTTCTGGAACTGGGCCGCCTTCGCGGCGGCCTCCTGCCGCTTAGTCACGGTGGCCGTGTTCTTGGGCTTCTTCGGCCGGCTGCCGAATAGCAACGAGCCGGCTCTACGCTTTTGTGCGCCGCCTGGTGCAGTTGGCGCGGCCGAGGAGCTCGCGCCCGCCTTGTCGGTGCCGTGCGGGCGGCGCGGCTCGTTCTCCTCCTCATCATCATCCGGCCAGTCCTCGAGGCCGCCTCCTCCTCCGGAGCCGCCTGCTGCACCGCCGCCGCCTGTGGCATCGTCCTCCTCCATGGCGGCCGCCCCCAAGTCGGGGTCTTCCACGTCGCTCCTCATTCGGTCCGGCATATACTGCTGACCTGGATCCAGAGCACCGGCGGCCGACTGGCCGGGAGGACCTGCACCATGGCCGACTAGTCAGACGGAGAAACAAGAGCACGGACCAGCCAAAGAGAAAGAATTATAAGACTCACCGCAGGCGGCGGATGTGCGCGGTCATACGGCCGCTTGCTGAACCGCCATTCCGTCTCCGATAGCATACAGTTGGAGATGTAGTTGACCAGCCGGGCCACCTCCACGTCCGGCAGCTCCCATGTGCACATCCGGCATGGGTCCCGACGCCCGCTCATGCAGCTGACAATGTGAGGCCGGGCTTGGAGGGGAAGCACTCGGCGCGTCACGAAGGCGGCCAGCAGGTCCTAGCCCTTCAGACCCTCCGACTCCGTCATCACCTGAAGTCGGATGAGGGCGGCGGAGGAGGCGGCCGATAGGGAGCTCGGCTTGTACTGCCAGTTGGCGCGCGGCTCGGTTGGCGGGCCGGCCACGTAAGCCGGCAAGTTGATGTAGTCGCTCGTCGGATGGATGTTCTTGATGTAGAAGTAGGACTTCTGCCACAGCTTCGCCGACTGTAGCAGAGAGATGGGTGGGAAGCGGTTCCCAGTGCCCGGGTGCCGCACCGCCACACAGGCTCCGCATTGAGCCGCCTGGCCCTTGGCGGCGGTGCCAAGTTTAAGATAAAAGCACTCCCCCCAGAGCTCAAGGGTGGGGAGAGTGCCGAGGTACCCTTCGCATATGGTGACGAAGGTGGCCAGCAGCACCACCGTGTTTGGCGTGAGGTGGTGCGGCTGGACTCGATAGAAGTCAAGGAAGGAGCGGAGGAAGCCGCTCGCCGGAAGGCCGAAGCCGCGAAGAAAATTGGACCGGAAGACAATGCGTTCGTCGTCCTCCGGCGCCGGCGAGATTTCCGCCTCGGGAGGGACGCGTACCTGCACATTCGTCTCCCGGGGCAGCTGCCATGTTTGACGAAGGAAGAAGAGGTGATCCTCATGGACGTTGGAGCCGTCCCAGTCGCCGGTTCGTGAGCGCGCCATGGACGAAGGAGCTCGTCGTAGGCGTGGTGCGGTGGCAGGCGGGCGAGGCTGCGACGGAGCGAGGAAGCCGCAGCGAGAAACTGTCCGATGATGGTGGGCTGCGGCAGTGCTTCGGCGAAAGGAAAGGGCGCTGCCGCAGCGAAGAAGTTGAAGAGCGGCGAGGGGAGAGGAGGACGCGCGTGCATCTGCCGCCACCCTCTTCCCCCTACTTATAGCCCCAGGCGGCGAAGCCGAGGGGGCGGGAGCGTGGGGGATCGTGGGATTAACTGCGCCCACTCCCCCACGATCCCATGATTGCGGCGCCCGTAAAGGCGTGTATTAATTGCCGCGGAAGCCCAACCGTCTACCTCGGCCGTAGCGGATCCACGCGCGTGCCGAGGCACTGTAGCGGCGGGCCCCAGCCTGCGGTGACGTCCTGTCACACGCGTGGGCTGGCAGGCCGGCTTGACCTGCTAACGCCACGTGGCCGACAGGCGCGGGCGGCGAGTCTGACGTCTGACTGGCGTGCCACCTAGTCCCCGCCACGACGCTTTAAAATCGCCAGGCAGCCTGCCTGGTCGCGGCCGACTCCTACCAGTCGGCACTTCGGAAGATGGATGAAACAAAATACCAGACGACCCGGAGTATGAAGCTACTGAGGCTTCTCGCCCCTTCAGTCGTAGCGCCCCACCAGCTTCGGGGACTACTGTCGGAGTAAATGACCACGGGTAGCCTCATCAGCTCCCCTTGGTATTTCAAGACATCAGGGCAGGTTGCGCCCCTCAAACATCAAAGACAAAGGACCGCCTTCCTGGGGCCGGCTGGTCCAGGCAGCCGGTTGCCAGGAGGTGGCGGAGCCTAGAAGACGGCCATGAAGTGGGCCGACTCCTAGCGGGCGGCTTCCTGGGAAGCCGGGTCCTAGCAGGCGGCCCCTCGCGCCCTCAAAGTTAGCGCCGACATAAACGCGACGAGACAAGGCATGGCTACAGTACAAGCCTGCCACCCCCGAATCCAGGGCGGGCCATGGCCACAGTACAGCGTACCAAGCGGACACCCTGCGCCCGATGCGGCACTATTGCCATGCCGCTCATGACATCACCCATGGCAGAAGAAGCCATGCTCTCACGACGGGCGGTCAGTATGGCCCGCAGGTGGCGGGCCCTACCTGTCCGTGAGAAGCCAGAGGGCGGCGAGCCCTGACCAGTCGGCTCAGGGGGAGGCCGGCTCCTAGCAGGCGGCCCTCCCCCTCCCTAAAAGTCTGTGCGCCATTAACTAGATGTGATGGGGTGTGGCTACAGTGAGCACCCGCCAGGCGGCGGTACTGTATCCACGCTCCCCCTGACGCGGCCTCCGTCATCAAGAGCGATGCTACAGCATAAAGCAGTCAACATGGCCCGCGGGCGGTGGGCCCTACCTGTCGGCCGAGATCATGGCAGTCGGAGGGACCCATCAGGTGGCGGGCCCCGGCGGTCAGCGGAGAAGCCGGCAACCAGTGACGCCGACAGCCGGGTCCCGCATCTGGCCAAATTACCATTGCACCCCTGGGGGGTAGGCCTATATGAACCCCCCAGGTCGCCCCATGCAGGGGGTGAAAAACCTCGACCGAGCACCCAAAATCACCATACACACACGCAAAGAGAGAGGGGAATAGAGTTAGCCTTGCCTTTCTTCCTCCTCTAGACAAACAGCTCAAGGAGCAAGCTTGTAGCTACTTGTTGAGGTAGTGATCATGCGGAGACCCCGCAGAGCAGGACTAGGGGTGTTATCTCCTAGGAGAGCCCCGAACCTGGGTAAGATCCGCAAGCTTACGCGGTCTCGCTCACTCCCGCTTCTAGAGCCCGGCGACGTACTTTTGTCCCCATCCACGATAAGCCACCCCCTGGCATATGTCGCATGATATCCCCGACACTAATCTTTGATCTTCTTCTTGTGCAGAATACTTTCCCGGTCACTCCGTTGCCGTCAGCCAGGCCATCGAGGCGCGTCGCGACATGCGGAGGAAGGCGGGCGCGGACATTGCGCCCAACGCGCCCCGGAATCTCGGCGAGCAGCTTCTGGCCGTCAAGACGCGCCTGCAACTGGCTCACAATATGCTTCGTCGCCTGCAGCGCGCCGGGGCTCAGGTGTTGGCCGCCTTTTGGCCCGACGCTCAAATTCCACGCACCCCCAGTCGGACTGCCGACTGGCTGGAGGTAGCGGTCGGCCGCTTTGAGGCTTGGAAGGGCGCCGCGGCTCGGGCGGGTGCGCGGACGGCCTTGGAGTTCGCCAATGCGTGGTATCCTGGGCTGGACCTGGCCTAGCTGGCCACCTTCCGGCAGGAGGCCGGACCGGAGCTGGCGGCGGTGGGCCCTGCGCTTACTCAACGTGCGGCGGCGATCACCGAGTACGCCAACACCATCGTTTTCATCCCCGAGCTGGACGAGGAAGGCGCTGAGGTGCCGCCCAGCTGGTTCGGGCTGAACCCGGGGGATGCAGAGGACTCGGCGGAAGAGATCGCCTCCAGCGACGAGGGCGAGGACGAAGAGGACGAAGACGGTGAAGACAATGCACCGGACGACGGAGCGGACAGCCGGCCTCAGCCCGACCAAGCCTCGACCAACGAGCCGCGCGCTACCGCACCGACTGCTGCCGGGGGCGATCAGGCTGAGACCCTTCAGTCGGCTGCTCCATCATCCGGCGCCGCTGCCTCTGCCAACCCGTCGGACCCGCGTGCTGCTCCCCTGGCCTAGATGGCCACGTCATCTTATCTTTTCCTGTTCTTGTAATCTTTTGAACAAGCAAGTAAATTTGCGCAATTCCACCCGCTGGGGGTGTATTCAAACTTTGTTGAATGCTAGCTAAGAGCTTTTGCTATGTAAATTAATTTTATTCGCACAAGTTGTACTCTACCGGGTTCTGACTTGGTCTTGCTTTTCTGCTCTTTTTAGGCTTTTTCCTTTGCCGCTTTCCTTTGGCTACCATACTGCCAGCCGGACAGCCGCTCTGCGGTCTGTGGCTAAGTCTGGTACTTGGCCGTTTTTAGGAAGACAAGTACTTTGGCCGTTTAGAATGTAGCAAGTCAAGTGAGAAGCCGGCCGGCCGGCTGCTCAGCAGCCGGATGGTGAGGCGAGGAGCCTGGCTTAGCCTATGTTGATGCTTTTTTCCTTAGTCATTTTTCGTGTGGACACCGTTTCCTGCCTTTAGCTCTTGCCAGCCGGACAGTCGCTCTGCGAGCTGCGGCTTAGGGCAAGAGAGGGCTTAGATGTCGGCACACTACTTGTCCGACTGCAGGTGGCACCAACATAGGATAAGGCGGCGAGCCCCCGGGCCGACTGGGCGGACCCGGTGCCAGGCGGAGGAATGAAACAACACACTCTCAGGCATAAGCTTATCGTACAGATAAAAAGGGTAGCCCCCGAGTGCTCCTCGAGGGACCCGATGCCTTCACTCTTAATACGAAAGGTAGCGTGGTACATACTGCATTAACTGTAAAATCTTCGGAGCAGATTTGCATTCCACGGGCGCTCTGTTTCCTTGTCGGAATCGTCCCTCTTGCGTGCCCTGGGCTTCTGCGCGTCGATGAGGTAGTAGGAGTTGTTGCCCAAGGCTTTGCTGATGACGAAGGGTCCTTCCCAAGGGGCCGAGAGCTTGTGCTGGCCGGCTGTTCGCTGGATCAGCCGGAGCACAAGGTCCCCCTCTTGGAAAGATCGTGGCTTGACCTTCCGGCTGTGATAGCGGCGTAGGGCCTGCTGGTAGATGGCAGACCGGCTGAGTGCCAGCAGCCGGCCTTCTTCCAG
The DNA here is from genome assembly GCA_011799875.1 of Thinopyrum elongatum. Classification (NCBI taxonomy): domain Eukaryota; kingdom Viridiplantae; phylum Streptophyta; class Magnoliopsida; order Poales; family Poaceae; genus Thinopyrum; species Thinopyrum elongatum. The sequence continues at coordinate 378,557,611 of CM022297.1, forward strand.
CAGGTCGATGCCATCTTCTCGCGCCTCCTTTGCCTCCGCCTCTGTGTACATGGTGACGCGAGGCGAGTCAAACTCGATGTCAGTTGGGATGACGGCCTCGGCCCCGTACACAAGGAAGAAGGGAGTGAAGCCGGTCGATTTGTTCAGCGTGGTCCAGAGACTCCAGAGGACGGCCAGTAGCTCCTCGATCCAGCAGCCGGCCGAGCGCTCCAGTGGCTCGATCAGTCGGGGCTTGATGTCGGACAAGATGAGGCCGTTTGCTCGCTCGACTTGGCCGTTTGACTGCGGATGGGCAACGGACGCTAAGTCCAGTCGGATGCCCTGCGTCGCTCAGAAACGGGCCAAGGCGCCTTTGGCAAAGTTTGTGCCATTGTCGGTGATGATGTTGTGCGGTATGCCGTACTGGACGATGATATCTGTGATGAAGGTCACCGTAGTCGGACCGTTCAGCTTCTTAATTGGCTTTGCTTCAATCCACTTGGTGAATTTATCCACGGCGACCAGCAGATGAGTCATGCCGCCGCGTGCTGTTTTGAATGGGCCCACCATGTCCAGCCCCCAGACGGCAAATGGCCAAGTGAGGGGGATGGTCTTGAGTGCAGAAGTCGGCATGTGTTGCTTGGAGCCGAATTTCTGGCACCCTTTGCACTTCTTGACCAAGTCCTTGGCGTCGTCCAAAGCAGTCGGCTAGAAGAATCCATGGCGGAAAGCTTTGGTGACGAGGGATCTGGAGGCCGCGTGGTGGCCGCATTTGCCTTGATGGATGTCTCTGAGGATTGCCTTGCCTTTTTCTGGCTCAACGCAGCGCTGGAAGACGCCAGTCACGCTGCGTTTGACAAGCTCTCTGTTCACTATCATGTATGCTACTGCCCGGCGTTGCACTTGCCTGGCCAAGGTCTCATTAGTTGGTAGCTCTCCGTTTACCAGGAAGTTGAGGATGGGCTGCGCCCATGATGGTGCTTCGACCACTGTCATTACGGCCACTGGGACCAGGGCGGTTGGGTTGGGAGGAGGCGGGTTGGAGTCGGCCGCCACTTGTTGTGTCATTGAAGTTCCCGGGACGACTGCTGTAGCCCCCGGGCCGGGTTCTGAAGTCCCCGTGCCGGGTGCGACTGCTACAGTCCCTGAGCCGCCTGCCGACGTCCCAGGGCCGACTGCCACAGCCCCTGGGCCGGGTTCTGAAGTCCCCAGGCCGAGTGCGACTGCTGCAGTCCTCGAGCCGCCTGCCGAAGTCCCCGGGCCAGCTGTTGCAGCCACCGAGTCGGATCCGACTGTTTCGGGAGTAGTTGGCACGAAGATGGACTCTAACTCCGGCGATGGTTTGATAGACGGCTTGCAAAGGTATTGGAGGGAGACGCCGGCTGGTATCGCTTGGCGGGTGGAGCCAATCCATGCCAGGGCATCAGCTTGCTCGTTCTCGGCTCGTGGCACGTGAAGGAACTCGCACCCGTCAAAGTATCCACTAATCTGCTGGATGAGGAAACGGTAGCTCGCCATGTTTGCATCCTTGGCGTCCCAGTCGCCAGACGACTGCTGGACTACCAAGTCCGAGTCGCCGTAGCACAGAATCCGGCGAATGCCAATTTCTTTGGCCAGTCGGAGCCCGTGGACGAGTGCCTCGTATTCGGCCACGTTGTTGGAGGCGACGAAGTGAATTTGTAACGTGTACTTGAGCTTGTCGCCTTTGGGAGAGGTGAGGACGATGCCGGCTCCCAGACCGGTGCGCATCTTTGAGCCATCGAAGTGCATTCGCCAATGGGTAGAATCCGGCGCCGGCGGCAGGTACTGGGTCTCGGCCCAGTCGACGAGGAAGTCGGCCAGCGCTTGGGACTTGATGGCGGTGCGGGGCTGGTAGAGGATGGTGTGGGGAGCTAGCTCGATGGCCCACTTGGCCACCCGGCCTGATGCATCTCTGTTGCCTATGATCTCGGCAAGTGGGACGGTGCAAACAACCATGATGGAGTGCTCTTGAAAGTACTGCTTGAGCTTCTTGGCGGCAAAGTATACGCCATAGCACATCTTCTGGTAGTGGGGGTAATTTTGCTTGGAGGCCGACAACACTTCACTCAGGTAGTAGACGGGCCTCTGGACCGGCTGTGCCTTGCCGTCTTCCGGGCGCTCGACCACGATGATAGTGCTGACCACCCGACTGGTGGCGGCGATGTAGAGGAACATGGGCTCCTTAGCAGTCGGAGCCGCCAGGACAGGTGGCGTAGTCAGCATTTTCTTGAACTGGAGGAAGGCCTCGTCCGCCTTGTCGTTCCACTCGAAGTGAGTGGTTTTCTTCATTAGCTGGTACAGGGGAAGAGCCTTCTCGCCCAGCCGACTGAAGAAACAGCTGAGGGATGCCAAGCACCCGGTGAACTTCTGGACGTCTCGCAGCCGGGTGGGCCTCTCCATCCGCTCAATGGCCTTGATCTTCACAGGGTTGCACTCGATGCCGCGTTCTGAGACAAGGAAACCAAGGAGCTGGCTGGCTGGGACTCCGAAGACACACTTTTCTGGGTTTAGCTTGATTTGAAAACGGCGCAGATTATCGAAGGTCTCCTTGAGATCCTCCAGGAGGGTGCCACGCTTCTCCGTCTTCACCACAATGTCGTCTACATAGACGTGGGCATTTCTGCCGAGTTGCTTGAGGAGGCACTTCTGCATGCAACGCTAAAACGTGGCACCGGCATTTCTCAGGCCGAATGTCATGGTTAGGTAGCAGAAGGCTCCGAATGGTGTGATGAAGGCGGTCTTCAGCCGATCAGCCGGGTTTAGCTTGATCTGGTGGTAGCCAGAGTAGGCATCCAAAAAACTCAACAGCTCGCATCCGGCTGTGGAGTCAATCACTTAGTCTATCCGAGGCAGAGCAAACGGATCTTTGGGGCAGGCTTTGTTGTTGCTGGTGTAATCAATGCACATGCGCCACTTGTTGTTCTTCTTCAGTACAAGGACTGGGTTGGCAAGCCATTCTGGAAAGAACACTTCCATGATGAAGCCGGCCGCCAGAAGCCGGGTGATCTCTTCACCAACAATTCTTCTCTTCTCTTCTGACAGGCGGCGGAGGGGTTGCTTAACTGGTTTTGCATCTAATCTGATGTGTAGTTTGTGCTCGGCGAAATCCATCGGAACACCCGGCATGTCCTTGGGAGACCATGCGAAGATGTCCCGATTCTCACGGAGGAAATCGACGAGCTCGCTTTCCTATTTGCTGTCGAGATGGGCCCCTACGACAGCGAACCTCTCGGGGTGCTCAGGGTCCAAGGGAATCTTCTTGGTTTCTTTGGCCGGCTGGAAGGAACCCTGGGCCTCTGACTCCTTGGGATCTGGTGACAGGTCCGGCTGCTTGCTGGCCATGTCCACAACGCGGTCAAGGAGCCGCCTTTCTGCAGCGACGACAAGGGACTCGGCCAGCCGACTGCTGGCAGTAGCACATGTGGCCGACTTCTGGTAGTCGCCGGCTACGATGATAATGCCCTTGGTGCCCGGCATCTTCATCTTGAGGTAAGCGTAGTGTGGCACCGCCATGAACTTGGCCAGAGCAGGCCGGCCAAGGAGCGCATGGTAGGGGCTCTCCAGGTCCACCACCTCGAACCAAATTGGCTAGCGGCGGAAGTGCTCTTTGTCTCCGAAGAGGACATCTATCTTGATCTTGCCGATTGGAGAGCAGGAAAGGCCAGGTACAATGCCATGGAAGACAGTCCGGCTGGGCTGGAGCTGCTTCTCCTTGACGCATAGCTTCTCCAGGGTGTCACGGTAGAGGATGTTGATGTTGCTACCGCCGTCTATCAGAACTCGGGAGAAGTGACAGGCTCGCCGCTCCATTGAAAAGGTGGCATCTAGCACCAGGGCGTAGGAACCCGGAGAAGGCATCACCTCCGGGTGGTCAGCGCGGCTCCAGCTGATGGGCCTCTCGGACCAGTGCATGAACTCTGGGACCTCAGAAGCGACCATGTTCACCTCGCGGTGCTGCTGACGCCGGCTGTGCCTGTCGTCGGCCACACTGGTGAAGACGACATAGGCTCTATGTTCTTTGGGGAATTCATCTTGGATTGCGCCGACGGGGCGGGCCGCCGGCTGCTGAGGAGGCAGAGCTGGTGGGCCAGCAGGCGGAGGGGGCAGTCCTTCGCCTTTGGCAATGCGGGTGAGCCAGTGGCACTTCCGGGTGCTGTGATTGGACGGCTTCGTGCCGCTGTGGAACTTGCAAGGAGCATCAAGGGTTTGCTCGAAGGAGAAGGCGGGCAACCAAGCAGGCTTGCCGCCTTTTTGACGCTTGGGGCCGGGCTGCCCTTCCGGCTATTGGTCTTCAACTACTGCCACCTGCCGGCTGGTAGAAGCCAGCTGCTGGGCCTTGCGTTTGTTGTCGTTCGACTGCTGGCGCCGACTGGAGTCGCTAGCAGGCGTCTGAGGGGCCGGAGGGAGCATCTTTCCAGACGCGTCCACTCAGAGCTCCGACTTCATGGAGGAGTCGGCGGTGGCGTACTTGTCCGCTATGATTAGCAGCTCGTCGTGTGTGGTCGGCTCGTCGCAGAGGAGTCGGTGCTTGAGTAAGGTGCCCTCTCGGCACCCGGTAGTGAAGTACTCTATGGCTTGCACCTCATGCACCCCTTCGCAGGAGTTGTGCAGTTCGGCCCATCGTGTCAAGTACTCGCGGGTGGACTCAGTTGGGCCTTGGACGCACAGGGAGAGCTGGTGAGGCTTGGGCGGCCGCTTGTAGGTGCTGGTGAAGTTGCGGATGAAAACTTCGGTAAAGTCCAGCCAGTTGTTGACGCTGTAGGGCTTGAGGCTGTTCAGCCATGTCCGGGCCGTGCCCTGGAGCATGAGTGGAACGTACTTCACGACAATGCGCTTGTTGCCGTTTGCTATGCTGACGGCGGTGGAGTAGTCAACCAGCCAATCCTTCGGCTTCACGGAACCGTTGTACTTGGGAGTGTCTCGAGGAAGCGAGAACCCTTTGGGGAAGGGCTCGTCGCGAATGCGGGGGCCGAAACAAGGCGGGCCGATCGCATCTTCTTCTTCTAACGCCAGGGATCGAGCCAAGCGGTCGATCCGGTAGCGGGCGTTGTTCTCTCCGACTCCTTCACGGGGACCCAGCCGGCCTCCGAGAGTCGGATGCTCAACGGGCGGCGGGGCGGCGCGCCTCTCCCTGCGCGGGGGAGGCGGACGATTGTCCCGCCGTTCTACTGCTCGTGGGCGGCCGTCTTGGTCGCGCTCGATGGTGATGCATGTGCGGCTGCGGCTAACAGCCGGCTCTTGGTCTCCTCGGTCGCGGGCGCCGCCCGTCGGCATCCGGGAGGTCGCGCCGTGCTCTCGGCTAGGGGAAAGGTTCCCGTCCTGCAAGCCAGGTTCCGCTGCGCTGCGGCCGGCTTCTTGCTGCGCGGCGGCCGTGTCGATGAGCTGCTGGACGCGCTCCGTCATGCAGCGACGCTCATCGCCCTCCAGGCGGTCCAGCTCGTCTGCTGCCGCCTGGGCGGTGCGTAAGTTCTCCATTGGCGTGGCGTAGACTGGGCGATCGGCCCCAGCATGCTGGCGATGGCCGCGCCGCGCTGCCGGACCATGCCCGCATGGCTGGGTTCGCCAGCAGCCGGCGTGCCGCAGACGGCGCGGTCGATCTCGCGCTGGTAGGCCTCAGTGAGGCGTCTCATGGCTACCAACTTGTTGGCGCTGTCGAGGAGTGCGATGCGGCACGCCTCCAGCGTTTCACCGTTCGCACCGGGTGCCACGGGTGCGGACAGGTCTCACATTGCCGCCCGCAACGGGTCTCGGTCGGCCTCGTCGGGGGCTCCATCGTGGCTGATGGCCAGCACCTCGGCGACGGTGCTGGTGCTGGTGCTGCTGTCAGCAGCAGGGAGCGGGTCGTCGAAGATCACTACGTCACCGGGGAAGGTATCAGAAGGCGCGGCGTCGGCGTCGATGACCATGTTGACGGGTGGGTCGGTGGAGCCGACGGACTCCAGGTCGGAGGCCGACTCGTTGACGATGTGAAGCTTGCCGAGGGGGTCGACAAGGCAGCTCTCGGAGCTAGCTGTGCCCGCGTTGGGTGCGGGCTCGTCGGAGAGGCGGATCCCGCCGACGAGGTCAGCGAGGCAACCCACGGCGTAGGCGGCATCCACGCCACGCAATGTGTCGGCGCGAACGCCGTCGGGCATGCCGGGCTGGCTGCGCTTGCCAGGAAAGAAGAGGGTTCCCGTCCAGAACGTGTTTCCGGGCGACGGTGCACCTTGCCCCACGGTGGGTGCCAAATGTCGGGGATATCGTGCGACATATGCCAGGGGGTGGCTTATCATGGATGGGGACAAGAGTACATCGCCGGGCTCTAGAAGCGGGAGTGAGCGAGACCGCATACGCCTGCGAATCTTACCCAGGTTCGGGGCTCTCCTCGGAGATAACACCCCTAGTCCTGCTCTGCGGGGTCTCCGCATGATGACTATGATCAACAAGGTAGCTACACCTTGCTCCTTGAGTTGTTTCGGCTAGAGGAGGGAGAAGGGCAAGGCTAGCTCTGCTCCTTGCTCTACGTGTGTGTGCCAATGGCGTGGGTGTTGAACCCTTTGCATGGGTGAGCCTGGGAGGTTTATATAGGCCTACCCCCCAGGGGTACAATGGTAATCCGGCCGGGTGTAGGACCCGGCCGTCAGCGGCTCTGGCTGCCGGCTTCACCGCCGACCGCTGGGGCCCGCCGCCTGGTGGGCCATGTTGACTGCTTTATACTGTGGACTCGCCCTCGATGACGAAGGTCTGGTCAAGGGGAACGTGGTTACAGTCCCGCCGCCTGACAGGTGCTCACTGTAGCCATACCCCGTCTCATCTGGTTAATGGTGCACAGACTCCAAGGGGGAGGAGGGCCGCCTGCTAGGAGTCGGCCCTCCCTTGTTGCCGCCTGCTGGAGGTTTGCCGCCTTCTGGTGGCTCGCGGACAGGTAGGGCCCGCCGCCTGCGGGCCGTACCGACCGCCTGTCGTGGGGGCGTGGCCCCCTCTGGCGCTAGTGATGTCACGGACTGCATGGCAATAGTGCCACGCTGGGCGAGGGGTGTCCACCCGGTACACAGCTCTGTGGCCACGTCCCATCCTGGATTCAGGGGTGGCAGGCTACACTGCATCCATGCCTTGTCTTGTTGTGGTGATGTGGTGCTGACTTCGAGGGGACGAGGGGCCGTCTGCCAGGAGTCGGCCCCCTCGCGGCCGCCTTCCATGGTCTTGCCGCCTTCTAGCAGCCGGTCTCTTGGACCAGCTGGCCCAAGAAGGCGGTCGTGCTTCCGGAAGGTGTAAGGGGCGCAGCCAGCCCCGATGTCTCAAAATACCATGGAGGACTGATGTGGCTACCCGTGGTCATTTACTCCGACATTGCCCTGCTCATGGTTTAAGTTTATGGATGATCATACAAAACTTTTATGCGGGATTGAATTTTGCATCTAGAAATCTTTTAGATTTCGCCGCGGGTGGTACTTTTATGGAAATCACGTTAGGAGAAGCTACAAAACTCCTAGATAATATTATGGCAAATTACTCTCAATGGCATACCGAAAGATCTTCCACTAGTAAAAAAGTGCATGCGATTGAAGAAATTAATACTTTGAGTGGAAAGATGGATGAACTTATGAAATTGATTGCTAGTAAGAGTGCTCCTATTGATCCTAATGATATGTCTTTGTCTACTTTGATTGATAATAATAATGAATCTATGGATGTGAATTTTGTTGGTAGGAACAATTTTGGTAATAACGCGTATAGATGCAATTTTAATCCTAGGCCGTTTCCTAGTAATTCCTCTAATAATTATGGTAATTCCTACAACAATTCTTATGGAAATTATAATAATATACCTTCTAATCTTGAGAATAATATTAAAGATTTTATAAATTCTCAAAAGATTTTCAATGCTATGGTAGAAGAAAAAATGCTTAAAGTTGATGATTTGGCTAGAAACATTGATAAGATTTCTCTTGAGATTGATTCTTTGAAGATGAGATGTATGCCACCCAAGCATGATAGTAATGATTCTTTAAAAACTATTAGAATCTCTATTAATGAAAGTAAAGAAAGAACCGACAGGATGCGTGCTAAGAGAGATTGGTTTGTAAAAGCGTGTTCTTCTAGTTTGTGTGATAATAATGATGAAGATCTTAAAGTGATTGGTGTGTCTCCTATTGAATCTTTATTTGCCAATATAAAACTTGATCAAGATGGGACTGGAGATGAGTCAACTTTAGCTAGAAGGCGTCCCAATAATTTGGATGGTGATGATCTTAATGAAAAATTTGATAAAAGTGGGATTGGAGAGGTCAAAACTTTAGGTAGCGATGAACCCACTCTTTTGGATTTCAAGGACTTTAACTACGATAATTTCTCTTTGATTGATTGTATTTCCTTGTTGCAATCCATGCTTAATTCACCCCATTCTTATAATCAAAATAAGGCTTTTACTAAACATATCGTTTATGCTATGATGAAATCTTTTGAAGAAAAACTTGAGTTGGAAGTTTCAATCCCTAAAAAGCTTTATGATGAGTGGGAACCTACTATAAAGATTAAGATTAAATATTATGAGTGTTACGCTTTATGTGATTTGGGCGCTAGTGTTCCAACTATTCCAAAAACTTTGTGCGATGTGTTAGGTTTCCATGAATTTGATGATTGCTCTTTGAACTTGCATCTAGCGGATTCCTCTATTAAGAAACCTATTGGAAGGATTAATGATGTTCCCATTGTTGCAAATAGGAATTATGTTCCTATAGATTTTATTGTGCTTGATATAGATTGCAATCCTACATGTCCTATTATTCTTGGTAGACCTTTCCTTAGAACGATTGGTGCAATTATTGACATGAAAGAAGGAAACATTAGATTTCAATTTCCGTTGAGGAAGGGCATGGAACACTTTCCAAGAAATAAAATTAAGTTGCCATACGAATCTATTATGAGGGCTACTTATGGATTAAACACCAAAGATGACAACACCTAGATCTATTGCAATATGCCTAGCTAGGGGCGTTAAACAATAGCGCTTGTTGGGAGGCAACACAATTTTATTTTGTGCTTTTTTTGTTTTTGCTACTGTTTTTTTTAATAAATACACATTATTACTTCTGTATTAATTGTTTTTAAGTGTTTTAATTAGTGTTTGAGCCAAGTAAGACCTTTGGGATGATCTATGGTGATAGTTGATTTGATTTTGCTGAAAAATAGAAACTTTTGCGTCCAGTAGCAGAATTTTGAAAATTCACATAAGCAACGAAAACTTCTGAATTTTTTTACACAAGATTTATATACAAATTTTATACGTTTTCCTAATTTTTCAGAATTTTTAGAGTTACAGAAGTATGGATAGTTTCCAGATTTCTACAGACTGATCTGTTTTTGACAGATTCTGTTTTTATGTGTTGTTTGCTTATTTTGATGAATCTATGGGTAGTATCGGGGGGTATGAACCATGAAGAAGTTGTAATACAGTAGATATAACACCAATATAAATTTAGAATGAGTTCACAACAGTACCTAAGTGGTGATTTGCTTTTATTATACTAACGGAGCTTATGAGTTTTCTGTTGAGTTTTGTGTTGTGAAGTTTTCAAGTTTTGGGTAAAGTTTTGATGGACAACGGAATAAGGAGTGGCAAGAGCCTAAGCTTGGGGATTCCCATGGCACCCCTAGGTAAAATTCAAGGAGAACCAAGCATCTAAGCTTGGGGATGCCCCGGATGGCATCCCCTCTTTTGTCTTCAATCCATCGGTAAAATTACTTGAGGCTATATTTTTATTCACTACATGATATGTGTTTTGCTTGGAGCGTCTTGTGATATATGATTCTTTGCTTTATTTGCATTTTAGTTTGCCACAATCATCCTTGCTGTACACACCTTTTGAGAGGGACACACATTAATCATGAATTTATTAGAATACTCTATGTGCTTCACTTATATCTTTTGAGCTAGGCAGTTGCTCTAGTACTTCACTTATATCTTTTTTTAGAGCACGGCGGTGGTTTTATTTTATAGAAATTGATGAACTCTCATGCTTCACTTATATTATTTTGAGAGTCTTGAAAATAGTATGGCAATTGGTTTAGGTTATGAATTTAGTCCTAATATGATGGACATTCAAGAGGGATATAATAAAAACTTTCATGAAGATCATTGAATATATGAGAAGTTTGATTCCTTGCATTTGTTTTGAGATATAAAGATGGTGATATTAGAGTCATGCTAGTTGGTAATTGTGATTGAGTAATAATACTTGTGTTGAAATTTGTGATTCCCGAAGCATGCAAGTACGGTGAACCGTCATGTGATGAAGTTAGAGCATGATTTATTTTTTATTGTCTTCCTTATGAGTGGCGGTCGGGGACGAGCGATGGTCTTTTCCTACCAATCTATTCCCCTAGGAGCATGCGTATTAGTACTTTGTTTTGAGGGCTAATAAACTTTTGCAATAATTATGTGAGTTCTTTATGACTAATGTTGAGTCAATGGATTATACGCACTCTCATCCTTCCATCATTGCTAGCCTCTCTAGTACCGCGCAACTTTCGCCGGTGCATTAAACCCACCATATACCCTTCCTCAAAACAGCCACCATACCTACCTATAATGGCATTTCCATAGCCATTCCGAGATATATTGCCATGCAACTTCCACCATTCCGTTTTATTATGACACACACCATCATTGTCATATTGTTCTAATATGCATGAGGCATTCATATAGAGTCATATCTTTGTTCTAGTATCGAGTTGTAATTCTTGAGTTGTAAGTAAATAAAAGTGTGATGATCATCATTATTAGAGCATTGTCCCATGTGAGGAAAGGATGATGGAGGCTATGATTCTCCCACAAGTAGAGATGAGGCTCCGGACGGAAAAAAAGAGGCCAAAGAGCCCAAAAGAAAAAAAAGAAAAAGAAATAAAAAAAAGAGAAAAGGAGAGAAGGGACAATGTTACGATCCTTTTTCCACACTTGTGCTTCAAAGTAGCACCATATTCTTCATGATAGTGAAGGAAATATGCCCTAGAGGCAATAATAAAGTTGTTATTTTATATTTCCTTATTCATGATAAAGGTTTATTATTCATGCTAGAATTGTATTGATCGGAAACCTAAATACATGTGTGAATACATAAACAAATACCGTGTCCCTACTAAGCCTCTACTAGACTAGCTCGTTGATCAAAGATGGTTAAGGTTTCCTAACCATAGACATGTGTTGTCATTTGATAATGGGATCACATCATTAGGAGAATGATGTGATGGACAAGACCCATCCGTTAGCTTAGCATAATGATCGTTCAAGTTTTATTGCTATTGCTTTCTTCATGTCAAACACATATTCCTTCGACTATGAGATTATGAAACTCCCGGATACCAGAGGAACACCTTGTGTGCTATCGAACGTCACAACGTAACTGGGTGATCATAAAGATGCTCTACAGGTATCTCTGAAGGTGTTTGTTGAGTTGGCATAGATCGAGACTATGATTTGTCACTTCGAGTATCAGAGAGGTATATCTGGGCCCTCTCGGTAATACACATCATAAGCTTGCAAGCAAACGACTAATGAGTTAGTCACAAGGTGATGTATTATGGAACGAGTAAAGAGACTTGCCGGTAACGAGATTGAACTAGGTATGAAGATACCGACGATCGAATCTCGGGTAAGTAACATACTGATGGACAAAGGGAATTACGTATGTTGTCATAACGGTTCGACCAATAAAGATCTTCGTAGAATATGTAGGAGCCAATATGGGCATCCAGGTTCCACTATTGGTTATTGACCGGAGAGGTGTCTCGGTCATGTCTACATAGTTCTCGAACCCGTAGGGTCCGCACGCTTAACGTTCGATGACGATATAGTATTATATGAGTTATGTGATTTGGTGACCGAATGTTGTTCGGAGTCCCGGATGAGATCACGGATATGACGAGGAGTCTCGAAATGGTCGAGAGGTAAAGATTTATATATAGGACGATGGTATTCAGACACTAGAAGTATTTCGGGGGGTACCGGGTACTTATCGGGTCACCGGAAGGGGTTCCAGGCACCCCCGGCAAAGTTATGGGCCTTATGGGCCAAGAGAGGAAACACACCAGCCCACAAGGGGCTGGTGCGCCCCCATAGTAGGCCGGCCTATGAGGAGGAGAAGGAAAGAGGGGAGGGAAAGGAAAGTGTGGAGTAGGACTCCCCCTTCCTTCCCTCTCCCCCCCCCCCTCTTTCCTTCCCCCTTCTTCATACAAGGAAGGGGGCGCAGGAGGGCAGGTGCCCTAGGGTCGGCGGCCAGCCCCTTGGGGCGTGCCCTGGCTGCCCTAGGCTGCCTCCTCCCCCCTCCCACCTATATATATGTGGGGAGGGGGCGCCACACAAGGACACAACATTGTCTTAGCCGTGTGCGGCGCCCCCGTCCACAGTTTTCTCCCTCGGTCATATTTTCGTAGTGCTTAGGCAAAGCCCTGCGGAGATCGCATCACCATCACCATCACCACACCGTCGTGCTGCCGGAACTCATCTACTACTTCGCCCGTCTTGTTGGATCAAGAAGGCGAGGACGTCACCGAGCTGAACGTGTGCAGAACGCGGAGGTGCCGTGCGTTCGGTACTAGATCGGTTGGGGCGCGAAGAAAGTTCGACTACATCAACCGCGTTGTGAAACGCTTTCGCTTACGGTCTACGAGGGTACGTAGACACACTCTCCCCCTCGTTGCTATGCATCTCCATGGATAGATCATTGCGTGTGCGTAGATTTTTTTTTGTTTTCATGCAACATTTCCCAACAGTGGCATCATGAGCCAGGTCTATGCGTAGATGATATGCACGAGTAGAACACAAAGAATTGTGGGCGGTGATAGTCATACTGCTTACCACCAACGTCTTATTTTGATTCGGCGGTATTGTGGGATGAAGCGGCCCGGACCAACCTTACATGTCCACGCACATGAGACCGGTTCCACCGACTGACAAGCAACTAGTTTTGCATAAAGGTGGCTGGCGGGTGTCTGTTTCTCCTACTTTAGTTGAATCAAATTTGACTACGGCCGGTCCTTGAAGAAGGTTAAAACAGCAAACTTGACGAATCACCGTTGTGGTTTTTGCCGTAGGTAAGAACGGTTCTTGCTAGAAACCCGTAGCAGCCACGTAAAACTCGCAACAACAAAGTAGAGGATGTCTAACTTGTTTTTGCAGGGTATGTTGTGATGTGATATGGTCAAGACATGATGTGATATACGTTATTGTATGAGATGATCATGTTTTGTAAGATATCAGGCAACCGGCAGGAGCCTTATGGTTGTCTCTTTATTGTATGAAATGCAAACGCCATGTAATTGCTTTACTTTATTGCTATGAGTTAGCAATAGTTGTAGAAGCAATAGTTGGCGAGATGACCACGACGCAACGATGGAGATCAAGGTGTCGAGCCGGTGACGATCGATATCATGACGATGCTTTGGAGATGGAGATCAAAAGCACAAGATGATGATGGCCATATCATGTCACTTATTTTGATTGCATGTGATGTTTATCTTTTATGCATGTTATTTTGCTTAGTACGGCGGTAGCATTATAAGATGATCCCTTCACTAAATTTCAAGGTAAAAGTGTTCTCCCTGAGTATGCACCGTTGCTACAGTTCGTCGTTTCGAGACACCACGTGATGATCGGGTGTGATAGACTCTACGTTCACATACAACGGGTGTAAGACAGTTTTGCACTTGCAGAATACTTGGGTTAAACTTGACGAGCCTAGCATGTACAGACATGGTCTCGGAACACTGGAGACCGAAAGGTCGAACATGAGTCATATAGTAGATATGATCAACATAGAGATGTTCACCATTGATGACTACCCCATCTCACGTGATGATCGGACATGGGTTAGTTGATTTGGATCATGTATCACTTAGATAACTTGAGGGATGTTTATTTAAGTGGGAGTTCATTAGTAATTTGATTAATTGAACTTAATTTATCATGAACTTAGTCTTGATAGTTTTTGCATATCTATGTTGTAGATCAATAGCTTGCGTATAGCTCCCCTATTTTATTTTTGATATGTTCCAAGAGAAAACTAAGTTGAAAGATGATAGTAGCAATGATGCGGATTGGGTCCGTGATCTGAGGATTATCCTCATTGCTGCACAGAAGAATTATGTCCTTGATGCACCGCTAGGTGACAGACCTGTTGCTGGAGCAGATGCAGATGTTATGAACGTTTGGCAAGCTCGATATGATGACTACTTAATAGTTTAGTGCGCCATCCTTTACGGCTTAGAACCGGGACTTCAAAAACATTTTGAACGCCACGGAGCATATGAGATGTTCCACGAGCTAAAATTGGTATTTCAGACTCATGCCCGTGTCGAGAGGTATGAGACCTCTGACAAGTACTTTGCCTACAAGATGGAGGAGAATAGCTCAGCCAGTGAGCATGTGCTCAGAATGTCTGAGTACTACAATCACTTGAATCAAGTGGGAGTTAATCTTCCAGATAAGATAGTGATTGACAGAGTTCTCTAGTCACTATCACCAAGCTACTAGAACTTTGTGATGAACTATAATATGTAAGGGATGACGAAAACGATTCCTGAGCTCTTCGCGATACTGAAATCGGCGAAGGTAGAAATCAAGAAAAAGCATCAAGTGTTGATGGTTAACTAGACCACTAGTTTCAAGAAAAAGGGCAAGGGAAAGAAAGGGAAATTCAAGAAGAATGGCAAGCAGGTTGCCAATCCCGTGAAGAAGCCCAAAGCTAGACCTAAGCCTAAAACTAAGTGCTTCTACTGCAAGGGAATGGTCACTAGAGGCGGAACTGCCTAAATACTTGGCGGATAAGAAGAATGGCAAAGTGAACAAAGGTATATTTGATATACATGTTATTGATGTGTACTTTACTAGTGTTCATAGCAACCCCTGGGTATTTGATACCGGTTCATTTGCTAAGATTAGTAACTCGAAACAGGAGTTGCAGAATAAAACAGAGACTAGTTAAGGACGAGGTGACGATGTGTGTTGGAAGTGATTCCAAGGTTGATACGATCACCATCGCACACTCCCTCTACCTTCGGGGTTAGTGTTGAACCTAAATAAATGTTATTTGGTGTTTGCGTTGAGCATGAATATGATTATATCATGTTTATTGCAATACGGTTATTCATTTAAGTTAGAGAATAATTGTTGTTCTGTTTACATGAATAAAACCTTCTATGGTCATACACCCAATGTGAATGGTTTATTGAATCTCGATCGTAGTGATACACATATTCATAATATTGATGCCAAAAGATGCAAAGTTGATAATGATAGTGCAACATACTTGTGGCACTGCCGTTTAGGTCATATTGGTGTAAAGCGCATGAAGAAACTCCATGCAGATGGACTTTTGGAGTCACTTGATTATGAATCATTTGATACTTGCGAACCATGCCTCATGGGCAAGATGACTAAAACTCCATTCTCCGGAACAATGGAACGAGCTAATGACTTATTGGAAATAATACATACCGATGTATGTGGTCCGATGAGTGTTGAGGCACGCGGCAAGTATCATTATTTTCTGACCTTCACAGATGATTTGAGTAGATATGGGTATATCTACTTAATGAAACACAAGTCTGAAACTTTTGAAAAGTTCAAAGAATTTCAGAGTGAAGTGGAGAATCATCGTAACAAGAAAATAAAGTTTCTACGATCTGATCGTGGAGGCGAATATTTGAGTTACAAGTTTGGCCTTCATTTAAAACAATGTGGAATTGGTTCACAACTCACGCCACTTGGAACACCACAGCGTAATGGTGTGTCCGAACGTCGTAACCGTACTTTATTAGATATGGTGCGATCTATGATGTCTCTTACCGATTTACCACTATCGTTTTGGGGTTATGCATTAGAGACAGCCGCATTCATGTTAAATAGGGCACCGTCTAAATCCGTTGAGACGACACCGTATGAACTATGGTTTGGCAAGAAAACTAAGCTGTCGTTTCTTAAAGTTTGGGGTTGCGACACTTATGTCAAAAGGCTTCAGCCTGATAAGCTCGAACCCAAATCGGAGAAGTGCGTCTTCATAGGATACCCTAAAGAAACAATTGGGTACACCTTCTACCACAGATCTGAAGGCAAGATCTTTGTTGCTAAGAATGGATCCTTTCTACAGAAGGAGTTTCTCTCGAAAGAAGTGAGTGGGAGGAAAGTAGAACTTGATGAGGTAATTGTACCTTCTCTCGAATTGGAAAGTAGTACATCTGAGAAATCCGTTCCCGTGATGCCTACACCAACTAGAGAGGAAACTAATGATGATGATCATGAAACTTCAAATCAAGTTACTACTAAACCTCGTAGGTCGACCAGAGCACGATCTGCACCAGAGTGGTACGGTAATCCTGTCCTGAAAGTCATGTTACTAGACCAAGGCGAACCTACGAACTATGAAGAAGCTATGATGAGCCCAGATTCCGACAGATGGCTTGAGACCATGAAATCTGAGATAGGATCCATGTATGAGAACAAAGTGTGGACTTTGGTGGACTTGCCCAATGATCGGCAAGCCATAGAGAATAAATGGATCTTTAAGAAGAAGACTGACGCTGATGGTAATGTTACTGTCTACAAAGCTCGACTTATCGCGAAAGGTTTTCGACAAGTTCAAGGAGTTGACTACGATGAGACTTTCTCACCCGTAGCGATGCTTAAGTCCGTCTAAATCATGTTAGCAATTGCCGCATTTTATAATTATGAAATCTGGCAAATGGATGTCAAAACTGCATTCCTTAATGGATATCTTAAAGAAGAGTTGTATATGATGCAACCAGAAGGTTTTGTCGATCCTAAAGGTGCTAACAAAAGTATTCAAGCTCCAACGATCCATCTATAGACTAGTGCAAGCATCTCGGAGTTGGAATATACGCTTTGATGAGGTGATCAAAGCATATGGTTTTATACAAACTTACGATGAAGCCTGTATTTACAAGAAAGTGAGTGGGAGCTCTGTAGCATTTCTGATATTATATGTGGATGACATATTGTTGATTGGAAATGATATAGAATTTCTGTATAGCATAAAAGGATACTTGAATAAGAATTTTTCAATGAAAGACCTCTGTGAAGCTGCTTATATATTGGGCATCAAGATCTATAGGGATAGATCAAGACGCTTAATAGGACTTTCACAAAGCACATACCTTGATAAAGTTTTGAAGAAGTTCAAAATGGATCAGTCAAAGAAAGGGTTCTTGCCTGTGTTACAAGGTGTGAAGTTGAGTCAGACTCAAAGCCCGACCACTGCAGAAGATAGAAAGAGAATGAAAGTCATTCCCTATGCCTCAGTTATAGGTTCTATAAAGTATGACATGCTGTGTACCAGACCTGTTGTGTGCCTTGCCATGAGTTTGGCAAGGGGTTACAATAGTGATCCAGGAGTAGATCACTTGAGAGCGGTCAAAATTATCCTTAGAGGGCTAAGAAAATGTTTCTCGGTTATGGAGGTGATAAAGGGTTATGTCGATTCAAGCTTTAACACTAATCTAGATGACTCTGAGTCTCAATCTGGATGCATATTGAAAGTGGGAGCAATTAGCTAGAGTAGCTCCGTGCAGAGCATTGTAGACATAAAAAACTGCTAAATACATACGGATCTGAATGTGGCAGACCCGTTGACTAAACTTCTCTCACAAGCAAAACATGATCACACCTTAGTACACTTTTGGTGTTAATCACATGGCGATGTGAACTAGATTATTGACTCTAGTAAACTCTTTGGGTATTGGTCACATGACGATGTGAAATATGGGTGTTAATCACATGGCGATGTGAACTAGATTATTGATTCTAGTGCAAGTGGGAGACTGAAGGAAATATGCCCTAGAGGCAATAATAAAGTTGTTATTTTATATTTCCTTATTCATGATAAAGGTTTATTATTCATGCTAGAATTGTATTGATCGGAAACCTAAATACATGTGTGAATAGGTAAACAAATACCGTGTCCCTAGTAAGCCTCTACTAGACTAGCTCGTTGATCAAAGATGGTTAAGGTTTCCTAACCATAGACATGTGTTGTCATTTGATAACAGGATCACATCATTAGGAGAATGATGTGATGGACAAGACCCATCCGTCAGCTTATCATAATGATCGTTCAAGTTTTATTGCTATTGCTTTCTTCATGTCAAATACATATTCCTTCGACTATGAGATTATGCAACTCCCGGATACCGGAGGAATACCTTATGTGCTATCAAACGTCACAATGTAACTGGGTGATCATAAAGATGCTCTACAGGTATCTTCGAAGGTGTTTGTTGAGTTGGCATAGATCGAGACTAGGATTTGTCACTCCGAGTATCGGAGAGGTATCTATGGGCCCTCTCGGTAATACACATCATAAGCTTGCAAGCAAACAACTAAGGAGTTAGTCATGAGGTGATGTATTACGGAACGAGTAAAGAGACTTGCCGGTAATGAGATTGAACTAGGTATGAAGATACCGACGATCGAATCTCGGGCAAGTAACATACCGATGGATAAAGGGAATTACGTATGTTGTCATAACGGTTTGACCGATAAAGATCTTCGTAGAATATGTAGGAGCCAATATGGGCATCCAGGTTCCGCTATTGGTTATTGACCGGAGAGGTGTCTCGGTCATGTCTACATAGTTCTCGAACCCGTAGGGTCCGCACGCTTAACGTTCGATGACGATATAGTATTATATGAGTTATGTGATTTGGTGACCGAATGTTGTTCGGAGTCCCGAATGAGATCACAAACATGATGAGGAGTCTTGAAATGGTCGAGAGGTAAAGATTGATATATAGGACGATGGTATTCGAACACCGGAAGTGTTTCGGGGTGTACCGGGTACTTATCGGGTCACCAGAAGGGGTTCCGGGCACCCCCGGCAAAGTTATGGGCCTTATGGGCCAAGAGAGAAAACACACCAGCCCACAAGGGGCTGGTGCGCCCCCATAGTAGGCCGGCCTATGAGGAGGAGAAGGAAAGAGGGGAGGGAAAGGAAAGTGTGGAGTAGGACTCCCCCTTCCTTCCCTCCCCCCCCTCTTTCCTTCCCCCTTCTTCATACAAGGAAAGGGGGCGCAGGAGCGCAGGAGCCCTAGGGCCAGCGGCCAGCCCCTTGGGGCGCGCCCTGGCTGCCCTAGACTACCTCCTCCCCCCTCCCACCTATATATATGTGGGGAGGGGGCGCCACACAAGGACACAACATTGTCTTAGCCGTGTGCGGCGCCCCCGTCCACCGTTTTCTCCCTCGGTCATTTTTTCGTATTGCTTAGGCGAAGCCCTGCGGAGATCACATCACCATCACCGTCACCACACCATCGTGCTGCCGAAACTCATCTACTACTTCGCCCGTCTTGCTGGATCAAGAAGGCGAGGACGTCACCGAGCTGAACGTGTGCAGAACACGGAGGTGTCGTGCGTTCGGTACTAGATCGGTTGGAGCGCGAAGAAAGTTTGACTACATCAACTGCGTTGTGAAATGCTTCCGCTTACGGTCTACGAGGGTGCGTAGACACACTCTCCCCCTCGTTGCTATGCATCTCCATGGATAGATCATTGCGTGTGCATACAATTTTTTTGTTTTTATGCAACGTTTCCCAACAGATAGAGAGTCTCTTATTTTGTCACTTTCATATACTAGTGGGAATTTTTCATTATAGAACTTGGCTTGTATATTCCAATGACGGGCTTCCTCAAATTGTCCTAGTTCTTCATGAGCAAGCAAGTTGGATGCACACCCACTTAGTTTTCTTTTGAGCTTTCATACACTTATAACTCTAGTGCATCCGTTGCATGGCAATCCCTACTCACTTGCATCGATATCAATTGATGGGCATCTCCATAGCCCGTTAATTTGCCTAGTTGATGTAAGACTTTCTTCTTTTTGTCTTTTCCACACAACCTCCACCATATTCTATTCCACCTATAGTGCTATATCCATGGCTCACGCTCATGTATTGCGTGAATGTTGAAAAAGCTTTGGAACATTAAAAGTATGAAACAATTGCTTGGCTTGTCATCGGGGTTGTGCATAATAAATACTTTGTGTGATGAAGATAGAGCATGACCAGACTATATGATTTTGTAGGGATAACTTTCTTTAGTCATGATATTTTAAAAAGCTATGATTGCTTTATTAGTATGCTTGAAGTATTATTGTTTTTATGTGAATATTAAACTTTTGTTGTGAATCTTATGGATCTGAATATTCATGCCACATAAAAGAAAGATTACATTGATAAACATGTTAGGTAGCATTCCACATCAAAAATTCTGTTTTTATCATTTACCTACTCGAGGACGAGCAGGAATTAAGCTTGGGGATGCTTGATACATCTCTAACATATCTATAATTTTTGATTGTTCCATGCTATTATATTATCCATCTTGGATGTTTTATATGCATATTGGTACTATTTTATATCATTTTTTAGGACTAACCTATTAACCTAGTGCCTAGTGCTAGTTGCTGTTTTTTCCTTGTTTTTGTCTTTTACAGAAAATCAATATCAAACGGAGTCCAAATGGATTAAAAATTTACGATGATTTTTCTTGGACCAGAAGAAACCCAGGAGACTTGGAGAGGAGGCCAGAGGAGCCACTAGAGGGCCACAAGCCCTGAGGGCGTGCCCCCAGGCTTGTGGGCCCCTTGGGACTCCCCTCACCCTAATTCTTGCTCCATAAATACCCAAATATTCCCTCTACATCAGAAGCGTCCACAAAAATACTTTTCTTTCACCACAAGCTTCTGTTCTCATGAGATCCCATCTTGGGGCCTTTTCTGGCACTCTGCCGAAGGGGGATTCGATCATGGAGGGCCTCTACACCAACCTTGCTGCCCTTCCGATGATGTGTGAGTAGTTTACTACAGACCTACGGGTCCATAGCTAGTAGCTAGATGGCTTCTTCTCTCTCTTTGATCTTCAATACAAAGTTCTCCTCGATTTTCTTGGAGTTCTATCCGATGTAATCTTCTTTTGCGGTGTGTTTGTTGAGACACGATGAATTGTGGGTTTATGATCAGATTATCTATGAATGTTATTTGAGTCTTCTCTGAACTCTTTTATGCATGATTATAATAGCTTTGTATTTCTCTCCGATTTATTGATTTGGTTTGGCCAACTAGATTGATCTATCTTGCCATGGGAGAGGTGCTTTGTGATGGCTTCAATCTTGCGGTGTCCTCACCCAGTGACAGTAGGGGTAGCGAGGCACGTATTGTATTGTTGCCATTAAGGATAAAAAGATGGGGTTTATATCATATTGCTTGAGTTTATCCCTCTACATCATGTCATCTTGCTTAATGCATTACTCTGTTCTTTTGAACTTAATACTCTAGATGCAGGCATGAGTCGGTCGATGTGTGGAGTAATAGTAGTAGATGCAGAATCGTTTCGTTCTACTTGACACGGACATGATGCCTATATTCATGATCATTGCCTTGGATATCGTCATAACTATGCGCTTTTCTATCAATTGCTCAACAGTAATTTGTTCACGCACCGTATGTTTTCTTTCAAGAGAGAAGCCTCTAGTGAAACCTATGGCCCCCGGGTCTATTTTCCATCATATATTTTTAGATCTATAAAACCCAAAACCCAAAAATACCTTGCTGCAATTTATTTACCTTTATTTTATTTTGCCTTTTATTTATTTTTTATATCTATCTCTATTAGATCTCACTCTTGCAAGTGACCGTGAAGATATTGACAACCCCTTTTTTGCGTTGTGTGCAAGTGTTTGTTAGTTTGTGCAGGTGCATCTATTGGAGACTTGCTTGTTCCTCCTACTGGATTGATACCTTGGTTCTTAACTGAGGGAAATACTTTTCTCTACTTTGCTGCATCACCCTTTCCTCTACAAGGGAAATAACAACGCAAGCTCAAGAAGTAGCAAAGTGATGGAAATATGCCCTAGAGGCAATAATAAAGTTGTTATTATTATATTTCCTTGTTCATGATAAAGGTTTATTATTCATGCTAGAATTGTATTGACCGAAAACTTAAATACATGTGTGGATACATAAACAAATACAGTGTCCCTAGTTAGCCTCTACTAGACTAGCTCATTGATCAAAGATGGTTAAGATTTCCTAACCATAGACATGAGTCGCCATTTGATAACGGGATCACATCATTAGGAGAATGATGTGATGGACAAGACCCAACCGTTAGCATAGCATATGATCGTATAGTTTATTGCTACTGCTTTCTTAATGTCAAATACATGTTTCTTTGACCATGAGATCATGCAACCCCCGGACTCCGGAGGAATGCCTTGTGTGCCATCAAATGTCACAACGTAACTGGGTGATCATAAAGGTGCTCTACAGGTATCTCCGAAGGTGTCTGTTGGGTTGGCATGGATCGAGACTGGGATTTGTCACTCCATGTGACGGAGAGGTATCTCTGGGCCCTCTCGGTAATACAGCATCACAAGAAGCTTGCAAGCAAAGTGACTAAGGAGTTAGTTATAGGATGATGTATTACGGAACGAGTAAAGAGACTTGCCAGTAACGAGATTGAACTAGGTATGGAGATACCGACGATCAAATCTCGGGCAAGTAACATACTGACAGACAAAGGAAACTATGTATGATGTCATAAAGGTTCGACCGATAAAGATCGTTGTGGAATATGTAGAAACCAATATGGGCATCCAGGTCCCGCTATTGGTTATTGACCTGAGAAGCATCTCGGTCATGTGTACATCATTCTCGACCCGTAGGGTCCGCACGCTTAACATTCGTTGATGATATAGTATTATATGAGTTAAGTATGTTGGTGACCGAATGTTGTTCGGAGTCCCAGATAAGATCACGGATATGACGAGGAGCTCCGGAATAGTCCGGAGGTAAAGATTGATATATGGGATAATAGTGTTTGGTCTCTGGAAGGGTTCCGGAATTCACCGGAAGGGGTTTCGGATGTTTCCCGAAATGTTCGGGTATGAGGATACTTTATTTGGGCCAAGGGCTGAAGCCCACGAGGCTTTTGGAAAGTGCAAAAGGCAGTTTTGCGGAGGCCAGGGGGCCAGACGCCAGGGACCCTGGCGTCTGGTCCTGGAGTCCGAGAAGGACTCTTTCCTTGCGGGCTAAACCGAATTTGAGGAGGCTCTTTCTCCAAGTTACTACCCCAGGGCTCAACATATAAATAGAGGGGCAAGGCTAGCACCCGGAACACATCAAGATTCACCAAGCTGTGTGCCGGCAACCCCATCCCCTCTAGTTTATCCTCCATCTAGTTTCCGTTGTGCTTGGCAAAGCCCTGCGGAGATTGTTCTTCACCACCACCGTCACCACGTCGTCGTGTTGCCGGAACTCATCTAATACTTTGCCCCTCTTATTGGATCAAGAAGGCGAGGACGTCATCGAGCTGAACGTGTGTTGAACACGGAGGTGACGTACGTTCAGTACTTGATCGGGACGGATCGTGAAGGTGTACGACTACATCAATCGCGTTGATAAACGCTTCCGCTTAGCGATCTACAAGGGTATGTAGATGCTCTTCCCCTCCCGTAGCTATGCACCTCCATGAATAGATCTTGCGTGTGCATAGAATTTTTTTATTTTCCATGCAACGTTCCCCAACAGTGGTATCAGAGCCAGGTCTATGCGTAGATGATATGCACGAGTAGAACACAAAGGAGTTGTGGGTGGTGATGTTCATGCTGCTTACCACCAATGTCTTATTTTGATTCGGCGGTATTGTGGGATGAAGCGGCCCGGACCAACCTTACATGTCCACGTACATGAGACCGGTTCCACCGATTGATGCAACTTGTTTTGCATGAGGAGGCTGGCGGGTGTCTGTTTCTCTCACTTTAGTTGAATCGAATTTGACTACGGCCGGTCCTTACAGAAGGTTAAAACAGCAAACTTGATAATCACCATTGTGGTTTTGCGTAGGTAAGAACAGTTCTTGCTAGTTACCCATAGCAGCCACGTAAAACTTGCAACAACAAAGTAGAATACGTCTAACTTGTTTTTGCAGGGTATGTTGTGATGTGATATGGTCAAGACGAGATGTGATATACGTTGTTGTATGAGATGATCATGTTTTGTAATATCGACAACTGGCAGGAGCCTTAGGGTTGTCTTTTAATTATTGTATGACCCGCGTGTCAATCATTAAGCGCCATGTAATTGCTTTACTTTATCGCTATGTGTTAGCAATAGTTGTAGAAGCAATAGTTGGCGAGACGACCCCGACGCAACGATGGAGATCAAGGTGTCGTGCCGGTGATGATGGAGATCATGACGTTGCTTTGGAGATGGAGATCAAAAGCACAAGATGATGATGGCCATATCATGTCACATATTTTGATTGCATGTGATGTTTATCCTTATGCATCTTATTTTGCTTAGAACGATGGTAGCATTATAAGATGATCCCTTCATTTAATTTCAAGATAAAAGTGTTCTCCCCGAGTATGCACCGTTGCTAAAGTTCGTCGTTTCGAAGTACTTCGTGATGATCGGGTGTGATAGACTCTACGTTCACATACAATGGGTGTAAGCCAGTTTTGCACAAGCAGAATACTTGGGTTAAACTTGACGAGCCTAGCATGTACAGACATGGTCTCAGAACACTGGAGACCGAAAGGTCGAACATGAGTCATATAGTAGATATGATCAACATGGAGATGTTCACCATCGATGACTACCACATCTCACGTGATGATCGGACATGGGTTAGTTGATTTGGATCATGTATCACTTAGATAACTTGAGGGATGTTAATTTAAGTGGGAGTTCATTAGTAATTTGATTAATTGAACTTAATTTATCATGAACTTAGTCCTGATAGTATTTGCAAATCTATGTTGTAGATAAATGGCCCGTGCTACTGTTCCGTTGAATTTTAATGCGTTCCTAGAGAAAGCTAAGTTGAAAGATGATGGTAGCAACTACATGGACTGGGTCCGTAACTTGAGGATTATCCTCATTGCTGCACAGAAAAATTATGTCCTTGATGCACCGCTAGGTGACAGACCTGCTGCACGAGCTAATGCAGATGTTATGAACGTCTGGCAGGCTCGATCTGATGACTACTCGATAGTTCAGTGTGCCATGCTTTACGGCTTGGAACCGGGACTTCAAAAGCGCTTTGAACGCCACGGAGCATATGAGATGTTCCAAGAGCTGAAATTGATATTTCAAGCTAATGCCCGGGTTGAGAGATATGAAGTCTCCAACAAGTTCTTCAGTTGTAAAATGGAGGAGAACAGTTCTGTCAGTGAACACATACTCAGAATGTTTGGGTACCACAACCACTTGACTCAGTTGGGAATTGATCTTCCAGCTGAGAGTGTTATTGACAGAGTTCTTCAGTCACTGCGCCAAGCTACAAAGGCTCCGTGATGAACTATAATATGCAAGGGATGACAAAAACGATTCCCGAGCTCTTCACGATGCTGAAATCGGCGGAGGTAGAAATCAAGAAAGAGCATCAAGTGTTGATGGTTAATAAGACCACTAGTTTCAAGAAAAAGGGCAAGGGAAAGAAAGGGAACTTCAAGAAGAACGGCAAGCAAGTTGCCGCTCCCGTAAAGAAGCCCAAAGTTGGACCCAAGTCTGAGACTGAGTGCTTCTACTGCAAGGGAAATGGTCACTGGAAGCGGAACTGCCCCAAATATTTGGCGGATAAGAAGGATGGCAAAGTGTACAAAGGTATATTTGATATACATGTTATTGATGTGTTCCTTGCTAATGATCGTAGTGGCACCTGGGTATTTGATACTGGTTCGGTTGCTCATATTTGTAACTCGAAACAGGAGCTGCGGAATAAAAGAAGATTGGCTAAGGACGAGGTGACGATGCGCGTCTAAAATGGTTCCAAGGTTGATGTGATCGCCGTCGGCACGCTACCTCTACATCTACCTTCGGGATTAGTTTTAGACCTCAATAATTGTTATTTATTGCCAGCGTTGAGCATGAACATTATATCTCGATCTTGTTTATTGTGAGACGGTTATTCATTTAAATTAGAGAATAATGATCATGCAACATACTTGTGGCACTGCCGTTTAGGTCATATTGGTGTAAAGCGCATGAAGAAACTCCATGCGGATGGACTTTTGGAATCACTTGATTATGAATCATTTGATACTTGTGAACCATGCCTCATGGGCAAGATGACTAAAACTCCGTTCTCCGGAACAATGGAGCGAGCAAATGACTTATTGGAAATAATGCATACCGATGTATGCGGTCCGATGAGTGTTGAAGCACGCGGCGGGTATCGTTATTTTCTAACCTTCACAGATGATTTGAGTAGGTATGGGTATTTATACTTGATGAAACATAAGTCTGAAACATTTGAAAAGTTCAAAGAATTTCAGAATGAAGTGGAGAATCATCGTAACAAGAAAATAAAGTTTCTATGATCTGATCGCGGAGGCGAATATTTGAGTTACGAGTTTGGCCTTCATTTAAAACAATGTGGAATAGTTTCACAACTCACGCCACCTGGAACACCATAGCGCAATGGTGTGTCCGAACGTCATAACCGTACTTTATTAGATATGGTGCATTCTATGATGTCTCTTACCGATTTACCACTATCGTTCTGGGGTTATGCATTAGAGACAGCCACATTCACGTTAAATAGAGCATCGTCTAAATCCGTTGAGACGAAACCGTATGAACTATGGTTTGGCAAGAAACCTAAGCTGTCGTTTCTTAAAGTTTGGGGATGCGACGCTTATGTCAAAAGGCTTCAGCCTGATAAGCTCGAACCCAAAGCGGAGAAGTGCGTCTTCATAGGATACCCGAAAGAAACTATTGGGTATACCTTCTACCACAGATCCGAAGGCAAAATCTTTGTTGCTAAGAATGGATCCTTTCTAGAGGAGTTTCTCTCGAAAGAAGTGAGTGGGAGGAAAGTAGAACTTGATGAGCTAGTTGTACCTGCTCTCGAATTGGAAAGTAGTACATCAGAGAAAACCGTTCTCGTGTTGCCTACACCAACTAGAGAGGAAGCAAATGATGATGATCATGAAACTTCAGATCAAGTTATTACTAAACCTCGTAGGTTGACCAGAGCATGTTCCGCACCAGAGTGGTACGGCAATCCTGTCCTGGAAGTCATGTTGTTGGACAACGGCGAACCTATGAACTATGAAGAAGCTATGACAAGCCCAGATTCCGACAAATGGCTTGAGGCCATGAAATCTGAGATAGGATCCATGTATGAGAACAAAGTGTGGACTTTGGTGGATTTGCCCGATGATCGGCAAGCCATTGAGAATAAATGGATCTTTAAGAAGAAGACGAACGCTGATGGTAATATCACTGTCTATAAAGCTCGACTTGTTGCAAAAGGTTTTTGACAAGTTCAAGGGGTTGACTACGATGAGACTTTCTCACCCGTAGCGATGCTTAAGTCTGTCTGAATCATGTTAGCAATTGCCGCATTTTATGATTATGAAATCTGGCAAATGGACATCAAAACTGCATTCCTTAACGGGTTTCTTAAGGAAGAGTTGTATATGATGCAACCGGAAGGTTTTGTCGATCCTAAAGGTGCTAACAAAGTGTGCAAGCTCTAGTGATCCATCTATGGACTGGTGCAAGCATCTCGGAGTTGGAATAAACGCTTTGATGAGGTGATCAAAGCATTTGGTTTTATACAGACTTATGGTGAAGCCTGTATTTACAAGAAAGTGAGTGGAGCTCTGTAGCATTTCTAATATTATATGTGGATGACATATTGCTGATTGGAAATGATGTAGAATTTCTGGATAGCATAAAAGGATACTTGAATAAGAACTTGTCAATGAAAGACCTCGGTGAAGCTGCTTACATATTGGGCATCAAGATCTATAGGGATAGATCAAGACACTTAATAGGACTTTCACAAAGCACATACCTTGATAAGATTTTGAAGAAGTTCAAAATGGATCAGTCCAAGAAGGGGTTCTTGCCTGTTTTGCAAGGTGTGAAATTGAGTAAGACTCAAAGCCCAACCACGGCAGAAGATAGAGAGAGGATGAAAGTCATTCCCTATGCCTCAGCCATAGGTTCTATAATGTATGCCATGCTGTGTACCAGACCTGATGTGTGCCTTGCCATAAGTATGGCGGGGAGGTACCAAAGTAATCCAGGAGTGGATTACTGGACAGCGGTCAAGAATATTCTGAAGTACCTGAAAAGGACCGAGGATATGTTTCTCGTTTATGGAGGTGATGAAGAGCTCGTCGTAAAGGGTTACGTCGATGCTAGCTTCGACACGGATCCGGATGACTCTAAGTCGCAAACTGGATATGTGTTTATATTAAATGGTGGAGGTGTCAGTTGGTGCAGTTCTGAGCAGAGCGTCGTGGAGGGATCTACGTGTGAAGCGGAGTACATAGCTGCTTCGGAAGCAGCGCATGAAGGAGTCTGGATGAAGGAGTTCATATCCTATCTAGGGGTAATACCCAGTGCATCGGGTCCAATGACAGTCTTTTGTGACAACACTGGAGCAATTGCCTTAGAGAAGGAAGCCAGGTTTCACAAGAGAACCAAACACATCAAGCGACGCTTCAACTCCATTCGCGAATATGTCGAGGATGGTGACATACAAATTTGTAAAGTGCATACGAATCTGAATGTAAAGGACCCGTTGAATAAGCCTCTTCCACGAGCAAAACATGATCAGCACCAAGACTCCATGGTTGTTAGATAGATTACAATGTAATCTAGATTATTGACTCTAGTGCAAGTGGGAGACTGATGGAAATATGCCTTAGAGGCAATAATAAAGTTGTTATTATTATATTTCCTTATTCATGATAAAGGTTTATTATTCATGCTAGAATTGTATTGACCGGAAACTTAAATACATGTGTGGATACATAAACAAATACCGTGTCCCTAGTGAGCCTCTACTAGACTAGATCGTTGATCAAAGATGGTTAAGGTTTCCTAACCATAGACATGAGTCATCATTTGATAAAGGGATCACATCATTAGGAGAATGATGTGATGGACAAGACCCAACCGTTAGCATAGCATATGATCGTTCAGTTTATTGCTACTGCTTTCTTAATGTCAAATACATGTTTCTTCGACCATGAGATCATGAAACTCCCGGACTCCGGAGGAATGCCTTGTGTGCCATCAAATGTCACAACGTAACTGGTGATCATAAAGCTGCTCTACAGGTATCTCCAAAGGTGTCCGATAACCCACAAGTATAGGGGATCATTTGTAGCCCTTTTTGATAAATAAGAGTGTCGAACCCAATGAAGAGCTAAACGTAGAACAAATATTCCCTCAAGTTCTATCGACCACCGATACAACTCTACGCACGCTTAACGTTTGCTTTACCTAGAACAAGAATAAAACTAGAAGTACTTTGTATGTGTGGAAAGGTTTGCAAGATAATAAAGAACGTGAAAATAAAAGTTAGGTGCTATTAAATAAAGAAACAATTAACTTAGTAAAATGAGTGTGGATTGGTGGTGGTAGGATTTGCGAAATTGTCCCTTAGCAATTGACTACGTTGCTTAGGCCGATAGCAAGTTTTTATGTGGGAGAGGCCTCTGCTAGCATGTCCTCCCTTACTTGGAATTCTATGCACTTATGATTGGAACTATCAGCAAGCATCCGCAACTACTAATGTTCAGTAAGGTAAAACCCAACCATAGCATTAAGATATATATTGGCCCCCCTTCAATCTTGTATGTATCAATTTCTATGTTTAGGCTGAAGTTGCTGTCACCCTTGCCCTCCAATGCATAGTCCTATCAACATACAACTAACCCTATGGTGTGATCCACACGCGCGCTCATATGATGGGCACCAAAGGACAGCAACACAACCACAAGCAAATTAAACCAACCATAGCAATTCACCAATTATCGATAGGACAACAAAAATCTACTCAAGCATCATAGGATGGCAACATATCATTGGATAATAGTATGAAGCATAAAGCACCATGTTCAAGTAGAGGGTACAACGGGTTGCGGGAGAGTGGACCGCTGAATATAGATGGGGGAAGGTGATGGAGTTGTTGGTGAAGATGACAGAGTTGTTGGAG
Organism: Thinopyrum elongatum; assembly: GCA_011799875.1. Classification (NCBI taxonomy): domain Eukaryota; kingdom Viridiplantae; phylum Streptophyta; class Magnoliopsida; order Poales; family Poaceae; genus Thinopyrum; species Thinopyrum elongatum. Next base: position 378,587,620 of record CM022297.1, read on the forward strand.
TAGATCGCCGTCACACGATGATTGCCCCGGCGGCGTTCCGGCGCCACCGGGAGAGAGCCCCCCTCCTTCTTCTTCTTCTTCTTCTTCTTCTTCCTTGGCATCCCCCCTAGATGGGAGGAGAGTTCCCCCTCTGGTCCATGGCCTCCATCGCGGCGGAGGGGCAAGAGCCCCTCCGAGATTGGATCTCCCTCTCTGTTTTCTTCTGTTTCGCGCTCCCCAGATCTGGCCGAAAACCGTATCTTATATTCCTGGAGATCCGTAACTCCGATTGCGCTGAGATTTTAACACAAATTTTTTCTGGATATAAGCTTCCTTGCGCCCGAAGTAGAGCTCCAACCGACTTACGAGGAGTGCACAACCCACCACCACGCGCCTGGGCTGCCTGGCGCGCCCAGGTGTCTTGTGGTGGCTGTGGGCCCCCGTTTGCGTTGATTCCACTCCCAAAAATCACAAATATTCCAAAATAATTCTCCGTAAAATTTTATTGCATTTGGACTTCGCTTGGTATGGATCTTTTGCGAAACAAAAAACATGCAAAAAATAGGAACTGGCACTGGGCACTGGATCAATAGGTTAGTCCAATAAATCATATAAATTGTTGCCAAAAGTATGTAAAAGTTGTATAATATTGGCATGGAACAATAAAAAATTATAGATACGACGGAGACGTCTCAGCATCCCCAAGCTTAATTCCTACTCGTCCTCGAGTAGGTAAATGATAAAAAAGATAATTTTTGATGTGGAATGCTACCTAGCATAATCTTGATCATATATCTAATCATGGCATGAATATTAAGACACGAGTGATTCAAAGCAATAGTCTATAATTTGACATAAAGACATCAATACTCAGGCATCCCAACAAACAATCATGTCTTTCAAAATATCAACGCTAAAGAAAGTTATTCCTAGCTCGTTATGCTCAATCATTGATCCATTCATGAAACACACTCAATATTAGCTACATCCAATGCACAAGTATGGCCATAGTGCCCCCCAGTTGGTGCTTTATAAGAGAAGATGAAGACTCAAAATAAAAATAAAAATTGCATAAAAGTAAATAGATAGGCCCTTCGCAGAGGGAAGCAGAGATTTGCAGAGGTGCTAGAGCTCAAAGCTAAAATTAGAGATAAAAAAATTGGGAGGCATGCTTTTCCTGTCAACGCTACGACCGAGCGTTCCCAACATCCTCCATGCTAGACACATTATAGGCGGTTCCCAAACAGAAAATAAAGTTCATTTCCTTTCCACCATTCTTTCACAATCCATGGCTAGCCGTATCCACGAGTGCCTTCCATACCAACACTTTCCAAGGAATTTTGTTGTTATTATTTTTGATTCATTGTGGGATTGGGCATCCCTATTACCTGCCACTTTCTCGTGCAATGACAAGTGAATAAACTCTCATCGTGAGAATAACCCGCCTAAACATGGAAGACATCGGCCACCCCCTGCCGCCACATGAGTGGTACGGGCACACAAAACAGAGATTCATTTTGAATAATTAGAGTTGGCACATGCAAATTTACTTGGGACGGCACGTGAATACCGCATATAGGTAGGTATGGTGGACTCATATGGCACAACTTTGGGTTTAAGGAGTTGGATGCACAAGCAGCATTCCCGCTTAGTACAAATGGAGGCTAGCAAATAGGTTGAGAGGCAACCAACCAAAAAACGAAAACAGCCATAAATGTGCATTGAATGTAACTAACACTGAATAATGCACCATAAGTAGGATATAACTTCGTTGCATAACTATGGACTTTACGTGCATGCATAGGGAATCACAAACCTTAACACCAATATTCTTACTAAATACAACCATTTACTAGTACTGCCCACATATTACCATCTCTATATCACAAAACTATTGCAAGGAATCAAACACATCATATTCAGTGATCCACATGTTTTATGTAGGATTTCATGACTAACCATGCAAATGACCAATTCTTGTTGACTCTCTAAATAGATATAAGTGAAGCAAGAGAGTTTAATTCTTTCTATAAAAGGCCATGCTCTAATAAATATAAGTGAAGCAAAAGAGCATTCTATGCATAGCGGTTTTCTATGTGAAGAGAAACAGGCAATCCAAACTTCAAATGATATAAGTGAAGCACATGAAGCATTCTATAAAGCCATACTCAAAAGATATAAGTGAAGTGCAATGAGCATTCTATAAATCAACCATGGACTATCTCATACCAGCATGGTGCATAAAACAAAAAATGAAAACTAAACACAAAAGACGCTCCAAGATTTACGCATATCACGTGAACGAAATGAAGACGAAAACATACCGATACTTGTTGAAGAAAGATGGGATGCCTTCCGGAGCATCCCCAAGCTTAGACGCTTGAGTCTCCTTGGATATTTACTTGAGGTGACTTGGGAATCCCCAATCTTGAACACTTGCCTCTCCTCCTTCTCCTCGTATCGAGACCTCCTCGATCTTTGATCACTTCATCCACACAAAACTCAACAGAAACCTCATGAGACCCGTTAGTATAATAATGCAAATCACTACTTTAAGTACTGTTGCAAACCAATTAATATTTTGTTTTTTCATTGTAGCTACTGTATTATAACTTCTCCATAGCTTATACCACCGATACAATCGATAGTTTCATCAAAACAAGCAAAACAATGCATCAAAAACAGAATCTGTCAAAAATAGGACATTCTGTAGTAATCTGAACATTCACCATACTTCTGTAACTCTAAAGATTCAGAAAAATTAGGAAAAAAATAAACAATTTGTATAGCAATACTGTGCAAAAAAAATCAGAAACTTTTGACATTCCTGTAAAAAATGTAAAATCACGCACTATAGCCAAAGTTTCTGTTTTTGCACCGCACATACCAACAAGCAATCTAATCATCCTAAAGGCAAATCTTGGCACATTATTTTTATAATACAATGGATTTGTACAAGGGGATAATTATTTTTTTTGAAAAGTTTCTGTAATCGAGATTCACAAAGTTTCCATGGGCATGAACGAAGTTCAAGGCATGCTCCCGCTTCCACGGTGCTTGTCTTTCTCACTTTCACTTTTCTTTTTATGAAGTTTTAAGTTCCCCTCTATATTTTTTTGTTTTTAAACTTTATAAAAGCACACAACAGAATAAAATGACTTCCTAAAACTTCCAGGTTGTCTCCCTGGCAACGCTTTCTTTAAAGCCATTAAGCTAGGCATAAATTGCTCAAGTGATGGATCCACCCGGATCCCAAGGTATATCAAAGCCAATTTTAATTAACAATGATTTATAATTTAGTAGTGAGCACAAAGCAACATATATCTTGCAATGACAAAGTCTAACTCTCTTCCTATGCATCGGCATGTCATAAAAGAGCAATTCATGCACATCAAGTAAAGGCCAATGCATAGAATAAACAATTTCTTGCAATTTTATCGTGTTGGAAACATAGAGAGTTGGAGATGTAGTTCCTCTCTCATAATAATTGCAAGTAGGAGCAGCAAGCACATGCATATTATATTCATTAAAATCATCATGTGCAACGGTAAAAGGCAACCCATCAATATAATCCTTAATATGCGCAAACTTCTCCGATATATATAGTGTAGTTTGGAGAATTCAAAAAGATAATAGGACTATCATGTGTGGGTGCAATAGCAACAATCTCATTCCTAACATAAGGAACTATAGCAAGTTCATCTCCATAAGCATAATTCATACTGGCATCTTGGCCACAAGTATAGCAAGCATCAAGTTCATCAAAAAGGGATATTTCAAAAGAATCAACGGGATCATATCAATTATCATAGCATTCATCCTTCGGTAAGCACGAAGGGGCATTAAACAATGTATGAGTTGAAGAGTTACTCTCATTAGAAGGTGGGCACGGGTAGCTAATCCGTTCTTCCTCCGTTTGTTCTTCGCTCTCCTCATCATCTTTTTCATCCAATGAGCTCACAGTTTCATCAATTTCTTCTTCCATAGACTCCTGCAAAATATTAGTCTCTTCTTGGACAGCGGAGACTTTCTCAATAAACTCATTAATATCGGCATTATATTCATAATTCTCATAGCAATATTTAAGTATAGCAAAATTTTCAGGTCTATAAACTGCATCATCAAAATCTTCATAAGCAACAAATTCTTCTATTCTTTCCACATCATAGTAATCATATCTACCATTAGCATAAGAAGATAAGGTTTCATTATCGTTAAATTTGCATGAAAAGGGAAGGTGTGGAGCCTTCATCCTAGAGCAACAAGTATAATCATATCTCGAGCATAAATTCCAAGCATACCATTGCAACATTTCAATTTGATCCCATAAAAGTTTTCCTTTTTGAGTCAGGCGATAATCCCTAAAGTATTCACGTTAATCCAACGTTACTCCCATTATCAAGTTGAATGGGGTTTTCTCAGGATTATCAAAGTAGTGTTTAATATTTTTCACATAACGAGCATCGAGGGTTTTAGGAGGTTCCCCATCTCCATGAGTAGCAAGTACAACTATTTTTTTTGGTGTTTCGTGTTCCATATCCATAACTAAAGATAGAGAACAACTTAGAACAGAAAATAAAATCTACTTAATGATAAAGCAAACAAGCACACACGAGAATATTCACCCCACGCTATTGCTCCCCGGCAACGGCGCTAGAAAAAGGTCTTGATAACCCACAACTATAGGGGATCGTTTGTAGCCCTTTTCGATAAATAAGAGTGTCGAACCCAACGAGGAGCTAAAGGTAGAACAAATATTCCCTCAAGTTCTATCGATCACCGATACAACTCTACGCACGCTTAACGTTTGCTTTACCTAGAACAAGAATAAAACTAGAAGTACTTTGTATGTGTGGAAAGGTTTGCAAGATAATAAAGAACGTGAAAATAAAAGTTAGGTGCTGTTAAATAAAGAAACAATTAACTTAGTAAAACGAGTGTGGATTGGTGGTGGTAGGATTTGCGAAATTGTCCTTTAGCAATTGACTACGTTGCTTAGGCCGATAGCAAGTTTTTATGTGGGAGAGGCCTCTGCTAGCATGTCCTCCCTTACTTGGAATTCTATGCACTTATGATTGGAACTATTAGCAAGCATCTGCAACTACTAACGTTCATTAAGGTAAAACCCAACCATAGCATTAAAATATATATTGGTCCCCCTTCAATCCCGTACGTATCAATTTCTATGCTTAGGCTGAAGCTGCTGTCACCCTTGCCCTCCAATGCATAGTCCTGTCAACATACAACTAACCCTATGGTGTGATCCACACGCGCGCTCATATGATAGGCACCAAAGGACAGCAACACAACCACAAGCAAATTAAACCAACCATAGCAATTCACCAATTATCGATAGGACAACAAAAATCTACTCAAGCATCATAGGATGGCAACATATCATTGGATAATAGTATGAAGCATAAAGCACCATGTTCAAGTAGAGGGTACAATGGGTTGCGGGAGAGTGGACCGCTGAATATAGATGGGGGAAGGTGATGGAGTTGTTGGTGAAGATGACAGAGTTGTTGGAGTAGATCGCCGTCACACGATGATTGCCCCGGCGGCGTTCCGGCGCCACCGGGAGAGAGGGGGAGAGAGCCCCCCTCCTTCTTCTTCTTCTTCCTTGGCATCCCCCCTAGATGGGAGGAGAGTTCCCCCTCTGGTCCATGGCCTCCATCGCGGCGGAGGGGCAAGAGCCCCTCCGAGATTGGATCTCCCTCTCTGTTTTCTTCTGTTTCGCGCTCCCCAGATCTGGCCGAAAACCGTATCTTATATTCCCGGAGATCCGTAAATCCGATTGCGCTGAGATTTTGACACAATTTTTTTCCGGATATAAGCTTACTTGCGCCCGAAGTAGAGCTCCAACCAACTTACGAGGAGGGCAAAACCCACCACCAAGCGCCTGGGCTACCTGGCGCGCCCAGGTGTTTTGTGGTGGCTGTGGGCCCTCGTTTGCATTGATTCCACCTCCCAAAAAATCACAAATATTCCAAAATAATTCTCCATAAAATTTTATTGCATTTGGACTTCGTTTGGTATGGATATTCTGTGAAACAAAAAACATGCAAAAAGTAGGAACTGGCACTGGGCACTGGATCAATAGGTTAGTCCAATAAATCATATAAATTGTTGTCAAAAGTATGTAAAAGTTGTATAATATTGGCATGGAACAATAAAAAATTATATATACGACGGAGACGTATCAGTGTCTGTTGGGTTGGCATGGATCGAGACTGGGATTTGTCACTCCGTGTGACAGAGAGGTATCTCTGGGCCCTCTCGGTAATACAGCATCACAAGAAGCTTGCAAGCAAAGTGACTAAGGAGTTAGTTACAGGATGATGTATTACGGAACAAGTAAAGAGACTTGCCAGTAACGAGATTGAACTCGGTATGGAGATACCGATGATCGAATCTCGGGCAAGTAACATACCGACAGACAAAGGGAACTACGTATGTTGTCATAAAGGTTCAACCGATAAAGATCTTCGTGGAATATGTAGAAACCAATATGGGCATCCAGGTCCCGCTATTGGTTTTTGACCTGAGAAGCGTCTCGGTCATGTCTACATCATTCTCGAACCCGTAGGGTCCGCACGCTTAACGTTCATTGACGATATAATATTATATGAGTTAAGTATGTTGGTGATCGAATGTTGTTCGGAGTCCCGGATAAGATCACGGATATGACGAGGAGCTCCGGAATAGTCCGAAGCTAAAGATTGATATATGGGATAATAGTGTTTGGTCTCCGGAAGGGTTCCGGAATTCACCGGAAGGGGTTTCGGATGTTTCCCGAAATGTTCGGGTACGAGAACACTTTATTTGGGCCAAGGGGTAAAGCCCACGAGGCTTTTGGAAAGTGCGAAAGGCAGTTTTGCGGAGGCCAGGGGGCCAGACGCCAGGGACCCTGGTGTCTGGTCCTGGAGTCCGAGAAGGACTCTTGCCTTGCGGGCTAAACCGACTTTGAGGAGGCTCTTTCTCCAAGTTACGACCCCAGGGCTCAACATATAAATAGAGGGGCAGGGCTAGCACCCGAAACACATCAAGATTCACCAAGCCGTGTGCCGGCAACCCCGTCCCCTCTAGTTTATCCTCCGTCTAGTTTCCGTTATGCTTGACGAAGCCCTGCGGAGATTGTTCTTCACCACCACCGTCACCACGCCGTCGTGCTGCCGGAACTCATCTACTACTTCGCCCCTCTTTCTGGATCAAGAAGGCGAGGACGTCATCGAGCTGAACGTGTGCTGAACGCGGAGGTGCCGTACGTTCGGTACTTGATCGGGACGGATCGTGAAGGTGTACGACTATATCAACCGCGTTGATAAACGCTTCCGCTTAGCGATCTACAAGGGTATGTAGATGCTCTTCCCCTCTCGTAGCTATGCATCTCCATGGATAGATCTTGCGTGTGCGTAGAATTTTTTTGTTTTGCATGCAACGTTCCCCAACACAAAGATGTCCTCAAATCTTGAGAATGCCGAACCTCTTGCCTTCGGCGTCTTGGTCTTCTTCTTCTTCTTGCTCGGATTGGGATCGGATGTTGTCCCAACTTCAAATGCAGTGGTGGCCTCCAATTCATACTCCATTTCGGTCGGTTCTTCATTGTCATTCATCATGTTCGACAAGAACGCCTCCTACATGATTAAGATTTGCAAGCATTCATCATGAGTGAAATGAACTAGTGGTCTATGCTAAAATATGATCGAACAAGAGTAAAGAAAACGCACCGACTCTTGTTCGGTCATTCCGTCGAACATGTTGAGGGCAGCCCAGGCACTGCCAGAGCCCGTGCTCATCCGCGCCCGAACGAGCTGCGGCGAGTCACACACGTCGACCGCCGGCACCTGCGTGGGAGGAAAGCTGTCCGGAATGGCCCAGCCGGCGCTCGGATCATCGTGTGTCCCAAGGGGGTTGGACAGCGTAATCCGCGCAGACGCTTGGAGGGAAGGGGTGCGGGGATCCGGGCGCGGCGTAGAAGACAGCTGCTCCACCATGTCCGAACCTTCCTGTGATGCCGCCGCCGCCTCCCTCTCTCGCTGTCGGCGTCGCCACAACTTACGGGCGACGTTCTCCGCCTTGCAAGTTGCCGCAGACGAAATCACGCCGCCGACGGACGAGGCGGACTGCGTCTCCGTCGCGGTGGCGTGGGTCGGGCTGGACGACATCTCCAGCGGTGGATCGGACCAGAGGTGAGGATTGGGAGCAAGGGTGGAGGCTGGCGAGGGTCTGGGCGCGGGAATGATTGGAGGGCGGCGGGAGGAGGAGGAAGGGTTTGGTGGATTTTGTGCAATTTGGGATGGGGCCGGGCTGTCGGGTCCGACGTGGCGGGCGTGCCCGGGCGCCCCCATATCCGCCCCATATTTGGACTGGATATGGGGGGTGCCGGTCAGCCCGGGCGTTTGAGGCCCGTTTAAGGAGCCCGTCTGGGTCAAAAAATCGTGGCCGGATAGTGACCGGGCGGCCCGCCCGGGCCTATGAGGCCGGTTTGAGAGGTCCGGTTGTAGATGCTCTTAAGCCTTGTCTCCGACGGGCCTTCTGGGTCCTTTCAGTTTTATGCTTCTGTGGATACATCTAGGTTCTGTTGTTTTCCCGGTCTTCAGAGTTTCTACACGCCCCTTATTCCTTATCGTTGTCTTCTTCGCCCGGACAGTGATCTGCGAGATTGCGGCCGTCGGCTTCTGCTGGTCTACATTGGCGATTTTTCGACCGCTGCTTCTACAAGCTCCTTGGTTTAAAAAAGTTTGCTCTCATGAGGTGGAGACCAGATGCGACATCGAGATATGTTACGCGCCGTCACTGGATGCAGGAGGAAAAAGATGTCAACACATTCAAGGCTTTGAATATAATTTCATTTTTCTTTATGATGATTATGTTTGTAAGGACCTATATAAGACTTAAAATATGGCATGGGACCTTTTTAAACAAAAGAAATTGCAAGGATTCTCCCTTGGTCTCCATTTCTCCACGCAATTTGCGACACTCGAAATCAGATCTATATCAAATTTCAACCAGTACCGTCCATACACCTACGCCCTGCCCACGAACGGACACGATTCCCCTTTCCCGATCTGACGACACGAGTGGAGCGCTTTGCCCCACAAAGCAGTCGATAGACCCGGTCCACCATATAGAAAAACAAAAACAAAAACAAAAGAAAGACCCGGTCCACGGGAAGCCCTACTTGGTGGGCGCCCTGCACCGAGCGGAGCGTCTGGTGTCCACGCTCACCGTCCACGCGCCGCCCACCCCTCCCCTTTCTTTTCCTCCAAGACACGGAAGCCTTCTGGAACCTCCCGCTTTTCCCGAAACACCCCCGCCCACGTGCCCCACGCTCGCGAAGCCTCAGGGGCAGTCTTGTACTTCCACGCCCCGCCGCGCCGTTGGACCGGTCTATACAACACATTCCCCACGAAATCGCCAGGAGCCAGATAGGCGAGCAAAAGTTTCACTTGGCCTCCCCCCCTCGAGTCCTCCGGCGAGTCTCTGCTTGCGCGCGGCGGCGGCGGCGATGGCTTCCTTCTCCGAGGCTCCCCCCGGCAACCCCGACGCCGGCGCCAAGATCTTCAAGACCAAGTGCGCGCAGTGCCACACCGTCGACGCGGGCGCCGGCCACAAGCAAGGTATGACGCCGCCCCCCGCCGATCTCCCCCCGACGCCTCGGCGTGTCTGTCTGTCCTCGCCTGTCCCGCGGCGTGCCGGGTGGGGGAGATCCGGATGGCTTCTTCGATCTGCTCGTGTGGGGCGGTGGTTGGGATCAGATCGGATGCTGCGCGGATAGATCTGTGTGTGTGCCCTTCGTGCTGTCGGGAGTAGCGCTTAGCTCTGTTGCGCTTGGTGATGGGGCGGTCGATTGAGCAGTGGATTTATTGCCCTGTTTATGCTTAGCAGTCGATGGCGAGATGTTTCTTCCCGACTTCTGGCGCTTGCTGTACAGTAAATCTATATTGGCCTAGAGCTTACTTGTTGCTCAAATCGTGGTCCAGTGTAATAGGGTTAGAGCATGCCTCTGCGATTTTCTGTTGCTTTGAATTGGTTAGTCACCTGCTTTGTGCGATTAGATTACTGCTGCTGTGCTCTCTCTGCTTGAGATTAATTTGCTGATGTTATTGGATGTGCTTGTGTTTTTTTTTATTGCAATCATCTCATATAAGATGTTAGGGATCTGCTTATTTTGGGATTGATCAAAGACATTTATAGTTCCTTCGTCAAGCTAATGTGTGATCCAAGCTGATTGATTGAAATGGATTAGTTTTCTTACATTTCTGGTTATTTTCATGATTTGTTATGTAGCGCAGTGTCTCCTGTAAATGATACTCCATGATATCCCATCTTACTATGTATACATGAGCATATGATAGAAGGTTTTGTTGTTGATATCAAGCATTTTGTTTGTCCTTGCAGGTCCAAACTTGCATGGTCTGTTTGGGAGGCAGTCGGGTACCACCGCTGGTTACTCCTACTCTGCGGCAAACAAGAACAAGGCTGTGGAGTGGGAGGAGAACACTCTGTATGACTACTTGCTTAATCCTAAGAAGGTATGCTTATTGATCACTTACATTACTTCAGAAGTTCCATTTACTTGTGGTTGTGTTGTACTCTAGAATGCCTGTGATAGCAACTTCTGGTCTCCACTCTATGATATCATATTTTGGGTTCGCTCCTTTGTGAGGATGACAATATGAAGTATTCTCAAATTGTGATTTGTACTTTCTTACAAAACTGTATAGAAGCTTGTCTATGTCACTAGTGTATGCATAATCTAGTGACCTATGTTACCTAATTTGTTATTACATCAATGAATTTCATGGGTTGAAAAGCTGTAGAGAAGCCTATGGAGATATGCCAAACAGCACCTTGGTCTCTGATTAAACTGTGTTAATATTTTGGTTACTTACATATTCCACTATCCAGAGTCCAAACATCACCTCTTATTGGTAGTTATGTCCAAGCATTCCAAAACAAATCTGAAGCTAGTCCAGCTGTAGTATGTGATTTCCTTCTGTCCATGTCCGAATGGTTGGCCATGTTCTTCTCTGGATTATAATTTATAGTATGTTGCTAGTATTATCTATATGGACAGTTCCGATTTTTGGAACTTTAATCTTGTTTACATAATCCTTGATTCATATTCTGGCCGTTGTCCTGATAAATGGTTTTGCCTTGACGTATTTAGCATCAAGCATCAGCGCTTGTATGCTCGCATTCAGTTCTTTGCATGCCCTTCACATTTCTCTTCTCTTGAAATGTATCCTGTTAACACAAACCTTGTTCTTCCCATGCAGTACATTCCTGGAACCAAGATGGTCTTCCCTGGGCTGAAGAAGCCACAGGACCGTGCTGATCTCATTGCGTACCTGAAGAAAGCCACCTCCTCTTGAAAGGGCAGCATGATGCTATGATCTTGTCATGGCGAGTGAATTCATTTTGCAGTAAAATAAGAAGATTAGACATTAATAGTCACTCTGGTTTGATGGGGTGTGATCCACGAGACAATTACCTCTCGAATTTCGTTTTCATGATATGGGTTTCATATCACTAGGTTTAGTTGGAAATCTTCGTCAATCTTTTGATTCAGTTGCTGGAAACCCCAGTACGCATGTTTTGACCACCAGGTGGCGGTGGGACTGGAATGCACACCCATGTTGATGAACATGAGATCTTTAAAATTGATATAAAGCTTTGTGCCCGTGCTATGGAGTCGTCAAATTTGACTCTTTATTCTGCTATGTTGCTTGTCTTATGTGTATTTCCAGTCGTGACTTTTACCATTTGTTGATGCTGCGTATCTAGGTCTTGTGCTATTTAGACTTTCATTCATACTCCATCCATCTCAAAATAAGTGTCTCAACTAAAGTTGTATATTGAAGTGTCTCAACTAAAGTTGTATATTGAAGTTCAGTATAAGAGCATCTCTAGCAGATCTGGTAAGCGCCCATGCCCATCCTGGAAAAACTGTATCGAGATAGAATAGATCCGGTAAACATTTTCCGCATATTCAAATTCGTAGTTCGCGCCACTGAAAACATCATCGGAGTGAGTTAATTACACCATTCGTAGTTCGCGCCACTGAAAACATCATCGGAGTGAGTTAATTGCATCAATGGTACATAAACTTGTCCTCGATGCTCATTTTAGTCCATATTCTCGTAAACCCGAAAAACTCATACATTAACTTGTTAATCGTGCTCAGTTTAATACAAAAGCAGCTACGTGGCACGCTGACTCATATATCACTGTTCATGAATATGGATTTTTCCCAAAAAATTAAAATTTTCATTTTCTGCAAAAAAAATCCCGAAAAAAAAAATCAGGAAACATGAACAGTACAGTAGTGTATTTTTAATGCATTTTCCTGCAAAAAAAATAGAAATCTGGAAACATGAACAGCGTGCAGTGATACTGTTCACAAATATAGATTTTTCCCGAAATTTTTTAAAATTTTAATTTTCTGCAATAAAATCCTCAAAAAAAAAAATCTGGGGAAAAAGGTGAACAGTACACAAAAGTGTATTTTAAATGCATTTTTTGCAAAGGAAATAGAAATCTGGAAAAGATGAACAGTGCGTAGCGGTACTGTTCACAAATATGGATTTTTCCCGAAAATTTAAAATTTTCATTTTCTGCAAAAAAAAAAGCCTCAAAAAAAATCTGGAAAAAATGAACAGTACGTAGCAGTGTATTTTAAATGCATTTTTCTTCCCAAATCTGGAACTATGAACAGTGTTATGAGCTGACTCAGCTTGCCACGTGGCAGCTCCTGCCGTCCACTAAGCTGCTTTTGTACTAAACTGAGCGCGATTAACAAGTTGATGTATGCGTTTTTCGGGTTTGCGAGAATGTGGACTAAAGTGAGCATCGGGGACAAGTTTGTGTACCATTGGTGCAATTAACGGCGCGGAGGCCGGGAGCTCCTCCCTCCGCCCGCCGGTGGAGGAATGACATAAGGAGCAGGTGCGCATCCGTGGTGCTGCGGGAGCACAGTCGTGAAGGAACTTCAACCGTCTCGACTGCATCTTCTCCCCTGCGCTCAAGCGTCGCCGGGAGGCGGAGAAGGCATGGTTCGAGGCCAAGGACGCTGCCGCCGCCGGAGATGAAGCTGCAACGGCGCGGGTTTTGATGTTGTTCGAGGAGTACCAGCTCACACAAGTCCTCTCCAGCACCCTCATGGAGTACCACCTCCACGGCAACCCGTCCCGCGACGAGGGCGACGACAGCGACGTGTAGATCTAGTATCCTGGTATGCACCCTGTTTAATATGGAACTATATTCTATGTTTAATTTCTGTTTTTATTAAGTATGAAAATTTTAGTTCTTTGGGAAAAATCCATATTCGTGAACAGTGATATATGAGTCAACGTGCCACGTAGCTGCTTTTGTATTAAACTGAGCGCGATTAACAAGTTGATGTATGAGTTTTTCGGCTTTGCGAGAATGTGAACTAAAGTGAGCATCGAGGACAAGTTTATGTACCATTGGTGCAATTAACTCCGTCGTTGCGGCCCTTGCGAGACGGCTCGCCGCCAAGCTTGCCGCGGTCGCCGTTCCTCCCGCAGCCGCTGAGCCCTCCCTTGGCCACCCCTCCCGCCGCCCGCACACGACATTTCCTCTCGCTCCGGGTGGCTGAACTCGTCGGAAAATGACACCGGAGCTCGCTCGATTTGTCGCCGGAGTAAAAGAAATACGGCGGAGGAGGATGGGAACCTAATGCGCCTGGCGTCGGTGTATATAACGGATTGGAGGGCGGCTACAGGCCGCCCGTAATTTTTTTACCGGCCAGGTCAATTTTACAGGACCTGGTCGGACCATTTTTTTACCGTACCGTAAATCCGCCAGAAAAAAGCGCCCCAACGAGATTTTATGGGATCTGCTAGAGATGCTCTAACCCGTGGGCATTTTCGTATCTGTACTATTGAATTTTCAAGTATAAATATGAGAAGAGAAGTAACCAGTGCTCTCACAGTACAAACTGTACTATGAAACTTTCAGAGTATAAATGCGAGAAGATAGTAACGAGTACTCTCACAGTACTTATCAGAATTTCTGAGAAACACACTAGACGTTCAAATACAGAGGCCGCGTCGATTCAAGACATCTTGGCACAATCGAATGCAAGACCTCTTGGCACAAATGAAGAGTACTTCGCCACTGAGAAAATGGGCTTATTAAAATTAGAGTCATCCTCAGTATTTTTTTTAATTTGATCTAGAAACCCAAATATTACTTCTATCTTTCCTTGTCTTCTCGGCTAGAATCTAAATTTAATTACATCTAAATGGTTCAAAACATCGAAAATGACCGAAGAACAAGAACATCATTTCATGAACTTCTATGACAAAATGCTTGTTGCCTTGTAACTCGAACGGGCTGCTAGCAGATTTGTCGGGGATGGCAAGTTAACACGGATAGGCTTGCCTTTCACTTGCTCTGGCACATTTTGGTGGAACGTCAATGTTATATATAATGGAATTTTAGAGGTAAGTTGAAACGCCAACGTATAGTGGAATTTTAGAGGTAAGTTGGTGTTTTCAGAAATCCAAATGGGCCAAGTCGGGTTGATAGGCTCCACCACAAGCGGAACCTAACCAGTGCTATGTTTGCTCTAGGCAAGGACAAACAAAACAAGCGGAACCTAACCAATGCTATTTTGAAAACAATATTCTTTGACTTGTCATTATAAATAAGAGTGAATTCCAACTTACCTCTTGACATATTTTATACAGATTATCCCATTTAACAGTTTTTAGTCGAGATTACCACATTTAGCGCGAGTCTTGTCTGATTCCATCCTCATTTAGCAAAGGATTTACACTTATAGATATGTTTATAACATAAAAAATTATAGTTTGTAATAATATATGTACATACAAAAAACTATTGTCAAAGGTACATATTAGAGACCCCCCCCGCAAAAAAAAGGTACATATTAGAGACTATATGAATGTTGAAGACAACATCTGAAATATATTTCAGGACAAAATGAGCAGAAGAATACACCCACATTACGCACTTTTTTTCCACCATAAAAGCAAGACAATATCTGCTTCGTTAAGAAATATTCTCTCCGTTCCTAAATATAAGTCTTTTAAGAGATTTCACTATAAACTACATACGGATGTATATAGACATGTTTTAGATTATAGATTCATTCATTTTGCTCCGTATGTAGTTCACAGTAAAATCTCTAAAAAGACTTATATTTAGGAACGGAGGGAGTATACGACATGTTCAATAGAAAGCGTGCGAGGTCAAATTTATCTATCTTTGATAACTTATAAATACAAATATTTATATCAGTTTTGCTAGGTCTTCATGAAAATAAATAATCAAAACAGAACACGATGACTTTACTTAGGACCAAGGAAGTCATCTTCCTGGCCAGGAATAAGATAAATGCGGGCGAAGAAAAATTAAAAGTTGAAATGGTTGCTGCTATTAGAGCATTTACAGCCGGACTTGGCAAATCCGGTCCCTCAAACGCCCGCGGACACTCCCGGACGCGTCCGCGGGCAATGACCGGGCACTCCTCAAATTGCGTCGTCCACATCCGTCTCTCTATATCTGAACCCTTATATCCATACTGTATCATGCAACGTTAATGGAAGTACGTAGATTAGCTCCGGACATAGAAATTACACAATAGTTCACCAAAGTTCACATAAAACGACGGACAACTTTATACTACATCTAAAACTTGAAATTAAAATCAAGCTCACCACTTCCGGGCCGGCTCTTTCCTCTTCTGGTCGCTGGCGTAGCTGTACCCGTCGGCGGCTGGTAGAGGATCGTCCGATTCATCGTCGGAGGAGCTGTGGTTGTCGGAGGAGGAGGAGTCGACGATGACGAGGCCCTTGAGGCGCTGGACGGTCCGGTCCTGCTGGCGCCTGAGCTTGGCCAGCCGAGCCGCCTCCTTCGCCTTCTCCAACGCCTCCCGCTCGGACTGCTCGATGGCAAGCCGAAGAGCCTTGGCGTTCTTCCGGCGGAGCCGCCGAGCGTCCGTCTCCGCCGTCGTAAGCGACCGGCGATAGACCCACGCGAGGAGCCGCTGGTTCTCGTCGGGCTCCGCCGGTAACCCACGCCGACGTTGGACAGAGCTCTCCACAGCCTCCCTGTCCCTTGCCCGCTGCCTCTCGCGGCAGGTGGCGCGCGCCTCCGACTCTGGCGTGCGCGTTCGGGCGGGCGGGGTGGGCACAAGCACCCACCGCTGCCCACGAGGGGGAGCAGCAGCCGGCATGGCGAGGGGACGGCGTGGGGAAGCAGCAACCGGCGGGGCGAGATGACGGCGTAGGGGAGGCGCCGATTGCGCTAGCCGTCTGTCGGAGCTGCCCATGGGCCGGGAGGGGCCAGCGGCGGCGTCCGAGATGTGCCGACGGAGAAGCAGCGACTACGGCGAGGCTGCAGATCCGGAGCTGCCCCCGGTCTCCACCTTGGACCGCTCAAAGGCTATGCGGAGGGCAAGCTCATACTCTGGATCCACCTCGTCGTCGGAGTGGCTGCCGGAGCTCGACATTGCGTCGGATTCGATCGGAATCGCTGAGGGGAGAGGAGAGGACGGAGCGAGAGAGGAGAGTGAGTGAGCTAGGGTTTCGGACCGACGAGGCCGATGGGGTTTTTTGTGGGACATGCGTGGGTCGGTGGTGGGCCGGGCTTGTCAGGCGGACGCGCCCGGGCCAACCCATATCCGCTCCATATTTGGACTGGATATGGGGGGTGCCGGTCAGTCCGGGCGTTTGAGGTCCGTTTGAGACGTCCGTCTGGGTCGAAAAAACGTGACCGGGCAGCCTGCCCGGACGCATGTGGCGGCTTTGAGAGGTCCGGCTGTAGATGCTGTTATAGGGAGATGTGCAGTGGAGTATGAAGCACCGAGATCAGTAGCTGGGAGGCCCCACCGCCGGGCACTCTCAAGGTGAATTTTGATGGAGCTTTTGGTGAGGCTAGTGGCACTCGAGGGTGGGAGCTGCAGCCGGCAGAATCTGCTTTGCACAAGATGCACTTCATTCTGAAGCTCTGGCTTGCACTTACGCCGGCTGCGGATTGGGGGATGTCGAACGTTGAATCTGATTGGGGGATGTCGAACGTTGAATCTGATTGGGGGATTTGGTTGAATCTGATTCCCAGGTGCGGTGGACGGCTGGAGGCGCTGCCGTCGTGCACCCACGGCACGTACCGTGTCGACACCACTCTCGTCTAGTGCGGTTCGTACGGCAGTACGTCTCTGCGCGTTGAGCAAAGTTCTATTAGTACATCGCAAGCATGTGTCCAAATAAGGCTAAATTTCCTTGTTGACACAGCTGTGGTCGTGCCGGAGTGGTTATCGGGCATGACTAGAAATCATGTGGGCTTTGCCCGCGCAGGTTCGAATCCTGCCGACCACGCGTGGCCTTTTTTTAGTGATTTTTTAATATGTGAGTTGCTCAACAATACTTGGAAAGCTTTTAAACAAGCAAGTCTTTCCCCGTGCTGGCCTTTTTTTAGTGAGTTTCAATATGTGACATGTTGCTCAACAATACTTGTGAAGTTTTAAACAAGTAAGCACCCGCTTGGGTATGATCCTTTTTTAGTGATCTATGATATGTGACAACTTGCTCAACAATAACTATGATTTTTTTTTTAAAAGCACCTTTGATTGTTTTCATTGTGCCATGTTTTATTATTCCATGTTTGTAAGTTGCCTTTTTTTAACAATGTAACTTACATACTAAATGGACAAGCGTTTCATGCTCAAGGGGACTACCTGTACTGACCATGCATGAGAGGATCATGACTCAACTCCAAAGTAGTTTTACAACAAGCAACAAGCTAGTACCATGTAAGTCTTTTCCCATGCTGGCCTTTTTTAGTGATTTAATATATGACATGTTGCTCAACAATACTTGTGAAGTTTTAAACAGGTAAGCCCCCGCTTGGGTGCAACCCTTTTTTAGTGATCTCCGATATGTGTCAACTTGCTCAACAATACCTATGAAGTTTTTTTACAAGCACCTTTGATTGTTTCATTGTGCCATGTTTTATTGTTCCATGTTCGTAAGTTGCCTTTTTTTAACAATGTAACTTACATACTAAATGGA
Organism: Thinopyrum elongatum; assembly: GCA_011799875.1. Lineage (NCBI taxonomy): Eukaryota > Viridiplantae > Streptophyta > Magnoliopsida > Poales > Poaceae > Thinopyrum > Thinopyrum elongatum. The sequence continues at coordinate 378,605,667 of CM022297.1, forward strand.
CAAGAGTTTCATGCTCGAGGGGACTACCTGTACTAACCATCATGAGAGGATCATGACTCAACTCCAAAGTAGTTTTACAACACCCCCCCCCCCCCCCGATTCCTCAAAAAACAACAAGCAACAAGAGGTAGCTAGAAAAACTTGAAGATTATGTTGACAACTATTTTGCTCTTGTCGCTGGTAAAGAGGTTGTATAGCATGAGATGGCAGGCATGGAAGCTTAGTAGTATTCTATGTGTCTAATGTTATTGCTTGCACCGAGACGTGAGAGGATATCTCATGAGAGCAAAGGTACCCAAATCATGTATGATAGAGGCGAGGGGCCCGATCTTTCAATGAGATGATAACTATCGATTTGGTGGAGACGACTTTGACGATCCGACTACAAACGTGCACGACGTTGCGCCTTAGCAATCGCTAAACCAACTCCGAGAGGTTATTGACCACGCCGGAGCATGACCAACTTGACCACGAAGGTCTATTCCTGCAAGCAATCGAAGAACAAGCAAAAATATGATAAAGCAATCTGAATATTGCGAATATATATGAAGTGTTGATAAAAGTGGGGTTCTAAAAGCAGTCTTGGTCTGGTCGTTGGACACAAACGAAGTACACGAAGTTGCAGCAATGGCTAACTTTTAACTAAATAAAACCCAAGTCTAAACGATGCCTTAAAGGCTATATTTATAGGGGAATAGAGAGGGGATTTCTGAAGGAAATATGCCCTAGAGGCAATAATAAAGTTGTTATTTTATATTTCCTTATTCATGATAAAGGTTTATTATTCATGCTAGAATTGTATTGATCGGAAACTTAAATACATGTGTGAATACATAAACAAATACTGTGTCCCTAGTAAGTCTCTACTAGACTAGCTCGTTGATCAAAGATGGTTAAGGTTTCCTAACCATGGACCTGTGTTGTCATTTGATAACGGGATCACATCATTAGGAGAATGATGTGATGGACAAGACCCATCCGTTAGCTTAGCATAATGATCGTTCAGTTTATTGCTATTGCTTTCTTCATGTCAAATACATATTCCTTCGACTATGAGATTATGCAACTCCCGAATACCGGAGGAATACCTTGTGTGCTATCAAACGTCACAACGTAACTGGGTGATCATAAAGATGCTCTACAGGTATCTCCGAAGGTGTTTGTTGAGTTGGCATAGATCGAGATTAGGATTTGTCACTCCGAGTATCGGAGAGGTATCTCTGTGCCCTCTCGGTAATACACATCATAAGCTTGCAAGCAAACGACTAAGGAGTTAGTCACGAGGTGATGTATTACGGAACGAGTAAATGGACTTGCCGGTAACAAGATTGAACTAGGTATAGAGATACCGACGATCGAATCTCGGGCAAGTAACATACCGATGGACAAAGGGAATTACGTATGTTGTCATAACAGTTCGACCGATAAAGATCTTCATAGAATATGTAGGAGCCAATATGGGCATCCAGGTTCAGCTATTGGTTATTGACCGGAGAGGTGTCTCGGTCATGTCTACATAGTTCTCGAATCCGTAGTGTCCGCACGCTTAACGTTCGTTGACGATATAGTATTATATGAGTTATGTGATTTGGTGACCGAATGTTGTTCGGAGTCCCGGATGAGATCATGGACATGATGAGGGGTCTCGAAATGGTCGAGAGGTAAATATTGATATATATAGGACGATGGTATTCGGACACCAGAAGTGTTTCGGGGGTCACCGGGTCCTTATCGGGTCACCGGAAGGGGTTCCGGGCACCCCCGGCAAAAGATATGGGCCTTATGGGCCAAGAGGGGAAACACACCACCCACAAGGGGCTGGTGCACCCCCATATGGGCTGGCCAAGGTGGAGAAGGAAAGGGGAAGGAGGAAAGGAAAGAAAGGGAATAGGATTCCCCCTTCCTTCCACCTCTCCCCCCTTTCCTTCCCCCTCCGATATATATGGCAGGGGGCGCGCGGCTTGGGAGGAGCCCAAGTAGGATTCGGTCCTACTTGGGGTGCCTCCTGGCCTCTCCCCTCTCCCTCCCACCTATATATATGTGGGAGGGCGGCGCCTAGCACACACCAGACAATTGCCTAGCCGTGTGCGGCGCCCCCCTCCACCGTTTACACCCCCGGTCATATTTTCATAGTGCTTAGGCGAAGCCCTGCGGAGATCACTTCACCATCACCGTCACCACACCGTCGTGCTGCCGGAACTCATCCACTACTTCGCTCGTCTTGCTGGATCAATAAGGCGAGGACGTCACCGAGCTTAACGTGTGTAGAACTCGGAGGTGCCGTACGTTCGGTACTTGATTGGTTGGAGCGCGAAGAAGTTCGACTACATCAACCGCGTTACTAAAAGCTTCCGCTTACGGTCTACGAGGGTACGTAGACACACTCTCTCCCTCGTTGCTATGCATCTCCATGAATATATCATTGCGTGTGCGTAGAATTTTCTTTTGTTTTCCATGCAACGATTCCCAACAGTGGCATCATGAGCTAGGTCTATGCGTAGATGATATGCACGAGTAGAACACAAAGAAGTTGTGGGCGGTGATGTTCATACTGCTTACCACCAACGTCTTATTTTGATTCAGCGGCATTGTGGGATGAAGCGGCTCGGACCAACCTTACATGTCCATGTACATGAGACCGGTTCCACCGACTGACATGCAACTAGTTTTGCATAAAAGGTGGCTGGCGGGTGTCTGTTTCTCCTACTTTAGTTGAATCGAATTTGACTGCGGGCTGTCCTTGAAGAAGGTTAAAACAGCAAACTTGATAATTCTCCGTTGTGGTTTTTGCCGTAGGTAAGAACGGTTCTTGCTAGAAGTCCATAGCAGCTACGTAAAACTTGCAACAACAAAGTAGAGGACGTTGAAAGAACATGCGGTGCCCCCATGTTTGGTTTTGGTAATTGATGACAATCTCTATGGACTAATGGTTGCCTTGAGTTATATTTGAAGGATTTGTCCATAGGCTTTTCTTGGAGTCCATTTGTTGGTTTCAAGGAGAGTTTGTGATGACCAAGATGCTATTCAAGGAATTACCTAAAGATTGGTCATGTGAGAGGTTGATCAAGACTAAGTCAAAGAGTGAATCAAGTTGATCAACACACAAAGCGTAGAAGATGTACCGAGGGGGACCAAGCGATCCCATGGTATGGTAAGCATTGTCAATTACGCTTTGTGTACTAACCCATGGTCTTCATGAGAGTTCTTTGTGGGGTTAGGTTGCGGTGTGCAAGTTCAAGTGGATCATCACGAAGAGATCACATGCTTGAAGCTTGCCGTCCATTGTGGTGGCAATGGACTTGTGAAGATGAGTCAAAGAGTGGCTCACCCATAGTGGAGTATGGGGGAGCAATCAACTAGTCTTCGCCGAGCCAACGGAATCAAGAAAGGTGGTCCAACTTGAGGAAGTCAAGATCGTCATCATCTAGCTCAAGTGGACTTTGTGCAAGGCAAAGGTTTGCCCTTGATAGGTTTTCTCTTTTACCGGTCTCATGGTGGTAGTTGGGAAACCGGGTTATAGGATCGTTTGCCGTACTATCAAGGGGGGCTCTCGATGAGTAGCTTGATCGTATCGTCGTAGAGAGCTCAAACCATTGCATCCTTGCATCATCTTTATTGGTTCTTGTTTGGTTCTTCTCCTTGTGAGATTTGGAGCTTTTGGTCATTTTCATGACAAGCTCGTGTTCATCGAAAACAGAGTTCACTTGCTTCTTCTATGATGTTTTTGATGTTGGGGTTTTTGCCGGTTCTCTTTGTGAGTCTTAGAGCTTATGGTCATCTTAATGATAAGCTCGAGATCATCGAAAACGGAGTTCTCATGCATCTTCTATGATGTTTTCGATGTTGAAGGTTATGCCGGTTCTTCTCTGTTGGAGGTTTCACTCCTCTATAAGCTAGGCATACCTCCCCTGTCGCTGTTTGGATAGCTCTCGTCGTCCTCTATCCAACAAGCTTGAGTTTGCTCAATTCGGAGCTCATTTGCAGAAGTTATGGCAGTTCTGGTTTTATTGTATCCTTCCGTTTATCCGTGTCTTTACAAAATGAAGGCCTCCAAGTGCTATAGCCTCTGTGGCCTGCAGTAGTACTGCTCAAGGGAGCGGTAGTACCGCAGGGGCCAGCGGTAGTACCGCTGCCTCTGGCCCAGAACACTGGCATGCGCGGAAGTAGGCGCGGAAGTAATTTTTTACATCCGCGCCCTACGCGGTAGTACCGCTCCCTGGATGCGGTAGTACCGTGTCGGATTTTTGCACAGATCAAAACTCAGCGGAAGTAGCCACGGATGTAATTTTATTCGTCCGTGCCTTCCCAGCCTAGTCGAACCCTGCCTTGCGGTAGTACCGCAAGGGCGCGCGGTAGTACCGCTCCGGCGGTTCTACCGCTCGTTGCGTCAACGCAACAGGGCTTCGTCTGGCCTCTACCGTGGGTGCGGTAGTACCGCACAGGCTGGCGGTAGTACCGCAATGCCTTGCTGTAGTACCGCATGTCTGGTGCGGTAGTACCGCATGTCGCGGGCTGGTTAAGTGGGTAACGGTTGGATTTGTCTTCTTACTATATAAGGGGGTCTTCTTCCTCATTGGATCTCATCTCTTCTAGCTCGTGTTCTTCCCCCATTGTTGACCTTCTTCGAGCTTGCTAACTCTCAATCCCTCCAATGATTTTTGCTAGTTCTTGAGGGAAAAGAGAGAGGAGATCTAGATCCACGTTTCCACCAATCACTTTCTCCTCTAAGTGAGGGGAACCCCTTGGATCTAGATCTTGGTGTTCTTCGTGTTCTTCTTTCGTTCTTCCTCTCATTTTCCTCCCTAGCATTAGTTGCTTTGGTGGGATTTGGGAGAGAAGGACTTGGGCACTCCGTGTGCCCTTGCCATTGCATTTGATGCATCGGTTTGAGTTCTCCACGGTGATACGTGGAAGTGAAGTTTGAGAAGCTTATTACTCTTGGGTGTTTGGGCACCCTAGAGCTTGTTCCTCTTGGGTGCCTTGGCGCCCTAGACGGTTGGTGTTGTTCGGAGCTCAATCATTGTGGTGTAAAGCTCTGGGCAAGCGTCGGGGTCTCCAATTAGGTTGTGGAGATCGCCCCGAGCAATTTGACGGGTACCGGTGACCGCCCCCAAGGGTTGCCAAAGTGTACGGGTTCGGTGACCGCCCCCAAGGGTTGCCATTTGTACGGGTTTAGTGACCGCCCTCAAGGGTCCCTTAGTGGAATCACGGCATCTTGCATTGTGCGAGGGCGTGAGAAGATTACGGTGGCCCTAGTGGCTTCTTGGGGAGCATTGTGCCTCCACACCGCTCCAAACGGAGATTAGCATCCGCGAGGGTGTGAACTTTGGGATACATCATCGTCTCCGTGTGCCTCGGTTATCTCTTACCCGAGCCCTTTACTTATGCACTTTACTTTGTGATAGCCATTTTGTTTCTTGTCATATATCTTGCTATCACCTAGTAGTTTATCTTGCTTAGCATAAGTTGTTGGTGCACATAGGTGAGCCTAGTTGTTGTAGGTTTTGTGCTTGACAAATTAACCGCTAGGTTTATTCCGCATTTGTTCAAGCCTAAACCATAATTATCTTAAAGCGCCTATTCACCCCCCCTCTAGGCGACATCCACGATCTTTCAGACGTCTAACTTGTTTTTGCAGGGCATGTTGTGATGTGATATGGTCAAGACATGATGTGATATACGTTATTGTATGAGATGATCATGTTTTATAAAGTTATCGGCAACCGGCAGGAGCCTTATGGTTGTCTCTTTATTGTATTAAATGCAATCGCCATGTAATTGCTTTACTTTATCGCTATGCGTTAGCAATAGTTGTAGAAGCAATAGTTGGCAAGACGACCACGACGCAACGATGAAGATCAAGGTGTCGAGCCGGTGACGATGGAGATCATGACGATGCTTTGGAGATGGAGATCAAAAGCACGAGATGATGATGGCCATATCATGTCACTTATTTTGATTGCATGTGATGTTTATTCTTTATGCATCTTATTTTGCTTAGATCGACGGTAGCATTATAAGATGATCCCTTCACTAAATTTCAAGGTATAAGTGTTCGCCCCGAGTATGCACAGTTGAGAAAGTTCGTCGTTTCGAGACACCACATGATGATCGGGTGTGATAGACTCTACGTTCACATACAACGGGTGTAAGACAGTTTTATACATGCAGAATACTTGGGTTAAACTTGACGAGCCTAGCATGTACAGACTTGGCCTCGGAACACTGGAGACCGAAAGGTCGAACGTGAATCATATAGTAGATATGATCAACATAGAGATGTTTACCATTGATGACTACCCCATCTCACGTGATGATCGGACATGGGTTAGTTGATTTGGATCACGTATCACTTAGATGACTTGAGGGATGTCTATTTAAGTGGGAGTTCTTAAGTAATTTGATTAATTGAACTTAATTTATCATGAACTTAGTCCTGATAGTATTTGCAAATTTATGTTGTAGATCAATAGCTCGCGATATAGCTTCACTATTTTTGATATGTTCCTAGAGAAAACTAAGTTGAAAGATGATAGTAGCAATGATGCGGACTGGGTCCGTGATCTGAGGATTATCCTCATTGCTACACAGAGAAATTATGTCCTTGATGCACCGCTAGGTGACTGACCTATTGCAGGAGCAGATGCAAACGTTATGAACGTTTGGCAAGCTCGATATGATGACTACTTGATAGTTTAGTGCGCCATGCTTTATGGCTTAGAACCGGGACTTCAAAAACATTTTGAATGCCACAGAGCATATGAGATGTTCCAAGAGCTGAAATTGGTATTTCAGAATCATGCCCGTGTCGAGAGGTATGAGACCTCTGACAAGTACTTTGCCTACAAGATGGAGGAGAATAGCTCAGCCAGTGAGCATGTGCTCAGAATGTCTGGGTACTACAATCACTTGAATCAAGTGGGAGTTAATCTTCCAGATAAGATAGTGATTGACAGAGTTCTCTAGTCACTATCACCAAGCTATTAGAACTTCATGATGAACTATAATATGCAAGGGATGACGAAAACGATTCCCGAGCTCTTCGCGATGCTGAAATCAACGAAGGTAGAAATCAAGAAAGAGCATCAAATGTTGATGGTTATCAAGATCACTAGTTTCAAGAAAAGGGCAAGGGAAAGAAAGGGAACTTCAAGAAGAATGACAAACAAGTTGTCACTCCCGTGAAGAAGCCCAAAGCTGGACCTAAGCCTGAAACTGAGTGCTTATACTGCAAAGGGAATGGTCACTAGAAGCGGAACTGCCCCAAATACTTGGCGGATAAGAAGGATGGCAAAGTGAACAAAGGTATATTTGATATACATGTTATTGATGTGTACTTTACTAGTGTTCATAGTAACCCCTGGGTATTTGATACCGGTTCAGTTGCTAAGATTAGTAACTCGAAACAGGAGTTGCAGAATGAACAGAGACTAGTTAAGGGCGAGGTGACGATGTGTGTTGGAATTGATTCCAAGGTTGACACGATCACCATCCCACACTCCATCTACCTTCGGGATTAGTGTTGAACCTAAATAAATGTTATTTGGTGTTTGCATTGAGCATGAATATGATTAGATCATGTTTATTGCAATATGGTTATTCATTTAAGTCAGAGAATAATTGTTGTTCTGTTTACATGAATAAAACCTTCTATGGTCATACACCCAGTGTGAATGGTTTATTGAATCTCGATTGTAGTGATACACATATTCATAATATTGATGCCAAAAGATGCAAAGTTAATAATGATAGTGCAACATACTTGTGGCACTGCCGTTTAGGTCATATTGGTATAAAGCGCATGAAGAAACTCCATGCAGATGGACTTTTGGAATCACTTGATTATGAATCATTTGATACTTGCGAACCATGCCTCATAGGCAAGATGACTAAAACTCCGTTCTTCGGAACAATGGAGCGAGCTAATAACTTATTGGAAATAATACATACCGATGTATACGGTCCGATGAGTATTGAAGCACGTGGCGGGTATCGTTATTTTCTGACCTTCACAGATGATTTGAGTAGGTATGGGTATATCTACTTGATGAAACACAAGTCTGAAACATTTGAAAAGTTCAAAGAATTTTAGAGTGAAGTGGAGAATCATCATAACAAGAAAATAAAGTTTCTACGATCCGCTCGTGGAGGCGAATATTTGAGTTACGAGTTTGGCCTTCATTTAAAACAATGTGGAATTGTTTCACAACTCACGCCACCTGGAACACCACAGCGTAATGGTGTGTCTGAACGTCGTAACCGTACTTTATTATATATGGTGCGTTCTATGATGTCTCTTACCGATTTACCAATATCGTTTTGGGGTCATGCATTAGAGACAGCTGCATTCACATTAAATAGGGCACCATATAAATCCATTGAGAAAACACCGTATGAACTGTGGTTTGGCAAGAAACCTAAGCTGTCGTTTCTTAAAATTTGGGATGCGATGCTTATGTCAAAAGGCTTCAGCCAGATAAGCTCAAACCCAAATCGGAGAAGTGCATCTTCATAGGATACCCTAAAGAAACTATTGGGTACACCTTCTACCACAGATCCTAAGACAAGATCTTTGTTGCTAAGAATGGGTCCTTTCTAGAGAAGGAGTTTCTCTCGAAAGAAGTGAGTGGGAGGAAAGTAGAACTTGATGAGATAATTGTACCTTCTCTCGAATTGGAAAGTAGCACATCACAGAAAACCGTTCCCGTGATGACTACACCAAATAGAGAGGAAGCAAATGATGATGATCATGAAACTTCAGATCAAGTTACTACTGAACTTCGTAGGTCAACCAGAGCACGATCTACACCAGAGTGGTTCGATAATCCTGTTCTGGAAGTCATGTTATTAGACCAAGGCGAACCTACGAACTATGAAGAAGCTATGATGAGCCCAGATTCCGACAGATGGCTTGAGGCCATGAAATTTGAGATAGGATCCATGTATGAGAACAATGTGTGGACTTTGGTGGACTTGCCCGATGATCGGCAGGCCATTGAAAATAAATGGATCTTCAAGAGGAAGACGGACGCTGATGGTAATGTTACTATCTACAAAGCTCAACTTGTCGCAAAAAGTTTTCGACAAGTTCAAGGGGTTGACTCCGATGAGACTTTCTCACCCGTAGCGATGCTTAAGTCTATCCGAATCATGTTAGCAATTGCCGCATTTTATGATTATGAAATCTGGCAAATGGACGACAAAACTACATTCCTTAATGGATTTCTTAAAGAAGAGTTGTATATGATGCAAGCAGTAGGTTTTTGTCGATCCTAAAGATGCTAACAAAGTGTGCAAGCTCCAGCGATCCATCTATGGACTGGTGCAAGCATCTCGGAGTTGGAATATACGCTTTGATAAGGTGATCAAAGCATATGGTTTTATGGTGAAGCCTGTATTTGCAAGAAAGTGAGTGGAAGCTCTGTAGCATTTCTGATAATATGTGTGGATGACATATTGTTGATTGGAAATGATATAGAATTTTTGGATAGCATAAAAAGGATACTTGAATAAGAATTTTTCAATGAAAGACCTCGGTGAAGCTGCTTACGTATTGAGCATCAAGATCTATAGGGATAGATCGAGACGCTTAATAGGACTTTCACAAAGCACATACCTTGACAAAGTTTTGAAGAAGTTCAAAATAGATCAGTCAAAGAAAGGGTTCTTGCCTGTGTTGTAAGGTGTGAGGTTGAGTAAGACTCACAACCCGACCACGGAAGAAGATAGAGAGAGAATGAAAGTCATTCCCTATGCCTCAACATAGGTTCTATAAAGTATGCCATGCTGTGTACTAGACCTGTTGTGTACCTTGCCATGAGTTTGGCAAGGGGGTACAATAGTGATCCAGGAGTTGATAACTGGACAACGGTCAAAATTATCCTTAGTTACCTAAGAGGACTAAGGAAATGTTTCTCGGTTATGGAGGTGATAAAGAGTTCGTCGTAAAGGGTTATGTCGATGCAAGCTTTAACACCGATCCGGATGACTCTGAGTCTCAATCTGGATACATATTGAAAGTGGGAGCAATCAGCTAGAGTAGCTCCATGCAGAGCATTGTAGACGTAGAAATTTGCAAAATACATACGGATCTGAATGTGGCAGACCCGTTGACTAAACTTCTCACACAAGCAAAACATGATCACACCTTAGTACTCTTTGGGTGTTAATCACATGGTGATGTGAACTAGATTATTGACTCTAGTAAGCTCTTTGGGTATTGGTCACATGACGATGTGAACTATGGGTGTTAATCACATGGCGATGTGAACTAGATTATTGACTCTAGTGCAAGTGGGAGACTGAAGGAAATATGCCCTAGAGGCAATAATAAAGTTGTTATTTTATATTTCCTTATTCATGATAAAGGTTTACTATTCATGCTAGAATTGTATTGATCGGAAACTTAAATACATGTGTGAATACATAAACAAATACGGTGTCCCTAGTAAGCCTCTACTAGACTAGCTCGTTGATCAAAGATGGTTAAGGTTTCCTATCCATGGACATGTGTTGTCATTTGATAACGGGATCACATCATTAGGAGAATGATGTGATGGACAAGACCCATCTGTTAGCTTAGCATAATGATCGTTCAGTTTATTGCTATTGCTTTCTTCATGTCAAATACATATTCCTTCGACTTTGAGATTATGCAACTCCCGAATACCGGAGGAATACCTTGTGTGCTATCAAACATCACAACGTAACTGAGTGATCATAAAGATGCTCTACAGGTATCTTTGAAGGTGTTTGTTGAGTTGGCATAGATCGAGATTAGGATTTGTCACTCCGAGTATCAGAGAGGTATCTCTGGGCCCTCTCGGTAATACACATCATAAGCTTGCAAGGAAACGACTAAGGAGTTAGTCATGAGGTGATGTATTACGGAACGAGTAAAGAGACTTGCCAGTAACGAGATTGAACTAGGTATAGAGATACCGACGATCGAATCTCGGGCAAGTAACATACCGATGGACAAAGGGAATTACGTATGTTGTCATAACGGTTCGACCGATAAAGATCTTCGTAGAATATGTAGGAGCCAATATGGGCATCCAGGTTCTGCTATTGGTTATTGACTGGAGAGGTGTCTTGGTCATGTCTACATAGTTCTCGAACCCGTAGGGTCCGCACGCTTAACGTTCGTTGACGATATAGTACTATATGAGTTATGTGATTTGGTGACCGAATGTTGTTCGGAGTCCCGGATGAGATCACGGACATGACGAGGGGTCTCGAAATGGTCGAGAGGTAAAGATTGATATATAGGACGATGGTATTCGGACACCGGAAGTGTTTCGGGGGTCACCGGGTCCTTATCGGGTCACCAGAAGGGGTTCCGGGCACCCCCGGCAAAAGATATGGGCCAAGAGGGGAAACACACCAGCCACAAGGGGCTGGTGCGCCCCCCATATGGGCCGGCCAAGGTGGATAAGGAAAGGGGAAGGAGGAAAGGAAAGAAAGGGAATAGGATTCCCCCTTCCTTCCACCTCTCCCCCCTTTCCTTCCCCCTCCGATATATATGGCAGGGGGGGGGGGGGCGGCTTGGGAGGAGCCCAAGTAGGATTCGGTCCTACTTGGGGCGCCTCCTGGCCTCTCCCTCCCCTCCCACCTATATATATGTGGGAGGGGGGCGCTTAGCACACACCAGACAATTGCCTAGCCGTGTGCGGCGCCCCCCTCCACCGTTTACAACCCCGGTCATATTTTCGTAGTGCTTAGGTGAAACCCTGCGGAGATCACTTCACCATCACCGTCACCACGCCGTCGTGCTGCCGGAACTCATCCACTACTTCGCCCGTCTTGCTGGATCAAGAAGGCGAGGACGTCACCGAGCTGAACGTGTGCAGAACTCGGAGGTGCCGTACGTTCGGTACTTGATCAGTTGGAGCGCGAAGAAGTTCGACTACATCAACCGCGTTACTAAAAGCTTCCGCTTACGGTCTACGAGGGTACGTAGACACACTCTCCCCCTCGTTGCTATGCATCTCCATGGATAGATCATTGCGTGTGCGTAGAATTTTTTTTGTTTTCCATGCAACGATTCCCAACAATTTCGTCCACCCTTGGCAAGGTGGGACTAAAACACCTCCTGAGTCGTTTCCCCTACAATATTGACTCTAAAAATAACCTATGAAGTAGTATTTCGAAAATACAAGGGCCTGGCCCAAAAATAGGGTGGCGCAACACCTATAATAAGCTATGGACGAATTTTATGAACAGGCATCTTGATATTTCGTCCATCTTCTTGTATGTCATCATGGGGGCTTCAAAGTGCGGAAATCTTCACTGGAAACTCCGTTCTTGTTCCCTTCACGCGTGCCTTCATCTCCATGCTTCATCATGCTCCAATGTTCATCCTTATGGTCCATGCTAGGCCCTTAAACTCTAATCAACACAAATGTATCCAAGTTAGGCAACATCACATTCTCATGAACATTAGAAACATTACCAAGAAACAAAAGTACCTGATAATTTAACTGGCGTGCACGAGCTCTAGTAATTGGTCCAATAGGTATAGTAGCAGGGGTTGTGGGTGTAACTATGGTAGCCATGTCCTCATCAATGTAGCATTGACATTTTTCCGAAGGCTTATTAGTGAGAATATTATGCCCATTAGAATCAATGGATTTCTATTTTCATGCCCCTCATTGCTTAGTTCTCCTCAGTTTTCCCACGCTCTTTGGCAGTCCTTACTTTTCCCCTCCACCGCGCGGCCCACCTCACAAAACCCCAAACGGGGGTTTGTTGTTGGGTCAAAGTCTTTGACCATTACATGGCGCGGTTACTGAGCGTGGGACACCCCTGTCGGTGGCTGCGCGGTCGTAGATGGTGGACACATATACTGACTTGTGGGATACCTCCAACCGGGCCATCTGTCAGCGGTTGCACGGTCGTAGAAAGGCAGTCTCACTGACGCGTAGGACACCCATGTCAGCGGCACGTAGGTGGTGGGCGCAGTTACTGACGCATGGGACACCAACGACGGGCCCATCTGTCAGCGGGTGCGTGGTGGTATGTGGCCAGAATGGGCAAAAAAAATAGGTGGATTATTACACCAGGAAGGGTACTCGAACTCGAGACCACCTGATCAAAGAGTGACACAAGCGCCAACTGACCAAGTATGTCTACGTGTCTTTTGAAACACTCCTCGCCGTTTTATAAACTCATAAAAGCGTAGGACGAACCCACCATTGAGTCACTCTATGTAGTATATCGTCGGGGGTGTGAATGGTCTTTTCAAACCATTTGGTGTGGTGGATGCACTTGAGACAACCAAAGTAGTTTGGTCCTGAATATTGGTGTGGTGGATGAACTTGGGACAAGCAAAGTAGGAATTCCAAACCCATTTTATATGAATGGTCAACGTTGCTAGTTTGACCCCATTTAAAAAAACAAAGAAAATGGATAACAAATTTGCAATATTTCCATAGATTTTAATTATTTTGTAATAAAATAAATAAAATTTTCATTTTCCAAGTCCTAGAAATGACTTTTTTTGTGTGAAGGAAGTGCTTCAAATAATTTTGAAATTTGTGCCATTTCATTTTTCATCAAAAGTAGGCCACATTGGATGGCCATTGACCAAGTTTCAGTAATTTTAGAGTATTATTGCTATATTCCATCCATTTAGTTGAGTTTTAGTGAATTATCATAACTTGCCCAAATTTGAACTACAAGTGTGACGTAGTTTGGCCCTGAAACAACAACAAAGCCTTTAGTCCCAAACAAGTTGGGGTAGGCTAGAGGTGAAACCCATAAGATCTTGCAACCAACTCATGGTTCTGGCACATGGATAGCAAGCTTCCATACACCCATGTCCATGACTAGTTCTCTGGTGATACTCTAGTCCTTTAGATGCCTCTTTACGAAGTCCTCCCATGTCAAGTTCGGTCTACCCCGACCTCTCTTGACATTATCGGCACGCTTTAGCCGTCTGCTATGCACTGGCGCTTCTGGAGGCCTGCGCTGAATATGCCCAAACCATCTCAGACGATGTTGGACAAGCTTCTCTTCAATCGGTGCTACCCCAACTCTATCTCGTATATCATCATTCCAGACTCGTTCCTTCCTTGTGTGGCCACACATCCATCTCAACATGCGCATCTCCACCACACCTAATTGTTGAACATGTCACCTTTTAGTCGGCCAACACCCAGCGCCATACAACATTGTGGGGCGAACCGCCGTCCTATAGAACTTGCCTTTTAGCTTTTGTGGCACTCTCTTGTCACAGAGAATGCCAGAAGCTTGGCGCCACTTCATCCATCCGGCTTTGGTCTTGAAAATTGCCAAAAAATCATTTTATGCTCTAATGTTGGTGGTGGATGAACTTGGGATAGGCAATGTAGGAATTCCAAACCAATTTGTATGAATGGTCAACATTGCAAGTTTTACCCCATTTTGAAAAAAAACAAAGAAAATGAAAAAGCCTCAAAAACTGAAATGCCCTTTGCATTGAGCCATCTTATGTGCACTAGTTTGTGGGAAAAATCATAAACTTGCAACACAACAAGTTTGAAAAAAAAACCTTCACAAATGGCCTATCTAGTATGAACTTGCATGGATTTCAAGGCATATCCGTATGGAAATGGCTACATACATGGCCTAATCCATGATAACATGCCAAAATCTGGCACAACTATTGGTGTTACCATTGTGGACAATGTTTCCATAGGAATTTGCAATTATTTTATAATAAAAACAAAATTTTCATTTTCGAAGTCCTGGAAATGGCTTTTTGTGAAGGAAGTGCCTCAAATAATTTGGAAATTTATGTCATTTCATTTTTCATCAAAATTAGGCCACATTGGATGGCCACTGACCAAGTTTTAGTAATTTTAGAGTATTATTGTTATATTCCATCCAATTAGTTGAGTTTTAGTGAATTATCAGAACTTGCCCAAATTTGAACTACAAGTCTGATGTAGTTTGGTCCTGGAAATTGCCAAAAATCATTTTATGCTCTAATGTTGGTGGTGTATGAAATCGGGACAAGCAAAGTAGGAATTCCAAACCATTTAGTATGAATGGTCAACATTGCAAGTTTGACCCCATTTTAAAAAACAAAGAAAATGAAAAAAGCCTAAAAAATTGAAATGCCTTTGCATTGAGCCATCTTATGTGCACTAGTTTGTGCGAAAAATCATAAACTTGCAATGCAACAAGTTTGAAAATTTGGCACTGTTTGATGGAAATCACCCAATTATTTTAACAAATTATTGAAATGTGGGTCACCACTTGTCACACACATGCAAACAGGGCAAAAATTGGACATTCAAACATGCAAAAAACACAAATTTCATTTGAAGTCTATAATTTTTTACAGATACAAACTCTAAAGATGGCTACTGACAAATAACGCTAGTTCATAAACCTAATGTACTGATTGTCGCCGTCCACGTCGGAGCCGTTGCCCCGTCGGAGGAGCCGTCGTCATCCTCCTCCTCCTGTTTGCCGTCGTCGTCTTCCTCGCTCACGAGGTCGATGGTGGCGTCGGCTACCGAGGCGTCGACCGCCTGTTGCAGCCCCGGTGTGTCAACCGGGTCATCGGGGTGGCGCTGCGGCCCCTTCATCGATTTGCACTGTGCCTGGAGGAGCCCCGACAGGTCTGCAGGGTCGCTGGGCTCACTGACCACTTCCGCCTGTACTCCACCAGCAGCGGCGGCTCCGGCTTCGGCACGAGCAGGGGTCCGCCAAAGCTTGTCCTAGGCTCGGGCTTGGGCATGAGTAGGGGGCCATGCGAGCTCATCCCTGGCTCGGGCTTTGGGACTAGCAGGGGCGCCGCGGGAGCTCGTCCCCGGCTCCGGCTTTGGGATGCCGCTGCCGCGCACTAAAGAGCCCGTCCCGGCCGTCACTGGCTCCGACTTGGGCACGCGGAGGCCCCCACTGCTGCTGGCACTGCCGCCGCCTCCTGCAGACGTGCGCGTGGATTGCGGTGTGGATCGAGGCATGGACCGCGGCGGCGAAACCCAGTCATCCTCGTCCTTGCCAAGCTGCACGCGGCATGCGACCATGACATCGGCGAAGGTACGCCCTTCCCAAAAGGCATACCTCTCATCAATGTTGTTTCGTGACGCCGGGTAGCGGCCGTCATAGTGCTGGATGCGGGCGATGTTGTCCTACGCCAGGATCTGTGGCCACCGCTGGCTGCTAGGCGCGTAGCGTGGTTTAGAGCGCTCCTTCGACGGCAGGCTTTGCCGAAACACACGTATTGCACGCGTCATGGCCGGCGTGCCGACGATGGGGACAAGCTCCACCGAGAGCCCCCCGACGCTCAGGTGCCATCCGTCCAGCAGGCGCGTGTCCGCACGACACCATGGCACCGTACAGGGCGAGGAGCAGCGCTTCGTCGACCCAGAGGGTGCGCGGCATGCCGGGAATGAATAGCACGCGGTGTTGTCCCTGGCTGCTACTTCTTGCCCCACCATCATGGCTGGCCATTGTTGCGGCTGCGGAAGGGGAGGCGGCTATGGTTTGGTGGAGGTGAACGGCGGAGAAGGCTGTGGGCCAGCAAGGGGAGGAGAGGGGATGGGATGGGGGTAGGAGTGGGTGAACGCTGGTGCGTCGCGCGCGGCTACAAAAATGCATTAATAGGCGCTTGGTGGGCACGCCGGCGAAGCGACTCCTCATAAGGGAAACCGCGCGGCGCGTACTCCCTGCGTGTGAAAGCGCCGACGTGACCATGATGTGACTACTCAGCATGCGGGCACGCACACGGCCGATTGTGAGAGCGCCACCTGGCACGGTGTGCCCCACACGTCAGTGCTACTTGTGAGCTGCGTTGGGATTTTCCCCGAAGAGGAAGGGTGAAGCAATATAGTAGCGGATAGTATTTCCCTCAGTAGAGAACCAAGGTTATCGAACCAATAGGAGATTCACGCAAACAACCACCGACAGTAATGATACGTCCATTTTGCATCATATTTTCCTACTGTTATTTATTATGTTTTGGAACTATTATTTCACCTTATGATGCAATTCTTATGCCTTTTCTCTCTTATTTTTCAAGTTTCACATGAAGAGGGAGATTGTCGGCAGCTGGAATTCTGGACCGGAAAGGGCTACAACAGAGATAACCATTATGCACAACTCCAAATGACTTGAAAATTTACGGAGAATTGTTTTGGAACATATAAAAAATATTAGCAGAGGAAACACTAGGAGGGGACCCACCAAGAAGCGACAAGCCTGGGGGCGCGCCCTACCCCCCTGGGCGTGCTCCTTGTTGGGTTCGACACTCTTACTTATCGAAAGGACTACGATTGATCCTCTATACTTGTGGGTCATCAAGACTCTTTTCTGCTGCCGTTGCCGGGGAGTGAAGTGCCTTTGGTAAGTGGAATTTGGTAAGGAAAATAATCCTTTGAGGGGTTTGTTCGGGGTATCTTCACCTCTCCCGGAAGCAACAAGAGTTTCCCCTCAACCTACTGAAAATATTTATTATGAAATTCCTTTGGGCATGTTAGAGAAACTGCTAGCTAATCCTTATGCAGGAGATGGAATAGTACATCCTAATATTCACTTAATCTGTGTGGAAGAAGTTTGTGGATTGTTTAAGCTTGCATGTTTATCCGAGGATGGAGTTAAGAAGAAGGTGTTCCCTTTATATTTGGAGGGAAAGGCATTGGAATTTTTTTGACCATAAAACAGTAGGGAAAGTCCCTACCGTATGTCATTTTCATTATAATAAATCAGAGAGTACTGCCACGAAGAGCAACAAAGTAGTTGCATGATGTTAATGGAAGTTAGTGAAAACATAAACAAGTACTAACTTATACGCTATCTATCCAGGATCTCATCCCATACTTGATGCTAGGCTTAGCCCTCATCATTGTGTTGTGGAAGGTGCTGATGAAATCATTCTTGCATTGATTAATTGAGCATTGTATTCCTTCAAAAACTTTGTCATTTCTTTGATTCCATATGCTCCAGCATCCAATAATTAGAATTTCCATGAGAAATTCCATGTTGTATCTGTGCTTAGCATCAATGATCATATTGTGTATGTTATCATCTGTGTTCCATTCCATACCAATACTCCACCAGAGACCTTGACTGAAAGGGCAGCCAAAAAATAGATGCACACAATCTTCCATAGCATGATCTTCACAAAGTGAGTATTGTGTGTTGTCCAAATGGAATTGTATCCTGGTCAGGAGGTCGCATGTATTAATTCTATCATGTAGCAGAAGCCAGTAAAAGAATTTATGCCTTGGAAGCCAACATGTTTTCCATATCCATTTGATAGGCGGTGGAGGAGGTTCAGTAGATCCCATAAGTGCCAAATAAACCTTTTTCGTGTTATATAAAGATCCTCCCCATTTGAAATTCCACTGGTCTATTTCTTGATTGTTTTTTAGATGCTCCAAGGTGTTGCATAACTGTGTAAATTGCTGGAAAGAAATATTGGACAGTGGTAGTTGGAACATGGATAAGTAGCTTTCAGTCTGCTTGGCTTTATGAATGGTGATATTATCATCATTTGGAAATGAGTGTAGATGGGGAAATTTATCCATAAGGGTTTGGCCACACTATTTATCCTTCCATAGCATGATAGTATCACCATTGTTGGCAGTGCAAAAAGTTAACCAGTAGTATAGATCATAGAGTTTCATGCAGTCCCTCCACCAGAAAGATCCTTTATATGAGCATGCCTAGGGTGCTGAGCTATTGTGGTAGTGAGCTCGCCATATGAGCTTGACCCAGGGGACATCAACATGAGTAAAAAACTTATGCAGGTGTTTCATGATGAGAGCAATGTTTTTAATCTTGAGGTTAAGTACTCCAAGGCCACCAAGTTCTTTTGGTTTACATACCATCTACCAGTTAGCTAGACAGTTACCTTTTTTGTTGATGTCATTTCCATGCCATAGGAAGTTTCTACCTGCTTTATTGACATGCTCCAGTATGGTGATATGGATTCTAAATGTGCACATAGCAAATATGGGCATGGAAGCAATCACTGAGTTAACATAAGTGAATCTGCCAGCATAATTCAAAAAATTGGCCACTCGAGATAGTTTCTTATCAATTCTAGAGATAATAGGCATTAGATCATGCACAGAAGGCTTGGTGGTGCCAAGTGGAAGATCTAAATAAGTGAATGGCAGGCTCTCAATTTTACATCCAAATTCATCAGCTAGCTGGGTGATATCAGCATTACCAGTGTTGATTGGAACCATGGAAGATTTGTTGTAATTGACGAAAAGTCCAGTGGATTGACTGAATAGTTGCAGTAGAGTTTTGAGATGCATCACTTGATCAATATCAGCAGGCATAATCATGAGAGTGTCATCAGCATACTGTATGATAGGATATTGCTGTTCATACGCACAATTAACAGGAAGAGTCAATTCACCATTTCTCCATCCTTCATTAATAATAGATTGTAGTAGATCAGCCACAATCACATATAAGAGTGGGGAGAAGGGGTCCCCTTGTCTCACTCCACATTTGCAGTGGATAGTCTTTCCAGCAACTCCATTTAGTAAAACTGAACTAGTGGCGGATTGCAATATTCTTGTGACCCATTTAATCCATCTTGGTCCAAATCCTTTAGCCCTAAGCATGGCAATAATAGAACAGTGTTCCACTTTGTCAAAATCTAGTTTTAGTATAATAATTGTTTTTTATTGATGGCAGATATGTAAGTACTCAAAAGCATAGTGATGTCTACTACACAACTTATTCTTGTAGACTTGTGTTGGGCCTCCAAGCGCAGAGTTTTGTAGGACAGTAGCAATTTTTCCTCAAGTGGATGACCTAAGGTTTATCAATCCATGGGAGGCGTAGGATGAAGATGGTCTCTCTGAAACAACCCTGCAACCAAATACAAGAAATCTTTTGTGTCCCGAACACACCCAATACAATGGCAAATTGTATAGGTGCACTAGTTCGGCGAAGAGATGGTGATACAAGTGTAGTATGGATAGTAGATATAGGTTTTTGTAATATGAAAATATATAAACACCAAGGTAGCAAGTGAGAAAACGGAGCACAAACGATATTGCAATGCTTGAAAACAAGGCCTAGGGTTCATACTTTCACTAGTGCAATCTCTCAACAGTGCTAACATAATTGAATCATATAACAATCCCTCAACGTGCGACAAAGAATCACTTCAAACTTCTTATCTAGCGGAGAACATAAGATGAAATTGTTTGTAGGGTACAAAACCACCTCAAAGTTATCCTTTCCGATCAATCTATCGAGCTATTCCTATAAGTGTCACAAACAGCCCAAGAGTTCATACTAAAATAACACCATATGATACACATCAACCAACTCTATTGTCACCTAGATACTCCAATGTCACCATAAGTATCCGTGAGTTGATTATTCGATATGCATCAAACAACTTCAGATTCATAATATTCGATCCAACACAAAGAACTTCAAAGAGTGCCCCAAGATTTCTACCAGAGAAAGTAGGACGAAAACATGCATAAACCCCTATGCATAGATTACCCCAATGTCACCTCGGGAATCCGCGAGTTGAGTGCCAAAACATACATCAAGTGAATCAATATAATACCCCATTATCACCACGGGTATTCATATGCAAGACATACATCAAGTGTTCTCAAATCCATAAAAGTATTCAATCCGATAATAGTGAAACCTCAAAGGTAAAAACTCAATTCATCGCAACAAGATAGAGAGGGGAAAACACCATATGATCCAACTATATTAACAAAGCTCGCGGTACATCAAGATCATGCCAAATCAAGAACACAAGAGAGAGAAAGAGATCAAACACATAGCTAATAGTACATACCCCTAGCCTCGAGGGTGAACTACTCCCTCCTCATCATGGTGGCCGCCGGGATGATGAAAATGGCCTCCGGTGATGATTTCCCCCTATGGTAGGGTGCCAAAATAGGGCTCCAGATGGTATTTTGAAGGAACAGAGGTGTGCAACGGCGGAGTCAAAGTTCTAGGGTTATTTCTGATGGTGTCTCTATTTATAGGATTTTTTGGCGTCGGTCTCACGCTAAGATGGGCCCAGTGGCACCAGGGTGCGCCCTAGGCCCCTGTTTGCCCTGGTAGGTAGCGGCCACCTCCTTCACCTTCTGGTCCTCCCACGAAGCTTCTAGTGCCTCTTTTGTTCCAAAAAAATCATCAAAAAGTTTCGCTGCATTTGGAGAACTTTTATTCTGCACAAAAAACAATACCACGGTAGTTCTGCTGAAAACATCATTAGTCCGGGTTAGTTTCATTCAAATCATGCCAAAACCATATAGAATTGTTGTAAACATGGCATGAATACTTCATAAATTATAGATACGTTGGAGATGTATCAACATCCCCAAGCTTAATTCCTGCTTGTCCTCGAGTAGGTAAATGATAAAAGAAATAATTTATGAAGTGTGAATGGTAGCATAGTGCATAAGCTTGATCAATGATAATTGCAATCACTTTCCCTAGCATTATAACAACAACTCTTTCTCATAGATCAATGATAATTTCAATCACTTTCCCTAGCATTATAACAACAACTCTTTCTCATAAAACTCATCATGATAAAGTAGCGATTAAAAACAGAATTTTTGATGTGGATTGCTACCTATCATATTCATCATGTATTCTTTCTTTTGTTGCATGGATATTTGGACTTGAATGATTCAGAGCAATAGTCTATAATTTGACATGAAGACATCAATACTCAATCATACCAACAAGCAACCATGTCTTTCAAAATATCAACGCTAAAGAAAGCTCTCCCTAGCTCAGTATGGTCAATCATTGATCCATTCATGAAACACACTCAAATATTAGCTACATCCAATGCACAAGTATGACAATAGTGTTCCCTAGTTGGTGCTTTATAAGAGAAGATGGAGACTTAAAATTAAAATAAAAATTGCATAAAAGTAAATAGAAAGGCCCTTCGTAGAGGGAAGCAGAGATTTGTAGAGGTGCCAGAGCTCATAGCTTAAATTGAGAGATAAAATTATTTTGAGAGGCATGCTTTTCCTGTCAACGAAAACGACCGAGAATTCCCAATATCTTCCATGCTAGATAAATCATAGGCGGTTCCCAAGCAGAAAGTAAAGTTTATTTCCTTTCCACCATTCTTACATAATCCATGGCTAGTCGTATCCACGGGTGCCTTCCATACGAACACTTTCCAAGGAATTTATTATTAACATCATATTAATTTTTTTTTCATTTCGGGACTGGGCATCCCTAATACCTGCCACACTCTCGTGCAATGAAAAGTGAATAAACACTCATCATGAGAATAAACCACCTAGCATGCAAAATATTGGCCACCCCCTACCGCTTCATGAGCGGTACGAGCACATAAAACAGAATTTTATTTTGAAAAATTAGAGTTGGCACATGCAATTTTACTTGGAACGGCATGGAAATACCGCATATAGGTAGGTATGGTGGACTCATTTGGCACAACTTTGGGTTTAAGGAGTTGGATGCACAAGCAGCATTCCCTCTTAGTACAAATGAAGGCTAGCAAATAGATTGAGAAGCGACCAACCAAAAAGCAAAAATGGTCATAAACATGCATTGAGCATAACTAACACTGAATGATGCACCATAAGTAGGATGTAACTTCGTTGCATACACTACAAAAAAAATACACTTCCGTGATGATACGTGTTTGTCACAGTAGGTCATGTTTTCTGTCATGCATGTACATCCATGACGATTTTATGACAGAATCAAGATAGTCATACCTGTGCTGTCGTAGAAGTGTTCCATGACAATACCAAAATTATCATCACGGAAGTGTCCACTTCCATGACGATAAATGACGCGTCATCGAAGTGTTTTCGTTAAGGGTAACCAACGCGTGGCATCCACCATAACGGGTCACCATTAAGCTATCAGTTTCTGGTTTGGATCCGATAACTAATAGCCCGGACCAATGGGGATTTTCCATGTGTAAATATCTGATTCGCCGGAGTATCCACGTGTCAGCTCAGCGTTGGGACAGATGTCATCCAGCGAATGGAATGGACACGCCTATGATACGTCGACACGTGGCTCAGTCCAATAGTGGCCCATTCAAGTCAAAAGGCCGACCCGTTTAACTTGGTCATAAGGGCCCACAGAAAGCCTGTTAACAGCCTGTTCGCATATAGCCATTTACAGCCCGCTAACTCAAGGCCCGTTATGGCCTATCCGAATTAGGCCCAGTAGCGTCATCTGGGCCATCGAATATGATTCCAGCTCGTTGTAACTTCCAGCCCATGTATGGCCCATGACGTCTTTCGGCCCATATGAGGCCCTTTGTAACTCTTCATTAATGGCCCGTGGTGACACTGGCCCATAATGAACAGTGTATCGCTTTATACCCATTAACGGCCCATTATTCCATTGGGCCGTTTCCAGCCCGTGTTATCTTTCGGCCTTCTAAGGGCCCATTTATTCTTGGGCTCATTTCCAGCATTCGATTACTTCTGGTCCGTTACTGACCTGTTCCGCTTGCGGGCCAAATTCAGCCCGTGGTTACAGTCAGCCCGTTTGTGGATCGTTAATCCATTGGGCTATTTTTTTAGCATCATCAAATACGGCCCATTTAAGCCCGCTATACATATCGGCTATTAACGGCCCGTTATGATCGGGCCATAAACAGACTATTTCCACTCTAGCCCGTTTACGGCCCATATTGCGGTCCTTTATTGGTCCATGAATAGTACGGCCGGTAGAAGGCCCATTGATCCTACGGCCGGTAGAAGGCCCATTGATCCTACGGCCCGTAGGAGGCCCATAGATCCTACAGCCCATAGGAGGCCCATGGTCACTACATAGCAGGACCATGGTTAGAATGATCCGTGGTTATTACGGCCTAGTTTTAGAAAATATTTTATTGTAGCAACTAGCAAACCGCGGAAAAAGAACTGCAGTGACTACAACCAAACAAATAAACAAGATAATAAGAAAATAAATAAGCAAGCAACTTACGCTAGGCTATTACGGCTATTACACATATTACATCCACTGGGCATCAAAGTTCGCCACCAGTGCAAATATAGGGAATAAAGCAGCATATTACATACACTGGGCGTCTAAATTAACCACCAATGCGAATAAACAAGCGGCAGCAAAACAATTCGATAACTGAAACAACTTCAGAAGAGCTCAAGAAACGTTATCTTGGGTATCCACCATGCTGGCAATAAGCTTAGCAAGCTTATTAGCTTTCTCCTGTTTGGGGCTAAAATCCTCCAACGCTTGCTGTTGCACCAGAAAGTATGCATCTGCATTATCCAGGGACTTCCTCAGTCCTTCGGCTTCTTGTCGCAGCACAACTGATTGATGTCTTTCAGCTTGTAGTTAAGACTCAAGAAACCGAACTGATTCAGATAGTGAGTTCGAAGAGCTTGTGCCAGCGGTAGTGGCCAGTAACTCGAACACTACATCAAGACAGGACTTTGGGGTTGTCTCACTATCTTGAATTTAGTTTTCCTTAGCTGTTTTATCAGCTTTGATGGAGACCAACAAGGATGTCTCACTATCCTGAACCTTATCTGCATTACTTCCTTTACCATTGCTTAATAAGGTACTCTTCCCCAATATTCTGTCAGCATTCTAAAAGAAGAAACAAGCAGACACATAACATGTTTAGCATGTAGTATATGAAACTCATTTCGGTGAACCAGTTCAATAGTAAGGTGGACAGGATTAAACTACCAAGTCTTCTATTGTGAAGTAGTGCATAATAAAAGCATCAAACAAACATATATCTATGTGCTGTGGTCACTGCATTGTCTTGCCAAATCAAAATAGAGACACGGTTCAAATCATATCAGTTAGAGACAAAGCAGCATTGAAAGAATACACGTGTGGGAAAGTACATGGCACAACAACATTTCAGATGGGTACCACGGGTATGCATGTACAACAACACTATTGGCTCTGTTGTGATGCTGGTAATGTGCATGATATGAGAAGTCAACTGTATACACAATTGGAATTGAAATCAACAGATCAATTTAGAAGAGCAAACCAGCTAAAGAAACATATTTAAACATACCTGTTGTGCCATTGGAGTTTCGATTGGATCCTTCAATTTAAAAATAAGTTTGTATGAGTATATACAGTGATACAACAACAAAGCAGTATGCACCATAGCAATGGAATCTTAAATGAGAACATTTGTTCTTCAGGTTTAAGCACTTGTTCTACACAAACAGAGTACAGTAAGACACAGACATATAGTACTTCAAAATAAAAAATGATCTCATAGACCTTACCACATTCTTGGTTCTGGACCAGTTCAGAAGAAGGCGTTCCCAGTCATCGTACCGTAAATGTGTCTCAGGAGAAAGTAAAGGAATTTGATGAGTTTCCTTGCCACTGAAGTACGTTTTCTTCAGGTAATTCCGATATTGCCACAAAGCATTCTTGAAGATAGCAGAGGTATTAACACAGGTTACCTTATCCTGAGTTTCCAAATCGGTCCTTCTCTATAGAGAAAAATGGGAACATTTGCTGTATTATAACCAGCATGGAGGTAGAATGTATGGGACAAAGCAAATTAATTGCCATGAATAACTTTACTTACACATAACTCATGGACGAACACCTGCAACTGGCTTTTTCCTTCATCTTCAGTATAATATTTCCATGATGGGAAGATACGCACATAGGATTTAACAACATCAAATGCGATAGATGCTAAACTACGAATGAATGGTTGTGCTTCGTTCACAGGAATAGGTGTACTAACTGGTGGGGTTGGGGTTCGCCGTGGTAGTCCTGGCACTTTGGGCACTGGAGCTGCCTTACTAACTGCTGTTGTTTGGGAGCTTTGTGGTGGAGATGGTGCTGTGTCAGCTGGAAATGGATTACTATCTGCTAGGGTTGGGGTTAGATTGGGTAAAGCTGGTTCTCTATCCATCGGAGTAGTGGTACAATCTGCGAGAGTCTAAGTTATGTGTGGTAGGGCTGGTTGTTGTGCATGTACAACCAGGGTGCTATCTCCACCAAGAGGTAGCACTGTTTTATTTGAAGACCGTGTTTTTACTCCGCTAGATACTGCCATCACCGCCTCCAATTCAAATGGCTGATAAACAAGAAAAGTAGTTGAATGTACAAACCTTGTATGAGAGACATATGCAATAGATAGTGTGGAAAAAAGAAGGCATGAAATAGTTCACATATATATTGTTTAACTAAAAAGGATAGCATGACATAATTTCACATATATGATGTCTATCTAAACTAGATAGCATAGCATGACATAATTCAAAGTTATGATGACTCACTAAACAGGATGTCGTGAGATAATTATATGATGTTTTTAGTAAACAGGTTCGCATGACATAATTCACATACATGTTATCTAAGGAATCAGGATCACATGATATAATTCACATATGTGATTTATATACTAAGCAGATGGCATTCGCATATATGATGTCTGAGCTAAGAACATGGTGTTGAATATTGTGTGTATGATGTCTAAACTATGCAATGCAAGACACCATATGCATGATATGAGCAGTATAACCGTGCCAAGTTAGAGCATACACCTCAGTGGGGGAATATGACTGGTCATCTGTCTCTGAATCCATCTTCGAGGAGCAATCTGGACCCAGCAAGAGATCTGCTTCGACAGGTAGCACTGTCTGCTCTGAAGACCTTGTTTTCACTCCAGATTTTTCCATCATCCACTCAAATGGCTGATTCACAGGAAGAGTAGTTGAATGTACAAACATTGTCGCAAATGGAAATGTAATGAATAAAAGGAATGGCAAGATATAATTAAAATATGTGATTCCTGGCTAAACAGGATGGCATTGCATATTTCACATATATTATGGCTGGCTAAAAAGATGAGATTGCATAGTTCACATATATGATATAGAAACTAAACAGGTGGCATTACAGAACATGTCTAAACTAAGCAGGTGACATATATGATGTCGAAAGTAAGCACTGCAAGGCAAAAGATGCATGATCTGACCAACATCATCATGCGAAGTTAGAGCAAACACCTCGGGGGGTAAATAGGAGTGGTCAGCTCCGTCTGAATCCGCCTCTGAACAGATACCTTCCTCTAGATTACAATCTGGAAGAGGGGGTGAGGGTTTTCCATTGCACCCACCATGGAGCGATGTCTGCATGACATTGTATTGCCGCGCAAAACTCTTCTCTTTTTCTCTACATGTTCAGCATGACTATGTACAATATCTGGCATGCATACGAAATAAATAGTGAGATTATGTAAGGAGAGCTTGCAGAAATCTAGAGTGATGGTAACAACCAGTGGATAGATCCAAAAACAATGATAGCGGGCTGATGATAGCTTTAATTTAATAAAAAGACAGATGATGATTGCTTTACTGTTTGTTTCCCACCCAAGATGAACATATTGTTTGTTTCCTACCCAAGATGAACAACATAGACATACCCTAGGTGAACCAGATAATAGACAGAGATACTATTCATTGCTGCCTTGATATGTGCCCCACAAGCATTTTAAAACTCAAGTTTGAACATTAATTTGGACCTGACTTGGAGTCTAAGAGGTGAACAGGACGATAAAGTAGCAGGTAATATTAAGCAATGCATAACATAAGCAGAAACAAAAGAGTGCGACCTCTCTTGCGGACCCGTGTATTCCTCAGGAATTTTTCATCTGCTGAGTCGATGATGGTGATGCACTTGCGGTGGGTGCCGGCAGCAGGGAAGGAGATCTGAGGCCGCGAAAGATGGTCAGGAGTCATGATGTCTGGTAGGGTGGATGCTTCTGTCGATGTAGCAGCTCAGGTGAGGTGGACGATGTCGTGGCAGGAGCAGGACAAACCACACAAAGTTTTCTTCGACACCTATCTATAACTGAAGTAATTCTGTAAGGGCTCCTTTGGCTTGCAGGATTCTAAAAACGAAGGGATAGGAAAAACACCGGAATAGGATACGAATGCATGTGGGAAATAGAGCATTTGTAAAAACAGGATTTATGTCAACTTGGGTGTTTGGTTCACAGGAATTGGAAGAACAGAGGAATGCAAAGAAACATGGCCAAATTAAAGTGAAATCATATGAAAATGTGTACAGTTAGAATGTTATTCTGCCACTAATGCACTTAGTCTTGTTTTCATGCATAGGATTTTGAAAAGTAGGTCCATGTGGATGTTTTGCTCCATTCCTTTCAACCAAATGCATGAATAATTGAATAGTAGAGTACCATAGGAAAATTTCCTATTGCTATGTTTTTCGTTCACTTTTTCCTTTGAACCAAAATAGCCCTAATGGATCGACATGAATGTAGAGTAATAAGTGATGCGACAAGTGTACAACCTCTTTGGCGTAGCCGTGTCGACCTCAGCATCATTGGGTTGGTCGCTGAAGAAGTTGCAACAGAGGTGGCTATCGGAGGTGTGGACTATGGAGGAAGATCTGAGGTGTCTGTAGACGGCATCCAGGGTACTGCTCTGTTGTGATGGATGGTTCCGTCGTTGTGTTGGGAAACATTGATGGAAAACAAAAAATTTCTACGCGCACGCAATATCTATCCATGGAGATGCATAGCAACAAGAGGGGAGTGTGTGTCTACGTACCCTCATAGACCGTAAGCGGAAGCGTTTGTTAACGCGGTTGATGTAGTCGAACTTCTTCGCGCTCCAACCGATCGAGTACCGAACGTACGGCACCTCCGTGTTCAGCACACGTTCAGCTCGGTAACGTCCTCCGCCTTCTTGATCCAGTAAGACGGCAAGGTAGTGGATGAGTTCTGGCAGCACGATGG
The DNA here is from genome assembly GCA_011799875.1 of Thinopyrum elongatum. Classification (NCBI taxonomy): domain Eukaryota; kingdom Viridiplantae; phylum Streptophyta; class Magnoliopsida; order Poales; family Poaceae; genus Thinopyrum; species Thinopyrum elongatum. The sequence continues at coordinate 378,634,393 of CM022297.1, forward strand.
CGTGGTGACGGTGATGGTGAAGTTATCTCCGCAGGGCTTCACCTAAGTACTACGAAAATATGACCGGGGGTGTAAACGGTGGAGGGGGGCTCCGCACATGGCTAAGCAATTGTCGTGGTTTTGCTAGGCACCCCCCTCCCACATATATATAGGTGGGGAGGGGGGAGGGAGGAGCAGCCAAGTGGGCGCCCCAAGTAGGTCGAATCCTACTTGGGGTCTCTCCCAAGACGCGCCCCCACTTTCCTTTTTAGGTGAGCGGGGAAAGGCAGGGGAGGGAGGCGCCCCCCTTTCCTTTCTCCCATGAGAAGGGGAAGGCAGGAGGGGCTAGCCCTCCCCCTTTCCTACCCTAGGGCCAGCCGGCCAGGGAGAGGGGCGCACCAGCCCCCTGTGGGCTGGTCTGTCCCCCCCTTGGCCCATTAGGCCCATACACCTACCAGGGGTGTCCGGAACCCCTTCCGGTGACCCAATGACTACCCGGTGCATCCCGAAACTCTTCCGGTATCCGAATACAATCGTCCTATATATCAATATTTACCTCTCGACCATTTCGAGACTCCTCGTCATGTCTGTGATCTCATCCAGGACTCTGAACAACATTCGGTCACCAAATCATATAACTCATATAACACTATATCGTCAACGAATGTTAAGCGTGCGGACCCTACGGGTTCGAGAACTATGTAGACATGATCGAGACACCTCTCTGGTCAATAACCAATAGCGGAACCTGGAGGCCCATATTGGCTCCTACATATTCTACGAAGATCTTTATCGGTCGAACCTTATGACAACATACGTAATTCCCTTTGTCCATCGGTATGTTACTTGCCTGAGATTCGATCGTCAGTATCTTCATACCTAGTTCAATCTCGTTACCGGAAAGTCTCTTTACTCATTCCATAATACATCACCTCGTAACTAACTCCTTAGTCATTTGCTTGCAAGCTTATGATGTGTATTATCGAGAGGGCCCAGAGATACCTCTCCGATAGTCGGAGTGACAAATCCTAATCTCGATCTATGCCAACTCAACAAACACCTTCGGAGATACCTGTAGAGCATCTTTATGATCACCAAGTTACATTGTGACGTTTGATAGCACACAAGGTATTCCTCCGGTATCCGAGGGTTGCATAATCTCTTAGTCAAAGGGATATGTATTTGACATGAAGAAAGCAATAGCAATAAACTGAACTATCAATATGCTAAGCTAACAGATGGGTCTTGTCCATCACATCATTCTCCTAATGATGTGATCCCGTTATCAAATGACAACACATGTCTATGATTAGGAAACCTTAACCATCTTTTGATCAACGAGCTAGTCTAGTAGAGGCTTACTAGGGACACGGTATTTGTTTATGTATTCACACATGCATTTAAGTTTCCAATCAATACAATTCTAGCATGAATAATAAACCTTTATCATGAATAAGGAAATATAAAATAACAATTTTATTATTGCCTCTAGGGCATATTTTCTTCAGTCTCCCACTTGCACTAGAGTCAATAATCAAGTTCACATCGCCATATGATTAACTGAAAGTGCGTTATATCGACTAGAGGGGGGGGGGGGGTGAATAGGCGATTTTTACAAATTTGTCACTGAGGAATTACATGGTGAGGAAATTCCTAAGCGACGAACTACTTAGCAGCGGAATGAGTACTCAGATGCAAGCATAACAGAGCAGTAGCACAGTCATCATGATGAAATGAAAACAAGCACAGAGTACGAGTAGCGTAAACACAGGATAAGCAGGCTGAAGACAAACTGACTGAAGAAATTGAGAAAGTCTTCAGACAAAGTCTTCAAACAGTAATGATCAAATACATAGCAAGTATGCGAGGAAATGAAAGGGTTGAGGAAATAGAACCAGTAGCTCGGTGAAGACACTGATTTGGTAGACCAGTTCCAACTGCTGTGACAGTTGTACGTCTGGTTGGAGCGGCTAGGTATTTAAACCTGAGGACACACAGTCCCGGACACCCAGTCCTGAACACACAGTCCAGGACACCTAGTCCTCACCGTATTCTCCTTGAGCTAAGGTCACACAGACCTCGCCCAACCACTCGTGGTAAGTCTTCAGGTGACTTCCAAACCTTCACATACTCGGTCACTCGGCAATCCACAATTTCCTCTTGGATGCTCTAGACCATGACGCCTAACCGTCTGGAGGATGCACAGTCCTCAAAGGTAACAAGCGTCGGTTCCACACAGGAACAATCTCTTCAGTGATGCTCAATCACTTTGGGTTTGTAGGTGTTTGGGTTTTTTGGGTTTTTCCTCACTTGATGATTTTTGCTCAAAGTCCTCGGAGGATGGGATGCTCTAAATGACAAGTGTCAATCTATTTCTTGGAGCAGCCAACCAGCTAGTGGTTGAAGGGGGCGGCTATTTATAGCCTAGGGAGCAGCCCGACATGATAAGACATAAATGCCCTTCAATGATATGACCGTTAGGTGGGTAGATATTTTGGGACAGCTGGCACGTAGCACAGCAACGGTCGGAAATTTGAGTATCAAATTCCTTAGGGCTATCATAATCCTCACTTGTAGGCAATCCGCACTGGTGAATTTCTAACTCCTCAGTCAGAACAAATTCCTCAGAGAACAGAAGAACTTCGTCTCTGTCACTGAAGAACTTGACTAAACTGTATGAGATTTCCAATGGCTTCACTCGAAAGGATTGGGTAGGTGTAGGATTTTGAGTTGAGCATCACTTGGAAATTTTTCCTTAGTTTTACCTCGACCCCCTTTAACAGTACGGTGTTTCCAATGACTCAAGAAGAAGAAAATGAAACTACGAAAACAAAAGTCTTCACGCTTCATAATCCTCGCATGAATATCAAGTCTTCAGGGTCACACCAATTTCTTCACTTTCAAAGTCTTCAAGAAAACCAAAGTCTTCAGTTGAAGACATTCATTTTTAGGGGTCGACATTCATCGTAAATAACAAACTCCTCATAGACTTATAGACCTATGTACACTCACAAACACATTAGACCCTTAACCTATAAGTCTTCAATACACCAAAATCACTAAGGGGCACTAGATGCACTTACAATCTCCCCCTTTTTGGTGATTGATGACAATATAGGTTAAGTTTTCAACGGGGATAAACATATGAAGTGTAAATACTAATATTGAGGAATTTGATTGCAAGATATAGAGGAACTCCCCCTGAAGATGTGCATATTTGAAGAATTTGCTTTGAAATAGCAAATGCACATTGTTGAGTAATATCATGGAGATCTCCTCCTATATCTTGAAATTCATACACGCATTTATCATATGATATGAAGAATTTGAAATGCATGATGAAATATGGTGTCTGACGGAATTCAGCATGCGTGCATTAAGGTACTTGAGGAAATAAGCATGCAGAAAGCAGTTCAAAAGTATCAGACCACCATAGGACTTAAGTTTACAACTCATCAGAGCAAACACCTCAGAAGTTGAAACTTAACAGAAATATAGCCCATATATAAGACCCGCTTGAAGACTAAACTCAAATTTCTCCCCCTTTGTCATCGAATGACCAAAAGGGACGAAAAATGAGGACTAACGCCCCTGAAGAATATCATCATGATGTCGATGGAGGAGCGCCAGCATTGTTGGGGTCGTTTGTTGAGGTAGGGCCTGCCGCAGTGTCGTTCAAGTCTTCAGCTTCATCCGTCTCGCGCGATGAAGAATATGAACTGGCAACAAGCTGAGGAACTTTGACTTTCTTGAATTTCTTCGAAGGTGGCTGGGACCAGTCAAAGTCCTGTTGGAAGCCCATCTCCTTGAGTTCTTCAGCACTATGAAGATTAGACAGAATCGCCCAAGTGCGGTCAAAGACTTCATGCAAGTAGTAGTGATTCTTCTTCACAGTATTTTGAGTGACTGTCATGTTCTGAAGAATTGCACCAAACTGACGCTTGACCCACTTGTGATTTTGATCAACTTTCTGATGAAGACTAAGGAGAAGTTCATGATCAGTCATCACACGCGGAGCTGTGGCTTGAGGATGATGTTCTGAAGCTTTGGCGGCAGAATCTTGAGTTGCAGAGTCATCATTGGTGGAATAGGAAGTAGCTTTGCGAAACTGTCCATCCAATGGACGAGTACCTTCATCAATAACAGCAGCCTTGCCCTTCTCGTCAGCTGAGGAAATAGTCCGTTTGAGGACTTCAATAGGGGGCAAATAGCTGAGATGATTTTGAAAGTCAGCCTTATAATGAATTGAAGACCTTGATCTGATGAATCTCATGATCCAGGGAGCATAAGGCTTCCACTCAAAAGGCGACAGAGCAGCATTGGCCAAAGTCCTCATGAAGAAATCATGGTAGTTGATAGGAATACCGTGAATGATATTGAACAGCAGATTCTTCATAATGCCAACAACCTCTTCATCATCAGAGTTGTGGCCCTTGATTGGACTGAGGGTTTTGGTCAATATGCGATAGACTGTCCTTGGCACATAGAGCAATTCCTTGACGAGGAATTTGGTCCTTGGAGCTTGGCCTGGCTTCAAAGGCTTCATCAGCACTTGCATCAGATGATCAGACAGTTCAGGTTCAACATAGAGAAGCCTAGCACCTTCAGTGGGAGGACTGACTGGGACGGCATGAAGCAATTCAGAGGCCGGTGCTTTGAAATGAGTATTATCGGTCATCCAGTCCAATACCCATGAATTGACATCATCAACATTTCCAGTGATGTGCAGCGTGGCGAAGAATTGAAGAATGAGTTCTTCATTCCAATCGCAGATGTCGGTGCAGAAATTGAGTAACCCAGCGTCATGAAGAACACTGAGGACTGGGGTGAAGCAGGGTAGCGATTCCATATCTACATGAGGAATTTGCTCATGTTCAAAGATCTTATCCTTATCAACCAACAATGAGGAGTAGAAGTTCATCTGGCTTGCAGTCCAGAAACACTTGCGACGAAGACGAGCAGAGTCATAGGGATTGTAGTCAGTGAAGAATATGTGCTCGTTGAAGAAATCCTCAGCATTAAACTTCTGCTTCTTGGAGTGAGGGTTCTGTGGCTTGGGCTGAAGATTTATAGTTGAAGTCTTCACAGCCTCTTGAGGTATAGCCACTGGAGCCACTGGCTGAGGAATTTCAGCAGCAGCCTTGGCCTTCATTTCTTCAGACATATGTACATCAGCGCTAGTGGCTGGAACTTCTTCAGGTATAGAGTGAAGTGAAGCTTGACGTTCATCAGAGCCCGTATGAATTTCTTCAGTTTGCACAGGAGACTGAGGAACATGATGTAGAGGGTTTGTCAGAGGTGAATTGGGGTGATGACTTTCCCAAAAGTCATCATTCAGAATAGGTGTTGTAGACCCAATATCCACATCCTCATCTTCTTCAGTCCCTTCGACGCCTGCCTCTTCAGCTGTGAACTAAGGCATGGGCGATGATACCAGTGGGGTTGAAGGGAAATTATCCATTTCAATTTCTTCATCCATCTGCTCTGTCGAAGCAGCAGAAGGATCTTCTTCATCAGATTTACTTGGAATTTCATATTCCTCACCAAAGGGAATGATCTCCTTTGATGGCATGCTTGATATTGGAATAGCATCAATTGGGTTTTCAGATGAACTCGTCAAAGTCTTCAATTTCTTGGGAGCTGAAGACTCTAAAGATGCAGATGCTTTCCTTTTCTTCACAGCTGCTCGCTCCGCAGCCTTGGTTTTCTTCGCTTCTGATGCAGAAGGAAGGTTGATGCTTGTCATCGGTGCAGGAGGAGCAGAGGAAATTGGTTGAATTTCTTCAAGCACAACTGATGCAGTTGCCCTGGCTTGTTCAGATTCCTCAGGCACAGTAGCAGATGCTTCAACTGGCCTGGATTGCTCTTCAGGCACAATATTGGAGGTTGCCCTGGCATTTTCTTCAGAGACTAGAATTTCTTCATCAGCTCTGGCGCTTTCATTTTCTTCAGCAGACTGAACAGATGTTCCAGTCTGAGGAAATTTGGGTTGCGATGAAGCTGCAACACTTGGAGTAAATCCTTTTGCCATTCTGACGAATCTGACTTTGGCACCTAGCCAATCTGCATGGAATGCATGAAATTCATCACTGAGTGCTTTGATCTCAGCCTGCATAGACACAAGTTCTTCAGGAGACATTTTCACAACATTATTCTTCAGAAAACGCTCTTTCTTGTACTGAGCCTTCTTCACCTGCCTGGCCTTTTCAAATTTCCATTTTTCTTCATTTATGAAGGCCGTCAACATGTGACTTTGACCAGGAGTGAGGTTTAATTCAGGCAAAGGTGTGTTAGGGTTCTTGTGCCATAGATCAATAAAATCAAGGATCTTCCTTGGATCCAGCATGAGGGGCACAGCACTGCCTTTGGCTCTAGCGGCCCTTTGTTGTCGATCTCTGATGAGCTCAGCTAATTCTTCATCATCAGCTTCGTCTTCGCTTGACGGAACCTGAAAGGCGACTTGCTTCTTGTGAGGACTTGGCCTTGTGCCTCGTCCAGCAGTGGCCTTTTTCTTCAGCAAGGTCGGAGTTGTTGAAGACTGAGGCGGAGCTGAAGAACTTGCAGAGACTCCTGAAGCAATTGAGATTCCAGTAGTCCTTTGGCATGTGGCAAGATGCACAGGTGCTGAGGACTTTGCAGGAGCAGCTGAGGATTTTGCAACCGAGGGAGTTTGAGCTGCTTTTGAGGAATTTGCTTGAGGAACATGCCGTGAGGGCATTGCAGCTGAGGAACTTGTCTTGACAGCTGATTTCTTCATCATAGCCTTCTTAGGCTTGATAGCAGAGGCCTCAGCGGCGGCAGCAACAGAATCTTCATTGAATTTCTTTACTGCCTCTTTAGCCACTTTGGCCAGCTTGGCTTGACGCTTAGCCCACTCCTGAGGAAATTCCTCACCTCTTCTGATGCTAGTGGGATTAGCTTCTTGGCCAGGAGCCAATGGAGGTCTTGGACATGGAGGGTTAACAGCAAATTTCTTCATGTACTTGGGAGTGACATAGCGATATTCCCTCCATTCTCTTGCCCATCTCCTCTCAATCTTCTGAATGCGCACTTTGCGCTGATTTTTGTTCTCCTTGCCATGAGTTGCTTCATCAGGAGTACAATATTCATCATAGATGTCATCAGGGATCTCAAAAGCAGTATTTGTTTCTGGCCTCTTTCCTCCCTTCTGAGGTCTTTTACCATCAGCCATTTTCTTCACTTGAGGGTTTTGAACAATCGAATTTTCTGATGAGGTGTGCAATTTTTCTTCAAGGAACACTGCAAATGAGTTAAGTTGATGAGAACCTAGAGATTCAGCAGCGGACATGTGTACCTGTGAACAGAATATAGGTGCGAAGAGTTTTGGAGAGGTCATATGCGTTCTCAGAAGATTTTCAAAAGTATCAAATTTGAGGAAGATGACCAGGGGTGTCTTGAGGAATTTCACTAAGCATTTTTGACTTAGGTTCCAGAGTTGTGTAGATTGAAAATCCACACAATTGAGGAATCTTGAAGAAAAACGTTGCTTAGAGAAACTGATCAAGGACAGAAGCAAGTTGGTGTTTAAGAACATGAAAGTTGAAGAATAAACACCTTTTGAAGATTTTGTGGAAATCATCAGAATCAACAAGGGCAGTAAAAATAAATTTTATTTACCCTTGACGAAGAACACGACGAACTGAGAGTGGCAGTGGAGATGTTCGTCCGTTCAGATCTTCCACGCCCTAACTTGGCGATGGAAAACAGCTACGGCGGCGGCGGAGTGAGGATTTCCGCGGCCGGCGTGAGTACGACGGCGACGAGGTCGAGGCAGTGAAGCTCTTCCTCACCGGCGATGATGGAGTGTAGCGGCGGCGCTAGGTCTGAGAGCTCGAGCGAGGGAGTAAGATCGAGCGGGGTAAATGAGCTCTGAGGAGGGTGAGGGGTATTTATAGCAGAGGTGAAAAACCGCTCGTCCGAAGAAAATGGACAAACGTGCCCCTGACCCTTCTCATCCTAGCGACATGTGTCACCCATGAACTATGAAGTGGAGATCGTGTTAGATCGTGGGTGAATAGATAAATCTTATCGAGGGATAAGGAACGGTTTGAACGGCAAAAGCCGAAAATTCAGATAAGAATATTTTAATGTTTCGTTCGCAAATTCTTCAGCTGTCAAGGACACAGTGAAGACTTTGAACGGGTTTCAAATAGAACACACATGAAGAATTTGTGAATGGACTGGATTGAGTTTAGAATTGAGGGGGAACGGGTCCGATCACATTCACTTAGAAGAAACACAACTTGAAGAATTAGCAATAAGTGAATGCTGTAGAGGACAGAAAACTCAAATATATATATATAGTCAATGAAGAACATAGACGGAAAGAGTGAAGATTTTGCAAAGTTGAAGAATTTGAAAATTTGAAGAATTTGCACAATGATGAAAAACACAAATTTTGAAGATTTTCAACTTTTTGTGGTGGCGTGACCCACCGTGTAAGAATGATGATTTCAGACACCGCGTACAATTATCGTAGGGCTCTGAGAATCAAATTCTTCATTAATTTCTTCACACTTAGAGGGTTAGTCTTCATTGATTGAAGAAAAACGTTTCTTCGTGTGTTGCACATCTAAGTCATCAATTTGCATAAGTGTTAGGATGTGTGTCCTTTTCAAAGGACAATCGAAGATTCTAAGATATTTAGCTCACACCGCAACTTGCTAAATCTCTTCTCATCCAAGGGCTTTGTGAAGATATCCACTAGCTGTTCTTCGGACTTCACGGGATCAATAGAGATGTCACCCTTCAACACATGATCTCAAAGAAAATGATGACGAATCTCGATGTGCTTTGTCTTCGAGTGCTGAACTGGGTTATGAGCAATTTTGATGGCACTCTCGTTGTCGCAGTAGAGTGGCACATTCTTCACATTGATGCCGTAGTCCTTGAGGGTTTGCTTCATCCATAGCAATTGAGCACAGCAAGAACCAGCAGCAATATACTCAGCTTCAGCAGTAGAGAGTGATACGCAGTTCTGCTTCTTCGAGGACCAACATACTAAGGATCGTCCGAGGAAATGGCATGTGCCTGAAGTTGACTTGCGGTCCACACGATCACCGGCATAGTCAGAGTCAGAATATCCAATGAGATCAAAAACCGAGCCCTTGGGATACCATAATCCAAGTGTTGGAGTGTGAGCTAGATATCGAAGAATATGTTTCACAGCCTTATGGTGTGATTCCTTCGGTGTAGCTTGAAAACAGGCACACATGCAAACACTAAGCATAATATCCGGCCTAGATGCACATAGGTACAATAAAGAACCAATCATGGAGCGGTATACCTTTTGATCGAAGTCTATTCCATTTTCATCAGTGCATAGATGGCCATTTGTGGGCATAGGGATTTTGACGCCTCTGCATTCTTGCATACCGAATTTTCTCAGAACGTCCTTGAGGTATTTCTCTTGAGAAATGAAAATGCCATTATGTTGTTGACGAATTTGAAGACCTAAGAAGAATTTCAATTCTCCCATCATGGACATTTGATATTCCTCACTCATCATGTAAGCAAATTCGTCACTGTAATGTTGGTTAGTACAGCCAAAGATAATATCATCAACATATATTTGGCACACGAATAATTCATCATCATAGGTTTTGGTGAAAAGAGTTGGGTCGAGTGAACCGGGTTTGAAGCCTTTCTTCATGAGGAATTTTTTCAGAGTATCATACCACGCCCGAGGGGCCTGCTTGAGGCCATCGAGGGCCTTATTGAGTCTGAAGACTTTGTCAGGATGTTTAGGATCTTCAAAACCTGGGGGTTGAGCAACATATACTTCTTCCTCAAGCTTACCATTGAGGAATGCACTTTTCACATCCATTTGATATAAGATGATATTATGATGGTTAGCATAAGCAAGCAATATGCGAATAGCCTCAAGTCTAGCAACAGGTGCAAAAGTCTCATCGAAATCAATCCCTTCAACCTGTGCGTAGCCTTGAGCTACAAGACGAGCCTTGTTCCTCACCACTAGGCCATTTTCATCTTGCTTGTTGCGGTAGATCCATTTGGTACCGATGATATTTTGCTTGCATGGGTCCGGTCGCTTGACAAGCTCCCACACATTGTTCAGCTTGAATTGATGTAATTCCTCTTGCATTGCTTGAATCCATTCAGGCTCCAGAAATGCCTCATCAACTTTGGTGGGCTCTGTGATAGAGACGAAAGCAAAATGCCCACAAAAGTTAGATAAATGTGAAGCTTTTGAGCGAGTCAGAGGACCTGGTGCGTTGATGTCGTTGATGATTCTCTCAATCTGTACTTCATTTGCAACGCGGGGATGAGCAGGTTGACGACTTTGATTTGGCTCAGCATTTTCTTTAGAGCCATTTTCTTCAGATGCGCCAGCATGCTGTTCTTCATGTTCTGGAATGATTTCTTCAGCAGATTCTTCAGTAGGAATGACATCCTCAGTAGCTTTGAACTTGATAGTTTCCTCAGGCGTCTTTTCATCTAGCACAGGAGGTAGGTGCTCTCTTTGCGAGCCGTTAGTTTCATCGAACCGCACATCTACAGTTTCAACAACCTTGTTGTGATAGGCATTGAAGACCCTGTAGGTGTGCGAGTCCTTTCCGTAACCAAGCATAAAACCTTCATGTGCTTTTGGTGCAAATTTAGAATTGTGATGTGGATATCTAATCCAGCATTTAGCACCGAAGACTTTGAAATAACTCACATTGGGTTTCTTGTCAGTGAGGAGTTCATATGAGGTCTTCTTGAAGAATTTGTGAAGATATACCCAGTTGATGATGTGGCATGCAGTATCAATTGCCTCAGGCCAGAAGTGATGAGGTGTCTTGTATTCATCTAGCATGGTGCGAGCCATCTCAACAAGAGTCCTGTTCTTGCGCTCCACAACGCCATTCTGCTGAGGAGTGTATGGGGCAGATAGCTCATGAGTAATACCAAGTTCATCGAGATAGTCATCAAGACCAGTATTCTTGAACTCAGTCCCATTGTCACTACGTATATGCTTGATCTTCACGCCGAAATTCATCGAAGCCCTTGAGGAAAATCGTCTGAAGACTTCCTGCACTTCAGTTTTGTAAGTAATGACATGCACCCATGTGTAACGAGAATAGTCATCAACAATGACAAAGCCATATAGAGATGCTGCATTTGTTAGTGTGGCATAATGAGTAGGGCCAAAGAGATCCATATGAAGCAATTCAAAAGGACGAGAAGTAGTCATGATAGTCTTCGAGGGGTGCTTGGCTTTGGTCATCTTTCCAGCCTCACAAGCCCCACAAAGATGATCTTTGAGGAATTTGACACCCTCGATGCCAATGACGTGCTTTTTCTTCACGAGTGTGTGTAAGTTCCTCATGCCAGCATGACCCAGTCCTCGATGCCATAGCCAGCCTTCTGAAGCTTTAGCAAGTAGACAAGTGGCAGGCTGTGGTCCTGCAGAGAAATCAACAATATACAAGTCTCCTCTCCTAAAGCCTTCGAAGACTTTGGAATTGTCAGATTCCATGAGCACTAAGCAACGATATTTGCCAAAGACAACAACCATATCAAGATCACAAAGCATTGAGACAGACATGAGGTTGAATCCGAGGGACTCGACAAGCATGACTTTATCCATGTGTCGATCCTTTGAGATTGCAACCCTACCTAGACCCAATACCTTGCTTTTGCCTTTGTCAGCGTAGGTGATATGCTTCAAGTGTGATGGAGATAAAGGAGTGTTCATCAGTAAGCTCTTGTCACCGGTCATGTGATTTGTACATCCACTATCGAGGACCCACTCAGTAGCTTTGGGTAAATCATCCTGTAGATGAATTAGTGCATCTTACGAACTCATATACTTCAGAGTGAAGAATATGACATCAAATTCATCAGACATATTTCATCAATTAAAGCAACATATGTATATATAGCAGTGTGAGGACGTGAGAAATGAATAAATCATTTCTTCATGATTAGCTTGCGTCCTTTCAAGCATTTCAGGTCTCCAGCAAATTCTTCAGACGATTTAGTTCGTCTGGAGACCTGACCCTGCATAAGAGATTAGTTCCTTTTCTTCACCACCCACATCTGGAGGGGTGGCAAAGAGTTCATCATTCTGCGAGCTCCATAAGAGAAAGGTGGCATAGACGCCAGACCACTTCGTTTCACATAAGAGGGGTTAGGGTAAGCATATTAATAAGCAGAGAAATTCTTCGAGGACTTATGAACATAATGATTTGAAGAATAATGCATATATTCATTGCCCTTAGGCTTTCCCTGCGAAACAGAAGTGTTAGCACGATGATGTTCATGTGAGGACTTTGATCCATGTGAGGAATTTGATTCATATGAAGAATTTGATCTGGGGTTCTTATTCTTCACAGGTGGTGTCATGAGGACATTCACCTGAAGACTTTCAAGGCACTTTTTGGGAACCCAGATTTTCTTCATTGGGGGACCATTCCTGCAGTTAGATCCAACATATCTAGCAAATACCTCACCATTCTGATTTTTGAACAGTTTATAGTTGGAGTCAAATGACTCATCAGATGAATATGAGGATTCACAAGTAAAGCCAGATAAAGTGGATGGATCTACGGGAGGTCCCTTTGCAGCAACCCAAGAGGTTTTGGGATACTGCTCCGGTTTCCAGTAGGTTCCATCAGCATTGAGTTTCCTCTCAAAGGCAATACCCTCTTTCCTAGGGTTCCTGTTCAAGATCTGCTTTTTGAGCACATCACAAAGAGTCTGATGCCCTTTGAGGCTTTTGTACATGCCTGTCACATACAATTCCTTCAACCCTGCATTTTCGTCAGTGATACTAGTGGTATCCTCAGATGAGGAATTTGTGACCACAGAGATAGTTGAAGAATTTGCAGCAATGGAAGCATTTGAACATTCAGGTGAAGAATTAGCAGTTTCACGTTCAATGCATTTCAAGCATGGTGGAATAAATTCTTCCTGAGCGGAACTGATCTGTTGAGCAAGCAAAGAATCATTTTCCTTCTGAAGATCTTCATGACTCACCCTTAGCTTCTCAAGATCTTGCTTTCTTTGAAGAAATTCATAAGAAAGCTTCTCATGATCGGCTAGGAGAGTTTCATGACGACCTTGAAGGTTGTCAAACTTAGACTGTAGTTGCTGAAGATTATCAGTCAGTGTTTGAGTTCGATCCATTTCCTCACCTAACAGATCATCGCTTTTGTCTAGCATATTTTGAACCTTTTCCAAAGCCTTTTGTTGTTTAACAACAATATTAGCAAGTTTGGAATAGCTGGGTTTGAGGTTATCATCAGATTCATCCTCACTTGATTCAGAGGAGGGATATTTGAGTACCTTGGCACCTTTTTCCATGAAGCAATAGGTGGGAGCATAGTCATCGTTGCCGTCATCAGCAGTGTTGGGGAAGCCATTTTCCTCAGTGTTGAAGATGGACTTGCTAACGTAAGCAGTAGCGAGGGCTAGGCTCGCCACACCAGAGTCTGACTCCTCAGATGCCTCCTCTTCCTCATGTTCCTCAGATTCAGCTTCAGAGTCCATTTCCTTGCCAATGAATGCCCGAGCTTTCTTGGAGCTGCTCTTCTTGTGAGATGAAGACTTTGAAGATCTTGATGATGAGGACTTTGAAGATTTCTTCTTCTTCTTAGAGTCATCTGAACTATCATCCTTGTATTTCTTCTTCTTTGATTCCTTCTCCCACTAAGGACAATCAGTAATGTAGTGACCAGGTTTCTTGCATTTATGGCAAGTTCTCTTCTTGTAATCACGGGATGAGGAATCTGATTTCATGTCATCACCTCTTGAGGATTTTCCAAATCGGCCACGTCTAGAGAACTTCTGGAATTTCCTCACGAGCATTGCTAGCTCCTGACTCAGTTCTTCAGGATCACCAAGGCTGCTACCAGAATCTTCATCTTCAGATTCAGAGACTGCCTTGGCTTTCAGTGCACGAGATCTACCATAGCCCGGTCCGTAGAGATCTCTCTTCTCAGCTAGTTGGAATTCATGAGTATTTAGCCTCTCGAGGATATCAGCAGGATCAAGTGACTTGTAGTCACCATGTTCTTGAATCATCAGTGCCAGTGTATCGAATGAAGAATCGAGTGACCTCAGCAATTTCTTCACCACCTCATGGTCGGTGATGTCAGTGGCACCCAGTGCTTGAAGCTCGTTTGAAATGTCAGAGAGGCGATCAAAGGTTTGCTGAACATTTTCGTTGTCGAGTCTTTTGAAGCGGTTGAAGAGATTGCGAAGAACGTCAACTCGAGAGTCACGTTGAGTTGAGACTCCTTCGTTGACCTTGGACAGCCTATCCCAGATAAGCTTAGCTGTCTCCAAAGCACTCACTCTGCCATACTGCCCTTTGCTCAGATGGCCACATATGATATTCTTCGCTTGAGAGTCGAGTTGCTTGAATCTCTTCACATCAGCAGCGTTTACGGAAGGAGTGACAGAGGGAACACCCTTTTCCACAACATACCAGAGGTCGTTGTCAATTGCCTCAAGATGCATGCGCATCTTGTTCTTCCAGTAGGGGTAGTCCGTCCCATCGAAGGTAGGACACCCAGCTGAGACCTTGATCATGCCTGCAGTCGACATAACTAAAACTCCAGGTGGTTAAACCAAAATCACACAGAACAAGGGAGTACCTTGCTCTGATACCAATTGAAAGTGCGTTATATCGACTAGAGGGGGGGGGGGGTGAATAGGCGATTTTTACAAATTCGTCACTGAGGAATTACAAGGTGAGGAAATTCCTAAGCGACGAACTACTTAGCAGCGGAATGAGTACTCAGATGCAAGCATAACAGAGCAGTAGCACAGTCATCATGATGAAGTGAAAACAAGCACAGAGTACGAGTAGCGTAAACACAGGATAAGCAGGCTGAAGACAAACTGACTGAAGAAATTGAACTGAGGAAATTGAGAAAGTCTTCAGACAAAGTCTTCAAACAGTAATGATCAAATACATAGCAAGTATGCGAGGAAATGAAAGGGTTGAGGAAATAGAACCAGTAGCTCGGTGAAGACACTGATTTGGTAGACCAGTTCCAACTGCTGTGACAGTTGTACGTCTGGTTGGAGCGGCTAGGTATTTAAACCTGAGGACACACAGTCCCGGACACCCAGTCCTGAACACACAGTCCAGGACACCTAGTCCTCACCGTATTCTCCTTGAGCTAAGGTCACACAGACCTCGCCCAACCACTCATGGTAAGTCTTCAGGTGACTTCCAAACCTTCACATACTCGATCACTCGGCAATCCACAATTTCCTCTTGGATGCTCTAGACCATGACGCCTAACCATCTGGAGGATGCACAGTCCTCAAAGGTAACAAGCGTCGGTTCCACACAGGAACAATCTCTTCAGTGATGCTCAATCACTTTGGGTTTGTAGGTGTTTGGTTTTTTTGGGTTTTTCCTCACTTGATGATTTTTGCTCAAAGTCCTCGGAGGATGGGATGCTCTAAATGACAAGTGTCAATCTATTTCTTGGAGCAGCCAACCAGCTAGTGGTTGAAGGGGGCGGCTATTTATAGCCTAGGGAGCAGCCCGACATGATAAGACATAAATGCCCTTCAATGATATGACCGTTAGGTGGGTAGATATTTTGGGACAGCTGGCACGTAGCACAGCAACGGTCGGAAATTTGAGTATCAAATTCCTCAGGGCTATCATAATCCTCACTTGTAGGCAATCCGCACTGGTGAATTTCTAACTCCTCAGTCAGAACAAATTCCTCAGAGAACATAAGAACTTCGTCTCTGTCACTGAAGAACTTGACTAAACTGTATGAGATTTCCAATGGCTTCACTCGAAAGGATTGGGTAGGTGTAGGATTTTGAGTTGAGCATCACTTGGAAATTTTTCCTTAGTTTTACCTCGACCCCCTTTAACAGTACGATGTTTCCAATGACTCAAGAAGAAGAAAATGAAACTACGAAAACAAAAGTCTTCACGCTTCATAATCCTCGCATGAATATCAAGTCTTCAGGGTCACACCAATTTCTTCACTTTCAAAGTCTTCAAGAAAACCAAAGTCTTCAGTTGAAGACATTCATTTTTAGGGGTCGACATTCATCGTAAATAACAAACTCCTCATAGACTTATAGACCTATGTACACTCACAAACACATTAGACCCTTAACCTATAAGTCTTCAATACACCAAAATCACTAAGGGGCACTAGATGCACTTACATTAACACCCATAGTTCACATCGCCATGTGACTAACACCCAAAGAGTTTACTAGACTCAATAATCTAGTTCACATCGCCATGTGATTAACACCCAAAGAGTACTAAGGTATGATCATGTTTTGCTTGTGAGAGAGGTTTAGTCAACGGATCTGCCACATTCAGATCCGTATGTATTTTGCAAGTTTCTATGTCTACAATGCTGTGCATGGAGCTACTCTAGCTAATTGCTCCCACTTTCAATACGCATCCAGATTGAGACTCAGAGTCATCTGAATCAGTGTTAAAGCTTGCATCGATGTAACCCTTTACGATGAACTCTTTATCACCTCCATAACCGAGAAATATTTCCTTAGTCCTCTTAGGTAACTAAGGATAATTTTGACCGCTGTCCAGTGATCTACTCCTGGATCACTATTGTACCCCCTTGCCAAACTCATGGCAAGGTACACAGTAGGTCTGGTACACAGTATGACATACTTTATAGAACCTATGGCTGAGGCATAGGGAATGACTTTCATTCTCTCTCTAGCTTCTGTCGTGGTCGGGCTTTGAGTCTTACTCAACTTCACACCTTGTAACACAGGCAAGAACCCTTTATTTGACTGATCCATTTTGAACTTCTTCAAAAACTTTATCAAGGTATGTGAAAGTCCTATTAAGAGTCTCGATCTATCTCTATAGATCTTGATGCCCAATATATAAGCAGCTTCACCGAGGTCTTTCATTGAAAAATTCTTATTCAAGTATCCTTTTATGCTATCCAGAAATTCTATATCATTTCCAATCAACAATATGTCATCCACCTATAATATCAGAAATGCTATAGAGCTCCCACTCACTTTCTTGCAAATACAGACTTCACCGTAAGTCTGTATAAAACCATATGCTTTGATCACCTCATCAAAGCGTATATTCCAACTTCGAGATGCTTGCACCAGTCCATAGATGGATCGCTGGAGCTTGCACACTTTGTTAGCACCTTTAGGATCGACAAAACCTACTGGTTGCATCATATACAGCTCTTCTTTAAGAAATCCATTAAGGAATGCAATTTTGACGTCCATTTGCCAGATTTCATAATCATAAAATGCAACAATTGCTAACATGATTCGGACAGACTTAAGCATCGCTACGGGTGAGAAAGTCTCATCGTAGTCAACTCCTTGAACTTGTCGAAAACCTTTCACGACAAGTCGAGCTTTGTAGACAGTAACATTACCATCAACGTCAGTCTTCTTCTTGAAGATCCATTTATTTTCTATGGCTTGCCGATCATCGGGCAAGTCCACCAAAGTCCATACTTTGTTCTCATACATGGATCCTATCTCAGATTTCATTGCCTCGAGCCATTTATCGGAATCTGGGCTCATCATAGCTTTTTCATAGTTCGTAGGTTCGCCTTGGTCTAGTAACATGACTTCCAGGACAGGATTTCCATACCACTCTGGTGCGGATCGTGCTCTGGTTGACCTACGAGGTTCAGTAGCAACTTGATCTGAAGTTTCATGATCATTATCATTTGCTTCCTCTCTAGTTGGTGTATGCATCACGGGAACGGATTTCTCTGATGTGCTACTTTCCAATTCGAGAGAAGGTACAATTACATCATCAAGTTCTACTTTCCTCCCACTCACTTCTTTCGAGATAAACTCCTTCTCTAGAAAGGTTCCATTCTTAGCAACAAAGATCTTGCCTTCGGATCTGTGGTAGAAGGTGTACCCAATTGTTTCCTTAGGGTATCCTATGAATGCACACTTCTCCGATTTGGGTTCGAGCTTATCAGGCTGAAGCCTTTTGACATAAGTGTCGCAACCCAAACTTTAAGAAACGACATCTTAGGTTTCTTGCCAAACCACAGTTCATACGGTGTCGTCTCAACGGATTTAGACGGTGCCCTATTTAACATGAATGCAGCTATCTCTAATGCATAACCCCAAAACGATAGTGGTAAATCGGTAAGAGACATCATAGATCGCACCATATCTAATAAAGTACGGTTACGACGTTCGGACACACCATTACGCTGTGGTGTTCCAGGTGGCGTGAGTTGTGAAACAATTCCACATTGTTTTAAATGAAGGCCAAACTCGTAACTCAAATAGTCGCCTCCGCGATCAGATCGTAGAAACTTTATTTTCTTGTTACGATGATTCTCCACTTCACTCTGAAATTCTTTGAACTTTTCAAATGTTTCAGACTTGTGTTTCATCAGGTAGATATACCCATACCCACTCAAATCATCTGTGAAGGTCAGAAAATAACGATACCCACCGCGTGCTTCAACACTCATCGGACCGCATACATCGGTATGTATTATTTCCAATAAGTCATTAGCTCGCTCCATTGTTCCGGAGAACGGAGTTTTAGTCATCTTGCCCATGAGGCATGGTTCGCAAGTATCAAATGATTCATAATCAAGTGACTCCAAAAGTCCATCTGCATGTAGTTTCTTCATGCGCTTTACACCAATATGACCTAAACGGCAGTGCCACAAGTATGTTGCACTATCATTATCAACTTTGCATCTTCTGGCATCAATATTATGAATATGTGTATCACTACGATCGAGATTCAATAAACCATTCACATTGGGTGTATGACCATAGAAGGTTTTATTCATGTAAACAGAACAACAATTATTCTCTAACTTAAATGAATAACCATATTGCAATAAACATGATCTAATCATATTCATGCTCAACGCAAACACCAAATAACATTTATTTAGGTTCAACACTAATCCCGAAGGTAGAGGGAGTGTGTGATGGTGATCGTATTAACCTTGGAATCACTTCCAACAGACATCGTCACTTCACACTTAACTAGTCTTTGTTTATTCTGCAACTCCTGTTTCGAGTTACTAATCTTAGCAAATGAACCGGTATCGAATACCCAGGTGCTACTACAAACACTAGTAAGGTACACATCAATAACATGTATATCAAATATACTTTTGTTCACTTTGCCATCCTTCTTATCAGCCAAGTATTTGGGGCAGTTCCGCTTCCAGTGACCATTTCCTTTGCAGTAGAAGCACTCAGTTTCAGGCTTGGGTCCAACTTTGGGCTTCTTCATGGGAGCGACAACTTGCTTGCCATTCTTCTTGAAGTTCCCTTTTTTCCCTCGCCCTTTTTCTTGAAACTAGTGGTCTTGTTAACCATCAACACTTGATGCTCTTTCTTGATTTCTACCTTCGCCGATTTCAGCATCGCGAAGAGCTCGGGAATTGTTTTCGTCATCCCTTGCATATTATAGTTCATCATGAAGTTCTAGTAGCTTGGTGATAGTGACTTGAGAACTCTGTCAATCACTATCTTATCTGGAAGATTAACTCCCACTTGATTCAAGCGATTGTAGTACCCAGACATTCTGAGTACATGCTCACTGGCTGAGCTATTCTCCTCCATCTTGTAGGCAAAGTACTTGTCAGAGGTCTCATACCTCTCTACACGGGCATAAGTCTGAAATACCAATTTTAGCTCTTGGAACATCTCATATGTTCCATGGCGTTCAAAACGTCTTTGAAACCCCGATTCTAAGCCGTAAAGCATGGCGCACTAAACTATCAAGTAGTCATCATATCGAGCTTGTCAAACATTCATAACGTTTGCATCAGCTCCTGCAACAGGCATGTCACCTAGCGGTGCATCAAGGACATAATTCTTCTATGCAGCAATGAGGATAATCTTCAGATCACGTTCCCAGTCCGCATTATTGCTACCATCATCTTTCAACTTAGTTTTCTCTAGGAACGCATTAAAATTCAAGGGAACGGTAGCTCGGGCCATTGATCTACAACATAGATATGCAAAACTATAAGACTAAGTTCATGATAAATTAAGTTCAATTAATCAAATTACTAATGAACTCCCACTTAAATAAACATCCCTCAAGTTATGTAAGTGATACGTGATCCAAATCAACTAACCCATGTCCGATCATCACGTGAGATGGGGTAGTCATCAATGGTGAACATCTCTATGTTGATCATATCTACTATATGACTCATGTTCGACCTTTCGGTCTCCAGTGTTCTGAAACCATGTCTGTACATGCTAGGCTCGTCAAGTTTAACCCAAGTATTCTGCATGTGCAAAACTGTCTTACACCCGTTGTATGTGAACGTAGAGTCTATCACACCCGATCATCATGAGGTGCTTCTAAACGACGAACTTTGGCAACGGTGCATACTCGAGGAGAACACTTTTATCTTGAAATTTAGTGAAGGGATCATCTTATAATGCTACCGCCGTTCTAAGCAAAATAAGATGCATAAAGGATAAACATCACATGCAATCAAAATATGTGACATGATATGGCCATCATCATCTTGTGCTTTTAATCTCCATCTCCAAAGCATCGTGATGATCTCCATCGTCACTGGCTCGACTCCTTGATCTCCATCGTTGCGTTGGGGTCGTCTCGCCAACTATTGCTTCTACAACTATCGCTAACGCATAGTGATAAAGTAAAGCAATTACATGGCGCTTGCACTTCATACAATAAAGAGACAACCCTAAGGCTCCTGCCGGTTGTCAATATTACAAAACATGATCATCTCATATATCAACATATATCACATCATATCTTGACCATATCACATCACAACATACCCTACAAAAACAAGTTAGACGTCCTCTACTTTGTTGTTGCAAGTTTGACGTGGCTGCTACGGGCTTCTAGCAAGAACCGTTCTTACCTACGCAAAAACCACAACGGTGATTCATCAAGTTTGCTGTTTTAACCTTCTTCAAGGACCGGCCGTAGTCAAATTCGATTCAACTAAAGTAGGAGAAATAGACACCCGCCAACCACCTTTATGCAAAACTAGTTGCATGTCTGTCGGTGGAACCGGTCTCATGTGCGTGGACATGTAAGGTTGGTCCGGGCCGCTTCATCCCACAATACCGCCGAATCAAAATAAGATGTTGGTGGTAAGCAGTATGACTATCACCGCCCACAACTCTTTGTGTTCTACTCGTGCATATCATCTACGCATAGACCTGACTCTGATACCACTGTTGGGAAACGTTGCATGGAAAACAAAAAAAATTCTACGCACGTGCAAGAACTATCCATGGAGATGCATAGCAACGAGAGGGGAGAGTGTGTCTACGTTCCCTCATAGACTGTAAGCAGAAGCATTTGTTAACGCGGTTGATGTAGTTGAACTTCTTCGCGCTCCAACCGATCGAGTACCGAACGTACGGCACCTCTGCGTTCAGCACATGTTCAGCTCAGTGACGTCTTCCGCCTTCTTGATCCAGCAAGACGATAAGGTAGTGGATGAGTTCCGGCAGCACGACGGCGTGGTGACGGTGATGGTGAAGTTATCTCCGCAGGGCTTCGCCTAAGCACTACAAAAATATGACCGGGGGTGTAAACGGTGGATGGGGGCACCGCACACGGCTAAGCAATTGTCGTGGTTTTGCTAGGCGCCCCCCTCCCACATATATATAGGTGGGGGGGAGGGAGGAGCAGCCAAGGGAGTGCCCCAACTAGGCCGAATCCTACTTGGGGTCTCTCCCAAGCCGCGCCCCCCTTTCCTTTTTAGGTGAGCGGGGAAAGGCAGGGGAGGAAGGCGCCCCCCTTTCCTTTCTCACATGAGAACGGGAAGGCAGGAGGGGCTAGCCCTCCCCCCTTTCCTTCCCTAGGGCTGGCCGGCCAGGGAGAGGGGCGAACCAGCCCCCTGTGGGCTGGTCTGTCCCCCCCTTGGCCCATTAAGCCCATACACCTACCGGGGGTGTCCGGAACCCCTTCCGGTAACCCGATGACTACTTGGTGCATCCCGAAACTCTTCCGGTGTCCGAATACCATTGTCCCATATATCAATCTTTACCTCTCGATCATTTCGAGACTCCTCGTCATGTCCGCGATCTCACTCGGGACTCCGAACAACATTCAGTCACCAAATCATATAACTCATATAACACTATATCGTCAACGAACGTTAAGAGTGCGGACCCTATGGGTTCGAGAACTATGTAGACATGACCAAGATACCTCTCCGATCAATAACCAATAGCGGAACCTGGATGCCCATATTGGCTCCTACATATTCTATGAAGATCTTTATCGGTCAAACCTTATGACAACATACGTAATTCCCTTTGTCCATCGGTATGTTACTTGCCCGAGATTCGATCGTCTGTATCTTCATACCTAGTTCAATCTCGTTACCGGCAAGTCTCTTTACTCATTCCATAATACAGCACCTCATAACTAACTCCTTAGTCATTTGCTTGCAAGCTTATGATGTGTATTACCGAGAGGGCCCAGTGATACCTCTCCGATACTCGGAGTGACAAATCCTAATCTTGATCTATGCCAACTCAACAAACACCTTCGGAGATACCTGTAGAGCATCTTTATGATCACCCAGTTACGTTGTGACGTTTGATAGCACACAAGGTATTCCTCCAGTATCTGGGAGTTGCATAATCTCATGGTCGAAGGAATATGTATTTGACATGAAGAAAGCAATAGCAATAAACTGAACGATCAATATGCTAAGCTAACAGATGGGTCTTGTCCATCACATCATTCTCCTAATGATGTCACATCATTCTCCTAATGATGTGATCCCATTATCAAATGACAACACATGTCTATGGTTAGGAAATCTTAACCATCTTTTGATCAACGAGCTAGTCTAGTAGCGGCTTACTAGGGACACGGTATTTGTTTATGTATTCACACATGCATTTATGTTTCCGATCAATACAATTCTAGCATGAATAATAAACCTTTATCATGAATAAAGAAATATAAAATAACAATTTTATTATTGCCTCTAGGGCATATTTCCTTCATGTTGGAGCAGCTCCGGCGAGCCGTAAGACGTCGATGCTGAAGCAGTACAAGACAGACATCGTTAACTTCAAGTGGGATTCTAATAGCATCTCCAATAGATGATGTAAAATACATTACCAAAATGTGGTAGATGTAAAATAAACATCACCAAAAAACACCTGACTACAACAGATGAGGTAAAAACTGTTGACCCTGAACTTAACTGTCAAAACTGAAATTTACTGTGGAATCTGAATGTTACTGTCGAAACTAAACGCACTGGTAGCAGAGAAGCACTTCACGTGTAGTTTAGGCCGCTCGAGCACAAGTAGTAGAGAAACAATGATCTAAATCAGCAGGCGATCGACAAGGAACACAGTAGCAGATAACAGCCGGAGTAGCAGCGCGAACTAGAGCCAGAGCAGCAACTCGTGTAGCAGCAGTAGCCCATGTACCAGCATCAGCAGCGCGAGCGAGAGCAAGATTATAGCAGCAGCATGAGCGAGGGGAAGAGCAGAGCAGCAGCGCGAGTGAGCGAGAGCCGGAGCAGCAGCAGCGCGGGCGAGCGAGAGCTGGAGCAGCAGCAGCAGCGCGAGTGAGCGAGAGCCAGAACAGCAGCAGCGCGGGCGAGCGAGAGCTGGAGCAGCAGCAGCAGCGCGAGTGAGCGAGAGCCGGAGTAGCAGTAGCAGCTCTGGCTGGTATGGCCGCCGCCGCCGTGGGAGCCTCGCACTGGGGGAGAGCCGCCATGGAGATGTTGCCGGAGGCACCAACGTTGAGGTAGCCGTGCCATGGGGGAGCGATATCGAGCACCGGCGGCGCCGGGAGGTCGAGTTAAGGAGAAGGTGCGATGCGATGAGTGTACAACCTCTTTGGTGGCGCCGAGTAGGCCCCAGCTTCGTCAGAGGAGTCGGTGAGGATGCTGCAGTTTCAGTGGAGCAAGTTAAGACGGCACTGTGGGGATGGAGCAGCCACGATAGACGAGGCGATCATTGGAGCAGCTCCTTGGAGGTGGAGGACGGGGCGGCTGAACCGGCTGGACGACGAGATCGACGACGGATCCTCATCCGGGGCGGTGGATGAGGGACGTCGAGCTATTGCGGTGGACGACATCATCGGGGAAGAGGCTCCGGCTGGGCAGCGGCGGGGTGGCGGACGGCGGAGGGTGGGGTTTCGTGGCTGGAGCAGAGAGGTTACAGCAGCCTGGGTTTTCGAATGGTGAAAAGGAGGTGATGGAGGGGGGGGGGGGGGAACCATGACTTAGGGATGCGCTTGTCCAAAATGTAAGGTGTGTTACGAAAGTACCCCCACCGATTTGAACTAGCGCCCCTTTTGGCTCATGTTTAGAAGGGGGATTTCGCATGTCGGGATTTGGCAGCTGGAGGGAGTTTTCGCGCGCGTTGTGATTTCAGGATAGCAAGGCGAGGGTTGTGAAGGCGCGAGTTTTCGGAGCACAAACAGACAAAGCGATATCTGAATTTTCGGGATAACAAGGCGCGGGTTGAAATTTCGGGACAAGCCTAACGTGTAATAATGTACGTACCAAATCAATTCGCACTTCCCTCGACAAAAAAACAAAAACAAAATTTTTTCGCACCACACAAAGGGAGAGTCTTGTCCCGTTTTACTGTACAAATGCTATTCAAAACTATGAATCCATGTTATGTCCAATTAAATTTTTTCGCTAGCTGTATAATGCATGTAACCTACTCATACGAACATTTTAGTGCATTCCAAATGTATATACTACTGCTGCAATTCAAACTAAATTTGAATTCGTTTCTCTATTTGAAGAAAAATGTACAATCATGATTGTTGCCAAGTTAAACCATCATTTGTACATTATCTTAACAACACCCCACCTGATTACTATAGAGTTAGATATGAACTATGTGTACTATATATATGAACTCGAATTCAAAATTTTGAATACACTTGATGTCGATTCCAAATAATAGTACATTTGAAGTACTAGCTAGATCTTCATAATCTAAACCATGTTTCATATGTACACTGTGTTTATCACACAAAGTATAGTGCCTCGCCCCCTACATTATGACAAGTATTTAGCCCTGAGCTGCAAAAGCCACACATTATCACAAATTCAAATAAATGTTATATATATTATATGTAGTATAACATGTTCATAACCACACCATGCGTATCACCATTATATTCATGCATGCGTCGGTTTAAAACACTATGATCTCTTGTTCAAATACCCGAATCCACTTTTATAATGAATTATGATCTCTTATTGTCTTTTACACCCAAACAATCCTCTTCTCTTTGGAGCTAGCACTAACTTTCTCTCGTGCATGCACACGCCCTCCCCCCTCTCACCCTCCCTCAGCATTCTCTCCATCGCGCACATTCGTTATTTCTCTTGTTCACATGTAGTGTCGTTCACCCACGGTGTGTGTAGGCTCCCTGGCTCCTTCTTTCCGGCACACACCGGTCGATATACCTCTCTAGCCAAGTGCTCCTACCACAAACGCACGCTTTCCCTCTTCTCTTCTCATCGTCCATGCCCCCCTCTGTCTAATACGGTTCCATGCACGTGCACACTCCCGCCCCTCTTTTTATCGATCTCATACTCGCACACTCCTCCCCCCTCGATATAGTAGGCCTCTCGCACCACCTCCTAGCCACATCCCTCTCTCTCTATCCGTCTCTTCGGGCCTTATTTGCTTCTAACACATGCATGCATGTATACCTACCGATCTAGGTCGACTATAACTCTTTTTCCCCACGCACCGATCGACGTACCTCACTAGTTATGTCTCTCCCTTTCTCTGACACACGACGATTGATCTTCCTATGTAGTTATGTCTGCTTACCGCAGCCATACCATCCCCCCTCATCATCCTTGAATGCCTCCCGACCCGTCTCTCACACGCACGTGCACAAACAGGCACACATACCCTCTCTTATTGATATTGCAGTCGTAACCGCCGTTTGTCTAGCAGGCCTCTCCCACCATTTGTGAGAAGCAACTCCACCACCAACTCTCCGACACTCTGGCTTTGTCTCTCTTCGAACCTTATTCCTTTGCTACACATATGCATGGTCGCCGATCGATCTCCCTCAATACATAGCTAGGTATCTCCCCTTCTCCACACATATACCAATCGATCTACCTCTCTATAGTTAGGTCTCTGCCCCCCCCCCCCACACCGATAGTCGAACGCTGTAGGTAGGTATCCATGCCACAGAGACAAACTGCACCTCTCCCATCTCACATTCCAGTAGGTCGGCCGCCCTATATCTTTGATGTGGGCAAACACAAATTCAATGGCACTCTTTATCGATCACGCACCCACACACTTCATCCCTCTCTTTGATTCTATCAATATCTCATGCCGATGATCCCTCCACTCTCTTCTCGTGGATCGCTCCCTCTATATATGATATATCCAAGCCTCTGTTTCACACACATTGCATATGTAACATTTTTTTGTTTGAGATATCATCGACACATTGCCTCTGTTTCGCACAAACCATCTCTCTCACACACACCCACGTACGTACTTGCACGTAGAGAAGAGGTGCACGCACAACGCACGTACTCAGTCCTCGTTCCTGGCCACACCCGCGCGGGTACACGGTGGAGCTCATTTCTGTACGAGAAAAGACAGCCCACGTGATAATTTGACGCGTGTAGCGGTTGTTTACTTGAAGGAGGGTCGTGTACCACGCGTACACGGAACAAAGTTTGACTTGACGCATTAGTTTTAAATAAAGTTATATTCCTCAATGGCACGTACAGAATATAAAACGATTGTCATCGAGAAAAAAGAAATTCGCTCCACTATATACAATGGAGCCTGCCTTGCCGGGGTTTGTTTCTCTTCACAATATCTCACACAAGGCGACGGTGGCCTCTCTCTCTCACCGTTGGTCACTGATCCGGCCACATCCCGTCCGCCGACGGAAAGGGAGGATGTGCATCATTTCTTTGTTCGACGGTGTCGAGGCAACACGTCCCGATCTGCGGTACCCGTCGTTCTCTCTGACCAAGCTTCGACGCGGTAGGGCCTTCGCCACTTGCTCGCTGCCGCAGTATGGGCAGATCCCGGCCGCCGGCGCCCTCCTAGGTACATCCCGACGACCTTCAGGTACAGCTTCCTCCGGCCTTGCTCCACTGCCCATCTTCCCACGTTGCTGCATGTGGGAAATCCTGCATGTGGATCCTCCCTAGTTCTTTGCCCAAAACATAGCTCGGCCAGCGTACTTTCCATGGTGCAATCTCATCCTCACACTGTTTTAGATAAACAACCGTGCTGCTATCTTCCCTTAGGAGAGAGAATATGCTTCTTTTTTGTTGGCATATGTGTCATAAACTGTTATTGGCCAGTAATTGTTTCCTTTCTACCTCCTTTTGCAAACAGGGCTATCCATTTCACCTCGTCGCTATTGCGGCCTTTTGGTGAACTGCACAAATCTCTTTTTTCTTAAGAGTGTTTTGTGCAGTTCTGCTGAAATGTCACACGGGCAATGTTTGTACATTTCAGTGGGACTGCACAAAGGGAGATTGGTTTTGCTCTATCCTCCTCATCCAACTCCGAGCCTAATCTTCTCCAACTATTTGCTTAATCTTCTCCAACTAGTTAGTCTTAAGAGAGACTGCAAAGGTGACCGGCTTCTATTTGTGTGTTTATTGTTTCATCAACAGTCCTCTATTATTGTAATCACACTTACTCAATATCTTTGGAACAGGGACGCTCAGCTCTATTTTAGTGGAACTGCACAAAATGATCGTTATGTTCTCTGCTCCTGACAACTACTTTTTTCCCAACATGCCTTGTTGATTTAGACAGAGCTGGGGGGAAGTTGCTGCCAATGAAAGCATGGATCAATTTTAATTTAACACCTTCTCACAACTTTGTCTTCAGTTGTGATGTAAATATTAGCTCTGGTCTGCTAATCATTGAGATGCATTAGCAAGGAAGTTAGTTTTTTTCCGAAAGAGCATGGATGTTAGTTTCCTTTCTAGTATTTGATTGATGTTGTAACAAGACAACCTTCCAGCTGGCAAGACACATGAAACAAAAGCTGAAAGCTTCAGAGCATTGTACAATTTCATGTCGCTGAAAAATTATTTGTACGTCAATTATGTAAACAAATTCTGGAAGCTTGATAGCATTGCCAGAAGCCATTCAGCATCCGGGTCCATGTGCCATGCACCAAATTAGAGTGCACAACCGCATGGGAGACTCAGGTCGGTCGTTGCGCCACACTAATAGTGAGTAATGAGCAGTCAAATCATAAGCCCCACCTTTCCCACTGTAAGTTGCTCGGACGAAGCAACCATTAATACACTCTTCTTTGAATCCGCTCCTCATACTAGTATGAAGGTGCAAAACCAAGTGCGCGTATGGCCTGTCGGTCAACGCGCTTCCTCTTGGCATATCACTGACATGTGGGACCGAAGTGTGAGCAAACCGATCTCAATTGACGGAAAAATGGCCAACCCCCCGCTCCATGAGAGAGACGAGGAGCGAGAACACAGACGGGCTAGGTGTCGCACGGAGGCCAAGAAATATTAGAGCATGGTTGATCGATGTCATCATTACATGTTCGATGTTTTTTAATAGTACTATTGGGCTGTCGTTTTCCGCACTTCTCCCGAATAAATGTGTACTTTATCACAGATTAAAATAAAGTAAGAGTGCAAACGCTCCACCATGCGATTCCTAGTACCTGTATACTAGTAGTACTACTCGTACTATAAAACTTTGCGCTTGGCTCTTCGCCTCTTCGGGAAGTCGAACAATGATGGTACTACAGTGCATGCCTCTGGCAATCTGACACCGAATGAACTGCTGCACGTCCACCGCCTGGGCAAGGGTAGGTTGCATTAGTCAAACGCTTCTCCTTGTCCTGCGAGCCACCGCACTTGAGGTAGACGGAGAGGGCGTAAGCAAGCTTCACCTTGTCCTGCAAGCTTCTCCTTGTTCTGCGACTTGATGGGACACACCAAAGTAGTGGTAGTCCATACTGCCACCTTTCCAGTTAATATGACTTGATTTTTTTGCGGGTAAATGAGAGAGCTTTATTCATATATAAACATTCTTAGGACAATCAGCCAAGAGACTGGTCGCTAGGAAGCGAGGTACCCCGCAAAAAAGGAAGCGAGGTGTTTCATCAAGGCAGCTCTCGGTCACATTCAAAGTGCAAGCACGCTTCGCACAAGGATGCGCCGAAAGGTTTGCTGACCTATTTACATGCTAAATAATAAAAAAAGAGAAATTATTACTGAGCCCTCCTATTTCTAACAGGATAGGAGCCAGAATTAAGAGAGAATTGTGGCGAGTGTTCCATGCAATCAACTTACATTGTCACATGCGAGAACCCTCGAAGAGAAGCAAATGTGTTGAAGATTGCTTTATCACATATTAAAATAAAAATAAGAGTGTAGGCGCTCCACCATGCGGTTCCTAGTAGTACCTGGATAGTAGTACTACTAGTAGTACGTAATACTACCCGGAGTACTAGTAAACCTTGCGCTTGGCTCTTCGCCTCTTCGGGAAGTCGAACAACCATGGCGGCGAGGGAGAAAACCCACTGTCGGTGCGTCCCGATCAGGAGTCCCCGCGGTATGGGCCGATGCCGCCTCCCACCGCCCTTCTAGCTACACCCCGACGTCCCAGGTACAACTTCCTTTTGGAGCCGGCTTGCTTCACTGCCGCAGCTCCCCACGTAGCTCCATCTCCATGTGGATCTTTCTCTACTTCTACCGGCTTCTATTTGTGATGAGTTTGTGTCTCATGAACTAGTGCCACTACTATTATTCTAATCACACTTCTTCAATATCTTTGCCAACAGGGATGCTCAGCTTGATTTTAGTGGAACTGCACAAAAGCATCGTATGATCCGAGGGTGCCAGGCTTCTTTCCTTCGACAGGTTCTACCTAGCCAGGAAATTAAATCCTGTTTAGGGTTTAGGGTTTAAGGCCTAGAGACTTCATCAGTAGTTTTTTTTGTACACACTCTCACAACTTTTGTCTTTAGTTGTGAAGTAAATATTGGCTATGATTTATGAATCATTGAGATGCATCAGCATGCGTGTTAGTTTTCCTTTGTATTTGATGGAATGTAGTAACGGGGCAACCTTGGAGTCAGGATACATACATGAAACAAAATCTGAAAGCTTCGTACTAGTATTGTAGTAGTCCCTCCTTTTTTGTATGCGTATAAGAAAATCTCACTTTTCCCGCAATGGTCTGCGCCTTAGCATCTTTGTGCTGCTCTTTCCAATAGTACTGCCGCAACCACAAAGAAAAAAAGGACCGGAGGTGTCGCACGATGGCCAAGGAATATGGTGTTAGTGTGAGGTGGGCCATGTACTCACTGGGCTGCCGTGTTTTGCACTCCTCCGGTGTAAGAGTGGAGAAAGTTAGTTTTATCATAGAATAAATTAATAAGAGTGCAGACGCTCTACCGCCATAGTAATAATGACCAATGAGCCATCAAATCACATAGACCCGGCAGTAAGTTGGAAGGAAGAAGCAACCATCACTCTTCCTTGAATCTGTTTCTCCCTCATGCAGTACAGTATACTATGGTATTCTTTTCGAAACGAACGTTTTGTTTCGGTGGATCACGCCATCGAGCAAAACTAAACGTTTAAATCACGTCTGTCGCGTTCGTGTCTCACCCCACACAAGCCTCTGCCCCACACGGTCGCTCGGCATGCCACTCATCGCAAACCGAATATACGCAAACTTTCCCGCCTGCTTGTTGATGGATCGTGCCATCGAGTACTACTGGAAGAGATAGACGAGGAGGGGAGGACAGCTAGCTGTAGCACGGACTTCCAAGAACTTTTTTACATGCATGTTGTGGCCGGCCGTGGTGTCGTTTGAACGCGGAGCAGTCGCGTGCACCGGGAAGCGGCGCGGGCAGCGCTCTCTTGGCCGGTGCGCCGCTTCAATGCCGGCGCCAGTGAGAGGTCGCGTCCGCTCTGGCCGGGCATGAATGCGACACTGACCATTTCGGGTGGGAAGCGCGCGCGGGTGATGAAGATGGTTCGGGTTAGCCAGGGCGGTTGAGGGAGTCATGGACTAAGGGGTCCTTGGGGCGATGGCCCATTGTACATGGGCCGAACTGGTGGAGCCGTATGGTGACCGGAGATCTATGAAGCCGTGGTGTGCCCTCCAAGTCAAGGATGGATGAGATCTCTTTCCCTCTTGTTGTAATCTATCTCCGGTAACCCTAACCCTATCGGTGTCTATATAAATCGAGGGTTGTAGTCATTAGGGTTAGAGCTACATTCATCACGTCATAGCCTTAGGGTTTAGCTCATGCTGATCTCGAGGTAGATCTACTCTGTAAACCACGTTATTCATTCAATACAATCAAGCAGGACGTAGGGTTTTACCTCTTCGAGAGGGCCCAAACCTGGGTCAACACTGTGTTCGTCGTCCCTTGTTACCCATCGACCCTAGATCCACAACTCGGGACCCCCTACCCCGAGGTTTGCCGGTTTTGACACCGACAATGGTCAGGAGCGGGCGTGGCAGCGGTCCGGACGCCCGCAAATGAGAGATGCTGGACGTACGTAAAGATGGCGGTGGAGATGAAAGTATGAATTTTACGTAAACACGGATATGTATTCTATGTGTGTGTGCGCGCACACACACATAGTGACGACTCTCGCGACTACTCGTACACATCATCGATGACTCGTTCTCCCTACACACACACAAACTTAGTACCGCCTCATTTTGTTCCTAGGATAGGAATATCATTGGAGTGAGAAACAATAAGAAGTGAGATAAATGGAGTACTACGTACAAGAAGAAATGTACACGCACTCATTCTGCCTTCGACATACCCCCGAGTACACGATGGAGCGCATTTGTACACGAAGAGGCAGCTTACGTAGTAATTTGACGCTTTAATTTGTTCACTTAATAATGGAGGGTCGGGGACCACACGTGAGCGATACAAAGTGCGATATAGAAGCGGGGGCGTGCTATTGATCGGGTTTTCTTTCTTGGTACGTTAAAAAAGATTTGTCCGCTAATTTTCGTTTCTTTTTTTCGGGAACGCGCGTATTCTATTTGAAATCACTGCTATGGAGAGATTTTTTTACTCCATTGTATGTGTAGCCTCTTGTTTGATAGGGTTTCTCGCGTCTCGCTCTCTCACCCTCTCCATATCTAAACAAGATAACAGTGTCCACTCTATCTCTCTCCTCACTGGTGGTCACAGATCCGGCCGGATCCCGTTCGCTGCGGGAGGTGAGGAGGTGCAGCGTTGACGTTGTCGCCGTCGGCGATGGAGGAAGCCGATGCGCACCGTCCTCTCTGAGCCGGCGCCGGCGCGGACGAAGGTCCTCCGCGCCCTTGTTCGCTGCCGTCGTGTGGGCAGACCCCGCCCGCCTAAGCCACATTTCCCCCACCTGAGGTATAACTTTTTTTGGATTTCATGCTTCATTGTACTAGTGCAGCTCAACAGGTCACTGCATGCGGGTTTTCTTCTATACCACTACTCCCCAGCTCTCCATGTACAGTAGCTAGGGTTCGTCGGTTGGTCCAACATCACCTATTTTTTACTCCCTCCATTCCTAAATATAAGTCTTTTTAGACATTTCAAATGGACTACAACATACGGATGTATGTAGACATATTTTAGAGTGTAGATTCGCTCATTTTACTCCGTATGTAGTCACTTGTTGGAATCTCTAAAAAGACTTATATTTGGGAATGGAGGGAGTAGTATTATAGAGGCACTCCAAAAGTTGTCCTGGTTTATGCCTCGGTGGAGATATACATGTTTTTTTTCAACAAAAGTACATGGTGGTTGTGCGGTCATTGTCCATATGCTCCTATTGCTGCTGCTAACCTAATACTATCACTGGTTAAATGAAGCAATGCCCATGTTAAAGTGACATCCCTTTTAAGTAATGCTGCTGTCAATCTAGAGGAGTTGATAAATGCTTCTGTCCTACTTTAGTTTGTTTTCTTCCGGGTATCCTGCTTTAGTTCCCATCAAGATAATCATGATGCTTCTATTTTTTGTTGTATGTTTCATTAATTCTTATTGATAGTTAAGATACCGCTATTAATCTTGTTCCACTACTAAAACAAAGTAAGACACTACTTAAATATCATTTTTTAAATATTTTTGCAAACAACGATGCATATCTCCATAGCCGGGCATGTCTTCCTCAATTTTAGTGGAACTGCAGAAAATTGGATGGCCACTGTTGCTCCGCCTCACTATCCTCTGCCAAGTGGTTCTTCCTTTCTCGAGCTTGAATACTGGAAAGAAACAAACCACAGTGAGGATTGTCAAACTTCATTGGTGCCTGACCCAAACTTGATGCCAAAATCGATGATGCATCACCATGATGACCTATCGATGCTCATGGTTGCGTCTCATGGTTGCATCGGCTGGTGAAGCTGACCGATGTTCAACGAAGAAAGGGCTATCTTCCATCAGTGCTCTTTGCTTTTTACCCATAAAGACATATCCTTCATCAGTTCATCTTGGACACAGTCGTTTACGTTGGTCTAATTTTATCACACAATTGGATATGAACCAAATGTTTCCTCGAAGAAGCATCGACGTTGGGACTAAGAGCAAAAGTTTTGTATTGATTTCTAAGCCTTCTCACAACTTTGTCTTCAGCTCCCTTGTAATTTTATTCGTCCAGCTTTTAACTAAATATGTGGTCAGACTTTGATTAAAAATATGATGTGGACCAAAAACCCGGATGGAGGTATTACCCCTCCATTTTTATTTACTCTGCGTATTAGATTTGACTGAAGTCAAACTTTGTAAAGTTTGACCAAATTAATATATATTAATATAAATATTTACCATAATAAATCTATATGATGTGAAAGTAATTTTTTTGTTTAGAAACTTTGTCAAAGTTTACAAAGCTTGACTTTGACCAAAGCTAATACGCGGACTAAATAAAATCGGAGGGAGTACGAGATACAGTGGCACACTGATTTAGGCCAAACACAACACACCATAATTATTGAGAGAAGCCAAACTGTACATACAAAATAATTGAAATTAAATTTCTTTATTTGTACACACTCTCACACCTTTCCGATAATTTGGCGCGTGTGTGGTTGTTCACTTAATGGAGGGTAGTGTACCGCACGTGAACGACAGGAAGTGCGACCAGGACGCGCGGATCATTAGTTGATCATAGTTTTCTTCACTGGTACGTTAAATAAAGTGTTTTGTTTCGTACACAATTTAAAACAATTGTTATGGAGAGAAAGAAAACCACTCCACTATATTAGTACTATATACGAGTACTATATAAGCTGGAGCCTCAGCGCTTGTTTGCTAGGGTTTGCACTCTTCACACTCTCGCTGCACTACATATATATAGACACGCTGGAGGCTCAGCGTTCTTTTGCTAGGGTTTGCTCTATTAACAATCTCTCACCCTCTTCATCAGATCTAAACAAGACTGCGTTGGCCTCTCTCTCTCCCTCCTCACAGCTGGTCAAGGAGCCGTCCAGATCCCGTCGGACCGGGAAGGGGAGGAGGTGCAGCGTTCACTCTGTCGCCTTCGGCGAGGGAGGGAATCGACTGCCGGCTGCGCTGTTCTCTTTCACCCAGCGCCTATGTGGAAGGGCCTCCGACCCCTTCTTCCTCGTTGCCGTACATAGTGTGGGCAGATCCAGCCTCCCGCCGCACGCCTAGCCACATCCCGACGACCCTAAGGTATAACTTTCTTCGAAACTATCATTGCTCTAGCTGCATGCAGATCTTTTTCGATTCTGTAGTTCAGGCAGTCCAGTCTAAGCCGTGTACATGTATGTACAGCCAGATGCTAAAAAATACGGCCACGTACGTACATACAGGCGGGGTCTCGAACGCCTACTCGTGCATACGTACGGCCAGGGCTCGTGTACATGGAGAGGCAGCGGACGGCAACAATGGCGTCCTGTTCATCGGCAACCAACCGGTTGGTTCAGAACGGAGAAACTGCGTCGTTGATACGTCTCCATCGTATCTACTTTTCCAAACTCTTTTTCCCTTGTTTTGGACTCTAATTTCCATGATTTGAATGGAACTAACCCAGACTGACGTTGTTTTCAACAGAACTACCATGGTGTTATTTTTGTGCAGAAATCAAAGTTCTCAGATTGACCTGAAAATTTACGGAGAATTTTCTGGAATATATAAAAAATACTGGTGCAAGAAGTAACCAGAGGGGGGCCACCCAGAGGCCACAAGCCCTGGGGGCGCGCCTAACCCCCTAGGGCGCGCCCTGCAGGCTTATGGGCCCCCTGGACCTCCTCCGACCCTAACTCCAACTCTATAAGTACCTATTCGGGGAGAAAAAAAAATCAAAGAGAAGGATTCATCGTGTTTTACGATACGGAGCCGCCGCCTCCTCCTGTTCTTCATCGGGAGGGCTGATCTGGAGTCTGTTCGGGGCTCCGGAGAGGGGGATTCGTCACCATCATCATCATCAACCTTCCTCCATCACCAATTTCATGATGCTCACTGCCATGAGTGAGTAATTCCATCGTAGGCTTGCTAGACGGTGATGGGTTGGATGAGATTTATCATGTAATCGAGTTAGTTTTGTTAGGGTTTGATCCCTACTATCCACTATATTCTGAGATTGATGTTGCTATGACTTTGCTATGCTTAATGCTTGTCACTAGGGCTCGGGTGCCATGATTTCAGATCTGAACCTATTATGTTTTCATGAATATATGTGAGTTCTTGATCCTATCTTGCAAGTTGTAGACACCTATTAGGAGTTATGATCCGCATACCCCAAGGTGACAATAATTGGGATTCTTTCCAGTGATTACCATAGTTTTAGGTGTTCATGTATTCACTAAGTGCTAATGCTTTGGTCCGGTTCTCTATTAAAAGGAGGCCTTAATATCCCTTAGTTTCCTTATGGACCCCGCTGCCATGGGAGGGTAGGACAAAAGATGTCATGCAAGTTCTTTTCCATAAGCACGTATGACTATATACAGAATACATGCCTACATTATAATGATGAATTGGAGCTAGTTCTGTGTCACCCTAGGTTATAATTGCTACATGATGAATATTATCCAACACAATTATCATTGCCGATCCAATGCCTATGAGCTTTTCACATATGGATCTTTGCTAAGTTACTTTCGTTGCTACTGCTGTTACAATCACTACAAAACTGCTACTGTTACTTTTGCCACAGTTACCGTTACTTCCATACTACTTTGCTACTAAATACGTTCCTGCAGATATTAAGTCTTTTAGGTGTGGTTGAATTGACAACTCAACTGTAATACTCATGAATATTCTTTGGCTCCCCTAGTGCCGAATCAATAAATTTGGGTTGAATACTCTACCCTCGAAAACTGTTGTGATTCCCTATACTTGTGGGTTATCAGTCGTGTTCATCGGGAGGCAACAAAATGCGTCGTGTTCATCCGGAGCCAACCGGCATGGATGGAACAGCCGAAACGAGGCATGGCGTACCACAGAACGGAGGAAATGACCTTCTGTTCGACCGCCTACGGTCAAAACGGGATCATGTTCATCGGGAGGGGTCTGGCGTACCGCAAAACGGAGGAAACAGACTTCTGTTGGAGCGCTTACCATCAAAATAGGGTCCTGTTCATTGGGAGGGGTGTGGCGTACCGCAAAATGTGACTCCATGGGCTACTGTTCATCCACCGTCAAGTGCCTCTCGCTCCAGCCTCCACGGGGGTACTGTTCATCCACCGTCATCCTCCAGCCTCCACCGGCTACTGTTCATAGAGCCTCCACGGGGTCCTGTTCATCCACCCCAAACCAGCTGGGGTGCGGTGGCCTCCTCGGGGTCCTGTTCATCCTGCGGCAACAGCCTATTACCACAGGGTATTGTTCATCCAACCCCCACCGGGAACTATTCATCCACAGCCAACCAACCGGCTCGACTCACCATGTCTCGACTCGTTCTACGTACCGCGCGCACGATAGCAACAGTCACTGTTCATCGAGAGGCAACCCAACACCGGATGGCTATGTCTCACACAGGGGCTCGATCAGCTTCAGTAAGCAGCAGCAATGATCGATCGCTCGAGTTCATTTAGCAGCAGAAGCGAAGGAATCGCTCCGGTTCAGTCAGCAGCGAATGAATCGCTCGGGTTCAGTTAACAGCCAAGGGATCGATCGATCGCTCGGGTTCAGTAACATAGCTAGCTAGTGCGATCGCTTGGGTTCAGTTAGAGCCCAACGCCTCGCACACACGCGCGTACGAGAGAGAAACGCGCAAACCATAGTGCATCGGTCGGCCCCGACCACCCACCGTAACCGGGAACTCCCCGAAATTTTCTTCGCCCTCGCTTCTATCATGATTTTTTCCGTCATGGACAGCCCGAAGAATGTCATGGAGGTGCGTCCCCGGCCCGCCTAGGACGAAAAGCCCATTTTCTGTCATGATTTTTTGTCATAGAAGTAGGATCCCACCACATCTACGATGATACATGGTTTTGTCACAATTATCGTCATAGAAGTGTCATAAGCATGACAGAAAAACTTTTTGTTCGGGCCAAAATGTCACGGATGTGTCTTTTTTTGTAGTGATAACTATTGACTTTATGTGCATGCATAGGGAATCACAAACCTTAACACCAATATTCTTACTAAAGCACAATTACTTACTAACATGACTCACATATTATCATCTCCATATCGCAAAACTATTGTAAGGAATTAAACTTATCATATCCAATGATCTACATGAAAGTTTTTACTATATCCTTCTTGGATATTCATCATATTAGGACCAATTTCATAGCTTGTGCAAATTTTCATTATTATTATCAACTCTCAAAATAATATAAGTGACGCATGAGAGTGTTCGACAAACTACTCCAAAAAGATATAAGTGAAGTTCAAATGAGTAGTTAAGTAAATAGGTAGCTATGTGAGGACTCTCTCTCTCATTTAAAAATTTCAGATCTTAGGTATTTTATTCAAACAGAAAGCAAAACAAAATTAAATGACATTCCAAGAATAGCACAATTCATGCGAAGAAGCAAAAACTTAGGCTCAACCGATACTAACCGATAATTGTTGATTAAGAAAGGTGGGATGCCTACCGGGGCATCCCCAAGCTTAGATGCTTGAGACTTCTTGGAATATTATCTTGGGATGCCTTGGGCATCCCCAAGCTTTTGCTCTTGTGTCTCCTTAATTCCTCTCATATCACGGTTTCCCTAAGTCTTAAAAACTTCATCCACACAGAACTCAACAAGAACTCGAGAGATAAGTTAGTATAAATCAATACACAACCTTATCATTCTCTACTATAGAAAATCACTAAAATTATAATTTAACATTGCATACTAAATGCCTCTTCATATTCAATATTCCTATCCTCAAATAGAATCATTAAACAAGCAAACATATGCAAACAATGCAAACATAACAGCAATCTGTCTAAACAGGACAGTCTGTAAAGGATGCAAGAAGATTCATACTTCTTTAAATCCAAAAATTCTGAAAATTTACCACACTGTAGAAAATTTATCATAGATTACTATGTAAAAATTTCAATATTTTATCAAGTTCTGACTTTTCTGAAGAATTCATACAATGATAGAAAACTTTCTGCTTTCAAACAACAACAAATATACTTGCAAAATAAGCATGGTAAAGGCTATACTTGACACTTTTATTGAAATAAAAGATACAAAAAATTATTCTAAATAATAGCAAGAAAATCAAAACAAAATAAAATGATGCTCGAAGCAAAACTCATATCATGTGACAAATAAAAATATAGCTCCAAGTGAGGTTACCGATAATGTTGAAGATGAAAGAGGGATGCCTTCCGGGGCATCCCCAAGCTTAGTTGCTTGTGTATTCCTCTAATATTAACTTGGGGTGCCTTGGGAATCCCCAAGATTATGTTCTTGCCACTCCTTATTCTCCTCATATCGATATCTCACCCAAAACTTGAAAACTTCAATCACACAAAACTTAACGGAACTTCGTGAGATATGTTAGTATGATGAAGAGCAAATCATTCACTTTGGTACTGTCAAGACAAGATTCGTAAATGTTCTCACACAATAACTACTGTACCCTATCATTTATATAATTTATATTGACCAATATAAGCCATAGAAACTAGAAAGCAAACAAACTATGCATTGAAAACAGAATCTATCAAAAATAGAACAGTCTGTAATGATCTGGATAATGACCATACATCTGTAACTCTAAAAATTCTGAAAAATTAGGAAAACATAGGAAATTTGTATATCAACAATGTTTAAAAAATTCAGAATTTTTTGATGCTCCAGTGATTCTCAACATTTCTGTTACTGGACGCAAAAGTTTCTGATTTTGCACAGAATCAAGTCAACTATCATCCACACTATCCCAAAGGCTTTACTTGGCACTTTATTGAAACAAAAGCTATAAAACATGATTACTAAAGTATCTTAATCATGTGAACACATAAAAACAGTAGGGGTAAATATTGGGTTGTCTCCCAACAAGCGCTTTTGTTTAATGCCTTTTAGCTAGGCATGATGATTTCAATGATGCTCACATAGAAGATAAGAATTGAAACATAAAGAGAGCATCATAAAGCATGTGACTAGCACATTTAAGACTAACCTACTTCCTATGCATAGGGATTTTGTGAGAGAACAATTTATGGGAGCAAGAATCAACTAGCATAGGAAGGCAAAACAAGCAATACATCAAAACTTTCAACATAAAGAGAGGAAACTTGATATTATTGAGATATGTAAAAGCATAAGTTCCTCTCTCATAATAATTTTCAGTAGCATCATGAATGAATTCAACAATATAACTATCACATAAAGCATTCTTTTCATGATCCACAAGCATATAAATTTTATTACTCTCCACATAAGCAAATTTATTCTCATCAATAGTAGTGGGAGCAAAATCAACAAAATAACTATCATGTGATACTTGATTGGGATAATCCAATTGAAAATTGAAATCATGATGACAAGTTTCATGGTTATCATTATTCTTTATAGCATACATGTCATCACAATAATCACCATAGATAGCAACTTTTTTTATCATTATCAATTGAAACCTCTTCCAAAATAGTGGAATCATTACTAAATAAAGTCATGACCTCTCCGAAACCACTTTTATCAATATTGTGACAAGATTCAACATCCTCCAAAATAGTGGAATCATTACTTAGAGTTGACACTCTTCCAAACCCACATCCATCATTGTAATCATCATAAATAGGAGGCATGCAATCATCATAAAAAATTTGCACATCAAAACTTGGGGGACTAAAAATATCATCTTCATCAAACATAGCATCCCCAAGCTTCTGGTTTGGCATATCATTAGCATCAAGGATATTCAAAGAATTCATACTAGCAACACTGCAATCATTCTCATTATTCAAAGATTTTATGCCAAACATTTTATTGAATTCTTCTTCTATCAATTGAGCACAATGTTCCGATCCATCATTTTCAAGAAAGACATGATAAAGACGAATAATATGAGGCAACCTCAATTCCATTTTTTGTAGTTTTCTTTTATAAACCAAACTAGTGATAAAACAAGTAACTAAAAGATTCAATTACAAGATCTAAAGATATACCTTCAAGCACTCACCTTCCCGGCAACGGCGCCAGAAAAGAGCTTGATGTCTACTACACAACTTATTCTTGTAGAGTCGTGTTGGGCCTCCAAGTGTAGAGTTTTGTAGGACAGTAGCAATTTTCCCTCAAGTGGATGCCCTAAGGTTTATCAATCCGTGGGATGCGTAGGATGAAGTTGGTCTCTCTGAAACAACCCTGCAACCAAAT
Organism: Thinopyrum elongatum; assembly: GCA_011799875.1. NCBI lineage: Eukaryota > Viridiplantae > Streptophyta > Magnoliopsida > Poales > Poaceae > Thinopyrum > Thinopyrum elongatum. Next base: position 378,675,142 of record CM022297.1, read on the forward strand.
ACAAGAAATCTCTTGTGTCCCCAACACACCCGATACAATGGCAAATTGTATAGTTGCACTAGTTCGGCGAAGAGATGGTGATACAAGTGTAGTATGGATAGTAGATATAGGTTTTTGTAATATGAAAATATATAAAAAAAACAAGGTAGCAAGTGATAAAACGGAGCACAAACAACATTGCTATGCTTGAAAACAAGGCCTAGGGTTCATACTTTCACTAGTGCAATCTCTCAACAGTGCTAACATAATTGACATATAACAATCCCTCAACGTGCGACAAAGAATCACTCCAAAGTTCTTATCTAGCGGAGAATATAAGTTGAAATTGTTTGTAGGGTATGAAATTACCTCAAAGTTATCCTTTCCGATCAATCTATCGAGCTATTCCTATAAGTGTCACAAACAGCCCAAGAGTTCGTACTAAAATAACACCATATGATACACATCAACCAACTCTAATGTCACCTAGATACTTCCAATGTCACCACAAGTATCCGTGAGTTGATTATTCGATATGCATCAAACAACTTCAGATTCATAATATTCAGTCCAACACAAAGAACTTCAAAGAGTGCCCCAAGATTTCTACCGGAGAAAGTAGGACAAAAACATGCATCAAACCCTATGCATAGATTACCCCAATGTCACCTCGGGAATTTGTGAGTTGAGTGCCAAAACATACATCAAGTGAATCAATATAACACCCCATTGTCACCATGGGTATTCATATGCAAGATATACATCAAGTGTTCTCAAATCCATAAAAGTATTCAATCTGATAATAGTGGAACCTCAAAGGTAAAAACTCAATTCATCGCAACAAGATAGAGAGGGGAAAACACCATATGATCCAACTGTATTAACAAAGCTCACGGTACATCAAGATCGTGCCAAATCAAGAACACGAGAGAGAGAGAGATCAAACACATAGCTACTAGTACATACCCCTAGCCTCGAGGGTGAACTACTCCCTCCTTATCATGGTGGCCGTCGGGATGATGAAGATGGCCTTCGGTGATGATTTCCCCCTCCGGCAGGGTGCCGGAACAGGGCTCTAGATGGTATTTCGAAGGTACAGATGGATGCGGCGGCGGAGTCGAAGTTCTAGGGTTATTTCTAATGGTTTCTCTATTTATAGGATTTTTTGGCGTCGTTCTCACGCTAAGATGGGCTAAGGTGGGCCCAGTAGGCACTAGGGCGCGCCCTAGGCCCCTGGCGTGCCCTGGTGGGTAGTGGCCACCTCCTTCACCTTCTGGTCCTCCCACGAAGCTTCTAGTGCCTCTTTTGTTCCAAAAAAATCGTCAAAATGTTTCACTGCATTTGGAGAACTTTTATTTCTGCACAAAAAACAACACCACGGTAGTTCTGCTGAAAACATCGTTAGTCCGGGTTAGTTCCATTCAAATCATACCAAAACCATATAGAATTGTTACATAGCCCAGACATTCTTGGATATTTTTGCCTTTAATGAATCCATACTGATTTTGATGAAGCATTGGAATGATCTCTTTCGGCAACCTATTTGGCCATAAGTTTGGTAAAAAACTTGAGTGGTAGACTTACACGAGAAATTGGTCTATAGTCATTCATGGTCTCGGGTGACTACTTTTTAGGAGTAAGTGTAATATATGCAGCGTTGATGCTCTGGATTTCTATATCACCCTAAAAAAATCCCATATCATGGTGTAGAAATTCTGTTTGATAATGTTCAAACATTTCCTGACAAACAGTCTATTGAAACCATCAGGTCGAGATGCTCTGTCTGCTAGGAATTCTTTAACCACAGTTTCTATCTCATCAATAGAAAATTGATCATCCAAATGGATTAGATTAAGTGGCTGAATAATTTGTTGCAATTTGATTAGCATGGTGGGGTTGATAGATGTACCCAGTCTGTCTTTGTATGCTTACTAAATAACTGCAACTTTTTTAGCATGATCTTGGACTATATTGCCATCATTAGTAATAATGGATCTAATGTAATTTGTTCTGTATGTTTGTGTGGCCATGGCTTGGAGAATTTTTGAGTTCTCATCTCCACATATGATTTTTCTTATTTTGTATAAGCTCTTCCAATAAATTCTCTTGGCTTCTGGATGATATAGGCTATTGGATGCTAAAACCGATTGAAATTGGAATTTCACCAGAAGTTTTATCCTATGCATCTGGTTCATCATGATCGGAATTATATATATATATACATATATATATATACATATATATATATATATATATATATGTGTGTGTGTGTGTGTGTGTGTGTGTGTGTGTGTATTTTGGCCTCGTGAAGGAGAAAGTATCGCTCAAGCTTGGGGGAGGCTTAAGCCCATGATGCACACATGCCCCAATCATGAGCTCTCGAGAGAAATTATTATACAAAAATATTATGCTCGACTTTCTCATAATGACCAATCCATGCTCGATTCTTCTCCTACTGGTTCCATTATGAAGAAAACTATTGAATTTAAATGGGGTCTTCTGGATAGAATTAAACGCAACTCTGAAGACTGGGAACTCGACAAAGGTAATGAGTCAGGTATAAAACTTGAGTTTGATTGTGTTGAATCTTTTATGGAAACAGATGCTTTTCATAAGTTTAGTACTAAATATGGACTTGACTCTGAGATAGTAGCTTCCTTTTGTGAATCATTTGCTACTCATGTTGATCTCCCTAAGGAGAAGTGGTTTACGTATCATTCCCCTATTGAAGAATTGTTAAAGGAACCTGTTATAGTTAAAGATGAAACTATTATTTATAATGTTGATCCAGTCATACCTAGATCTACTTCTTATATTGAGAAACCTCCTTTCCCTGTTAGGATTAAGGAACATGCTGAAGCTACAACTATGATTAATAAAAGTAACATTAGAACACCTAGACCCTCTGAACAAATCAGTGTGGAACCTAATATTTCTATGGTTAAAGATCTCTTGGTTGATAATATTGACGGGCATGTTATTTACTTCTGTGATGAAGCTACTTGAATTGCTAAACCTGCTAGAAATGAACAAGATATGTTAGATAAGAATAAGCCAATGGTTGGCATGGCTGTTGTTTCTGTTAAAATTGGAGATCATTGCTTTCATGGTTTATGTGACATGGGTGCTAGTGTGAGTGCTATTCCATTTACTTTATATCAAGAAATTATGAATGATATTGCACCTGCTGAGACTGAGGACATTGATGTCACTATTAAGCTTGAAAATAGAGATACTATTTCAACACTTGGGATTGTTCAAGATGTTGAAGTCTTGTGTGGAAAAATCAAATACCCTACTGATTTCTTGGCACTTGGTTCACAACAAGATAATTTTATTCCCATTATATATGGTAGGCCTTTCTTGAGTACCGTTAATGCTGAAATTGATTGTGTTAAAGAAAAGTTTAGAATCAAATTTGGTGATCTATCTCATGAGTTTAATTTCTCTAAGTTTCGCAGACAACCACATGAGAAAGAATTATCTAGTAAAGATGAAATTATTGTTCTTCCTTCTATTGCCGTACCTCCTACTGATCCGTGAGAACAATATTTGCTAGACCATGAAAATAATATGCATATGAATGAAAGAAATGAAATAGATGAGATATTCTTTAAACAAGCACCTATCCTTAAACATAATTTTCCTATTGACACTCGCGGAGACCCTCTTCCACCTAAGATTGACCCTGTTTTTGAATTAAAGAAACTACTGATACGTCTCCAACGTATCTATTATTTTTGATTGTTCCATGCTGTTATATTATCATTCTTGGATGTTTTACAATCATTTTATAGCAACTTTATATCATTTTTTGGGACTAACCTATTGACATAGTGCCCAGTGCCAGTTGCTATTTTTTGCTTGTTTTTTACTTCGCAGAATATCAGTACCAAATGGAGTCCAAACGCAGTGAAACTTTTTGGAGATTTTTTTGGACCAGAAGAAAACTTGGGAGCCAAGGAAGGACCAGAGAGGATTCCCGTGGGGACCACAAGTCACCTGGCGCGCCCAGGAGCCCAGGCGCGCCCAGGTAGGTTGTGGGCCCCACAGAGGTCTCCTGCACCGCCTCTTCGCCCTATAAATTCCCAAATATTCCAGAAACCCTAGGGGAGTCGACGAAACACAATTCCAGCTATCGCAAGTTCTAGAACCATGAGATCCAATCTAACACCATCACGAAGGGGTTCATCATCCTCATTGGTGCCTCTCCGATGATGCGTGAGTAGTCCACCATAGACCTAAGGGTCCGTAGGCAGTAGCTAGATGGCTTCTTCTCTCTTTTTGCTTCTCAATACAATGGTCTCTTGGAGATATATTTGATGTAACTCTTTTTCGGTGTGTTTGTTGGGGTCCGATGAACTTTGAGTTTATGATCAGATCTATATCCATGAATATTATTTGAGTTTCTTTGATCTCTTATATGCATGATTATTTATAGCCTCGTATTTCTTCTTTGAATCTTTGGTTTAGGTAGGCCGACTAGATCGATTTTTCTTGCCATGGGAAGAGGTGCTTTGTGATGGGTTCGATCTTGCGGTGTCCTCTCCTAGTGACAGAAGGGGCAGCGAGGCACGCATGTATCGTTGCTATTAAGGATAACAAGATGGGGTCTATTCCTACATGAATAGATCTTGTCTACATCATTTTATCGTTCTTATTGCATTACTCTATTTTTCCATGAACTTAATACACTAGATGCATGCTGGATAGCGGTCGATGTGTGGAGTAATAGTAGTAGATGCAGGCATGAGTCGGTCTACTAATCTTGGACGTGATACCTATATATTGATTATTGCCTTGGATATCTTTATAATTATTCGATCTTCTATCAATTGGCCAACAATAATTTGTTTACCCACCATGTGCTATTTTCTTGAGAGAAGCCACTAGTGAAATCTACGACCCTCGGGTCAATCTTTTATCATAGTGCTTTCCGATCTATTTTTCATCGCATTTGTTTTCAGATCTATTATTCCAAAAACCTAAAAATACTTTGTTGTACTTTTTATTTGCATCTTTTATTTGGCGTTTTATTCAGATCTATTTATCCAAACACATACAAAACTCTATCTTTTTACCGAGGAGGGATTGACAACCCCTCTTACGCGTTGGGTTGCGAGGATTTGTTCTTTGTGTGCAGGTACCATTTACATAGTGTTGCTTGGTTCTCCTACTGGATTGATACCTTGGTTTCATAACTGAGGGAAATACCTATCATAGCTGTACTGCATCATCCCTTCCTCTTTGGGGAAATAACGACGCAGTTTCAAGCCGCATCAACTACCTTATACATTAAAGCATGCTTATCTTGATGAAAAGAAGATATATCCTGTTATTATCAGTGCTAACCTTTCAGAGCATGAAGAAAAGAGATTACTCAAAACTCTAGAAGCACTGTGCTGCTATTGGATATACTCTTGATGATCCTAAGGGCATTAGTCCCACTCTATGTGAGCACAATATTAATATGGAGCCTGATGCTTAAGCTATTATTGATCATCAACGCCATCTGAATCCTAAAATGAAAGAAGTGGTAAGGACTGAAATATTAAAGCTTCTGGAGCTAGGTATAATTTATCCTATAGCTGATAGTAGATGGGTAAGTCTTGTTCATTGTGGTCCTAAGAAAGGAGGCATAATCGTTGTTCCTAATGATAAAAATGAACTTATCCCACAAAGAATTGTAACCTATTATAGGATGGTAATTTATTCGGGAAAATAAATAAAGCTACTAGAAAAGATCATTACCCCTTGCCTTTTATTGATCAAATGTTAGAAAGATTATCTAAGTACACACACTTTTGTTTCCTTGATGGATATTCTGGTTTTTCTCAAATACCTGTGTCAAAGGAAGATCAAGAGAAAACTACTTTTACTTGTCCTTTTGGAGCTAATGCTTATAGATGTATGCATTTTGGTTTATGCAATCCACCTGCTACCTTTCAAAGATGTATGACTGCTATATTCTCTGACTTTTGTGAAAAGATTGTTGAGGTATTCATGGATGATTTTTCTGTTTATGGGACTTCTTTTGATGATTGCTTTTTTGACAAAGGGAATATATTAATATCGCAAAGATACCAATTACACCCGACCTCTGTACCAACAATGTCCAAAGGCATCAAGGATACACACAGCCAAAAAAGAAAATAAACAGAATAGAAGAAAAAAGACCGTGCCACGGTGATGAATCACTAGTATCAGCAGCACTCTAACCACCACCAAAGACAACACCCAGAATACAAAAGAGGTTCTCCAAAAGCAATGCCTCCAAGAAGGAAACAATGCACAAGCGTTGTCGTTGCTCGATCGAAGATCTTGGATTTTCACCGTGGAGAAAGTTCGAGTTCACCCAAAAACAATGCCTTCAACAAGACCGTTGCCAAGTACAACCAATAAAGGCCATACCTTGGGCTTTCACCCTGGGAATCGAGACTCGGTACTCGAGGAGCACCACCAAAAATGCAGTCCTCCAGTGCTGCCACCCCCGCTTGCCGAGGATGCAGTTGGAAGTCACCAACACAATGAGCAGCAGATCGTCATCTCTTCCTATCCATTACGAGTATTCCGTGGACATCCACCGATGGTGGACGATCTTGACTCAACATGAGCATGCAAGATAACACCTTCAGAGCCTAATGACCTTCAACCACGACCGCCTTGAATCCCCATGTCCACACCTTGGAATCGAGGCCTTGGAGGTGTAGATGCTGATGTTTTCAAGGTGGTGACAATCTGCTGTTCAATCACCAAACACCCGAGCACGCAACCTTCTATGGCATAGGCGATGCATTCGCATCAGAGGCGCTTCATGGCTAATCAGTAGGCAGGAGGCGGTGTCCTTGGGTAGCACGAGCAGACCAGACCTTGTGATGGCCCCACTAGGCTCGGCAAAGTCGACACAGCCGCACCAGAACCGTGGAGTTTTAGTGGCGACATGGCGTGAAGTCTTAGAGGGGATCACCGATGCGATCTTGGGTCATGAGTCAGGGAAGGGGAAGCAACGAGCGCCGCCGGTGTCCCGCAGACGCACCGCATACCAGCAGCCTCCCATCGCCGTCTTCCACCAACCCACCGTAGGGTCGCCGCCCCAAATCCCTCGCCCTTGACCTCCATCGCCCCACACGAAGGAGGCCTCCCCCAGAAGAAGAAACCCCGCCACCCTTCGGTAGCGGGCCCGCCACCACCGTGGCTCAGGCTGGCGGCAGCGGCGGAGGAGACTGCCGACAGGGAGGGTGCTGGCGGCGGCGCTAGGTTTCGTCCCTGGCATTTGAGGGAGTCCTGGACTAGGGGGTCCTCGGGCTGCCGTCTTATCTCTTATGGGCCGGGCCACTATACGACTACTATAAGGCCGAACTATATGGTGACTCCGTGTCTGGACAGGAAACCTTCGGTGCCTTGGTGTGTCCTCCAAGTCTAGATTAGAGAATCGGCATGTTTATTCCTTCTTTGTAACCGACCATGTGTAACCCTAGGACCCCTGGTGTCTATACAAACCAGAGGGTTTAGTCCGTAGGGGCTAGAACAAGAACCATCATCCTACCTATCTAGGGTTTAGTTCATCTGATCTTGTTGTAGATCGACTCTGTAATCATCCTATACACTTCAATATAATCAAGCAGGACATAGGGTTTTACCTCTTCGAGAGGGCCCGAACCTGGGTAAAAATCGTGTACTTCGTCCCTTGTTCCCCATTGGTCCAAGATCCACAGTGTGGGACCCCCTACCCGAGATCCGCCGGTTTTGACACCGATAGCGTCGCCTGGGGAGCGACGCGAGGGACTCGCTCAAAGCCTTTTGATGATTGCTTAAGAAACCTTGATCGAGTTCTGCAGAGATGTGAAGAAACCAATCATGTCTTGACTTGGGAGAAGTGCCACTTTATGGTGAATGAAGGTATAGTACTTGGGCATAAAATTACTGAACGAGGTATTTAAGTAGATAAAGCTAAAGTTGATGCAATTGAGAAAATGCCATGTCCTAAAGATATTAAAGGTATAAGAAGTTTCCTTGGTCATGCTAGTTTCTATAGAAGATTCATTAAAGATTTCTCTAAGATTTCTAGGCCGCTAACTAATCTCCTTCAAAAGGATGTTCCATTTGTTTTTATGATGATTGCGTAGAAGCATTTGAAATACTTAAGAAATCCTTGATTTTTGCACCTATTGTTCAACCACCTGATTGGAACTTACCATTTGGAATTATGTGTGATGCTAGTGATTATGCTATTGGTGCTGTTCTAGGACAAAGAGTTGATAAGAAATTAAATGTTATTCATTATGCTAGTAAGACTCTAGATAGTGCTCAAAGAAATTATGCTACTGCTGAGAAATAATTTTTAGCAGTTGTGTTTGCATGTGATAAGTTTAGACGTTATATTATTGATTCCAAAGTTCCTATTCACACTGATCATGCTGCTATTAAATATCTTATGGAAAAGAAAGATGCTAAACCTAGACTAATTAGGTGGGTTTTATTATTACAAGAGTTTGATTTGCATATTGTTGATATAAAGGGAGCTGAGAATCCCGTAGCAGATAACTTGTCTAGGATGGAAAATGTTCTTGATGACCCATTTCCTATTGATGATAGTTTTTCTGATGAGCAATTAGCTATTATAAATGCTTCTCATAATAGTCGTTGGTATATAGATTATGCTAATTACATTGTTGCTAAATATATACCACCTAGTTTCACATACCAACAAAAGAAAAAGTTCTTCTTTGATTTAAGACATTACTTTTGGGATGACCCACATCTATATAAAGAAGGACTAGATGGTGTTATTAGACATTGTGTACCAGAGCATGAACATGAACAAATCCTACGGAAGTGTCACTCCGAGGCATACGGAGGACACCATGCTGGAGAAAAAACCGCACATAACGTATTACAATATGGTTTTTATTGGCCTACTCTCTTCATGGATGCACGAAGTTTGTTTTATCTTCTGATGAATGTGAAAGAATAGGTAATATTGGTAAACGTCAGGAAATGCCTATGAATTATTCACTTGTCATTGAACCATTTGATGTATGGGGTTTTGATTACATGGGACCTTTTCCATCCTCTAATGGGTATACTCATATTTTAGTCTTTGTTGATTATGTTACTAAGTGGGTAGAAGCTGTTCCAACTAGTAGTGCTGATCATAACACTTCTATTAAAATGCTTGATACGTCTCCAACGTATCTACAATTTTTGATTGTTCCATGCTATTATAGTATCAATCTTGGATGTTTTATATGCAATTATATATCATTTTTGGGACTAACTTATTAACCTAGTGCCAAGTGACAGTTGCTGTTTTTTGTCTGTTTTTGGTTTTCCAGGAAATCAGAACCAAACAAAGTCCAAATGCCACGAAACTTTTAGACGATTTTTTTTGGACAAGAGCGACCCTAGAAGCTTCGGGAGGAGACCAGAAGCCAAACAAGGAGACAACAAGGCAACAGGGCGTGCCCTGATGCCTTGTGGACCCCTCGTGGCTCCGTCTGACCTAATTCCACCTTTATAAATTCCCTAAAATCGGGAAACCAACAGAGAGCCACGCAAAATATTTTTTCCGCTGCCACAAGTTTCTGTTCTTTCGCGATCCCATCTAGAGGCCTTTTCTGGTACTCTGCCGGAGGGGGAATCGATCACGAAGGGCTTCTACATCAACCTTACTGCCCTTCCGATGATGAGTGAGTAGTTTACCACAGACCTACGGATCCATAGCAAGTAGCTAGATGGCTTCTTCTCTCTCTTTGATCTTCAATACAATGTTCTCCTTGATGTTCTTGGAGATCTATTCGATGTAATGTTCTTTTGCGGTGTGTTTGTTGGGATCCGATGAATTGTGGGTTTATGATCAGATTATTCATGAGAAATATTTGTGTCTTTTCTGAATTCTTTTATGCATGATTATTATAGCTTTGTATTTCTCTCCGATCTATCCATTTGGTTTGGCCAACTAGATTGATTTATCTTGCAATGGGAAAGGTGCTTTGTAATGGGTTCAATCTTGCCGTGATCTATATCCCAGTGATAGAAAGGGATAAGACACATATTTGTATTGTTGCCATTAAGGGGAAACAACAGGGTTTATTCATATTGATTGAGTTTACTTTGTCTACATCATGTCATCTTGCTTAAGGAGTTACTCCATTTTTCATAAACTTAATACTCTAGATGCATGCTGGATAGCGGTCGATGGGTGGTGTAATAGTAGTAGATGCAGGTAGGAGTCGGTCCACTTGTCTCGAACGTGGTGCCTATATACATGATCATTGCCTTGAATATCGTCATAACTATGTGCTTTTCTATCAATTGCCAAATAGTACTTTGTTTACCCACCGTATCCTTTTTTGTTCGAGAGAGAAGCCTCTAGTGAAAACTATGGCCCCGGGTCTACTTTTATCATATATAAAGTCCAAAAATACCTACAATTTATTTACCGTTCTTTTATTTTGTGTTTTATTTATCTATCTATCACTATCAGATTTGATTCTTGCAAATAACCACCAAGGGTGCAAGTATTTGCTCTTTTGTGTGTAGGTGCGACTAACGAGGTTTCCTAACCTTGGTTCTTAACCGAGGGTAAAACTTATCTCTACTGTACTACATCATCCTCTCCTCTTCGAAGAAATCCCAATGCAGCTCACAAGCAACAATGCTTAAAGAAGTTATTTTCCCAAGGTTTGGAGTCCCTGGATATTTAATGACTGATGGTGGTCCACACTTTATTCATGGTGCATTCCATAAACTTCTTTCTAAATATGATGTCAACCATAGAACTACATCACCTTATCATCCTCAGTCTAGTGGTCAAGTTGAATTGAGCAATAGAGAAATAAAGTTAATTTTGCAAAAGACTGTTAACAGATCCAGAAAGAATTGGTCTAAAAACCTGATGATGCATTATGGGCTTTTAGAATTGCTTATAAAAATCCTATGGGAATATCTCCATATAAAATGGTCTATGGAAAGCATGTCATTTACCTCTTCAGTTAGAACATAAGGCTTATTGGGCAATTAAAGAACTTAATTATGATTTCAAACTTGTCGGTGAAAAGAGGTTATTTGATATTAACTCGTCTGATGAATGGAGGACACAAGCCTATGAAAATGCCAAGTTGTTTAAAGAAAAAGTTAAAAGATGGCATGACAAAAGAATCCAAAAATGGGAATTTAAAGTAGGTGATCAGGTTCTTTTGTACAATTCTCATTTTAGATTGTTTGCAGGAAAACTTCTCTCCAAATGGGAAGGACCATATATCGTCGAAGCTGTTTATCGCTCTGGAGCTATTAAGATCAACAATTCCGAGGGCACCAATCTGAGAGTGGTTAATGGGCAAAGAATTAAACACTATATCTCAGGTACGCCCATTAATGTTGAAACTAATATTATTCAAGTAATGACACTAGAGGAGCACATGGAAGAGACCTTCTGGAATGCTCCAGAACCCTGAAAAGGAGTAGGTACGTGGTACGGTAAGTAAACCGACTCAAAAAGTTCCATAAAAGTACTTTTTGTTTTTTTCAGAATATATAAAAAAATTAGGAAAATAATAAACAATCGGGAAAGTGCACCAGGAAGTGACAAGCCTGGGGGGCGCGCCCTACCCCCTGGGCGTGTCTCCCGAGCTTGTGGCTACCTCGTGGACTTTCTGGACTCCATTTTTCTTCAATATTACTTGTCCTGCACGAAAAAATTCATTATATATACTCTCAGATGTTTTGACCACCGTATCACAAGTTTCTCCTCTGTCCTTATTTCATGCTATTTTCTGTCAGATTTCCAAAGCCAGGCATCATTTCTTCCTCTTCCTCCAACAATGTGGGAGACGATGCTTGGTTGATGCAGATGGAGCTCAGGAGAGAAGAGGAGGAGGTGGTCACCATGGAGGAAGATGATGGGGATTCGCTGGAAGTGCACCCTCTAGCTTCCGAGAGGGGCACCCTAGACGACATCTCCACAACTCCAAACCCCCATCAAGCCATGAGGACGACATCTAGCCAAGCAAGCCCAGAGATGCCAAAGGGGCCTGCCCCTACACAGGTTACATCGGAACAATTTTCATAATTTGGTTCATAATTATTGGGTTGATAATACTCCCCGTATGCACATACCCACTAATTGGGACATCTCTCGTCCAAGTGAAAGTGATGCAGGAAAGAATGCTTGGGGCCGGAAAATAAACACCTTATGGTTGAAATTCAAAAGAATGCTCAGGTTATCCGACATGTGCTCCGAGAAATCCAGAGTTTGAAACAGATCCTGATGAGCATTGTGAAGGACAAGCCTACTACATCATCACCATCACTGAAGAAAGACACTTGAGTACACGGGTATGGGCACCACCCTTGGCTTGTTCCAAGCTTGGGGGAGGTGCCCCGTGCTACTTGTGAACTACGTTGGGATTTCCTCGAAGAGGAGAGGATGATGCAGTACAGTAGAGATAAGTATTTCCCTCAGTTAAGAACCAAGGTTATGAATCCAATAGGACAACCAAGCAAAACCTCATTAGTAGCACCTGCACACAAACAACAAATCCTTGCAACCCAACGCGAACAAGGGGTTGTCAATCCCTTGACGGTTACGCGGAAGATTAAATTGTATGGTGTTTGATAGATAGATTCAACTACAAAATAAAATAAATAAAGTAAAAATGCAGCAAGCTATTTTTAGTTTTAATATATGATAGGAAGTATACCCGGGGGCCATAGTTTTCACTAGAGGCTTCTCTCTTGAAAATAGCATACGGTGGGTAAGCAAATTACTGTTGGGCAATTGATAGAATAGCAAATAATTATGATGATATCCAAGGCAATGATCATACATAGGCATCACGTCTGAGACAAGTATACCAAAACGTTTCTGCATCTATTACTATTAATCCACACATCGACCTCTATCCAGCATGCATCTAGAGTATTAAGTTCATAAAGAACGGAGTAACGCCTTAAGCAAGATGACATGATGTTGACAAGATAAACTCACGTATGAATAAACCCCATCTTTTTATCCTTAATAGCAATGATACAATACGTGTCATGTCCCCTTCTGTCACTGGGATTGAGCACCATAAGATCGAACCCATTACAAAGCACCTCTCCCATTGCAAGAAAAATCAATCTAGTTGGCCAAACCAAATCAATAGATCGAAGAGAAATACGGAGCTATAGTAATCATGCATAAAAGAGTTCAGAGAAAACTCAAATAATATTCATGGATAGATCTGATAATAAACTCACAATTCATCAGATCCCAACAAACACATCGCAAAAAATCATTACATCAAATAGATCTCCAAGAACATCAAGGAGAACATTGTATTGAAGATCAAAGAGCGAGAAGAAGCCATCTAGCTACTAGCTATGGACCCGTAGGTCTGTGGTAAACTACTTACGCATCATCGGAAGGGCAACAAGGTAGATGTAGAGCCCCTCCGTGATTGATCCCCCCTCCGGCAGAGTACCAGAGAAGGCCTCCAGATGGGATCTTGTGGTTCTGGAACTTGCGGCGGCGGAAAAAGTATTTTGGGTGGCTCTCTGATGTCAGGGGAATATTTGAGAATTTATAGAGGTGGAATTAGGGTTGGAGGTGCCACGAGGGGCCCACAAGCATGGGCCCCCCGTGGGGCATGCCCCTTGAGCTTGTCGCTCCCTTGTGGCTTGTCTGGCCTTCTCCGGAACCTTCTAGGGTTTTTTCTGGTCCAGAAAAAATTAATCCAAAGTTTTTTCTCTGTTTGGACTCTGTTTGATATTTATTACCTGAAAAGCCAAAAATAGGCAAAAAACAATAACTGGCACTGGGCACTAAGTTAATAGGTTAGTCCCCCCAAAAAAATATAATAGCATATAATGGTATATAAAACATCCAAGATTGATACTATAATAGCATGGAACAATAAAAAATTATAGAAACGTTGGTGACATATCAAGCATCCCCAAGCTTAATTCCTGCTCGTCCTCGAGTAGGTAAATGATAAAAACAGAATTTTTGATGTGGAAAGCTACCAATCACATTCATCATATAATCTTTTTCTTTTGTAGCATGGATATTTGGACTTGAGTGATTCAAAGCAATAGTCTATAATTTGACATGAAAACATAAATACTCAAGTATACCAACAAGCAACCATGTCTTTCAAAATATCAATACTAAAGTAAGTTATCCCTAGCCCATTATGCTCAGTCATTGATCCATTCATGAAACACACTCAACATTAGCTACACCAAATGCACAAGTATGATAATAGTGCTCTCCAGTTGGTGCTTTATAAGGGAAGATGGAGACTTAAAATAAATATAAAAATTGCATAAAAGTAAATAGATAGGCCCTTCGCAGAGGGAAGCAGAGATCTGCATAGGTGCCAGAGCTCAAGGTTTAAAATAGAGGTAAGATTGTTTTTGAGATAGGCATGCTTTTCCTGTCAACGAAAACGACCGAGAATTTCCAATATCTTCCATGCTAGACACATTATAGGCGGTTCCCAAATAGAAAATAAAGTTTGTTTCCTTTCCACCATTCTTTCACAATCCATGGCTAGTCGTATCCACGGGTGCCTTCCATACCAACACTTTCCAAGGAATTTATTATTGATATTATTATATATTTTTTTATTTTGGGGCTGGGCATCCCTATTACCTTCCCCCTTTCTCATGCAATGACAAGTGAATAAACACTCATCGTGTGAATAACACACCTAACATGGAAAATATTCGCCACCCCCTGCCACTTCATGAGCAGTATGAGCACACAAAATGGAAAATTATTTTGAAAAATTAGATTTGGCACATGCAAATTTACTTGGAACGGCATGGAAACACTGCATATAGGTAGGTATGGTGGACTCATTTGGGACACCTTTGGGTTTAAGGAATTGGATGCACAAGCAGTATTTCTGCTTAGTACAAGTGGAGGCTAGCAAATAGATTGAGAAGCAACCAACCAAAAAACAAAAAAGGTCATAAGCATGCATTGAACATAACTAACACTGAATAATGCACCATAAGTCGGATGTAACTTCGTTGCATAACTATTGACTTTACGTGCATGCATAGGGAATCACAAACCTTAACACCAATATTCTTACTAAAGCACAATTACTCACTAGCATAACTCACATATTATCATCTTCATATCGCAAAACTATTGCAAGGAATCAATCATATCATATCCAATGATCTATATGAAAGTTTTTATTATATCCTTCTTGGATATTCATCACTTTAGGACCAAATTCATATCTTGTGCAAATTACCATTACTATTGTCAACTCTCAAAAAGATATAAGTGAAGCATGAGAGTTCATCTATTTCTTCAAAATATAAACACTGCCGTGCTAAAAAATTTATAAGTGAAGTACTAGAGCAATTGCCTAGCTCAAAAGATATAAGTGAAGCACATAGAGTATTCTAACAAATCACGAAAAATGCGTGTCCCTCTCAAAAAGGTGTGTTCAGCAAAGATGACTGTGACAAACTAAAAGGCAAACAAATCAAAGACTCATATAATACACGACGCTCCAAGCAAAACTCATATCATGTGATGAATAAAAATATAGCTCCAAGTAAAATTACCGATAGTTGGTAGAAGAAAGAGGGGATGCCTTCTGGGGCATCCCCAAGCTTACTTGCTTGGGAGTCCTTGAATATTACCTTGGGGTGCCTCGGGCATCCCCAAGCTTAGGCTTTTGCCCACTCCTTATTCCTTCATCCATCGTGACCTCACCCAAAACTTGAAAACTTCAATCACACAAAACTCAAGAAAACCTCGTGAGATCCGTTAGTATAATAAAGCAAATTAGTACTTTAAATACTGTTGCAAACCCATTCATATTTTATTTTTGCGTTATACCTACTATATTCTAACTTCTCCATGGCTTATACCCCCCGATACAATCCATAGTTTCATCAAAACAAGCAAAACAATGCATCAAAAAATAGAATCTGTTAAAAATAGAACAATCTGTAATAATTTGAACAATGGCCATACTTCTGTAACTCCAAAAATACTGAAACATTAGGATAAAGTGGGAAATTTTTATATCAATCATGTATAAAAAATTCAGAATTTTTCGTTGCTCCAGTGAGTTTTAACAATTCTACTACTGGACATAAAAGTTTCTGTTTTTGCACAGAATCAAAGCAACTGTCAACCAAATCATCCCAAAGGCTTTACTTGGCATAAGCACAAATTTAAACACAAAACACAACCATAATAGTAGCATAATTGTGTGCTTATTGAAAAACAGGAAAGAAACAAAAAGTTAAAAGAAAAATATTGGGTTGCCTCCCAACTAGCGCTATCATTTTATGCCCCTAGCTAGGCATAATGCATAGTTTCAAGTGTTGTCTTCTTTCTTCTTTTCATCCAAAGATGTGTTTTCATCAGGAGGTTTTTCAAAGGTAATATGAAACACATCATCCATAGAAATTTTAGTATTAGGAAATTGTCCGTCCGCAAATACGTCTTGATTACCGGCTACAATCCAAGAGTATTGCTTATTAACATTATTGAAAACTTGTTGGATTATATTCAAAGGAGGGACTTCCTTTTTAGTATTCTCATCAAAGATGTGATCGTTGCGAAACAAATACCTCAGCAAGTAATCACTATTATATAGGATCTCATCTATTACCGATTTTTCACAGTTCATGCCATAAAAATCCAAGATCTCTCTAGCTTCTCGCACTATGTTATCAAATTCATTCATGAGGACAAGGGTAGCTATTTTCTTAGCTCTAGGATTTTTTATAAGAGGCAACTCATAAAACAATCTTTGCAAAGTAGGATGGGTACGAATAAATCTTCTTTCAAGTTTAAGAACAAGTGCAGAGATAGCTTCGGCATAATTTTTTGTTTTTTTAAGTATAGGAGCATCATCACAAGCCAAAGTTCCTATGCAATTAAAGTATTCTTGGATAAAACTTTTTTCTATAACATTCCCTTGTCCCATCACAAAAGTTTTAGCATCAAGATTGGTAGAAATTTCAATTTTAGGAGTTTTACTATCTTTACTTTCTACCATGCCAAAATCACCCATGATAGCGGTTTCAAACAAGCAACAAGCAAACAAAGAAGCAAACAGAAAAAGGCAAACGGGGAGTATTTTTGTATAACATTTTAGAAGTGGGGGAGATGAAAATGAGAGGCAAATGGCAAATAATCTAAATGCAAGGAGATGAAAGTTTACGCGAAGGTACTTGATAGATGTTGATGATGTTTCCCCGGCAACGGCACGAGAAATTCTTCCTTCCACTTGTGAACTGCGTTGGGATTTCCCCGAAGAGGAGAGGATGATGCAGTATAGTAGAGATAAGTATTTCCCTCAGTTAAGAACCAAGGTTATCAATCTAGTAGGAGAACCTAGCAAAACCTCGTTAGCAGCACCTGCACACAAACAACAAATCATTGCAACCCAACACGAACAAGGGGTTGTCAATCCCTTGACGGTTACAAGCAAGATTAAATTGTATGGTATTTGATAGATAGATTGAACAAAAATACAAAATAAAATAAATAAAGTAAAAATGCAGCAAGGTATTTTTAGTTTTAATATATGATAGGAAGTAGACCCGGGGGCCATAGTTTTCACTAGAGGCTTCTCTCTTGTAAATAGCATACGGTGGGTAAACAACTTACTGTTTGGCAATTGATAGAATAGCAAATAATTATGATGATATCCAAGGCAATGATCATACATAGGCATCACATCCAAGACAAGTAGACCGAAATGATTCTGCATCTACTACTATTAGTCCACACATCAACCACTATCCAGCATGCATCTAGAGTATTAAGTTCATAAAGAACGGAGTAACGCCTTAAGCAAGATGACATGATGTAGACAAGATAAACTCACGTATGAATAAAACCCATCTTTTTATCCTTAATAGCAATGATACAATACGTGTCATGTCCCCTTCTATCACTGGGTTTGAGCACCGTAATATCGAACCCATTACAAAGCACCTCTCCCATTGCAAGAAAAATCAATCTAGTTGGACAAACCAAATCAATAGATCAGAGAAATACGAAGCTATAGTAATCATGCATAAAAGAGTTCAGAGAAAACTCAAATAATATTCATGGATAGATCTAATCATAAACTCACAATTCATCGGATCCCAACAAACACACCGCAAAAAATCATTACATCAAATAGATCTCCAATGACATCAAGGAGAACATTGTATTAAAGATCAAAGAGAGAGAAGAAGCCATCTAGCTAATAGCTATGGACCCGTAGGTCTGTGGTAACTACTCACGCATCATCGAAAGGGCAGCAAGGTTTATGTAAAGCCCCTCCGTGATCGATTCCCCCTCCGGCAGAGTACCGGAGAAGGCCTCCAGATGGGATCTCGTGGTTCTGGAACTTGCGTCGGCGGAAAAAGTATTTCGGGTGGCTCTCTTATGTCAGGGGAATATTTGAGAATTTATAGAGGTGGAATTAGGGTTGGAGGTTCCACGAGGGGCCCACAAGCCTTGGGGGCGGGCCCCCCCGGGGCGCGCTCGTTGAGCTTGTTGCTCCCTCATGGCTCGTATGGCCTTCTCCCGAACCTTCTAGCACTACTGCAGGATGCTGCTAACGCGACACTAGAATCAGAGACCCTTCGACGAAACTGTGTGCGATGTATTAGTTACAAACGGTGATGTAATAAAACCTTCAAAAAAGATACAAAACATTTGCGATGGCTGCGACATCAAACACGATTCAGATTTTAGTTGCGTGTGCGATGCGTGGCATACAGTTCACTCGAATGAACTGTTTGCGATGAGCATATGAGCAGAAACAATCAGACAGATGAAGGTGTGTGTGATATACGACATACCTTTCACTCGGATGAACTGTTTGTGATTAGGCAACACAACAGAAACGGTCAGCCAGATCAAGATGTGTGCGATATACGGCATATAGTTCACTCGGATGAACTGTTTTCGATTAAGCAACACAATAGAAATGGTTGAACTTAACAAGTCGTGTGTGTTGTGGGCAAACAGGTGTGACGCCCCCGGCTCAATCGTGCACTAATCATACACGCAAATGCACACGATCAAGCCTAAGGACTCACGGGAAGATATCACAACACAACTCTAAAACATAAATAAAGTCATACAAGCTTTATATTACAAGCCAGGGGCCTCGAGGGCTCGAATACATAAGCTTGCGTACAAGCGTCAGCGGAAGCATCAGATATCTGAGTACAGATATGAAACAGAAACAGAAAGGCCTATAGAAAGGCGAGGCAAAATAAAACACTACGATCGAAAGGCATAGGCCTCCTGCCTGGGACCCTCCGATCCTACTCCTGGTCGTCAGCCAGCTCGTAGAAGTATCCATCCTCAGGGTAGTAGTAGTAGTCGATCGACGGGACATCTGTCTCAGGGGGCTCCGTCCTCTGGTCACGACTAACTGATATGGGGAGAAAAGGAAAACAAAGCAACCGTGAGTACTCAGAAGTACTCAGCAAGCAAGGATCTACACTACATATGCAACATTTTCAAAGGGAGGCTGTATATGTGGACTGGGCTGCAGAAATGCCAGAATAGAGAGAAGGCCTAGTCCTATCGAAGACTAGCTTCTTTAGCGGTCTTGCAGCAATAGAAGAGAGTAGAACAGTACAATACAATGTAGCAGTATCATTAAGTCTCAACCTCACCCAGAGATCCTTTCTCGACTCCCTGCGAGAAAGCAATCCCAGAGCCATACAGTCATCAACCTCGTCCGGAGATCCGTCCTCGACTCCCTGCGAGAAGCAATCCCAGAGCCTCATATCCAGGTCTCATCTCAAGTTCTAGCTGTATCGATCGGGATACAACTCCGAGTGTCCTTTACCGTAGGACCGGCTATCGATAGAAGTGTTCTTCCCTGCAGGGGTGCACCAACTTACCCAACACGCTCGATTAACTCCGGCCGGACACACTTTCCTGGGTCATGCCCGGCCTCGGCCAAACGATACACCACAGCCCTACCTACAGCTCAGCAGAGAGGTCCCCGCCGGTCTACATCCTAAGCACTCAGGGGTCTTGGGCCATCGCCCTGTGCACTCCGGGTCGTTGTGTGCAGGGTGGATACCAGCACCGCCTCGGAGGGTCGGTACGATCCGACCGTGCCACAATACTGAACTAGACGTCTGACAGAACTTTCGGCTGATGCCACGATGCAGAACGCCCATACTATGCCCACGTGATGGTTAGTGCTATCAGGCCAGAGGCCTGCTCGGATCAAATATCCAAATCGTTAGTACCTTGGGCTTGCGGTAACGAGCAGAGACTCACGAAAGATGTGACCCCGTCGCCCCGTCTCGAGGACTTGTTGCAAGGGTTAAGAATGCCCGGTCGCGCCTCGTATTCTCACTCAGGCACCACACAGGCACCCGTGTTCACAACACTCGCCTCTCAGGCGCACGCGGGTACCCCTCAGGGTCGACCCGCCTATCCAAGTAATAGTGTAAAGTCCCAGTATCCGTGTGTCCATAACATCAGGGGAATCCGAGGTATCACCCTCGTTGGATTCCTACTTAATGTATCCGTTAAGGTGAACTCGGAGGAATCACCCTCGCTGGGTTCACACTTGAGGTGTTGTACGACGGCGTCGTTATCGAAAGCGGTGAAGGAGGAATCACCCTCGATGATCACGACCGAATAGCTACTCTACAGAGTTAACATCAGAAGTGCTACAAGAGGTTTCACCGTCGGCACTCGATAGTAATGCTGCAGTGTCGTTACAACTAGGGGGGGGGGGGGGTGATGTGCGGTGTCGGGGCCTGGTCTTCAATCCCGTTGATCGGGTCTTCGGATTATCCAGTGGGGCAGTCCGGATAAGTGGGGTCACTGATAGGTCTCTACCCAGCTTATACTAAGCAGTTTAGGATATGCAGGTAATTATCAACAGCAGGTTACAATAAACAGGCTATGCATCAGAATAGGTAAAGCAGCAGCAGCAGCAGTTCTAATGCAAGCATGAGAAATAGAATGGGCGATATCGGTATGCGCAAGGGGGGGGGGCTTGCCTGGTTGCTCGGCGGCAAGGGCAAGGTTGTCAATGGTGTCTTCGGGCTCCGGAGTTGCATCGGTCTCGGGGAACTGCGTCGGTGTCGGGGGCTACCGAGAGAGAAGAGGGGGAGGAAACAGTAAATACTAAGCAAACAAGTGCATGGCATGTTAATAAGCAGAGCTAGCGGTGTTCTATCGTAGTGCTAGGTAATCCCGGCGAAGGGGAGAAACGTCCGGGAAAGTACTCCCAGTGTCCGGCATTTCGAACAGACGAAAAAAGGGGAATGGTTGCATGTTCGGATAGTTTGGGACATGTGACGGACGAACGGACCGCGTATTCGGATTCGTCTCATCGTTCTGAGCAAGTTTCATGTATAAAGTATTTTCATCGGAGTTACAGATTATTTAATATGATTTTCCAATGTTTTTATTAATTTTTGGAATTTAATTATCTATTTAAATTAAACATTATCCGAAACAGTAGTTGATGACGTCAGCATGACATCATGCTGACGTCAGCACAATCTGACAAGTGGGGTCCACCTATCACAGACTGTTAGGCTAATCAGGGTTTAATTAACTTAACTAGTGATTAGTTAATCTAATTAGGATTAATTAAACTAATTAATTACTATTTAATTAACTAATTAACTAATTATTAATTTTAATAATTTTATTTTTATTTTATATTTTTATTTCCATTTTCAGGGCGTGGGCCCGTGCGGTCAGTGGCACTAGGGCACCGGGCCCCACCGGTCAGTGGCACGAGGGCCATAGCGGGCGAAGCGCGCGGCGCGCGTGCGCGGGCGCGTGCGCGCGTGTGCGTGCGCGGCAGGGGCGGGGCAAGCGCACGGCAGGCCGGAGCGGGGCGGCGCGCGGGCGGTCGGCAGCAGCGGCAGGAGCGGTGGCGCGAGCGGCAGGCGGGCGCGCGCGCGGGTGCAGGGCGGCGCGAGCAGGCACCGGGGACGGGCGCGGTCCGGCGACAGAGGGCGCGAGCGAGCGGCTGTGAGCGAGGTGCGGGCGCGGTGAGGGGCCGAGCGCGGGCGCGAAGCAGCGGCGACCGAGGGGAGAGGAGGGGCGCGAGCGGCGCGGTGCTCACCGCGAGCTGTAGGGACTGGGCAGCGGTTCGGGGCAGGGGAACGAGGAGGCGAGCGGCGACGGCGTCCGATGAGGGAGAGGCGAGGCGGCGTGTCCGGCGAGGTGGACGGTGAGGCGAGGCCCGGCGACGAGCGGCGTCAGGCGCGGGGTCGAGCGCTTCGGCTCGGGTGTGGGGCTAGCGCGGGCGCTGGCCCGATCCAGATTGGGGGGGGGATAAGGGGGGATTGTCGGTGGGGATTGGGTTCGGCCTGGGGGAGGCCATATAGGTGGGGGGGGGAGCTGGGCCGGCCTGGTGGCCGTGGCCCATTTGGCCGGGGGGGGGGGGTTTCTCTTTTTATTTTTTTCTCTGTTTTGTTTTCTTTTGTCTTTTTCTTTTATTTATTCATATCTCCTGTTTAGTAAATTGTTAGGCCTCAAAATGATTTTTGTAAAGCATAGTAATTGTCCCAATAATTACTAGGCATCCTCTACTACTCCCAAAAATTGGTTTGGAGTCAATTGGAGTTTACACAATTTTTATAATAATTAAAATGCATTAAACCTTGCTGTTTTGGTAATGTTAGAGTCACCTAATTTATTTATTTATTGTTGGTTATAATTTTAGTATGGTCTCTGGAATATTTATTATTTAATGAACATTTTAGTTTCTAAGTTAAGAAACTTTTATCTTCCACTTTAATTTAATGTGAAGTTTGAATTAGGAGTTTAAATGCAATATGATGCAAATGATGATTTGGCACTGTTAATCATGCTGACTTGCCATTATCAAAAGTGATTACTGTAGGTAACCACTGGGGTTGTTACAAATCTCCTCTACTAACAAGAATTCTCGTCCCGAGAATTAAGAGGTAGAAGGAAAAAGTTCTGGGTATTCCGCACGAAGATTATCCTCGCGTTCCCAAGTGGCTTCATCTTCAGTATGATTTGACCACTGCACTTTGAGGAACTTGGTAACCTTTTGACGGGTCCGACGTTCAGCTTCATCGAGAATGTGGATCGGATGCTCCTTATAAGAAAGATCATCTTGCAATTCGAGCATTTCGTGATCCACTGCACGGTGCGGAGATTCCTTGAAGCAACGACGAAGTTGCGACACATGGAAGATGTCGTGGATATGAGTGAATTGCGGCGGCAACTCCAATTTATATGCCACCTGACCACGTCTAGCAATTATGCGGAAAGGACCAATGTAGCGTGGAGCTAACTTGCCCTTGATTCCAAAACGGTGAGTGCCCTTCATAGGGGTGACACGCAGATAAGCTTGATCACCGGGTTGATAAGTCAAACCCCATCGTTTGCGATCGTAGTTGCTCTTCTGGCGGTCCTGAGCCACCTTGAGATTTTCTCGAACGATACGGACTTGTTCTTCGGCGTGTTGAATAATGTCCGGTCCCACGAGTGGTCGTTCCCCAGTTTCTGACCAATTCAGAGGGGTTCGACACTTACGTCCATAGAGTACTTCGAAGGGGGCCATTTTCAAACTGGCTTGATAGCTATTGTTATAAGAGAACTCGGCATATGGAAGAGATTCTTGCCACTTCTTACCGAAAGAAATAACACAAGCCCGAAGCATATCTTCAAGCACTTGATTGACTCGCTCAACTTGGCCTTGGGATTGGGGATGATAAGCTGAACTCCAGGTAATATGAGTTCCCATAGCTTCTTGGAAACTTTCCCAGAACTTGGAAGTGAAAAGGCCACCACGGTCTGAACTGATCTCCTTCGGAATACCGTGGAGGGAAACAATTCTGGAGATATACAATTCTACTAACTGATTAGCAGTGATCGTCTCCTTGACGGGCAGAAAGTGTGCAACTTTAGAGAGTTGGTCGACGACCACAAGAATAGCATCGTGACCCTTCTGTGACCTAGGAAGTCCTGTAACAAAATCCATCTGAACCTTATCCCATTTCCATAGAGGAATAGGAAGTGGTTGCAGAATTCCGGCAGGCTTCTGATGTTCTGCCTTAACGCGACGACACACATCACATTCAGCAACATATCGAGCAATATCCTGCTTCATTTTAGACCACCAGTACCTTTGACGGAGATCACGATACATCTTGGTGCTACCCAGATGAATAGACAGCGGTGTATCATGTGCCTCCTTCATGACTTTGTCAGTCATGAGTTCGAAGCGAGGTACGACAATGCGGTTTCTGAAATACAAGGTTCCATCTTCAGACAGCGAGAAATCCCTGTACTTTACAAGGTGAAGGTCTTTCTTCATGAGATCAATTTCAGCATCTTTAGCTTGCGCATCCTTAACAGCTTTCTCAAGATCTGGTTGTATCACAAGGTTATTAAGAGAACCCTGTGGAACAATATGCAGATTCAGCTTGCGCAGTTCTTCAAAAAGACGAGGTTGAGCTCGCCTAACCATGAGGTTGTCGCAATAGGACTTACGGCTTAAGGCATCAGCCATCACGTTAGCCTTGCCAGGGGTATAAGAAATACCCAAATCATAGTCCGCAATGGCCTCCATCCATCTTTGCTGACGGAGGTTTAGAGATGGCTGAGTGAACAAGTACTTCAGGCTTTTATGATCCATGTAGATCTCGCAATGATTACCGAGAAGGTAATGTCGCCACAACTGCAGTGCATAGATGACAGCAGCTAGTTCTATATCATGTACCGGATAATTCTCTTCATGTGGGTGCAACTGACGAGAGCCATAAGCAATCACTTTACGCTCTTGCATTAGGACACAGCCTAATCCTTCACGGGATGCGTCACAATAAATCACAAAGTCTTTGCGGGTATCTGGAGGAGATAGTACTGGGGCAGATGTCAGCTTGTCTTTGAGTGTCTGGAAACTTTCCTGACATTTTTCTGTCCATTCAAACTTAACGCCCTTGTGAAGCAGATCAGTCAGGGGCTTAGCAATCTTGGAAAAGTTCTCGACAAAGCGACAGCAATAGCTTGCAAGGCCAAGAAAACTTCTCACTTGCTTGACGTTCTTCGGAGGAGTCCAGTCAAGAATAGCCTGAACTCGTTCTGGGTTAACAGCAATTCCATCCTTGGAAATCACATGACCAAGATACGTTACTTGAGAAAGCCAGAATTCACATTTGGAGTATTTGGCATACAACTGGTGTTCTCGGAGCCTTTCCAGTACAAAACGGAGGTGTTCGGCATGTTCTTCCTTATTCTTCGAATAGACCAGAATATCATCCAGATATACCACGACGAACTTGTCGAGGTAATCCATGAAGATGTAATTCATCAAACGGGAGAATATGGCTGGAGCATTTGTTAAGCCAAATGACATGACAGTGTACTCGTAGGAGCCATAACGAGTAACAAATACAGTCTTCGGAATATCCTCTTCACGAACACGGATCTGATGATAACCCAACCTCAAATCAAGTTTAGAGAA
Organism: Thinopyrum elongatum; assembly: GCA_011799875.1. Taxonomy (NCBI): domain Eukaryota; kingdom Viridiplantae; phylum Streptophyta; class Magnoliopsida; order Poales; family Poaceae; genus Thinopyrum; species Thinopyrum elongatum. Next base: position 378,700,590 of record CM022297.1, read on the forward strand.
TACCGATGATCCAGCAAGTTGATCATACAAATCATTGATCCGAGGAAGCGGATATTTGTTCTGGATTGTTGCTTGGTTAATGGGCCGATAATCCTGAACCAATCGGTTAGTTCCATCCTTCTTCTTAACGAAGAGTGAAGGTGCTCCCCAAGCAGAGGAACTGGGACGGATGAAACCTTTCTTAAGTGACGTGTCGATTTCCTCCTTAAGTTCGAGAAGATGATGCGGAGGCATCTTATAAGGACGCTTCGCAATAGGGGTAGTGCCTGGCTTCAAGTCGATGACGAACTCAACAGCTCTAGCAGGGGGTATTCCTGGAAGTTCTTCTGGAAATACATCTTGAAAATCATGAACAACTGGAACGTTCTCGATGCCTTCAAGAGGTGAAGCATTCAATGCATTCAGAACATATATCTGGTTCTCAGCATCTTGAGCTATTCGGGCTGAGTATTTGACTATCTGGCCAGAAGGGTGTGTGAGCTAGACTGTCTTATTAGCGCAATCAATCAAAGCATTATGGGCTGTCAACCAGTCCATACTGAGAATAATGTCTATGTCGGAAGGTCCAAGTACAATGAGAGAAACCAAAAAAAGTAGACCTCCAATCTCGATGTGGTTGTGAGGGCTTAGCATTGTGGTTTGCCACTTGGATCTCGGGGACTAAACCATTAGAGGAGTGGGTAATTCTTCCAGGTATAACTCATGTGACTGAGCAAATTGTTGGGACACAAAAGCATGCGATGCTCCTGAATCGAAGAGAACAGAGGCTGGTACTGAATTCACAGAGAGTGTTCCCAGCACGATAGTCGGTTCCTTCTGAGCATTTTCAGCATTGACGTGATTGGCATAGCCAAACACAACAGCAGACGGTATGGTATTACGGTTTCTGAATCGGCGGTTTCGACAACCCTTCTTACGACCACTAGAAGGACATGGCGCAACTTGAGGGGAAGCCATAGCATCAGGCGGTCCATCATGAACCGTAAGCTGTCTCGGCGGTGAAGGCAGACGATGTGCAACATAAGACGGCCTTGGTGTTGGAGCAGGTCGGTGATGAACATTGTGCGGGATCCACACTCGACGCTTATGAACAGGCTGACCCGAGGATGAGCCAGCTTCATGAGTGCGCTTGAGCGACTCCTGGTACTCAGTCAGAGCTGTTTCAACTTGGAAAGATTTGCTGACAAGCGTTGCGAAGTCTGCAAAATCAAGGACAGCAAGTGCGAGGTTTATATTTGTAGGCAGTCCTTCACGGAATTTCTCCTGCTTGCGAGTGTCAGTGTCGACGTCATCCGCAGCATAGCGGGATAATTCAAGGAATTTCCTCTGATATTCATCCACAACCATTTTACCCTGGGAGAGTTTGCGGAACTCCTGCTTCTTCTGGTCCATCAGACCTTGAGGAATGTAATGTGCATGAAAAGCTGACTGAAATTCCTGCCAAGTGGTTACAGTTTCAGCAGGCAACATACCCTTGTGGCTTTCCCACCATTGAGCAGCTGATCCCCTCAGGTGATACGTCGCATAGGTGATGTAACTGTCAGGGATAACATTGGCCGACTTCATCTGGAAGGCAATGTCACGGAGCCAATCATCAGCATCCATTGGATCAGTCGAGCTGCGAAAAGTGGACGGATTGAGGCGCACGAATTCCAGCAGAGTTATTGGAGCAGATTGTTGCTGAGTATTCTGGTTTGGGAACTGAGCCAATATCCCGGTCATAACCTGACGGTTCAGTTCAAATTGGTACATCATTGCGGCAATATAAGGTGGAGGTGGAGGATCGTCAGCCATCCTGCCAAATCAACAGGGGCAGTTTAGCAAGAAAAACTGCATGTGTATGGAATGATTCATGAAGTAACACGCACAGCAGAAGGAAGTGCAATAGATACTTCATCATATTCGCGCCAGACATTGAAATCCGCACATACCCTCGATTACAATCCGGCATTACGACAGTTGAAAAGGGAGGGCTAGACATCTAGGCGGCGCGCAGGCACGCGGTAGGGAATTACACAACGAGACATAGCAAAGGCTACATCAACGTCGAAGAAAACTATTGGGGCGAGGAATATGCAAGTGAAACATAGGGTGCCCTCGATAAAAGGATCCTGCAAGCAGAACCTGGCCCAAAATCTTGAAGAAAGGGGGGAAATTTCACAACACCGGGTGGATGTGATCACGAGAACCTAATGTTGGAGTTAGTAAAAATTTTAACCCGAATAGAAGAGAGATCAGAGTCCCAGAGTAAAGGTCGAGGAGTAAAAGATCCTAATACCACCCAATTGGCGACGTGGGCCCGTAAGCCACACAGCCAAGTTAGTAAAACAGTTTTGGACCACTAGACTCAACTTCGGCCAAGGAGTTGGAAAGGGGGTTCCTATAGGCAGTGGGCTCTGATACCAACTTGTGACGCCCCTGGCTCAATCGTGCACTAATCATACACGCAAATGCACACGATCAAGCCAAAGGACTCACGGGAAGATATCACAACACAACTCTAAAACATAAATAAAGTCATACAAGCTTTATATTACAAGCCAGGGGCCTCAAGGGCTCGAATACATAAGCTTGCGTACAAGCGTCAGCGGAAGCATCAGATATCTGAGTACAGATATGAAACAGAAACAGAAAGGCCTATAGAAAGGCGGGGCAAAATAAAACACTACGATCGAAAGGCGTAGGCCTCCTGCCTGGGACCCTCCGATCCTACTCCTGGTCGTCAGCCAGCTCGTAGAAGTATCCATCCTCAGGGTAGTAGTAGTAGTCGATCGACGGGGCATCTGTCTCAGGGGGCTCCGTCCTCTGGTCGTGACTAACTGATATGGGGAGAAAAGGAAAACAAAGCAACCGTGAGTACTCAGAAGTACTCAGCAAGCAAGGATCTGCACTACATATGCAACATTTTCAAAGGGAGGCTGTATATGTGGATTGGGCTGCAGAAATGCCAGAATAGAGAGAAGGCCTAGTCCTATCGAAGACTAGCTTCTTTAGCGGTCTTGCAGCAATAGAAGAGAGTAGAACAGTACAATACAATGTAGCAGTATCATTAAGTCTCAACCTCACCCAGAGATCCTTTCTCGACTCCCTGCGAGAAAGCAATCCCAGAGCCATACAGTCATCAACCTCGTCCGGAGATCCGTCCTCGACTCCCTGCGAGAAGCAATCCCAGAGCCTCATATCCAGGTCTCATCTCAAGTTCTAGCTGTATCGATCGGGATACAACTCCGAGTGTCCTTTACCGTAGGATCGGCTATCGATAGAAGTGTTCTTCCCTGCAGGGGTGCACCAACTTACCCAACACGCTCGATTAACTCCGGCCGGACACACTTTCCTGGGTCATGCCCGGCCTCGGCCAAACGATACACCACAGCCCTACCTACAGCTCAGCAGAGAGGTCCCCGCCGGTCTACATCCTAAGCACTCAGGGGTCTTGGGCCATCGCCCTGTGCACTCCGGGTCGTTGTGTGCAGGGTGGATACCAGCACTGCCTCGGAGGGTCGGTACGATTCGACCGTGCCACAATGCTGAACTAGACGTCTGACAGAACTTTCGGCTAATGCCACGATGCAGAACGCCCATACTATGCCCACGTGATGGTTAGTGCTATCAGGCCAGAGGCCTGCTCGGATCAAATATCCAAATCGTTAGTACCTTGGGCTTGCGGTAACGAGCAGAGACTCACGAAAGATGTGACCCCATCGCCCCGTCTCGAGGACTTGTTGCAAGGGTTAAGAATGCCCGGCCGCGGCTCGTATTCTCACTCGGGCACCACACAGGCACCCATCTTCACAGCACTCGCCTCTCAGGCGCACGCGGGTACCCCTCAGGGTCGACGCGCCTATCCAAGTAACAGTGTAAAGTCCCAGTATCCGTGTGTCCATAACATCAGGGGAATCCGAGGTATCACCCTCGTTGGATTCCTACTTAATGTATCCGTCAAGGTGAACTCGTAGGAATCACCATCGCTGGGTTCACACTTGAGGTGTTGTACGACGGCGTCGTTATCGGAAGCAGTGAAGGAGGAATCACCCTCGATGACCACGACCGAATAACTACTCTACAGAGTTAACATCAGAAGTGCTACAAGAGGTTTCACCCTCTACACTCGATAGTAACGCTGCAGTGTCGTTACAACTAGGGGGGTGATGTGCGGTGTCGGGGCCTGGTCTTCAATCCCGTTGATCGGGTCTTCGGATTATCCAGTGGGGCAGTCCGGATAAGTGGGTTCACTGATTGGTCTCTACCCAGCCTATACTAAGCAGTTTAGGATATGCAGGTAATTATCAACAGCAGGTTACAATAAACAGGCTATGCATCAGAATAGGTAAAGCAGCAGCAGCAGCAGTTCTAATGCAAGCATGAGAAATAGAATGGGCGATATCGGTATGCGCAAGTGGGGGGGGGGGGCTTGCCTAGTTGCTCTGCGGCAAGGGCAAGGTTGTCAACGGTGTCTTCGGGCTCCGGAGTGGCGTCGGTCTCGGGGAACTGCGTCTGTGTCGGGGGCTACCGAGAGAGAAGAGGGGGAGGAAACAATAAATACTAAGCAAACAAGTGCATGGCATGTCAATAAGCAGAGCTAGCGGTGTTCTATCGTAGTGCTAGGTAATCCCGGCGAAGGGGAGAAACGTCCGGGAAAGTACTCCCAGTGTCCGGCATTTTGGACAGACGAAAAAAGGGGAACGGTTGCATGTTCGGATAGTTAGGGACATGTGACGGACGAACGGACCGCTTATTCGGATTCGTCTCGTCGTTCTGAGCAAGTTTCATGTATAAAGTATTTTCATCGGAGTTACGGATTATTTAATATGATTTTCTAAAGTTTTTATTAATTTCTGGAATTTAATTATTTATTTAAATTAAACATTATCCGAAACAGTAGTTGATGATGTCAGCATGACATCATGCTGACGTCAGCACAATCTGGCAGGTGGGGTCCACCTGTCACAGACTGTTAGGCTAATCAGGGTTTAATTAACTTAACTAGTGATTAGGTTAATCTAATTAGGATTAATTAAACTAATTAATTACTAATTAATTAATTAATTAATTATTAATTTTAATAATTTTTATTTCCATTTTCAGGGCGTGGGCCCGTGCGGTCAGTGGCACTGGGGCACTGGGCCCCACCGGTCAGTGGCATGAGGGCCACAGCGGGCGACGGGCGTGGCGCGCGTGCGCGGCAGGGGCGGGGCAGGCGCACGGCAGGCCGGAGCGGGGCGGCGCGCGGGCGGTCGGCAGCAGCGGCAGGAGCGGTGGCGCGAGCAGCGGGCGGGCGCGCGCGCGGGTGTGGGGCGGCTCGAGCAGGCGCCGGGGACGGGCGCGGTCCGGCGACAGAGGGCGCGAGCGAGCGGCGGTGAGCGAGGTGCGGGCGCGGTGAGGGGCCTAGCGCGGGCGCGAAGCAGCGGCGACCGAGGGGAGAGGAGGGGCGCGAGCGGCGCGGTGCTCACCGCGAGCTGTAGGGACTGGGCAACGGTTCGGGGCAGGGGAACGAGGAGGCGAGCGGTGACGGCCTCCGATGAGGGAGAGGCGAGGCGGCGTGTCCGGCTAGGTGGACGGTGAGGCGAGGCACGGCGACGAGCGGCGTCAGGCGCGGGATCGAGCGTGTCGGGCGCGGTGCGGGGCGAGCGCGCGGGCGCTGGCCCGATCCAGATCGGGGGGGGAACGAGGGGGGGGGGGAGTGTCGGTGGGATTAGGGTTCGGCCTGGGGGAGGCCATATAGTGGGGGGGGGAGCTGGGCCGGCCTGGTGGCCGTGGCCCAGTTTGGCCCGGGGGGGGGGTTCTCTTTTATTTTTTTTCTCTGTTTTGTTTTCTTTTGTCTTTTTCTTTTATTTATTCATATCTCCTGTTTAGTAAATTGTTAGGCCTCAAAATGATTTTTGTAAAGCATAGTAATTGTCCCAATAATTACTAGGCATCCTCTACTACTACCAAAAATTGGTTTGGAGTCAATTGGAGTTTACACAATTTTTATAATAATTAAAATGCATTAAACCTTGCTGTTTTGGTAATGTTAGAGTCACCTAATTTATTTATTTATTGTTGGTTATAATTTTAGTATGGTCTCTGGAATATTTATTATTTAATGAACATTTTAGTTTCTAAGTTAAGCAACTTTTATCTTCCACTTTAATTTAATGTGAAGTTTGAATTAGGAGTTTAAATGCAATATGATGCAAATGATGATTTGGCACTGTTAATCATGCTGACTTGCCATTATCAAAAGTGATTACTGTAGCTAACCACTGGGGGTGTTACAACAGGTCAGTAATCAGAAATGTGTGGGAAGACCGATAACAACGCAGACGATTCCTGTTCACAAGCCGTGTGTGTTGTGGGCAGACGCTTGCTGGTATACAGTTGTGAGCGATTGGTGAAATCATCACCGACGGGTTCCATTGTTTAGTCCGTGTGCGATGTGATTTGCTCTGTCGACACATCATGTATGCTCTGTCTACAGAACATCAACATATATACTTATGAGAACATGATTGCATGACCAAATTAAGCATACAATTACATAAGTGACTACACACATAACATTTCCACACACCAAAGTAGACAATTACATGCATAGTAAACTAGGAGAAACGAGCATCTAATCATCTACTTCTTGTTGTGATGACGCTTGCCATTGCTCTGCTTCCGACTGGATCCCTGGCCCTTTTGGGGAAGGAGGCACTTCCTCATGTCAATGATTTGCATGTACATCTCGTAGCTCGTGTACGCCTCCTTGGCCGCGTACATGACGTGAGCTTTGTTGAGTTTCTCCATCTAGGCCGAGTGCTAGGCACGCTTGTCCTTGTTCAAGAATCCTTCAAGTCTCTAGAGTAGGGGTCGATGATGGCCTCGACGAGGTGAACCAGTGAAACCTTCTCATGCTTCTTGATGCCCCAGATGTTGTATTGGCCATGGATGTCAACAAGATTCTGGCAGGCGATGCCTGAATTCTTGAGCACCTTTACATCGTTGGTGATGTCCACCATAGCGAACATGTAGTGGGGGCTGTTGACAAATGTGGCGAAATGCTCGCAAGGCCTTGTGGCCAGGCAGCAGTGGTAGACGACGACGTGATTGCGCACACACATCTGAGCGATGTCGACCTTGGGACGAGACCAGGCACGAGCGCGGGTGTACTCGAGGTCAAACCCGACCACCTTGTACTTCTCCTCAGCAAGCAACAGCTCCATGGTGTGGATGGAGTGCTCCACCCAGACCGGGTAGTTGGTGCACACCACCGAGAGCTCCTTGAACCTTTTGTGGGTGTCCACCACGGCATGCATGGCGAACTGCTGCTCGTCCTCGGCAGCCGCTCGGAGCGCCATTGGAGCCGCGCAGGATACCCTCTAAGAATTTTTCTTGGTGAGTGTGCTTCTTGCAATACTGGGATGCGATCGAAAGGTTGAAGAGACACAAGGGTTAAATGGCCGCTGTAAAAAATGGGAGTCGGCCGGCCTGTAATCGTCATGTCTTGTCACCGTGTTCATAGCGGAGGATTCCAGTGCACGCTTGAGCACCCCACACGCATTTCGTTTGACCACACGTGGGCTCGAAGAGGCTCCAAATGTATCGTTGGTGAGCCTGTTCCCGCGCAACCGCCCAAGCTTCTCGCCCGGCTAGTTTGTGTAGGAATGAAGTATGTCTACCAGAGGGGGGGGGGGGGGGGGGTGAATGGGAGTTTTAAATTTTCTTCAGAAAGCTCAAAACTCTCAGATCCCAGCAGCGGAACGAATGAAAAACAAACTACAGCGAACTAAAACTGAGTATCGAAAGGAAACTACATTATGCATTGATACAAATCACACGAATGAAAATGCATCGAAGGTGAACATGGGTGACAGAGATAACTGATGATGCTCGATGGCGATAAGGTATTTGTTCGACCAGTTCGTCCTTCTGCACAAGGACTACGTCTGGTTGGATGGTTCGTGACTTAACACGGAAGATAAACTCTCTTCACCCTATTCTCCTCGACAATCGATTTGTCAAATGATGCTGATTACTCGTGGTAGATACTTGAAGGCGATCTCCGAACCTTTACAGACTTCTTCTTCGAGAACCACAATCACTCTTGGTCTCTGAAGAAATTGACACCTAACCGTCTAGAGAGTTTGCAGCTCTCAAGAGTAATAGGCGGAGCATACTAGACTTAGATTCCAGTGATGCTGAACCACTATCTAATTCTTCGGCTCTAGGGGTTTTTCTCTCGGTGGATTTTAAAATCAAATCGCTCAGAGAGGGGGTTGCTCAAACATCTTCTCAAAATCAAAGAGCAGCCACCGGACAAAGCCGGCACGGGGTGGCTATTTATAGCCGCAGCCTTCCTAGATGGGAAATGACCATTTTGGACACGTGGTCCAGCCAATGGCCAACCGACACGTTCACAACGGTCGGATTTGGAGCAACGATAACATTACTTGAGGAACAAGTAATGCTAACTCTTCGGTCAAAGACACATCTCTCGCAACGAAGAAGATCACAATCTCTTGCTGGCAAGTATTTGCTTGGAACACAAAGAGATTTCTCTCACAACTTTCATAGAATTTGGGTTTGGCATCAGAGAATAAAGTTTCGAACGCTACACCCCTCTTAATAGTACGGTGGTTCTATGACTCAATGAAAGAAGAAGAATAACGAAACAAATGCTACATGTTCACTTCTTCTTCAATCTCCTCGAACGCAGTCATCTTCCTCGGACAGACACCAAACCAATTGCTTCACTTCTGCAATTTTTAGGGGTCACTCTTGTTTAACATGTTCTTCGGTGATAATCTTCGCTGCAACACAGGGAGATCATCTTCGCCGTTTTAGCAAACTCCTCGATACATCAGGAACCTGTTACTCTGTGTGCACTAGCAAACACAATGTCCCATACTGTTTATGTCAACAAACTCCAAAACATATGGGGCCTATTATTGCACCAACAGTTTGGCCACGCATCGTATAGAAGAGGGGCAAATCGTGGGTGTCTATTGGCAAAAATCTTTGGAAAAACAAAGTGCGTGGAACGACTTCGACCATAAGTTTACCCGTGGGTGATGAGGTCAAAGTTACACAGAAGGATAATGATGGACACTCGAGTGCGATAATTAATTATGCGCTCTACAGGGCACACGGTTGAAGAAACTAACTGTGTGCAATAATGTCAAAGATCACAGTCGAGTAAGCTACACAGATCGTTTGCGATGAGATCGACACGGGAAACACATTCGAGAATGGTAAATAAAATCTAAGTCCATTGCATATTAAGGTCAAAATAGTACTACCAATATACGAGTCTCATACGATGCCATTTCAAAATTGTACCACAAAAGCCCGAAATATTACAAAGTTCAAATTCCAGAGTTATATGGCTCAAATAGAAGGTTACAAGGTTCAAACTGATATTAGAAATGAAATTCAGCTCATGCAGCTGCAAACACCCGCGCTGATCAGCTGAACATGGATATAAGAGAGGTTCACACTGATATTACCACTTGTAAGGCTTGCTTCGAAACCTCATCATTTCTGCAAAGGGATCAGCCACTGACAAGTCATGTATGGGCTTGACATAATGACTTTCGATTACTCTGTCAACTGAAGTTCCAAAATGAAATTCAAATTCTTCAGAGCCTTTTCCATTCTGCCGCAGCCACCGGCGCTGATCAACAAACCATTCATTTTTGCGAAATAAATGTAGGGCAAACCTCATTACCTTCAGCACCCTTGCTCTAACAACAAAGAACCTGGCGAATATAATCTCTGGTAAGGTCTCTCGGTAGGAGTTCAAAGTAATTTCTGAGAGATGCAGATCTAGGCATTCGATGTGATTGTTATATTGTATCACATTATCCACCACCGGGCCTAATCATATCTGCAAAAGAAGAGAACGTATTAGTGCCTACATGCAGTTTTGAACACTACTACAGGCCTATTTGGTTTGCATGATTTCTAAAATACACTAACATGCCATCTTCGATCCTACATGATTAACATGGGCATTTGATTACAATCTAGAAAAATGTAGTCTTCTTCACAAGAGGTTGGAGTGGATGAAAATTTCCCTAAGAAAACTAGTATAGATGAATCCAAAGGAGAAATGCTTATGGAGTGTAACCATATGAACCAAGCAACCAATATCGGGGGGGGGGGGACATGTATGTGCTGAAATCCTCCAAAATTCCTTCGGAAATCGTAGTACATTGTCATTGTAAATTTGGGAAAAGGTACCAAAAATTGAACTCCCTTAACATTTAACAGGAAAGGAACATCACCTCGATATATAGCTTCTCCAGGCACGGAAAGCATCTCACGAAACTGACAACTTGGTCCAGGTTGGGGCCCATTGATTCTAGTGCCAAGACCTTCACTACGCGCAGATTCGGGGTCAAGCTTGTCGGAATCATTTTCTGGATGATAGATGAAAATACATCTTCAAAATTAGAAATAATGTTAATTTCAAAAAGTAGAGGAAAAAGGCGATTGTTGTACCTGGACGGGTGTGGATCCAATAACAAGTTCAGAGTATTTGACAGACGAGTAGCCCACCACTGTCAATTTCAGTGCAGAAATGACATTGATTCTTGTTGGACCTTGTTGATCAACTACAAGTAATCTCTCAAGTGAAGGTGTGTCCTCAATGACCATACTGTGATACACCTTTTGTGATATCTTGTTGCAGCACCAGCAACACACATAAATAGTCTGGAGAGTCATGGAGGTGATGTGGAAGCTACTCAACCCATTGATCGCCTGAAGACCAAGGTACTCGAGTGTAGTACAGCCGCGGAGCAGGCGCTCCATGTCATCCTTTGGGATGCAGACGGTGATGAACTTGAGGTGCTTCAGTCGTGGTAGAAAAAGAGCGGGCGCGTCATTAAGGGGGGATGGCAGTTCATGAACCTGGCGAGGCGCAGCGTGGGCGTGAGGCGGAGCGCGGATGGCAGCGAGCGGATATGCCCATCATTAAAACTGAGCTCCTCGAGCTGATCTAGGGCGGGGGATCGGAACCACTCGTCAAAGCTTGGCTCGGTCCTTGCCATTGGAACAGAACTTGCCCATGATAAGGCCTCTGATTGGGCCATGGTGACTACCGAGGATCTGGGACAATGCGTCCAAGCTTTTGCGATAGCCATGGCAGAGCTTGTTGGAATCGATGAGGTCGAGAGGGGTGGAGTGCCATAGGGGGCGCCACCGCCGGGAAAGGACGGTTTTTCGCGCCCCATATTTGATTGGGGGGAGGGAGATGATGACTATCAACATATCATCTGGGAGGCTGCTGATGAAGTCTAGTCCTACTGGAGTCGCTTGCGGTTCTTGCTTGACCCACCTCTGCTTGTTAGCAGCCTCGTCCTCCACTTCCGGAGTCTCCTCATCGGCGGCACTTTCTGATGGAAGTGGGAGTACATGGAATATTTAGTTAAAATAGGGCAAAAGAAAAGTGTATTGGTAATTAGAAGTTAGTAGTTAGGAAGAGAGTAAGAAAATGGAATAACAATTGGTTGCTCAAATACTACACAATTCCTTTGATATTACTGGGTAAGTCAACATGTAGATTGATATGTCTCCGTCGTATCTACTTTTCCTAACACTTTTGCTCTTGTTTTGGACTCTAATTTGCATGATTTGAATGAAACTAACCCGGACTGACGCTGTTTTCAGCAGAACTACCATGGTGTTGTTTTTGTGCAGAAATAAAAGTTCTCGGATTGGAACGAAACTTTTTGGAGATTTATTTCAGAATAAATAAAAATACTGGGACCAAGAACCACCGGAGGGTGTGCCCTGGCTGGGCACGATACACCAGGGCGCACCCCTCCCCCTGGCGCTCCCTGGTGGGTTGTGCCCACCTCGTGGCCCCGCAGACCCTAATTCCAGCACTATAAAATCCTATTTTCGTAGAAAAAATAGGAGAGGAAGTTTCATCGCATTTTACGATACGAAGCCGCCGCCACCTCCTGTTCTTCATTGGGAGGTCAGATCTGGAGCTCGTTTGGGGCTCCAGAGAGGGGAATCTTCGGTCTTTGTCATCACCAAACCTCCTTCATCACCATTTCCATGATGCTCCCCACCGGGAGTGAGTAATTCCTTCATAGGCTCGTTGGTCGGTGAGGAGTTGGACGAGATTCATCATGTAATCAAGTTAGTTTTGTTAGGGCTTGATCCCTAGTATCCACTATGTTCTGAGATTGATGTTGTTATGACTTTGCCATGCTTAATGCTTCTCACTAGGGCCCGAGTGCCATGATTTCAGATCTGAACCGTTCATGTTTTCACCTTTATATCTATGTTCTAGATCCGATCTTGCAAGTCATATTCACCTATTACGTGTTATGATCCGTAAACCCCAGGGTGACAGTAATTGGGATACTTTCCGGTGATGACCGTAGTTTGAGGAGTTCATGTATTCATTATGTGTTAATGATTTGTTCCGGTTCTCTATTAAAAGGATGCCTTAATATCCCTTAGTTTCCTTATGGTCCCCACTGCCACGGGAGGGAAGGACAAAAGATGTCATGCAAGTTCTTTTTCATAAGCACGTATGACTATTTACGAAATACATGCCTACATTATATTTATGAACTGGAGCTAGTTCTGTATCGCCCTAGGTTATGACTGTTATATGATGAATATCATACAACGAATTCACCGATCGAATGCCTACGAATTTCCCACATATTGCTCTTGCTAAGTTATTACTGCCATTGCTACTATTACAACTGCTACAATACTATTACTGCTGTTACCGTTACTATTGCTACTGTTACCACTGCCATCAAAACTATCATATTACTGTGCTACTGATCACCTTGCTGCAGATATTTAGTCTCCAGGTGTGGTTGAATTGACAACTCAACTGCTAATACTTGCAAATATTCTTTGGCTCCCCTTGTGTCGAATCTATAAATTTGGGTTGAATACTCTACCCTAAAAAACTGTTGCGATCCCCTATACTTGTGGGTTATCAAGACCTTTTTCTGGCGCCGTTGCTGGGGAGCATAGCTATATTTGCTGAGTCACTTGGGATTATTATCTATTTATCACTATGAAGAATCCGAAGGATACAAAAACCAAGATAGTTCCCTCTAGGACGAGGGGAGGTAAGGAACTGCCATCACACTCTGCACTTGATTCACCTTCTGTTTTGAGTAGACTTGCTACACCACCGCATGCTATTAATCCTAATATGTCGCAAGTTATTGATGATGCTACTTCTGCTATGAATGATACTCATGATGATGCTAGTACCTTGCATGAATATAATGTGCCACTAGGTGAATTTCTTGATGAACAAATTGCTAGAGCTAAATATATTGAGAATGCTGAAACTGATGAGATTATTGAAACTGAAAATCTTGAAACACTTATTAGGCCTAGCTCTCCTAGATATGAAATGCCTAAGATACCTGAAGGTTATGTTATGGATGAGGAGATAGCTAGAGATTTTCTTGCTTGCAATGATAGGGATGATCTTAAGAAATTACTATGCAAATTGAAAGAAAAATCTTTGAATGCTAGAATGAAATGTGATCCTAAGTTTGCTACTTCACCTATCTTTGTTACTGATAAGGATTATGAATTCTTTGTCGACCCAGAGCTAATTACTTTGGTTAAATCTGATCCATTCCATGGCTATGAAACTAAAACTGTAGTGGCACATCTTACTAAATTAAATCATATAGCTACCCTATTTGCTTATGATGAGAAAATTCGCTACTACTATATCCTCAAATTATTTCCGTTCTCATTAAAGGGTGATGCTAAGATATGGTACAATACTCTTGCTCCTGGTTGTGTGCGTAGTCCCCAGGATATGATTTACTACTTCTCTGAAAAATATTTTCCTGCTCATAAGAAACAAGCTACTTTACAGGAAATATTTAACTTTGTGCAAATTGAAGAAGAGAGACTCCCACAAGCTTGGGGGAGGCTTCTCCAATTGCTTAATGCTTTGCCTGATCATCCTCTTAAGAAAAATGAAATACTTGATATCTTCTATAATGGACTAACCGATGCTTCTACGGACTTCCTAGATAGTTGTGCTGGTTGTGTTTTCAAGGAACGAACTGTTGAACAAGCTGAGGAATTATTAAATAACATATTTGTCATGGGTGGACACAATCACCTATGGGGCTGTCGGCCCCTTGTGGTTCGGCAAGGGGGAAGATCACGTTACACAAAGGGCAGAGGCCATGAAACAACACGACGGTGGTGACGCTGGTGGTTTTTACCCAGGTTCGGGCCGCTGGGAAGCGTAAAACCCTACTCCTGCTTTGGTGGATTGGATGGAGGAACACGATGAGCACGTAGCGCTCAAGCCCAGCAAGGTGGCCTCGGGGAGAGCAGCTACGTGCGTACAAGTGTGTAAGGGTCCGAATCCTTTGCTAGTTAGCCTTGGACCTCCTTTTATAGCTTAAGGGGTGACCACAGTGGCAAAGTAGTCTTTATCTGGTGATTAGATAGCTAACAGTGCTATCATACCTAACTCTGGTAGTTAGGACAAAGTGCATTAAATGCACTGCTAGGTGTCATGCTGAGGGTGAAACCCGGCAAACCTGCCGTGCCGCTTAACCCTCTTCTGCTTATCTATCTGACACGCTTCTGGACGGGTGTCACAGGAGGATAATCAGTCTTCCATGGGCTGCCACATGCTGGGTGGTAGCCACTTAGTCACTTGGAGGCTCGACACCGCATTGATAGGTGATTTGCGTGGTGGTGCGGTGGAGTGGTGGTGCCTTGGCGGGAATTCTCGATCCTGGCAGACCCGGCAAGCTTGCCGGGGAAATCTTGGACTTGTCCCTGGGGTGGCCTTGACCCCGCCAGGCTCTCCTGCCCGGCAAGGGAAGCCTCCCCAAGGTGATGCCTTGCTGTCTTGCTTGTCTTGGTCTTCTTGATCCGCTCCTTGATATCACGAAGAGCGATTCTTCTGGCTTGGTCTTGTTTTTGTAGCTTGGTGTAGGACATGCAATGCCAACATGCCTGTGTATAAGTCCTGGCAACCAAGCGCGAATGTTTGTTGCACCGACAGGAGCCCTCGGGCCTGGCCCATACGTGCCGCCTAGCATCGTTGGGGTAGGCCCCAACAAATACACAAGTGTCGGCGTTCTGGGAACCAGGGTACCCAGACTTGCATGCCTACGGCCCATGGCATGGCTCCCCCGACGGCCTGGTACGGCCCATCTCCAAGACCACCAAGACAAGACCCCCGCGAGGGGCAAGGCCTCACGAGGAGGAGGACAACCAGACCTCGCGAGGGAGCGGCCTCCCCAGGCGGCCTCCCGAGGAGCAAAGATTTCTATGCAGGTACCCAGCCTCACGAGGCTGCGATGATGTGAGCCATGACGACCAAGGCCAGGCAGGCGCCAGCGGGCGCAGAGGAGGCTGTTTCCTCTTTGGTAATAAGGAGGCAAGGACAAGTGTGGGTTCCCGAGGAATCTCCCAAAGGTTTCCATTCCGGTGCTACAAGACCAAGACCACAGGCTCGGCAAGGTGGAGGTCATCACCGAGCCCACCGCTGCGTCACGGCCAGAAGCTTTGCAGGAGAAGACCGCCTTTTGTCAGGATAGGATGTACTACTTGTCCCCTTTCAAATTGGCCGTTGTGGTATCCCGTCCCGCCTACGTTTTGGGGGAAGAGGACCAAGGCCGCTATAAATATATGTTAGCCACCACCATAGAAGAGGTTGACTCATTCTCACCCCCGAGCCCTGGCGAGGTTGTTCATCCTCTGTACTAGTTCATCCTCAGCCCCTTGTGAGGCCAATCCACCACAAAGCAGGAGTAGGGTTTTACACCGCAAGGTGGCCCGAACCTGGGTAAACTGCTGTGTCCATCTTCTTCCTTGTTCACGCAAGTCCGGCTAGGCTAGGCTGTGGGGCGACGAGTTGGTAGGCTTGAGAGGTTGAGTTCTTCGCACATGCCCCAGAGTTCGAACCTTCTTGGGTCTGCAGAGCCCTGAATCCGACATTTGGAATGCCATGTAGGGATGTGTCGAAGCTCTGCCTCTCCATCGATCGCACTCCGCCCGTGCTTCGTTGTTCCCATGGCAGGTGCCGCCCCACCCGCCGGACTGCCGGGCGCCTACGGAGGTGTTGCGGGCCACCGGGCCTTCACTCCCAGCTTGCGGTGGGTGTCACATGCTTCACGGCCCCAATGCCCTGCATGGTCGCGTGCATCATCGGCGGATCGCAGGTGCCTGCGTCAGGCCACCACATCAAGCAGCTTCTTCGTGAGCAAGGTATCGCCCGACCGCAGCTCGTGGCGGCGCAAGGCCGCGCCGGGCCTAAGATCACCATCACCTTCGATCCAGAGACCACCCAAAGGCCACGACCGCGGCGGGTGCTCTCCCCATGCTATGTTTTCCCACCATCAGCAACGTCGCGGTGACCAAGACCCTCATCGACGGAGGCGCCGGCCTAAACGTCCTCTCGGTGGAAACCTTCGATTTGCTTCAAGTACCATATGATCAGCTACTCCCCACCCGGCCATTCTCGGGGGTGGTCAAGGGCGCGGCCACTCCCATGGGGTAAATACGCCTCCCCGTCACCTTCGGCACGCGCGAGAACTACCGCACCGAGCTCATCGACTTCGACGTTGCCCATATCGGCCTCCCGTACAATGCCATCCTGGGGTATCCGGCCCTCTCCAAGTTCATGGCGGCTACCCATCCGGGTTACAATGTCGTCAAGATGTCAGGCAGCAGCGGCATCATCATGGTGGTCGAGGATACAAAGGATGCGGTCTGGGCCCTCGAGCTTGTCTATACGGCCGCGGCCGCTTCACGCGCTGCCGACATAGGCGCAGCGGCGGCTCAGGAGGCTGCGCCCACGAAGAAAAAGCAGCTGTTCTCTCAGGACTGGGCCGAGACGAAGCAGGTGCCTATCGACACCGATGGCTCGGGCCCCACCTTCACCATTGGTGCGGGCCTTCCTCTGGATCAGGAAGAGGCACTGGTGGCATTCCTGAGGGCCAACAAAGACGTGTTTGCGTGGGAAGCGTCAGACTTGGTCGGTGTCCCGAGGGAGGTAATTGAGCGTCACCTGATGGTGTGCCCTGGCGCACGCCCGGTGAAGCAAAAAGCACGGCGCCAGGCATAGGAGAAGCAGGCGTTCATCGTCCAGGAGGTCAGCAAGTTCCAAGAGGCCGACGTCATCTGGGAGGTGCGGCACCCGGACTGGTTGGTGAATCATGTGATCGTCCCCAAGAAAGGCGGGAAGGAGCGCATGTGCGTCGACTTCACTAGCCTCAACAAGGCCTGCCCTCAGGATCCTTTCCCGCTCCCACGTATCGACCAGATCATGGACTCCACCGCTGAGTGCAACTTGCTATGCTTCTTGGATGCATTCTCGGGATATCATCAAACCAAGATGGCGGCGGAGGACGTCGAGAAGACAGCCTTCATCTCTCTGTGCGGTGTGTACTGCTACACTTGCATGCCCTTCGGGCTACTGAACGCTGGCACCACTTTCCAGTGACTCATGCACATAGCGCTCGGGCCGCAGTTGGGGAGGAACGTGGGGGCATAGGTTGATGACATCGTGGTCAAGTCGCGGGAAGCAAGGGCCCTGATCAAAGACCTAGAAGAAACGTTCGCTAACCTGCGCAGCATAAACCTGAAGCTCATTCCAGAGAAGTGTGTGTTCGGGGTCCCGTCCGGCAAGCTACTGGGTTTCCTGGTGTCGCACAGAGGGATAGAAGCCAACCCCGAGAAGGTCAAGGCAATAGATCGGATGAGCCCGCCTCAGACCCTCAAGGAGATGAAGAAGCTCGCAGGGTGCGTAACCTCTTTGGGGCGTTTCATCTCCAAGCTTGGTGAGCGTGCCCTCCCTTTCTTCAAGCTGATGAAGAAGAAGGGCCCGTTCGAGTGGACCCCGGAAGCTGAGGCGGCCTTCAAAGACATTAAGCCGTACCTCATGAGCCCACCTGTCATGGTGGTGCCCCGCCCACGTGATCCTCTGGTGCTCTACTTGGCGGCCACTCCCCACTCGGCCAGTGCGGCGCTCGTGGCGGTCAGAGAGGGGCCCGCTGGCGCAGGCCCAAGGCAGAGCGGCCAGCAGGAAGCCGCGCAACCTTTGCTGTCCCAGGGTGATACTCCTGAGGACCCCGCTACTTCATCGACCCCCGAGCCTTGCGAGTCCCTCGCGCCCCCGATGGAGCAAGGCGCCCCCGACTCCTCACCACTTGTCGATCACCCGGTGTACTTCGTCAGCACGGTGCTGCGTGATGCACGCGCGCGCTACCCCATGCCGCAGAAGCTCCTTCTCGCACTCCTCGTCGCCTCCAGGAAGCTGCGCCACTATTTCTAAGGCCACCCCATCAAGGTCGTCTCTGCATACCCCCTGGAGAAGGTGCTCCGCAGCCCCAACGCTGCAGGGAGGGTTGCGGAGTGGAACATCGAGCTGCAGGCCTTCTAGCTGGAGTTCAGCACGACTAGGGTCATCAAGGGGCCAGCGCTGGCCGACTTCGAGGCAGAGTGGACCGATGCCCCTGATCAGGGACTGGATGAGGGCCAATCCCTCGCGCCCGGCGATGAAGCACCCGACGGATGGGTCATGCACATCAACGGTGCCTTTGCGCAGCAGGGCGCGGGGGCTGGAGTCGTGCTCATCTCGCCGACCAAGGACAAGCTGTACTACACCGTGCAACTCTGCTTCCAGCGTGGCGAGAAGGTCTCCAACAACATCGCAGAGTACGAGGGCTTGATTACCGGCCTCAGGGCCGTGGCTGGCCTAGGAATCAAATGCCTTACCATCAAGGGCGACTCCCAACTCCTTGTCAACTTCTCCAACAAAGAGTACAAGCCGAAGGATGAACACATGGAAGCTTACTTGGAGGAGGTATGTAAGATTGAAAAATGCTTCCTGGGCTTGGAATTGCAGCACATCCCGCGGGGCGCGAACAAGGAAGCCGACGACATCGCCAAGAGGGCATCCCGTCGAGAGCCCCAGAGGCCTTGCATCTTCGAAGAAAGGCTTCACAAGCCGTTCGTGCCTCCCCCGGCCGCGGGTTCGACGTTGCTCAGGGAGGAGCTGCCGCCAGCCCCAACCTCAGGAGCCCCGGCCTGCGGCCCGGCCTTAGAAGCTCGTTTACTCCTAGCGCTGGAACCTCAGGCAGGCTGCTAGACCGAGGAGTTCAAGGCGTACCTCATCCGTGGCACCTTGCCGGAGAAAGAGGAGGACGCAGAACGCGTGGTCCACCAGGCCACTGCTTATTGCTTGCAGGACGGTGAGTTGTACCGGCGACGCCCCAATGACGTCTCGCTGCGGTGCGTATCCAGCGAGCAAGGGCGCGAGTTGCTGGCTGATATCCACAGTGGGGACTGCGGGCACCACTCCTCGTCACGCACCCTCGTGGGCAAGGTGTTCCGTAGCGGCTTCTACTGGACCACGGCTCTCAACGACGCCACTGAGCTGGTGCGGTCCTGCGAGGCCTGCCAGTTCCATGCCAAGTAGATTCATCAGCCCGCACAAGGTCTCCAAATCATTCCGCTCTTGTGGCCATTCGCGATCTGGGGGCTGGATATCCTGGGCCCGTTCCCTCGGGCGGTCGGGGGATATCGCTACCTCTATGTTGCCATCGACAAGTTCACCAAGTGGGCAGAGGTGGAGCCCGTGTGCACCATCCCTGATGGCTCGGCCGTCAAGTTCATCAAGGGCCTCGTGAGCCATTTCGGGGTCCCCAACCATATCATTACTGACAATGGCTCCCAGTTCACAAGCAATCTCTTCAGGACATATTGTGCTAACCTTGGAACGCAGATATGCTACGCTTCGGTGGCACACCCATGGAGCAACGGCCAAGCTGAACGCGCTAATGTGGAGGTCCTGAGGGGGCCTCAAGACGAGGAGCTTCAAGAAGAAACTCAAGGCTTGCGGCAGGGGTTGGCTCGGTGAGCTTCAGTCCGTGTTGTGGTCCATCCGCACCACCGCGACTAAGCCCACTGGCGAGACCCCGTTCTTCCTCGTCTACAGGGCAGAGGCGGTCCTCCCGCATGAGGTCAAGCATCGGTTCCCGTGGGTCTTGGTGTTTGACGAGGTTCGCCAGGACGCCTCGCGGGGGACAGATCTCGTGCTCCCACCCACGCCCAAGTAGAAGCCCCATGCTCCGTGCTGGCGGACGACACGGTCTTTCAACGACTATGCCCACGCCTAGTGGAATCCCCATGCTCCGTGCTGGCGGGAAGACTAGAAGACTAGTGTAGGCGCCGGACGCGACTTTTCTCTTGCTTGCTTTTGTAGCCAATTTGCCACTTCTTGGAATGAAATTTGAAGTTCTCGCATCTTTATTTGAAAGGGATGGGAATTTTTCTCCTTGCAGAGTTTGCTCTGTTGAGTCTTGCTTTGAGGGAAGTGGCAGTTGTCCGTCGCTCCCTCCCGCGCGTCTCGCGAGTGGGGGCTGGACACGGTGTGTACGCCTAGGGCCCGCCCATGAACACACCTTGCCAAGACCTTGACGTCTTGATCCTCGCGCGACGCTCTCAAGCGAGCCAACGGGCATGTATGTCCTCCTGAGCCCTCATCTCTTAGCCTCGCCGGGCATCGCGACCCGGCGTACCAGTGGCAATCGATCCTTGCTCGGGGGCTCACGTGGGGCGTGGCGCCCTGTGAAGCATCTCCGGAGGCCCCGTGTCCTCATGAACCCCTTGGAGCCTCACGGCCATTAGGCGCCTCCTGAGGCCCGAGAGCCTTCTGATCCTCAAGAAAGAAGCCCCGGGCAGGATCTCTAAACCGCTCCGGTGCCTCGGCCGCACCGTTACGAGAATGAGAGGCGCGCAGGAGTCCGCCATAAGTACACCAAGCTAAGTTATCCTAAACGCGATCAAGGAGGAACCTGTCGATTGATATCAACACAAATGCTAGGATACGGAATAAAAACGTTAACGACGCAAGCGCCATGGTCCATTACACGCCCCGTCGGGGCCCTCTATGTTTCTTGATGCAGGAATAAGAAAAAGCAAAGGCGGCCTCGCGGCCACTGCAACCCCTGAGGCTTGGCTCCAGTGACGCTAGTGCTCAGTCGGAGTCCTCCTCCTACTTCACCAGAGTGCAGTGGCGAGATGGCTCGACGTCCTCGCGAGCAGAAGTGCGGCGACGCGGTGGTTCACCACCTTCCCTGGTTTGGGCGCAGTGATGTGGCGGCTCATCGTAGTCGTCGTCGCTCGTGCTTTCCCTGGAGGAAGACCCACCACTATTGGAGGCGCCACGGCCGTCACCAAGGGCGAGTTCACCACCGAGGATGCCGCCGCCCCTCCGGCCATCGTCGTCGGAGGGGTGGACGTCACCACCGTCGTCATCGTCCTCTGGGCAGCACCCCAGACGCCTGCCGTCCTCCCCGAAGATCCTGACATAGAGGGTCGCCGCTCCGTCGTGCCTGAAGTGGAGGGTACATCTCCCATGCAGGTCACACGCGCAGGCGAACGACTGCCACCCACGGTTCAGAAACACATAGCCGGAAGGGTGACCTCAACCTCCACCCACGAGGCCTTGCTGCAGCAGCCGCCGGCCTGCAGCCAGAGGCTGCGAGGTCCTCCTGCTGGCAGCGCACCCGCGAAGAAGCGCGGGAGCTGGAACCAGGTGCCTGCCGGCCTCTCCGCCCGCACCATGAATTCCAGGGACGCGCCGGCCGAATGGTATCGCGGGCGCGGTGGCCGGACGGCCGCCACATGCTTTCCCCCTTGGCCGTGGCCACCTTGCCCGCCGCAGCCTCCTGTGCGGGAAGGAGCCTTCCCACGACTGCCGGAAGTGGCGCCGACCTTCAAGAGGGTGTGCCCACACCCCCGGGGAGCCACCGCCGGCGTCGCAGCATTCTTGCGGGGGCGGCCACGGCCCCTCTTGGGCGGCGGTGAGCCTGGTCCCTCCATGGGGGCCTTCCCTTTCTTAGCAGCGGAAAACCTCCTCACGGGCGCCATGGATGTGGGGCAGCGGCTCGGAGAAGGGGAGAGAGGGGAGGAGGCTAGCGTGAAGACGAAGATGGACCGGGGGCTCCGCCTCCCTTGCCCTCTTATAGGCAGCCGAAGGCTAACTGGCGCCCCTCCATGTTCCGAGTAATGATGGTCCTGCTGCATGCACCAGGCAGTTGTCAAGTCGGGGCGATTGCCGAGGCAGCGTGGGGAAGCGGAGGCGTCCGCGTCCCGTCAAGCGCCATGCGTCAGCCTGGCCCGCAGGCGATTGGGCCCGCGGCGCTTCACCCTTGCCCCTTGGCTTCGCCTGGAAGCCAACCCGAGCACACCTTGGGCCCGGGGGCTGTTGTCGGCGTTCTGGGAACCAGGGTACCCAGACTTGCCTGCCTACGGCCCACGGCGTGGCTCCCACGACGGCCTGGTACGGCCCATCTCCAAGACCACCAAGACAAGACCCCCGCGAGGGGCTAGGCCTCGCGAGGAGGATGACACCAAGACCTCCCGAGGGAGCGGCCTCCCCAGGCGGCCTCCCAAGGAGCGGAGATTTCTATGCAGGTACCCAGCCTCACGAGGCTGCGATGACGTGAGCCATGACGACCAAGGCCAGGCGGGCGCCAGCGGGCGCAGAGGAGGCAGTTTCCTCTTTGGTGCTAAGGAGGCAAGGATAGGCGTGGGTTCCCGAGGAATCTCCCAAAGGTTTCCATTCCGGTGCTACAAGACCAAGACCACAGGCTCGGCAAGGCGGAGGTCATCACCGAGCCCACCGCTGCGTCACGGCCAGAAGCTTTGCAGGAGAAGACCGCCTTTTGTCAGGATAGGATGTACTACTTGTCCCATTTCAAATTGGTTGTTGTGGTATCCCTTCCCACCTACGTTTTGGGTGAAGAGGACCAAGGCCGCTATAAATATAGGTTAGCCACCACCATAGAAGAGGTAGACTCATTCTCACCCCCGAGCCCTGGCGAGGTTGTTCATCCTCTGTACTAGTTCATCCTCAGCCCCTCGTGAGGCCAATCCACCACAAAGCAGGAGTAGGGTTTTACACCGCAAGGTGGCCCGAACCTGGGTAAACTGTTGTGTCCATCTTCTTACTTGTTCACGCAAGTCCGGCTAGGCTAGGCTGTGGGGCGACGAGTTGGTAGGCTTGAGAGGTTGAGTTCTTCGCACACACCCCAGAGTTTGAACCTTCTTGGGTCTGCGGAGCCCTGAATCTGACAACAGGCGTACACTTTTGGCCAAACCGCAATGGGACTTATGTTTTTCTTGATATCTTCCTTGCTACTTCATTAACCTGTGGTTGAATCCGTTTTAGGCTTTCCCGCGACCCATGCGGGACGTCGTGGGGTTAACCACGTAATGGCTCATGGGTTGCCCATGTTCACGGGGAGGTTACTGCCATTTTACTTACCCACTACGCCCACCGTTTCCACCACGTACGCTGCATGCATTGCGTAGAGTTGGTGGCGGATGCGTAGGGCGCGGGAATGAGTGCCATGATAGAAAGCTAGGCGTCGTGGATAGGCACATGAGGGCGGTCGTTGATTCTGGACGCCGTCAGTGACGCAGAGAGGCAGGATTGGTGGAGCAGTGCGGTTGCCTTCCGGGTGGTGAGGAGCCAGCCCCCGGCCACGTTCCTCTATAAAAGGGAATGAGGGAGAGGGGCTCACCCACACACATCTCATCCTTCTTCCTCTGGTATCCTTCTTCCACTATGGTGGGGGGAAGAGGACGTGGTCGACCTCCAGCGGTGGCGACGAGGGTCTCTTCTCGGCAACGCCTTCCCCCCTGCTGGGGATGCAGGGGCAGAGTCTAGCACACAAGGTGGTGCCGCCGGACATGGGCGTGGCCGTCGTGGTGCTCGGGGCCGAGGAGGACGTGGTGGTGCCCCGGTCGCTCCTCCCCCTGTCGTCGTGGCTCCAATGGAAGGCCACGCCGGGGATCAGCCGTTGGAGTTCATCGTCAAGCTGCGCGAGCCACTGCGCAGCCATCTTCGGCTTCCCACCCAGTTCGTATGGGTGATGGAGGAACAACAACCACCTGGATTGAGGCTGCACATGAGGGGCTGCTGCAACGGCAGCATGTGGGCGAACATGGAATTCCCCGCGCCTCATGTCATGCTTCTCCGGCGTGGCTGGAAAACCTTTGCTCGTGCCCACAGCTTGGCGGCGGGGCATGTTCTCCATTTCAAGCTAATGGAGGCCAATCTGCTCTCCATCAATGTCTTTGGGCGTTCGGGTGCTCGCTTAGGGTGCTGCGCGGAGAGCTCGACCGACGATGAAAGCTCCTCCTCGAGCGACAGCGACAAAGAGGACAGTGACAGCGATGACGATAGCACCAAGCGGGAGGACGATGGCTTGGACTCCAGCTGAGCGCCGGACGCACCGTCACCGTTGGCAATGTGCCGGCGGCACCATCATCTGCATCTGGTCTTCTCCCCGGCAGAGCGATTTGCCGGGGCGTTGGGTGTGGACGTCTCTGCCTCCTCCAGCTGGACCCCGGCAGGCTTCCCCGTGGACTCCGGCTTCATCTTCCCTGCCGGGGACCCTCCTGTCGCGTTCCGCTGGTCCTGGCGGTGGTGACCAAGGCGTCGCCTAGCCACTCTCTCCATCCATCGTCTTCGCCCCCGCCCCTCTTAATCTTGTCAGACCGCGTCCTGCGGGCCCTCACGGGGTCAGGCTGGGCTTCTGCCCAGGCACTACTTTTGCCCTCTTCGCCTCCCACTGTAGTTCCTAGGAGGAGAGGGACAAGAAAGGCATTACGGGGCACTTATCTTTTTTTAGTCTAAAACATTTAGGCACTTGCCAAACTTTATCTTAAATAATGTAATCTTTTCAGCTATATGTGTACTCCGTAAGGCTTGTACTTATCTATCCATGTATTAATGAAAAAAGACATGCTTGCCGAGCACTTGTGCATGTATCATACTCATGCAGAGGAGTGACTCCTTTATACTTTCAAGTAAACAAGGTTTTCCGGCAAGATATCTTGCCGGTCCCTTCCATCGCTGCCGCGAGGCTTGGCCCGGAGAGCCTGGGAGCGCGGAAGAGAACCGGCCCCTTGCCAACACATTTCACAAATGCCACTGCAACCAATTTGCCTGAAGCAATCCTCAAATCAAAAGATGAGAGCACAAATGTTTGAGGGTGACAAGGTTTTTCTACGCACAAGTTTTCCTCACAGAGGTACACTATGGATGTCTTAAAGGGAACTTATCTGCTTTGGGTTGACGGGGGCCGATATGCAAACTTGTTCTCTCTTCTCCTCCTTGGGACTTTATCCGCGGTAGGGGCCCTGTGGTTAGTGCAGGGGAAAAACAATAGCATATGACCCTCTCTAAATGATCATGGCAAAATCATGCTAAAATAAACATGCATGCAGGTTTTGGGCACCAGCGCTTCATTTTATTATCTTTGCACAGGGTCTGCGCCTGGCTTTGTAAAAAGGGTTACATGCACATCAACAAAGCTTGTACAAAAGGTGGTTGCTGGGGCTGAGCCTGGCAGCTGCGCCTTACGGGTCGAACTTGCGAAGATGCTCAATATTCCATGAGTTTTGCACCTTAATGCCATCTTCGGTCTCAAGACGGACTGCGCCAGGTCTGGTGACTCGTACTGCCCGGTAAGGGCCTTCCCACTTTGGCGTCAACTTGTTGGAACCCTTGGCAGATTGAACATGCCTAAGGATAAGGTCGCCTTCCTCAAGGCTCCGGGCATGAATCCTGCGGTTGTGATAGCGACGCAAGGCTTGCTGGTAGCGTGCAGCATGCATAACGGCCCGGAGACGATCTTCCTCGAGGAGCACGGCATCGTCATGCCGGAGCTGCTCTTGCTCTACTTCATCATAGGCAAGTACTCGAGGTGACCCGTATATGAGTTCCGTGGGGAGCACTGCTTCTGCCCCATAGACTAGGGAGAAGGGAGTCTGTCCGGTGGCTCGATTCAGTGTTGTACAGAGGGACCAAAGAACCACCGGCAGCTCATCGATCCAGCATCTGCCGCACTTCTGCAGCTTATCAAAAGTTCTTGTCTTGAGCCCACGCAGCACTTCAGCGTTCATCCTCTCAGCTTGTCCATTGCTCCGGGGATGAGCAACAGAGACAAAGGAGACCTTGCTTTCGAGGGTTTGGACATATTGCATGAAGGCGCGGCTTGTGAATTGGGTGCCATTATCCGTGATCACTCTGGCGGGTACTCCAAAATGGTACACCTATCCTTTCGAGAACTTGATAGCTGACTGTGCGGTTACCTTCCTCACTGGCTCCACTTTCGGCCACTTTGTAAACTTGTCGATTGCAACATACAAGAATTCAAAGCAATGGTAGCACGGGGGAAGGGGCCCAGGAAGTCGAGCCCCCAGACTGAAAATGGCCAGGATAAAGGGATCGTCTGGAGAGCTTGAGCTGGTTGATGGATGTTCTTTGAGTGGAACTGGCAGGCTTCACATTTGGTGACTAGCTCGGTTGCATCCTAGAGGGCTGTGGGCCAGTAGAAACCCTGTTGGAAGGCTTTTCCAACCAGGGCTCTTGATCCAATGTGAGAGCCACACACACCCCCATGTATCTCTGCCAGCAGCTTCTGCCCATCTTCCCGGCAAATGCACTTCGATTTCACACCATTCGGCCTTTTTCTGTACAGTGTATCATCGATAAACTGGTACATATTGGACCTTCGGGCTACTCTTTCAGCTTCTTCTTGCTCTTCTGGAAGTTCTCCTGTTTGAAGGAAATGGACAATGTGCCGTGCCCAAGTTGGAGCCTGAGACTCAACAAAAAGGACCAAAGGCACTTCCTCGTTCGTGGGAGCGCTCACCTCTACCGCAAGGACCTGTGGTTCCACGGGAGGGTGCTGCTCACCAACCG
This sequence comes from Thinopyrum elongatum, assembly GCA_011799875.1. Lineage (NCBI taxonomy): Eukaryota > Viridiplantae > Streptophyta > Magnoliopsida > Poales > Poaceae > Thinopyrum > Thinopyrum elongatum. The sequence goes on from CM022297.1 coordinate 378,727,324, forward strand.
AAGCAGAGTTTTTCCCAGCGGCTTCGGGAAGCTCTGCCGGGAGATACTTGCCGGAGTCCAACTTCCTCCTTTTTTTGGCCATCGTTGAAGGGGACACTGATGGTTGAGTCAGGTGGAGGACAAAAGTTCCTGGTTCCACAGGGAGCTTTTGGGCCGCGCACTTTGATAAATGATCAGCAATGCTGTTTTCCACACGTGGCACGTGCTTTGTTTGTAATCCATCAAAGTGCTCCTCCAACTTTCTCACTTCCTCTACATACACCTCCATCAATGGACTCTGGTAATCCTTGTTGACATGCCTCACCACAAGCTGCGAGTCTCCACGGATGCTCAACTTCTTGATTCCCAACTCCACAGCAATTCTGAGCCCGGCAAGGAGCCTCTCATACTCAACAATGTTGTTGGTGGCCTTTTCCTGGGGAAAGTGCATTTGAACGACATATTTGAGATGCTCTCCAGTGGGTGCAACAAGAAGCACACTAGCTCCGGCGCCCTGTAATGAGAAAGCACCATCAAAATACATGATCCACTCCTGAGGCGCTTCTTTGCCGGGGATAACTGTCTCTGGTATTTCTTCATCTGGAGTAGGCATCCATTCTGCAATAAACTCTGCCAACGCTCTACTCTGAATGGTTGTGGTACTTTCGTACTTCAAGCCAAAGCTCGACAGGTCTAATGCCCATTCAACTATCCTGCCGGTAGCTTCAGGGTTCCTCAGTATGCGCTGTAGTGGGAAACGGGTGACAACTGTGATCTCATGGGCTTGGAAGTAGTGGCGTAATTTCCTTGAGGCCATGATGAGGCCGAAGATTAGCTTTTGCACTCCAAAGTACCTTGACCTAGCCCCCTATAACAGGGAGCTGACAAAATACACTGGCCGTTGCACCACTTTCTTCTTTGCCGCGGTCTTGGGATCGCCTTCACTAACTTGCTCTGCTTCCTTTTTATTCGTGTCCAACCCTACCATGACTGATTCAGTTTCTTCTCTGGAGGGGACAGTTGTGGCAGCTGCTTCCTCATCCACCTCCCGCTGCGCCACCAGCACTGCACTAACCACTTGGTTCGTTGCTGCTAAGTACAGCAGCAACGACTCTTGTGGTTTAGGAGCGACTAGGGTGGGAGCAGAGGAAAGGTAGGCTTTTAGGTCCTGCAGCGCTGCTTCTGCCTCTGGGGTCCACTTCATTGGACCTGCCTTTTTCAAAATTTTGAAGAAGGGCAAGGCACGTTCAGCAGACTTGGAAATGAACCTGCTTAGCATGGCAACGCATCTAGTTAAGCGCCTCACATCCTTGACAGTCTTGGGTGCTTGTATCTGCTCGATTGCTTTGATCATGTCGGGGTTGGCCTCTATCCCTCGATGAGACACAAAGAAACCAAGTAGCTTGCCAGAGGGAACACCAAACACACACTTCTCAGGGTTTAACTTCAAATTGATCTTGCGCAAGTTTGCAAAGGTCTCTTCCAAATCTTGAATGAGTGTTGATTTGTCCTTGGTCTTGACCACTATATCATCCATGTAAGCTTCTATGTTTCTGTGCAGCTGTGGTTCAAAACCGATCTGCACCACTCTTGCAAAGGTGGATCCCGCGCTCTTTAACTCGAAAGGCATTCGTACAAAGTACTACGTGCCACATGGAGTTATGAACGCGGTCTTCTCTTCATCTTCCTTGGACATGAATATCTGATGGTATCCGGAGTAGGCATCCAAAAAGGAAAGCAAATCACACCCGAAAGTGGAGTCTACGATCTGGTCGATGCGCGACAGGGGGAAAGGGCCTTTCGGGCATGCTTTGTTTAGGTCTGTGAAATCAAAGCATAGCCTCCATTTCCCATTTGCCTTGCGCACTACCACTGGGTTTGCTAACCATGTTGGATGCAGCACTCCCCTGACCAAACCAGCTACTTCAAGTTTCTTGATTTCCTCGGCAATGAACTGCTGCCGCTCCAAAGCTTGCTTCCTAACCTTTTGCTTGACGGGCCGAGCGTGAGGGCATACAGCAAGGTGGTGCTCGATTACCTCCCTGGGAACACTGGGAATGTGAGATGGTTGCCAAGCAAACACATCGACATTCGCCCGCAGGAAGGCAACGAGCGCGCTTTCCTATTTGTCATCAAGGGTGGCGCTGATGGTGAATGTACCATCAGCGCCATCCTGCCCTGCCGGGACCTTTTTCACAGCAGGTGGAGCAGTCTTGGGTCTTTTGCTAGTGGAACTCTTCGGCAGGTCCTCAACAGGCGCAGCGCACTCCGCAGAGGCGCGCTTCCCTGAGTCCTTGCTGGTATCTCTGCTAGCTTTCTTTCCCTTCTTTGCTTGTCTTGCGAGAGCCGTGGCCTCAGCTGCTACCGCGTCTCGATACATTTGATCCACACATATGATTACATCTTTCTTATCTGATGGAATGGAAATGACGCCCAATGGCCCTGGCATCTTCATGGTGTTGTAAGCATAGTGGGATGCTGCCATGAATTTTGCCAGAGCTGGACGACCAAGGATCCCATTGTGCGACAAGGGAAGCTCAACAACGTCAAACACAACCTTCTCGGTTCGTTAGTTTAGCACCTCGCCAAATTTCACCGGCAGCGTAATCTTTCCCTTAGGACGGCTCCTGCCGGGGTTGATTCCTTGGAACGTACCAGTAACCTTGAGCTCTTCATAAGGAATCTGCAGCTTGCTGACCACTTTGGGGGAGAACAGATTCAACCCAGCCCTGCCATCAACTAGCATCTTTGTGACTTTGAGGTTGCGGATTGTTGGGGAAACCAACAATGGCAAACACCCTACCGCGGTAGTGCGGTCTGGATGATCCTCTTCATAAAAGATGATAGGCGTGCGGGACCATTTGAGCGGTTTCCGGGAGTCTGCAGCTGGCTCCATGGCACTAACCTCTCGTGCCCACTGCTTGAGCTGGCGGTGAGAGGAGTGCAAAGATGCACCTCCATCAACACACATGGCTTCAGTTGCTTTCTGGAATTCTTGCTCGCTGGTTTCTTCTTCATCCCCTTCATCACTTTCACCATCTTCTTTCTTCTCACGGCCTCTAGCAGGTTTCTCTTTTTGCTGCGGGGCCTTGCCGCGGTGGCCCCCTCTAGTGCCACGGCCTTTTCCTCCAGCACCCTCTTGGTCCTTCTCCCTGTCCCTTTTCTCATATTATGCCTTCTGCTTCTTGACAAGCTGCTCGACCTAGTGGCATTCCTGGAGATCGTGACCTTTGGTGCGATGGATCTTGCAGTACGGCCCATCGGACTTCCCAGCTTTCTCTGCCGCCGCAGCCTCTCGGCAATCAGCGCACACGGCAGCTTCCTTGCCGGGGGCTTCGGTTTTGGCCTTCTTGCCAGTGCTGAGGTTGCTAGGGCTGTCGACGACCAATACTGATTTATCCTTGCGCTTCTTATTGCGTTTCCGGCTCCTCCTCTTTGGGTTGGCGGCCTCATCGTCTTCCTCTGAATCGACCTCAACACCATCCTCTTCTCCAGGGAGTCGCCTTCCCTCTTCAGCCCGAGCACATTTATCCGCCAACGTGTACAACTCATTGACAGTCTTGGGCAGCCGGACGTTCACCTTGGACCGTATCCTTCTGTTGCGCATGTTCGAATGGAACGCGGCAATCACAGCTGCCAGATGTATCTCTGGAATGTTGCGGTGCACTTGACTGAACCTTTGCATGTACTTCCGCAAGCTTTCCCCTTCCTTCTGTGGAAGGACTTGCAGGTCACTGGGCCGTCCTGGCTCTTGGTGGCCACCCGTGAAGGCGCCAACAAATTCGTTGCACAAGTCAGCCCATGACGAAATGTAATTCTCTGGTAGGTGCATCAGCCATGACCTCACGTTTGGCTTGAGTGCCAAAGGGAAGTAGTTGGCGAACACATTTTCATCCCTGCCCTCGGCAGCTTGAACGACAATAGTATAAATGCTCAAGAACTCTGCCGGGTTTAGCTTTCCATCATACTTTTCTGGTAATTCAGGCTTGAAGACGCGGGCAGACAGCCAGCGGACTTGCCGCAGCTCACGAGTGAAGGCGGGGCAACCAACCTCGTAAGGCAAGTACCCGCCATCACTGGGTGCGGGTCCGTCAATGTCTGGATCATTTTGTCTGTCAGATTGACGGCGAGTCTCCCGGCGTCGCTCTATGGTGACGCGCGCATCTTCCCTCCGCCGATCCTCCAGGACCTGCCGCTGGTCCTGATGGGCTCATGGGTCAGAAGAGGCCATCGATGCTTTGTCAGGCTCGCGGACACGCTGTTCTTGCTGCTGCCGCCTCTGGGTCTGCTGTCGCGGAGGAGATTGCACCATCAGCACGGTCTCCTCGACACGGCCATCAGCCCGGGCTGCTGCTGCTGTTCGCGGGTGCCGCGATGGTTCTGCCTACTGTGACTTTACAGCTTCAGCGAAACCGATCAAACTCTGGATGGTGGCCCTCCATTCATCCATTTAATCAGCCGCCGGCGGGAATCTCAGTACACTACAAAAAAAAAGACACATCCGTGACATTTTGGGCCGAACCGAATTTTTTCTGTCATGCTTATGACACTTCTATGACGATAATTGTGACAAAAGCATGTATCATCATAGATGTGGTGGGCTCCTACTTCTATGACAAGAAATCATGACAGAAAATGGGCTTTTCATCCTAGCCGGGCCGGGGACGCACCTGCATGACATTCTTTTGGCCGTCCATGACGGAAAAAATCGTGGTAGAAGCGAGGGCGAGGAAAATATCGGGGAGTTCCCGGTTACGGTGGGTGGTCGGGGCCGAGAGATGCATGGAGTTTTGCGCGTTTCTCTCGTACACGTACGTGTGTGTGTGCGAGGCGTTGGGCTCTAACTGAAACTGTGCGAGGCATTTGCTTACTAAACCCGAGCGATTGCACTAGCTACGTTACTGAACCCGAGCGATCGATCCCTTGGCTGTTAACTGAACCCGAGCGATTCCTTCGCTACTGCTGCTAACTGAAGCCGATTGAACCTGCCTCTTGATGAATAGTGACCATTGTTGGGGTTGGATGAACAGGACCCCATGGTAGTAGTAGGTCGTTGCCGCTGGATGAATAGGACCCGATCGAGGAGGTGGGGGGGGGGGGGGGGGGGTTGGATGAACAGGACCCCGTGGAGGGCTGGTTGAACAGTAACCGGTGGAGGCTAGATGAACAGTATCCCATGGATGAACAGTAGCCCCGTGAAGGCCGGAGGAAGTCGACGGTGGATGAACAGTAGCAGGTGGAGGCTGGAGGAAGTCGACGGTGGATGAACAGTAACCCGTGGAGGCTGGAGCGAGGCAGTAGATGGTGGATGAACAGTAGGCCCTGGAGTCCCGTTTTGTGGTACGTCACACCCCTCCCAATGAACAGGACCTCGTTTCGACTGTAGGCGCTTCAACACAAGTCCGTTTCCTTCGTTTTGCGGTACGCCACACCCCTCCCGATCAACAGCACCCCGTTTCGACCGTAGGCACTCGAACAGAAGGCCATTTCCTCCGTTCTGCGGTACGCCAGACCCTTCCCGATGAACATGACCCTGTTTCGACCGTACGCGGTCGAACGGAAGGCCGTTTTCCTTCGTTTTGCGGTACTCCAGACCCCGTTCTGGCTGTTCCGTCCAAGCCAGTTGGCTCCCGTTGAACACGACGCATTCCGACCCAGTCTGTTGCCTCCTGATGAACAGGACGCTGTTTCTCCGTTCCGACCAAGCCGGTTGGCTGTCGATGAATAGGATGTCGTTGCTGCCGTCCGTTGCCTCTCCATGTACACGAGCCCTGGCCGTACGTATGCACGAGTAGGCGTTCGAGACTGCCTGAACTGCTACGTCGGGGGCTCTACTACTACACGCGCCACTGCTTGCTCGGCCACGGTTCATTGTTGCTGAGAGACCGATCAACCAGTATGTACGTACACGTTCTGACCAGACAGACAACCCTACGCACGGTTCGACTGGGTGGGTCCCAGCTGTCAGGGAGGAGAAGGAGGCACTTCCTTGCGTGCGAAGATATAACTGGTGGGTCCCAGCTATCAGGGGGAAACATTTTTTTCGCAAAATACACAGGCCCTTCCGGTGGGTCCCCGCTGTTAGGTGGAGGAATAATTATTTTACGCGTAATAAGGAGGAACTTACTTGCTGCGTCCGTGGACCCAGCTGCCAGCCTCTCCATGTACAGTCCTGCACCGAGAGCACCAAGGCGGTGGACAACGGCAAGGCCTAGGAAGGGGACTACACGAAGCCGAGGAAGACACGACAGTGCATGCCCACGTGGAGGGGAGTACGAGGGTTGACTGGTTCGGCTGCGGTGTGAGGCTGCCGTCGCCGCAGAATAACAGGGGTTGTGGGTGAGTAGAGGGATGGCCTAGCCAGCGGTTGGAGTAGGAGGGGGCGGTGAGGCCTGCGCGGCAGCACAGCCAGCCACGGGAGGTAGGAGCAGGCGGCATGGCCCGCGATGGTTTGGGCGGCTGGAGCAAGAAGACCAGAGGTTGAAGAAGCACGATGGCCGTTGGATGGACATCGTACGATCACCACAGCGAGAATCTTTTATATTGACTAAGTTGACAAAGCCCTGCATCCGCATCAACTTAGTAGGCCCACAAGTCAGCCTCCAAATATGGTGGGTCCCACCTATCAGTGGGTGTATTCATTTTTTTGTGCGTAATAAGGTGGCACTTTCTTGCGTGCGAAGATATAGCTGGTGGGTCCAAGCTGTCAGCGGGGGGAATGCTTTTTTCGTGAAATACAGAGGCCCTTCCGGTGGGTCCCCACTGTCAGGTGCAGGAATCATTATTTTGCGCGTAATAAGGAGGCACTTCCTACTCGCAAAAAAAAGGAGGCACTTCCTTGCGTTCGGCCGTGGACCCAGCTGTCAGCCTCTCCACGTACAGTCCTCTTCCGATGGATGTTGTTCATTAACCACGCCGTGCCGATAGCACCAAGGTGGTGGATGACGGTGATGCCAAGTAGGGGAACGACCCGGAGCCGAGGAAGACTCGGCAGTTGTTTCCCACGTGGAGTGGGTATGAGGGTTTACTGGTTCGGCTGCAATGTGAGTCTGCTGTCGCCGGAGAATATCAGGAGGTGTGGGTGAGTAGAGGGATGGCCAGGCCAGGGATGCGAGTAGGGTGGGGCCGTGAGGCCTGCCCGGCGGCGCAGCCGACCACGGGAGGCAGGAGCAGGTGGTTCCGCCGGCGCTGGTTTGGGCGGCTGGAGCAGGAAGATCAGAGACTGAAGAAACATGATTGCCGTTGGATTGACATCTAACGGTCTGATGCCGGTAGAGTCGATTGTTGACTAAGTATTTTTTTGAGAAACCTTGTGTACGCATGAACTTAGTAGGCCCACAAGTCAACCTCCAAATATGTGGCAGACAACATAGAGCCCATTTGCTATTTTTTTAATAATTTGCAGCCCATTTGCTAATTCTTAAGGAATTTATTATAGCACATTTTCTGCCCAGGACCACGGTCAAAAAGTTCAACCTAATTTTGCATATTTCGGTGGAGTCCGAACTGTTTTAATCCAGAAATGATAAACATTTATTTTTTAAGAACTTATTGATTTGCCAAAAAAATATTGTTTTATTTTTGTAAGCTAATAAGACGTGGGACAATTGAGTTGGTTTTAGGGAAAACTAGTGGGAAAAAAATCAATGCTGGGAAGGAAAACAACAACAAAAAATAAGGATGTAAAGATGCAAAGGGAACTTTACATATTTTCAATATAATAATACATGTATATGAACTAGTAAAACTATAGGTATAGATTAGAAAACGGAAGTAGGACGTGGCGTTTCAAGAGGAAAATAGAACTGGGATGTGTGTTTTCTTTTTTTTTTAAACTGCCTGAGGATGTTCTAAGATAAAATATAACTAAGGCTGGCGGGCTAGAGGCCAGTTGATACCTGCTGGATCTTTGTGCCCCATTGTCGTCATGGGCTGGGCCTGTTAAAAACAAAACCAAGCCTGGGCACAACCCAATTGAAACTTAATGGACCTGAAAAAACAATATACCTGCTGGATCCCAGTGATCAGTCTGTACTTGTAGAATTCTCTCGTTTATTGACTACGTTGAAAATTCCGTAGGTGTCTCAGACGTCAGCATTATTTTTCCATCGTGATAATAATTGCATGCACTTGCTTGCGTACGGCCATGGACCTGCTGGTTCCCTACGGTTAGGCTCTGTATGGACAGCCGTCTTGTGGTTCCACGGACGAATTTCATGCAAATCGGATGGTTTTCAGTGAAACCGGACTAAATTCATTGCATTTTACATATTTCTTTTTATTATGGAATATTTTACATATTTCAACTAATAATAACTGACTAGGCCTTTTTTGAGGCCATGGGAGGCGCTTCACGCGACACTTAATTGTTCTGGAAGGCCCAAATCCATCGCTCCTCTGTTTTAACAATTTGCAGCTGGGCTTGGCATGCCACAACCCAGTTCCGACGTGCTGCATCCAACTATCAGCCTGCCAAACCGGATGGATCCCGTGCGTACTTCGAAGATGTAAAAAATTTGGAGAACTGGGAATTCGAACGGCAGGTTCTTGTGCTACCCATCAAATAAAAATCAGGTGCCTGAAAATTTGTTTCGAGACAAATGATTCAGCTTTATATCCACGCCGACCCTCGACATGATGGTTGGAAGCAAATGAAAGTTCTTACCGAAAGATCCTTAACAACAATACCAACTTGCAGACGACCAGGTAGTACAAGTATCCCAATACCAAACTAACTTATAATCTTTTTAGTCCTAGCCCTAGTGTTGGTCTGGTAGAAAATCTTGCAGACGACCAGCTCCCGCTCCTTCTCTTGCTCAAGGTCCCTGAGGTGGTACTGGTGCATCACCCAGTTGGTCCTCTGCTGGTCAAAGTTCTTGTTGGTGTGCAACACCAAAACCTTTTTGCTGCCCATCTGCCGGCCGTTGACCATCACCGGCAAGGTATTGCCGGTCTTGTGCCACATCGCGTGCATGCCGCACTCCGACTGTATCTTGCGACATGTCTGCATGCCCCTTTTGAATGCACTGGAGTTGCGCTGGAAGAAATGCTTGCTTAGGCCACTCAGTGTGATACCTGCAGTATCGGCGAATACAAGTTTTAGGGTACGTAGTTGGCATTTTCATAACATCTTTGGCATGTTGCAGTCACTTGCTTCACTTTTTATTAACTATCAAATTGTAATTGCTTCACTAGGTCTGCGTCTAAAAAGAAAAATAGAGGTATAAACAAAGGAATATGTTTGTGCAAGTAGACGGCTGATTGGTGTCTCACCTGGAAGTTTCTCAGGATGGGTGTAGCATATGCCGTGCTCGCTGTCGATCGTTGGTATGAACAAATCGATGAGAGGGTGAGATCTTGCGCTGTCAGCACTCACTTTGGCCTCAAGGTGCTCGATGAGCTCCTGATCTGTGGGATCAAATTGACGCTAGCCGGCAGCACCGACCAATCCTTCTTGGACTTGCATCGGTTAATTCCAGTTAAATGGTACTCAATGTATGATCAATCAACTACTTTAAGTAAATGATGAAAGATTTCGACAAATAAGTGGTACTCCAAATCTGAAGTCCACAATACCCGAACAAACTAGGGTATCGGCTTCATTACTACATGCAGACTCTAAAGACTTGAAAAACCCCATAAAGATCGAAATCATCATACAGGGCGACGGGACGAATACTCACAGGAGCGGCCTCGCTGGTTCCTTCCTTCATCTGGCTAGCTTGAAGAGCATCCTTGTTGAGATCAATTTTTTCAGCGTCTTCCTTTTGACTACTTGAAATGAAGTATAGCAGCTCCAGTAGCTCATCGCTCATCGTACCAAATGGATCGGAACAAGGCGGCGGATGGGAGGCGGGGAGACCAGGAGAGAATGGGAGAGTGATTTTGTAGAGAATGGGAGAGTGCTGTTGTACTACGAGAGGAGTGAGGCTCACTTTGGTGAACCAAACACGCCACCGGGACTCTTGTGTCACCTCATGCGCAGCATGTTGTCACGTCAATTCAATGTGAGGACATGATGAACAATTTGACCGACGTATACTAGTACTATTGTACTACTTACTAGTCGTATTTACTGTCACATTTTAACCATAGGTTTAACTAACAAAATGTCAATGCGTGTCACCGAAAATTATACCATTGGAAACTATGTTGAAATACGAATCCAACAATATTTTTTTTGTGACATGCATTAACATTTAGTTAATTAAATTTATGGTCAAAATTTGACACAAATTACGAAGGGGACCAATAAACCAGGAGGGAGGTAGTAGTACGAGTAGCGCAATATACGGTATAGAGGACTACTAGTACTAGTACTAGTACAAATTTAGAAATGGAGTACGAAGTTACAAGGCTGTGCGACAGACTTTGTAAGCTACATGAGTAATACAAAATATAATTCCCATTGGACAACACTTTCACCAACAAGTACGCACTTGAAGCCTAATTCATATATATGGCTTCTGCACAGCATCTCCATCATCATTATCAGTACATGCTACGCAGGTGAGTTAGGATGCACTTGATCCCAGAAAGGTATCTATCCTTCAAACTAACTAGAGTACATAATATCGAACAAAAGAGGGTCATGCTACAGCAGCTGGATACATGGCTTAGTCGCGATACCACTACGAATCAAATTGTGCATATTTGCTGTTGGCATGAACCAGATCTCCGCATGTCGGGTTTGCAAAAGCCATTCATCGCATGGAAGCTTGATGCCTTTCACACACTAAAGATCATTTGGCAACAAGCTGTGTCGACGAATCTCTGGATATGGTGATTCATGAAACCCATGGTACGATGTGTAAACACAGTTCCCGCTGGCCAACGGAAGTTGCATAGCACGGTAATCATCGCCGGTGATATGATCGATGTTTGGTTGGATGATCGGATAATTGAGCCCGAGGAACATGGAGTGGTTGCCGAGGCTATAAACCCGCCTCCAGTTGAATACGCCTGGCCCAACGGAGCTGGGATCTTTCTCGAACACGAAGCAGCCATAGCCATCACAGTCACGAACGCCCCAGGCATTGTACTGCATGTGGTTTGATGAAATGGTTTGGTCAATTTGGTACGTGCGAATGAGCATCAAATGACCACCGTCAGTTGAACGAGTGATAAACTACCACCCATTGACTTGTATATTTCCAGGTCCTGGAATTATGAAGGCCATCGCATTTGTGTCTGCTGCAACAAATCAAATAGGAGACCAAAAGGACAAAAATATAAAATCATGTTCAGAGTATGTGTGGAATTAAGATTATTATAATAGTGACACAGATCATAGCCAGAGAATTGCAATGCCGTGGTCATAATCATACCCCAAGTTAAAAAAAGTAAGCCAATGGCTTTCATATTCTAGCAATATGTCATGGTTCAAACATCATGTAAAAATGAGAGGAAAACAGCTATGCCAGGGCCTACTCATATTCTACCATAGCAGTTACTACTGTTCTCATATCAACTCTAACAATAACATGCGTGGTTATAAAAATCTTGGAAATGAGAGTAACATATAGCAATCATGAGGTTATACTCATAATATCTATTCTAACAATCATTAGATGCCAATTGTTCTCATATCAACTCTAACAATAACATGTGTGGTCATAAAAATCTAGGAAATGAGAGGAACATATAGCAATGATGTGGTTATAGACATACTATCTATTCTAAATTTCTAACAATCAACAGGCAGCCGTATTCATAAGGTAAAGAAGAGATGAGATAGAATAATTACACAATGATAGATTCCACCAGTATATGCAACCAATCTGTGCATCGACCGCGTAAACGATGCCATCGTGCACTATAGCATCAGACAGAAATGGAGGTTCAACAGGATTGATGATGAGCCATAACCATGTATGGCGACCGGATTCCAGATAGACTAGTCCCATGTTGAACAAGGTAATGAGCTTGTAATCCATGTAGTCTTCTGATGGTGTGGGCACTTCGCAGATTATAACCTTCAGCAAACGGAGGTCGTACCAAAAGCTCGATGTGTCTCGTGCGTAGTAGGCAGGAGTGTCCGGCGGGCCGCGAGGCTCGATGCCGGCGGTATCCAACGATGGAAGGGTGATCTCTCACTGGGTGTAGATATCCACGAGACGCCACGGACTACCGGATTGGTGGATGAGGATGATCCAGTTGGCCTTCATGCCCGCCCAGTAGTGGCTGCCCATGAAGGACAGTTGGGCGGGTAGTGGTAGCATGTCGAGGGGCACGACGGCAACCTTAGTAGGATCATCAAGTCGGTGTCTGGGCCACCTGCGAGGATCGGGCATCAGCAAGCAGGGTGTCTTGAAAAGGGCCGGCCGGTTGCAGATGAGTACACGGTACATAGACACCGAGCATGCGGCCAGACCCACGGTGCTGAGCAGGTCCATATGATTACATATCTGCTCCAAGAGAACATCGGGGAGGGAATTCCAATTGCGGCTTTGCGTGTCAGTCGGTTCTGCCATAGGGTTTTTTAGGGCACTGAGTGATTGGGGTTTTCGATGCTTGCGAGGGAGCGGGGAAGTGGATTCTGGCGGGCGAGCGAAGAAGATGGCGTGTGTGGCCGAGCAGTGAGCAGGGGGGATATGGTACGCGCGAGCTACCGAGGAAGATGGCGCAAGGCGGGCGAGCAGTGAGTGGGGGGAAATGGTGTGCGGCCAACGATGGGGAAGAGAGGAGGAGGAAGAAGAGAGGAGGAGGAAGAAGAGATAAAGATGGGCAAGAAAGTGCATTAAATCACAATTCTACTAGTACTACTACCATGATATACCGTCCTTCGGAGTGTAAATAGTTAAGCCGATGACATGTGGGTCTACCTCAAGAGGGCCCATATGTCAGTTAATGAAAGAGAGAGGTGCGTAAATGTATTTGCGGAAGCGTGCTCCACTAGCAAACATGATGGCAGTACAGGGTAAGGCTGATTTAGTAACACCAACATGCTGGCTCAGCTTATTAATTAAGTGTCCCATCTGCTGCAGCGTGTATTGTCACTTCACTGTGAAGACTAGTTGAATAGTTCTCTCTGATCGAGATGGGGAATAATGGATCACCAAGAGTTCCTATTGACAGTATCCCTATGCCTCTACTCTCATCCTGTCCAACAACAAGAAACATTGGCCAAGGCACCCGGTGCCAATAATGTAGGAGTACTACTAGTATTTTGTGTCAAACTTTGACCATCTATTTAACCAATATGTTTGTTAAGCATTGGGAGCTGAGTCAAAGGAGTTATTCTTCACAATATTTGTCTGTGACAAACCAATGTCAGCAAATTGATTATGAAGCTGGCCTATTGACCCGGATTTTCTAGAAGAAGGAAATGACAAGGACTTAAGGATGATCAGGATCAGTTTAACATGGATAAATCCAATTTAAATTGGGGGCTAATGTCAGGGATATACCCCGCGGTATGACCCGGCTGGAGTCATAACCCGGCTGGGACTTGGTATACCGGCGGATGGTAAACCGGTAGACAGTTAAGACAGATGTTAAGTCAGATGATAACCCGGCAGATGTTAAGTCAGATGATAACCCGGCAGGTGTTAATTCAGATGATAACCCGGCAGACAATCATAAACCGGCAGGAAGTCATAAACCGGCAGACCATCATAAACCGGCACCAGTCATAACCCGGCAGACAGTGATAACTCGGTTGCCAGGAGTTATGAAGCCCGAGACGTTATGAAGCCCAAGACGTTAAGAAGCCCATGAAGAGAAGTCAGAATAGTTTAAGTCTTAATCCAAGTTGGACTCTACATGTAACCCGCCCCTTCAACATATATTAGGAGGGGCAGGGCACCCCAAAGGGGGGAGAAAAAAATCTTAGGGCTAGACATAACTAGGAGAGCCGGTTTACGGTGACTCCCTGGTGATGATAATGAGACCTAGCCACAAACAGCATGTAGGGTTGTTACCGGATGATGTTTCCCGGGGCCCGAAGCTGTCTAAACTCTTGTCTTGTGTGTTGCGTTTCTCGATTCCGCTCAACCCCTCTCAAGGTACCACATAGATGCGTTGGCCTCACGACTAAGTCCTCACACTAGGACATCTGCCGTGACAATTCCACGACAGTTGGCGCCCACCGTGGGGCCTGCGCACGGTGGTGTAGAGTTTTTGGAGGGATCTTTACCAGGGATCAAGAAGCTTGCAATTTTTTCGGAGGAAGAAGAATTATTGCGGAAGGATTACATTATTTTGAAGAAACGCAGTCAGATTTGAGACTCATCCGGGATTCAAGAGAAAATTAGGGTTATGATCCGTTCGTAGCCACAAGTCACCGAGGAAGCAGTCACGGGGCATGTTATCATTGTTTCCATGTGAAGACTATGGTCAAATCAATCTTGACCCGGAGAAGGACTGGGACCATGGTTCGAGCTGTCAAATCGGCAGCCCCGCCCTCTGCAACCACGTTTCATCGAGCCGTCTCCCCTGAAGTCGCCGTTAAAATTTGCTTCCCCCTGAGTCGCCGTCGCCGGCTCGGTTTCGCCAGCGGCTCGCCTCCGCCACGCATTGCTGCAGAAATCCACCGAAGGCGTCTTGTATTCCGGGTCGAGGGCAAACCTCACTGCAACCGCGCATGGCCCCCAAGTCTTGAGGGAATCATCCATACTTTGAGACATGCAGACCGGGTCAAATCCAAGGAACCATCTTGCGTACAAACCGACCAGGATGGTACATTGGACACGGTTTGACGAGCAGAATCTAGGATTGGACTGGAGGCATGATCGGAAACGGACGCAGCCACAACCCGGATCCGAGCTGACTCGAGGCGCTGTATTTCGCCTGGTCGGTTTATTGCCTTGCGGTCGAAACGCGTTGAACCGCCCCGCCTTGGAGTTGGCTGTGGACGTTGAATCGGCCTGGTCGTCTTCGCCGCCGCCGCAGACTCGCCGAGTCGCCGCCTTGCTGAGCCACCGTCACAGCCGTGTTGAACCACCCCGGCTGAGCAGTCTCGATCCCGCTGGCCACCGCCTCGTCCGTTCGCCACGAGCCGCCCTGCCGGCCGACTCCAAGTCACCATCGCGGGTTTGCTCTTGTTGCATCTGCGCCGCGCCTCGCCGCCGGGACGTCGCCAACCACCACCAGCAAGTCGCCGCCTCACCTCGAGGGGTCGGACCGCTTCCATCGCTGTGGCCGCCGACAAGTCGCCCCGGCTGCTGCGGTCAAACCGGCCATGCCCCTGCGGTAGAGTCATCTCCGAGTGACCTCATCATGGCCCGCCTCCGCCGCCAGTTCGCACCCGCACCCCGGCCTCGCGCTCACCTAAGCTTCAAACCGCCTACCGGGTTATCTCCGCTGCTCAACTCCACTGTACGACCTCAAACCATTAAGCTCGAGACTTGTCGCTGCGGTTTTTCGTCACTTCCACGGCCTCGTCGCCTTCAAGCGGACGCCGCGCTGCCCCGTGCAGCGTTGCCTCTGGCCGGCCTAGTACATCTTTGCATCGCCGCGTTAAACGCGTCGCCTCGTCGCCTGCCGGTTTGTTGCAAGCCGCCTTCTGCCGGCCTCTGCTATGGTCTCGCCCCATGGGACGTCACTCTGAACCGCCGTCACGGATGCGCCCATGCAAACCGCCGTTCGCCTCCGGGTGACCCGCCTAGCTGCCTCCCTCTGCCGTGCGTTGAGCGGCCCTCGCTAAGCGGATTGAGCCGCCTCCACCATCAACATCGCGGCCACAGTCGCGTCAAGCCGCCCCGGCATCAGCTCCGACCTCGAGTCGCCTCCACAAATAGCACCAAATCGCCACCGTGGATCGATCCACCGGTGCACCATGGCCTCGCGCTTCAAACTGCCTCCACATTCACTGGATTCACCCCTGCTTTCAAGGAGCCATTGTCACTGTTTTGCCTCTGTTGGCCGTTTCCGCGCCGGGCTTCGCTGTATCTCCGCGGTGAGTCTACTTCACTGCAGCGCCTCTGCCACGGCCTCGTTTACACCGCAGCTGACCACGCCTCACGGTGCCTTGCCAAACTCGCTTCCATCGCGAGCCGTCTGCGCCTCAAACCGGCCATGCTACGGCCATGGCCCTACCTCCACTGCCGCTGTGGTCACGGAGTGCCTCAAGAGTCAAGACCGGCTCTACTGCCGCTGTAGCTCCTGTCGGCCCGGCCGTCATGGCCTTATATCAATTGTCCCTATTCTGGCGGGCGCTATCTTAAACATGACAAAGAAGAGTAGCAGAAGAAGCAGGATTGGGAGCAGCGGCTCAGTAGTGCATCGCAGCAGGTTGAAGTACTTGTTCAGGTTCAGCAAGATATGGGTGAGACAATGGATGCTTTCGGCTTGGCATTCGTGAAATTTCCAAAGTTTGTGAACTGAAGAAGCAGAGTCTCTGAGGATAAGAGCTATTGACAGCAAAAAACATATAGCCGCAGATTGCACAACCTGGGCAGTATGGGATTCCGGCAGTATGCAGCAAAAGCAATAAAGACGAGCTGTCCTTAAAGCAGTAATGGTAAGCCGGCATCGGTGCATCGTTACGAGGAAATTTTTACCTTGCACAGAGATCGTTGGAGTGAGTACAGAGCAAGTAAATCTGGAGCAGCTAGCCTACCACTCCGTTCTGTGGATATATAAAAAAAACAAAAGAAAAAGCGTCCAAGTACCCAAGTGCACTCGAAAAAAAAGGGTCACGTGGATGTTATGCTACATCACATCAGCGGAGCTCAACGTGCATATACTATTCAGTATTATATGGTACCAACATCTGCGTTCATCCGACAAAAACAAAATCAAGTGTTATCCCTCCTATATATTTTATCAGTATATTTTAATTCCTCTGAGCACCATTACACTGCCCTATTGGTGTTTTTATATACAGGTAAAATTATTGTTATACTGCGGGTATAGAGCACGCACTGGCAACGTTCTACAACGGCGTTTTCCTCCGTGTCACATTTCCCGATGAACGGACGCCGCACCGGTTTACAACACGGAGGACAACTTGCTCGTCCGCACCGGTTTACAACATCGCGGCCGATTCATTTATCTGTTCCCACGGCCGACTCGGCCGTGATTGATTTCAGCTTTACCGGGGTGATCATCAACTCCGCGGTGGATAATTTCTGGCCTAACAAATCAGGTGAAATCCATCCAGTATATTTTTATGTTACGTATTGCTTTCTTTAAAAGAACAATTACTCTGGCTTGCAAGTTCTCTAATGCAGGACAAGTGGTCTACTTCAAAAGGGACTATTATATCACTGAGCTGTTGAATGACTCATACCGGTTTATATCACGGTCAAATATGGAGAATCTCAAGGCAACTCCTTGAGTCGTCTTAAGACTCGGGGGTTACGATGATATGACTCAGCAAGTCTTGCCAGTTTCAGCAAATTCAAGTGCCCCAGGATGTTGAAGGGAAAGATAACCCGGTCCCGGAGGATACTGTTGTATTGATAAAAATTTAAAGGCCGTCAGAAATATTCCGGCTCACAATGATGCTTCCGATTTATAATCCGGTTTAAGGGAAATCGCGTCTCCCACACAGCGCTGAAGCCCTTAATTTCTGGTTCAAATCCGGTTTAAGAGGAAACTGTCTATTACAAAGCTCTGACGCTCTCAATATCCGGTTCAAAATCCCGGTTCAAGAAGAATTTATCTCTTGCAAAAAGTTAAAGGTTGCCGAAGAGGACCTGTTGCCATGATGCACGGTTCAAACATGGGTATCCTGCCTTATGGGCTTATCATATTATTGATCACATGGGGGCTTTCCTGCTCATTGAAGCGAAGCTATGATTACCCTTTAAACCGGCTTATATGCCACTCCTACAAAATCACTTGGGGGCTTGGTCGTATTCGAACCATAGCTACACCTCTTGATCGGTGTAAGGCCACCAGGGAAATCACTTGGGGTCTTGGTCGTATTCGAACCATAGCTACACCTCTTGATCAGCGTAAGGCCACCAGGGAAATCACTTGGGGGCTTGGTCGTATTCGAACCATAGCTACACCTCTTGATCGACGTAAGGCCACCAGGGAAATTACTTGGGGGCCAAAGAGGGTGTTGCAAAAGCACAACTCAAACATAGGCACCCACTGAGCACAGCTCAAAATATTGCTTGGGGATTCTTTGCTATCGCAATGAACAAAGAATCTACACTTGTAATAGGCTATCAAGCCACGGCTTGGAAGCCTGGTGTATACACCTAAAACCCCGGGTTAGCCTGCCTTTTTTAAGTAAGTCACTCCGTCCAGGTAAACCTGGTATGACCCGTCGAACTTCGACAAGTCAATCTCATAAGACCCTGAACTTATCAAAGTTAAAACGACGATTGGTTAAAGATTGAGGTCCATCTTAAAAGGCTTTGTAAAATGGTTTAACTCAGCGGCCTAGCAGCCCATGAAAAGCCTCGAATTTTGGGCCTGGCAGCCCGTGAAAAGCCTCGACTACAAGTTTTCATATGCTTTTATTTGCCAAGTTTTTCTCCTTTGATGAGATTTATGATGATTTTGGTAAACCGGCGTTAATCAACCTGGCTCGGCTTTCAACTACAAGTTGTCAGTACATGATTAGTCATAATCCGATGCTTATTAACCTGGTCTGGTTTTGACTATAAGTCGCCAGTATGAGATAAAGTAATTATCTGGTGTTTATTAACCCGGTCTGGCTTTGGACATTAAGTCGCCAGTATATATTGGGATTGCGCCATTGGAATCATGCGCTTATAAATCATTGGATTATATTATTCAAATCTTTAATAGCCAATATGGCTGGATTTTTATTATGGTTATCAATAACCAATATTATGATTGAGGTTTTCAAAGTCGCTTTAAGCGCAATGGCTATTATTTTATCAATGGATATGATTTATTCTACAATGGAAGGAATAGTCCCGAGTCGCTGCAGGCTTACGACCCAGCACTTGGGGGCTACGTTATTCAAGTTGAGAATTACATCAAATATACAAGTCCCATGTCACTGCCAGCATGTACCATGGTACTTGGGGGCTAATGCAAAGTCATTTTTGCTCACCTCATCGAAGACCCGACTCATCACATCATAATGAGCCGGCCCTTGGGGGCTACCAATTGCTCCTGTCAAAATTCAAGGTTCAAGCCCCATGATGGGGGTTACATCATATAATGTTATTCTCAATGAAGTATATATAAAGTCCAGCTCAATATTATCTTACTGAGCCGGCCCTTCGGGACTACACGTTGCTGTTCAAAGACTACATGATTATATTTACAAAGTCCCTGCTCATTATTGCATAATGACCTGGCCCTTGGGGGCTACACTGGTTGAAGTTTTTATGAGCATAAAGCGATTTCAAGTCCCAGGTTGTTGCAAGCATGACAACCTGGCACTTGGGGTCTACTTATGTGGAATACTCAGTTTATGACTAATGACGGAGATGAACAAATCAGTTTTCTTCAAGACGGTGACATTTATATTGAAGCAAGTCTTAAGCTGTTGCTATGCTACCTTCTTAAGACATGGGGGCTACAAGTGATAGGCATATAAGAGGTATATTTTCAAGTTTGATGTTAACTACAATTATAACCCGGTGCCATCAATATTTATAAACCGGCAATTTTGGCAATGATAAACCGGCGAGTTCAATATCCTTAAACCGGTTGAAGATCAGACGAGTATTTCAAGGACCAATATGTTTGTTAAGCATTGGGAGCTGAGTCAAAGGAGTTATTCTTCACAATATTTGTCTGTGACAAACCAATGTCAGCAAATTGATTATGAAGCTGGCCTATTGACCCAGATTTTCTAGAAGAAGGAAATGACAAGGACTTAAGGATGATCAGGATCAGTTTAACATGGATAAATCCAAATTAAACTTGGGGCTAATGTCAGGGATATACCCCGCGGTATGACCCGGCCGGAGTCATAACCCGGCTAGGACTTGGTAAACCGGCGGATGGTAAACCGGTAGACAGTTAAGACAGATGTTAAGTCAGATGATAACCCGGCAGATGTTAAGTCAGATGATAACCCGGCAGGTGTTAATTCAGATGATAACCCGGCAGACAATCATAAACCGGCAGACCATCATAAACCGGCACCAGTCATAACCCGGCAGACAGTGATAACTCGGTTGCCAGGAGTTATGAAGCCCGAGACGTTATGAAGCCCAAGATGTTAAGAAGCCCATGAAGAGAAGTCAGAATAGTTTAAGTCTTAATCCAAGTTGGACTCTACATGTAACCCGCCCCTTCAACATATATAAGGAGGGGCAGGGCACCCCAAAGGGGGGAGAAAAAATCTTAGGGCTAGACATAACTAGGAGAGCCGGTTTACGGCGACTCCCTGGTGATGATAATGAGACCTAGCCACAAACAGCATGTAGGGTTGTTACCGGATGATGTTTCCCGGGGCCCGAAGCTGTCTAAACCCTTGTCTTGTGTGTTGTGTTTCTCGATTCCGCTCAACCCCTCTCAAGCTACCACATAGATGCGTTGGCCTCACGACTAAGTCCTCACACTAGGACATCTGCCGTGACAATTCCACGACAGTAGTAGTAAATGATGAGTGCTCGAAGATTTTTTTTTTCCAAAAGTACTCGATAATGGGCTCGTTTTCCTCAAGAAAATTGTGTTTACGAATGTATTAATTGGAATGCATTCGTGAGGAACAAAAGACCTACATGCATTGGTGAGTTTTCTCTTAATTCTTGCATGCAACGTTTTAACGAAGCTCGAAATATGAACATGTCAATGGTAGGGAGTAAAAGCCTCATGCATGCATGCAACACTCACACGTACACATAGGACGCACGCAACACTCACGCATCCATGCGGCACACATCACACGATGCAACACACACGCTCACGCTCAAGCTTCTCCTCGTTCAGCGAGTTGACTTATGTGTGCATGTGACCTTTGAGAGGAGAAGACTAGATGAAGGTTGTTGCATGCTGTAATTAAGGATAGACATGCAGTCTATAGCTAGAGCACAAGTTGGTGCATTAGTCAATCAATGCCGATTAGATTAAAGGCTAAGTGCAATGGAAGTGTAGATGTACACTCTTTGTTGGAAAATATTCTAATGCTAGATGTACAGTTTTTCACGGACCGAGGGAGTACACGTGCATGCACTCGCATACTACACAGCCAGGGTGGTTCGCGCGCAAGGGTTGGACTCCTGTCGCGCCTGCGTAAAGTTTTGTTTAACTGATGTCTTTGCTCTGCCAATTGACAGGTGGGACCCAGAAACCAGGTGTCAATTTAACCAGTCAACAAAGTGCCACATCAACTATGTGGCCAGTCAGCAGGGTGCAATACGGCGCTCTACGGTGAGCTAGTGACCGAATAATCACCGCAAAACTATATAGTGAGCGTAATGAGCGTATTGTTACATAATACGTTGACCGCCAGTGTATTTTTCTCATTTCTAATTAAGCCATATTAACCGGAAAGGACGCAGTATGGACTAGTACTACTTTGATGTGTCCCATCAACTCGCCGAACGAGGATAAGCTTGCTTACTATGCCCTCTCCCTTGCCCACGCGCGGTGGCTCACAGGACGAGGAGAAGCTTGCTTACTACGTACGCCTACCCCCTCTCCCTCGCCCACGCGCGCGGTGGCTCGCAGGACGAGGAGAGGGTTTTGACTACAGCGCCCTCTCCCTCTCGCTCGCCCTCGCGGTGGACGTGCAGCAGTTCATTTGGTATCAGATTGCCAGAAGCATATTGTACTGTAGTATCATCATTGTTGGACCTTCCGAAGAGGCGAAGAGCCAAGTGCAAGGTTCACAGGAGTACGAACTGTTGAACCTCCCGAAGAGGTGAAGAGCCAAGCACAAGGTTTATAGGAGTTGTCGTCCTAGTACTACAACTATAGCGAACGATCGCTACTGTATGATGCCGCCACATCACCTATAGCCAAAGCAATGCCACCTTTTTTTCTTCTCACAGAGCGTGTTGGAGCCCGTGCAACAGACACACAAGTTGCACGTACACATAACACATTTACTAGTAATAAATTCTAAAGGACAAATGCCAGTATGCCACACAAGTTCATCTCCACTTCATGTGATAAATTTGTGCACGACTAGTCTACATATATTTACAGCGCTACCATTCATAATTTACCATACTCCACTTACACGTTATAGATGGGCTCCATGTCCTCCTCCAGGTTCCAGTCCCAGGTGTTCTTCATAGATGGCACGATCCATAGCGGTGGGCAATGGGAATCATTGTCGCAGCTTTCTAGTCCGGTTCCACATGATGGAGACTCATCCAAGCTGAAGCGGCATAAATCAGGGATAGCGTGTCCTAGGATGTCGTTCATCCGGCGGTGCGCACTGAAGACACAACCATGCTTCATGAACGGCAGGCCTTCGATGTCGTGCATGGAAGGTGGCATCTGCTTCACAATGGGGTAGCTGTCCCCAATGAAAAGAGAGTACTCTCCAAGAGTGTTCCTCGGCACCCACATAGCATAACGGGGGTCGAACTCGGCGCCGTTCATCTGGTACACGCGGCATCTCAGATCTGGACACATGGTGACGTACATGGTCAAGGTCCATGCATAATAATGTTGTGCTCAAATATGGCGGTCAGTAATATTGTGCAGCAAATAGTACTACTCCAGTATAGAGGAAGTAAATAACCGGCTTATTATATATAGCCACTCTTGGCTACATGGATGAGATAGTAAGACATGGAAAAACAAAAATGGTGGGAGCTAGTGGGTTCAAGTCTTCAAGGGCCTAGCTAGCTATACGCGTCCTCGAAGGTAAAAAGTACTAGTACTAGTAAGTAGTACAATGAAAGAGAAGGCGAGAGGGTTAAAAAAATCTAATAGTAAATTGTAGTACTAGTACAGTAAACATGTCCCAGTCAAGAAAAGAAAATAACTAACAAGTACTACTACTCTAACACACAGCAATGAGAAAATGGAATACCTGGGTAGATGGTGACGGTCCGATCGTGGTAGATCGTGTGACCATGTTGCACATCAGTGGTACCATGGGTAACGACTGCTAAGATAGTTGGTCCCAATATGCCAAAGTCAGCTACAAGGTTCTAGGTTAGACCGAATCGCGGATGCAAATGCACATCCAGGATCGGCGATCTTATTTTGATTGGGGGATGACTTGTCCCTGCAAAATAATGGGGTACCGTTAGGGATGCAAATGATGGTTTATGCATTCCGTTTGTAATCCCCCGTACCGTAGGATGGCAACCAGGTGAAACAAGTCCCCTGGCTTGTCACCGTGAAGATGCGGCCTACATGGCACACAGCGTCTTCGAACGTGTAGGGGTACAAATCTTCCGCGACCAACATGTGCCAGCCTCTGCCGTTACTGCCTTTTGTATTGATGGCAATCCTTATGTCGAACACCGCGATGAGATAGTAATCATCGTAGCTGCGTCGCTTTGTCGGCGGGTCCGCAATCGCTATCTTATTCAATATCATGTAGGCATCATCATAAGTATTCAAGCCCAGCCAGTCCGGAAGGCCGATCCCAATGGTGGAGAAGGGGTCTACGGGAACGGCCGCACTGCTGTGGATGTTTTGCAAAATGATGGTGGTATCCGGCCGGAGGTACGCAAGCCAATCTTCGTTGGCACCAACCCAGACCTATATATAAGACGGTAGGCAGCGGAGAAATTACGGGATGGAATAACTAAGTACTATATTTAGAATATACACTACATGATCAAACTCCATGACTGACCTGCTCATCGGACAAAATCCGACTACCTCTCAACGTCGGCAACTCTAGCGGAGTCAACGTGCAACCATGGCCAGGGAGCGGTTGACTGTTCGATGGATTGTCCCATAGAATAACCTTCTGCTCGAGATAGCATGTAAGACCAACAAGCATGGCCTTTTCCCAAGCCTGTTTAAGCACCGTCTTAAAATAGTTGGTGCAGGAAGCACCGAGTCTTGCGGCGGTGAGGACATCAGAGCAGCGTGCGATTTCTCCCAGAGGATCACCGTCCAAGGTCTCCCAGCCCCGACGAGGAGGAGAACCGCCTGGCGAATCCATGGGAGTAGCAACGAACTGCCTTGGTCTCTTCGGGGGGAGGGGAACTGGCGAGGAGGAGATAAGAGCATAACCGCAGGGCCTCGTCCCTTTGTTAAGGAAGTTATGCGGGCACGCATAGTGCTAGTGCCCCGCGATGGTGCGACTATTATTTAGTACTGTAGCAGTAGTAGTACTACTTTCTCAACTAGTAGTGCGATGTACTAGACTTCTATAGCGCACCAGTTTTGAACTCTTGAATCTCAAGGCCAAGGAGCTACAGTTGCAAGTGGAGGGTACTACTGTTCTCTAGAACCATCGCTATACTATCAATGCAGGGAAAGTACACCTGCGGAGTGCGTACTCTCCATGCTCTATTCAAGCGCGTAGCTGGCCTACTCAGCCACTCCTCTCACGCACACACTAGCAGCCTGTTTATCAGCGACGGTTACTGCGGGGGCAGAACATTTGAGTTCTTTGATACAGCGAGACTAGGCTATCGGCGTTCTGCGAACGGGGGTACCCAGACTTGCCTGCCTGTGGCCCACGGCGTGGCTCCATCGACGGCCTGGTATGGCCCAGCTTCAGCTACAACAACTCAAGACCCTCGCGAGGGGCCCAACCTCGCGAGGCGGACAACACCAAGACCTCCAAGAGGAGCGGCCTCCTCAGGCTGGCTCCCAAGGAGCGGAGATCTCTATGCAAGCCTCACCTCGTGAGGTCCGGATGACGTGAGCCATGACGACCAAGGCCAGGAGGGCGCCAGCGGGCGCAGTGTACCAGTTTCCTCTTCGGTGCTAAAGAGGCAAGCGCAGGCGCGGAGTCCCGAGGAATCAGCTAAAGGTTTCCATTCCCGTGCAACAAGACTAAGACCGCCAGGACGGCAGGACGGAGGTCATCACCGAGCCCACCACGGCGTCACGACCATAGGCTTTTGCAGGCAAAGACTACTTTTGCCAGGATAGCATGTACTAGCTGTCTCCCTTTGAATTTGGCCATTGTGGGATCCCTTCCCGCCTTTCATTTGGGAAGAGGACCAAGGCCACTATAAATAGGACTTAGCCACCACCGTAGAGGGGGATCGGATCGACGGATCATCCAGATCACCCACACACTCACCAGCTCACCCGAGCCCAAGAACACCTCTCCTCCTGAGGCTGTTCGCCAGTGTACTAGTTCATCCTCAGCCCCCCGAGGCCAATCCACCACAAAGCCGGAGTAGGGTTTTACACCGCAAGGTGGCCCAAACCTGGGTAAACTGCTGTGTCTCTTTTCCTTATAGTTCGACAAGCTAGGCTGTGAGATTAGCGAGTAGGCAGACTGGGGAGGACGAGTTCTTCGCACACGCCCTAGAGTTCGAACCTCTCAAGGGTTTGCGGAACCCGAAATCCGACATTTGGCGCGCCAGGTAGGGGTGCGTCGGAGCCTCTCTTTCGCCGGTCGATCCGCCATCGTTCCACCGCTTCCATGGATGACGCTCGACGAGCTCGTGCTGAGCGCTAGGCCGCCCTCGCAGCCCGTGTCGCTCAGACGGCACCGGCGGGTGACGACTGCCGTCGCCGTCCCCTGTCTCCAGTGGCGAACGCCGCCACCGGCCCCGCGGGGCACGAGCAGCAAGCTTCGTCGCTGCACCCTTCTGTGCGACGGGATGGACACACCGCCACCATGTCGCTGACTCCGGCTGGTTCATCGTCTCATGCTCATCGCGGGCCGGCGAATGCGCAGGCTGCATTGCTCATGGCGCGCGAGCTCCTGCGCTACCGCCCCATCGACAACCTCTATGAAGACTAGCTGGACCGCATCACCGAGCTTGTCAGCGCCGCCGGGGACTCTCCTGCACCGTCTCGCTCGCTGCCTCACCCACCGCCTGCTGCGGGTGACGTAGCCCACGGAGCACCTCCTCCACCACCCCGTCAAGACGTCGCCCTTGAGACAAGGCGCGAGGCCCCGCGGCGCGACCCACCGCGCAGGCGCCGGTGCGTGAAGAGGAAAGCTGCCAGGTGGTGCAGCGGCCGCGAGAAGATGCTCGTGCACTCCCAACACCGCCACATCAAGACCGCGCACCGCCTGCAGCGGTGGCGCGCGAGCGCCAAGACCAGGCTCCACCTCCACGATAGGCCTCCGTGACCACAGTAGGTTTCCGCGCGTTCACTCTGGAGCTTCGCAGCGTCGTCTGGCCGGGGAAGTTCAAGCCCGACCTGCCCCCGTGCTACGACGGCATCCCCGACCCTGCCGAGTTCCTGTAGCTCTACGAGTTGAGTATCAAGGTAGCCAACGGCGACGAGAAGGTTATGGCGAATTGGTTTCCCATGGCCCTCAAGGATGGTGCGCGCTCGTGGCTCCTGAACCTGCCCGCGGGATCAATCTCCTCCTGGGACGAAATGCGAGAGCGTTTCGTCGCCAACTTCCAGGGCACTCGCAACCGTCCACCGGCTGCAGGTGACCTGCGGTGCATCAAGCAGCAGCCAGGAGAGACCTTGCAGATGTACATCCAGCGCTTCAACAGTGTCCGCCTCAAGATCCCCAAGGTGTCGGACAAGGCCATCATCTCGGCGTTCACTGATGGCGTCCACGACGTCCAGATGAAGGAGGAGCTCGCCATGCATGAAGACCTGTGCACGGCTCTGGAGATGTTCAACATGGCAACCAAGTGTGCGAGAGCTGAGGAAGGTCGCCTCTCTCTCCTGGAGCTCCCGGAGGCTAACCCAGAAGACAAGAAGGCCAAAGCCAAGGACGTGAAGCGCAAGGGACCGGCCGTGCTCGCGGCCGAGCCAGAGATGAAGCGCAGCTGCGACCACCCAGAGTCATCCAAGGGCAGCCGCCCATTCTGCGTCTTCCACAACATGCACAGCCACAACACCAACGACTGCCAGGAGCTCAGGGCCATCCGCGACGGGCGCCTCGGTCGTCGCCCCGAGCACAGTGACCGAGGCTACAGTCGCGGAGGAGGCCGAGGTGGAGGACACTGGGACGGTCGCGAACCACGCCAAGAATGGCGCGATCAGCCTCGTGAGGACCGCTGGCAGGGCCAGCCTCGCGAGGGCCCCTAGAGGGACCAGCCTCGTGAGGACCGTCCTCAGGGCAACTGGCCTTCCTCCGCTGCCGCCACCACCAAGAAGGAATGACGACCATCACCAGGACGAGGGGGCTGTGGGCTTCCAGGAGCCTCGTGCCTTCGCCTGCATCCTGGGCGGCGCTCAGGCCCCTGCCTCTCATCGCATCTTCAAGCAGTTTGCCCGTGAGGTGAACGCGGCCCTCCCCAAGCTCGAGGCAACGCGTCCGCTCAGGTGGTCCAAGTGCACCATCACCTTCAACTCATCCGACCAGCTCAAGTGCGCGGCGTCTGCCGGCGCTTTCCCGATGCTCTGCTCGCCTACCATCAGCAACGTGCTCGTCACCAAGACTCTCATCGATGGTGGTGCGGGGCTCAACGTTCTCTCCATCGAGACATTCGACCGACTCCAGGTGCCCTACGACCAGTTGCTCGCCTATATGCGGTATTACCCTGCCGTTCCAAGTAAATTTGCATGTGCCACCTCTAAAATTTCAAATGGACATCTGTTTTGTGTGCCTGGACCGCTCATGGAGCGACAGGGTGAAAGCACAAGTGCTCCCTGGGTGATTTTGGTAATTAATGTCAACATATCTCTTGTTGGACTAATACTTTCATCTAGTTATTTCAGATGAGTTCAACAGTGGAGTGGCAGGACAAGAGGATGTGGAACCCCTTCAAGATGCTAAGGTCACATATTGGCAAAGGCTCAAGACTCTACATTTTCATTTTTAGTGATCCAAGATCACATTGGGTCCATAGGAAAGCCAATACTATTAAAAGGGGATGAGGTGTTGCTTAATGGCTTGCTTGCTCAAAATGCTTAGTGATATGCTCCAAAAGCCCTCAACCACTTTCTCATTTCCACATATGTCCTAAACCTAAAGTCAAACTCGGCCCCACCGATTTGATCTATTCGGCGCCACCGAGTTCACTTGACATAGCCACTGCCAGAAACCATAATCAGTTCGGTCTTACCGATGGGATCTCGGTCTCACCAAGATGGGCTTGCAAACTCTCTGTTGCCTACTGCAATTATTTCGGTCTCACCGAAATAAGTAGTCGGCCCCACCGAGTTTGCTTGGCCAACTCTCTATTTGCTTATTACTAAAATCGGTCTCATCGAGTTTGTGTAATCGGTCAAACCGAGATGAGGTTTTACCCTAACCCTAGCACATCGGTCCCACCGAGTTGACCTTGTCGGTCCCACCGAAAATCCTAACGTTCACATTTTTAACTGAATCGGTCTAACCGAGTTTTACTATTCGGTCCCACCGAGTTTGGTAAATTGTGTGTAACGGTTAGATTTTGTGTGGAGGCTATAAATACCCCTCCACCCCCTTCTCCATTTGTGAGAAAGCCATCAGAACGTGCCTATACTTCCACTACTCATTTTCTGAGAGAGAACCACCTACTCATGTGTTGAGACCAAGACATTCCAATCCAACCACAAGAATCTTGATCTCTAGCCTTCCCCAAGTTGCTTTCCACTCAAATCATCTTTCCACCATATCCAAATCTGTGTGAGAGAGTTGAGTGTTGGGGAGACTATCATTTGAAGCACAAGAGCAAGGAGTTCATCATCATCACACCATCTATTACCTTTTGGAGAGTGGTGTCTCCTAGATTGGTTAGGTGTTACTTGGGAGCCTCCGTCAAGATTGTGGAGTTGAACAAAGGAGTTTGTAAGGGCAAGGAGATGGCCTACTTCGTGAAGATCTACCCAAGTGAGGCAAGTCCTTCGTGGGCGATGGCCATGGTGGGATAGACAAGGTTGATTCTTCGTGGACCCTTCGTGGGTGGAGCCCTCCATGGACTCGCGCAACCGTTACCCTTCGTGGGTTGAAGTCTCCATCAACGTGGATCTACGATAGCACCACCTATCAGAACCACGCCAAAAATCTCCGTGTCTCCAATTGCGTTTGCACATTCCAATCCCATCCCTTTACATTCTTGCAAGTTGCATGCTTTACTTTCCGCTGCTCATATACTCTTGCCATGCTTGCTTGAAGTGTATTGTGAATGTTTAAACTTGTGCTAAAACTCCACCTTAACTTGAAGAACTATAAAAACTGCTACTTTTCTTTGTTGAGGGTCTAATCCCCCCCTCTCTAGACACCGCTTCTCAATCCTTTCAATTGGTATCAGAGCATTGGTCTCCATTGCTTTGGTTTAATCACCATTGGAGGAAGATGGATGAGTCTACGATGGGGAGTTTTAGACATAGAGTGCCCATACTTGATGGAGAGTTCTTTATTGCTTGGAAAAATGAGATGCTTGAGATTTTCAATGAATATCACTTGAACAAGTATATTACTAGCCCTTGTGCGCCTCTTGTTGATCCTTTGCATCCTACCCCCGATGAGTCTCTCGACATGATTTGCAATCTTAGAACTGTCAATCTTATCACTAGAGGATTGCCTACTCTTGATTGTGCCTACACTATATGGAGATTTCTTGAGGAACGATTTCCAAACTACTCCTTGAAAAACTTAGATGAGATTCTTCGTAAGTCCATTGCTTTAAATAAGATGATCCCTAATGATCCTAAGTTTGGTGATTGTCTAGTTGAGCTTTGTGACCTTATGCGTGCCAAAGGAGATGTTGGAATCATTAGCAATATCATTTCCGAAGTCATTAGAATTCATAAAGATGCACATTGTCATGGTCATAAAACTAATGAATTACTCTCTCTAGGTAATGATCAATCACAAGACGATGTTGAACATGGATACTATGATAAGGATGATGATAGTGACTTTGATCTCGATGAGTCTATGAGACACTTTGGTCTTATGGCTAATCTTCGCGGCTACATGGCTGGAGGAAAGGAATGGGTTCTTGATAGTGGATGTACCGATCACATGACCGGAGACAAGGATATGTTTCGTGAGCTTGCTGAAAACAACGACCCTCGAAAATATGTCACTTTTGGTGATAACTCAAAGGGTAAGGTGGTTGGCCTTGGTAAGGTGGCCATCTGACATGACAACTCCATTCAAAATGTTATGCTCGTTGAATCTCTTGGCTATAATTTACTTTCTGTATCTAGACTAGCCGATTTCGGTTTCAATGTCCTATTTACTGAAGTAGATTGCCAAGTGTTTCGAAGAGATAATCATAAAATGGTCTTTACCGGCATATGCAGAGGTGATCTATACATTGTTGATTTCACTAAAAAGGCTCAACCTAGAACTTGCCTAATTGCTAAATCTTCTAAAGGTTGGTTGTGGCATAGAAGGTTAGGTCATGTGGGCATGCGAAATCTTGACAGGCTTATTAAAGGTGATCATATCCTTGGTGTTAAAGATGTTATATTTGACAAGGATAGACTTTGTAGTGCTTGTCAAGCAGGAAAACAGGTTGGAGGAAGTCATCCCATGAAAAACATCATGACCACGAGAAGACCGCTCGAGCTACTTCATATTGATCTTTTTGGTCCCAATGCCTACAAGAGTCTCGGTGGTAACTCGTTCGGTTTAGTCATTGTCGATGATTTTTCAAGATTTACGTGGGTGTTCTTTCTTGATGATAAATCGCAGGTCCAAAAGATCTTCAAGAACTTCGCTAGGAAGGCCCAAAATCAAATTGAAGTGAAGATCAAGAAGGTTCGTAGCGACAACGGAATGGAGTTCAAGAACGCAAATGTGGACACCTTTCTTGATGAAGAAGGGATTTCACATGAGTTCTCGGCTACGTACACGCCTCAACAAAATGGAGTTGTTGAGAGGAAGAACCGAACTCTTATTGAGATGGCGAGGACGATGCTTGATGAGTACAAGACGCCAAAACACTTTTGGGCGGAAGCGGTTGAGACAACTTGTCATGCGACAAATCGTCTATATCTTCACAAGCTACTCGGCAAGACAGCATACGAGCTTCTCACCGGTAACAAACCCCAAGTTGGATACTTTTGAGTATTCGGCTCAAAGTGCTATATTCTTGATAAGCATCGTCGTTCGAAATTTTCTCCTAAATCTCAGGAGGGTTTCCTACTCGGTTATGGCTCAAACTCTCACACTTACCGTGTCTACAACAATTTCACCCGAAAGGTTGAAGAGACGGTAGATGTGAAGTTTGATGAATCTAACGGCTCGCAAGTAGAGCAATTGCCAATTGACGTAGGAGACAAAGACCCTTCAGAAGTAATCCAAGACTTCTCTATTGGCAAGATTCGCCCAACGGAGATGAAGGAGAGTACCTCATCCGTCCAAGTGGAAGCTTCTACCTCACGACAAGGTGAACCACGAGTTGACTCGGAGGCATCCACAAGTGGGACACGCCAAGATGATGAAAACGAGGATGTACACCAAGATGAACCCCATCAACCTCCTTCTCCACCCCCACAAGAGAACAACAACACCAACAACGAAGAAGGCCAAGAGGAAGAACAAGATGATGAAGAAGATGTTCCACCCCGACCTAAGCAAAAGCTCTCACGAGTTAGAGCAAGAGTCTCAAGAGATCATCCCGTCGAACAAATCTTTGACGATATCCAAACAGGGAGAATTACTCGCTCTATAACACGCTTAGCTAACTTTTGTGAGCATTACTCATTTATCTCTAGCATTGAACCTATGAAGGTTGAAGAATCTCTAGAAGATCCAGATTGTATAAATGCCATGCACGAAGAGCTACACAATTTCGAGAGGAACCAAGTTTGGACATTGGTTGAGAAGCCGGACAACAACCAAAATGTCATTGGTACCAAATGGGTGTTTCGGAATAAGCAAGATGAAGATGGACAAGTTGTACGCAACAAGGCCCGTCTCGTCGCTCAAGGCTACACTCAAGTCGAAGGTATGGACTATGGTGAGACATATTCCCACGTTGCTAGACTTGAGTCCATACGCATCTTACTTGCTTATGCCAATCATCATGATATCACATTATATCAAATGGACATTAAAAGTGCTTTTCTAAATGGTGAAATTGAGGAGGAAGTTTATGTTAAACAACCTCCCGGCTTTGTTAATACTAAGAAACCCGACCATGTTTACAAACTTCACAAAGCTCTTTATGGTCTTAAACAAGCTCCTAGAGCGTGGTATAAATGCTTGACCAAGTTCCTTATTAAAAAAGGCTTTGAGATTGGAAAAATTGATTCTACTCTTTTTACTAAAAGGGTTAATGGTGAATTATTTGTGTGCCAAATTTATGTTGATGATATCATTTTTGGTTCGACTAACCCACATTTTAGTGAAAAGTTTGGAAGGCTAATGTCGGAGAAGTTTGAGATGTCTAAGATGAGTGAACTCAAGTTCTTTCTTGGTTTGCAAATCAAGCAAACTAAGGAGGGTACCTTTGTTTCCCAAACAAAGTATACCAAGGACCTATTCAAGAAGTTCAACATGCAAGAAAGCAAAGGTATGAAAACACCCATGCCTACTAGTGGACATCTTGACTTGACAAAGGATGGCAAACTGGTTGACCAAAAGGTTTACCGCTCTATGATTGGTTCATTGTTATATCTATGTGCCTCCCGTCCCGATATTATGCTAAGTGTGTGCATGTGTGCACGATATCAAGCGGCCCCCAAAGAATGTCATCTTAAGGCTGTGAAAAGGATAGTGAGATACTTAATTCATACACCAAACTTTGGCATTTGGTATCCTAAGAGGTCTTCTTTTGATCTTGTTGGCTACTCCAATTCGGACTATGCCGGAGACAAGGTTGATAGAAAGTCCACTTCGGGTACTTGTCAATTTCTTGGTAGATCTCTTGTGTCTTGGTCCTCCAAGAAACAAAACTCAGTATCCTTATCCACCGCCGAAGCGGAATACATTGCCGCCGGTTCATGTTGTGCTCAATTACTTTGGATGACCCAAACTCTTAAAGATTATGGGATATATGTGAAACATGTTCCATTGCTTTGTGATAATGAAAGTGCAATTAAGATTTCTCACAATCCCGTGCAACATTCTCGAACTAAGCATATTGAAGTTCGTCATCATTTCATTCGAGATCATGTTGCTAAAGGAGACATTGATCTTAAGCATGTTCGGACCGATAAGCAATTGGCGGATATATTCACCAAACCGCTTGATGAGAAAGTATTTTGCCATTTGAGAGGTGAATTGAACATCATTGATGCCTCAAACTTGGAGTAGAAACTCCATTTGGATGCATGCAAGGCATGAGACTTTGACTAATCCTTGATATTTCTCTTATGATGATGATCATATGTCTTGGATCTATATTTGTACCCTTGCATGTTATCTAACCCTTGTAGGTACTTGGATGAGCCCAACTCTATGAGATTGCAACTCACTCACATCCTAAGCAATCCCTACATCGCCAAGTCTCTACAATATGGTGGTTGAAGGCAAGGAAGCATGAATCCATTCAATATATCCTTTGACAATATATCAAATTTCATTTGGCATCAAGTTTCATTATTGTCATTTTGGACACACAAGTGCTCTTCCTTGCAAGTCTAACCCATGTAGGAAGGTGAACTCAAACTACAAGTGGTGCTCCCAACTCTTGATGAACTACATCAACCTTGAGCATCCAACACAAGTTCAACTACATGATCAAGATCAACACCATCTCCCAAGGTATGCTATTCCATCTTAGAGAAGCTTTATCCCAAGACATGGGTTAAAGCAACTCAACAAGATGTGAATACATCAAAATGCTTAAACAAAAAATGGCAACCCCATTTTGAGCTTAAACGATGAGTATGACCTATGATCAAGTGACTTCACTTGGCTCCTATGTCAATATACTCTAACATAGGTGACTTTGTCACCGACCAATTCTAGATGAAGCTCTCTTGCATTTTTCTGTGTTTTTGCATTTGTTTCTTGCATACATATTCCCCTTTAAAAAAAACATCATCTAGATTTCTTTTCTTTTCTCTGATTATTTTCTGCATTCCCTGCATCTAATTCTTTGCAAATCTTTCAGTTAATTACCTGCAAATTTTTGTGAGATCCTATTTGCCTAGTGAGCTGAGATGACAAAAGCTTTCTCTGTGCTGAACTCGGCCTCACCGATCTTTTCTTCTCGGCTAGACCGAACCAACTCGGTGCCACCGACTAAAAAGATTCGGTGTTACCGATTTCATCACCAAGAAAACACTTTGCCATTTGCATCCCGCATATCTGTTCCAGCATCCACTCGATGATTCTTGTCCTCTACCAGCATCCGAAATTACATAATGCTTTGTAATGTGACTCAAGGACCAAACCTACTTGACTCATGCTCCAGAAGATCCCTTCTTGGAAATTGATGTCAAAGGGGGAGAGAGAGAACATCAAAGCTCAACCATATCTAAGGGAGACTTCTTAGCCATCCCAGATGCCTGGTAATTCAAAGAGGAGAGAAGCCACATGTCTTTAAGAGGGGAAAGACTTGTTAGTAGATGTTTCTTTGAGTATGTTGTTCTGTCTTTCTTTGCTCTGATTTTCTGTTACCCTACCTTCTCCCATTATCCAGTATCAGATTCAGGGGGAGTAAGATATCTAAGGGAAGAAAATCTTTGGAATTCATTGCACATCTTTATCTCTTGGGGACATGTCAATATCCAAATAGAGTACTAAGTACTTACTCTCTACATGTCATCCCAGTCTTGGTACTCTTGTGGTTTCCTGTTCTTGCTCTGCTTAGTAGATGTTCCTGTGTTATCTAACCCTGTTTTCTCAGGTTCATCTCTTCCAAAGTCAGCTCAAAACCACAAGGTAAGTATATGCATCACACCCATGTGCATGAGGATCTCTTGCTGATGTACATATTGTTTGCAAGAAGGACTCATGAACATGCAGGTACATTTTTTGCACTTTACATCATTTGCTCTGATGCATATAGCCAAGATACATGTAACTCATTACTTGCTCTGACATGCTTATGCACTCACATGGTATTATATTCTATCTTCACATGATTGCATACATGTAGGGGGAGCCAATGCATGTTGCATGTTCTTCCAAAGCTTTACTTGTTACACTTCATATCTTTATCTAAAAGCTTTGATGTATGTTGTCATCAATTACCAAAAAGGGGGAGATTGAAAGCACAAGTGCTCCCTGGGTGATTTTGGTAATTAATGTCAACATATCTCTTGTTGGACTAATACTTTCATCTAGTATATTTCAGATGAGTTCAAGAGTGGAGTGGCAGGACAAGAGGATGTGGAACCCCTTCAAGATGCTAAGGTCACATATTGGCAAATGCTCAAGACTCTACATTTTCATTTTTAGTGATCCAAGATCACATTGAGTCCATAGGAAAGCCAATACTATTAAAAGGGGATGAGGTGTTGCTTAATGGCTTGCTTGCTCAAAATGCTTAGTGATATGCTCCAAAAGCCCTCAACCACTTTCTCATTTCCACATATGTCCTAAACCTAAAGTCAAACTCGGCCCCACCGATTTGATCTATCCGGCGCCACCAAGTTCACTTGACATAGCCACTGCTAGAAACCCTAATCAGTTCGGTCTTACCGATGGGATCTCGGTCTCACCGAGACGGGCTTGCAAACTCTCTGTTGCCTACTGCAATTATTTCGGTCTCACCGAAATAAGTAGTCGGCCCCACTGAGTTTGCTTGGCCAACTCTCTGTTTGCTTATTACTAAAATCGGTCTCACCGAGTTTGTGTAATCGGTCAAACCGAGATGAGGTTTTACCCTAACCCTAGCACATCGGTCCCACCGAGTTGACCTTGTCGGTCCCACCGAAAATCCTAACGTTCACATTTTGAACTGAATCGGTCTGACCGAGTTTGGTAAATATTGTGTAACAGTTAGATTTTGTGTGGAGGCTATAAATACCCCTCCACCCCCTTCTCCATTTGTGAGAAAGCCATCAGAACATGCCTACACTTCCACTACTCATTTTCTGAGAGAGAACCACCTAATCATGTGTTGAGACCAAGACTTTCCAATCCAACCACAAGAATCTTGATCTCTAGCCTTCCCCAAGTTGCTTTCCACTCAAATCATCTTTCCACCCTATCCAAATCTATGAGAGAGATTTGAGTGTTGGGGAGACTATCATTTGAAGCACAAGAGCAAGGAGTTCATCATCATCACACCATCTATTACCTTTTGGAGAGTGGTGTCTCCTAGATTGATTAGGTGTTACTTGGGAGCCTCCGTCAAGATTGTGGAGTTGAACCAACGAGTTTGTAAGGGCAAGGAGATCGCCTACTTCGTGAAGATCTACCCAAGTGAGGCAAGTCCTTCATGGGCGATGGCCATGGTGGGATAGACAAGGTTGCTTCTTCGTGGACCCTTCGTGGGTGGATCCCTCCGTGGACTCGCGCAACCGTTACCCTTCGTGGGTTGAAGTCTCCATCAACGTGGATCTATGATAGCACCACCTATCGGAACCACGCCAAAAATCTCCATGTCTCCAATTGCGTTTGCACATTCCAATCCCATCCCTTTACATTCTTGCAAGTTGCATGCTTTACTTTCCGCTGCTCATATACTCTTGCCATGCTTGCTTGAAGTGTATTGTGAATGTTTAAATTTGTGCTAAAACTCCACCTTAACTTGAAGAACTATAAAAACTGCTACTTTTCTTTGTTGAGGGTCTAATCCCCCCCTCTAGACACCTCTTCTCGATCCTTTCGCAGGGGGTGGTCAGTATCTTCCATTCTAAGCGGGTTATTCTCATGATGAGTGTTTATTCACTCGTCCTGGCACGAGGGGGCGGTAATAGGGATGCCCAGTCCCGAATTCAGAAATTGCAAATAATTAAACAAAACTCCCCCAGGACTGATGTTGGTATGAATGGTACCCGTGGATTCGGCTCGCCGTGGAGTGTGTTTGTTGGTGGAGGGGGAGTAAACCTTTACTTTTATCGCTTGGGAACCGCCACTAATGTGTTTAGCATGGAAGATATTGATAACTCTTGGTCGTAACGTTGACAGGAAGGGTGTACCTCCCAAAATTATATTTATCTCTGTTTTATGCTTTGAGCTCTGGCACCTATGCAAATCCCTGCTTCCCTCTGCAAAGGGACTATCTATTTAATTTTATGTTGAGTCGTCACCTTCTCAAACAAGCGCTAGATCTGAGAGCACTATTGTCATCCTCATGCATTGTGTATAGTTAATGTTGAATGCATCATGACTGGATCTTTTCTACCATGAATTAAAATGTTTAGTCGCTGCTTGAATTTGGAGGTGCTCTGCATTTATGTTTTGCGGTCTCAGAAAGGGCTAGCGAGATACCACTGTTGTCATATTATATCATGATCGTTTTGACAAAGTGTTGTCATTTGAGATATCTTATTAGTGCTCTCTAGTTGATTATGTCATTGATATGAGTTAATATACTTTCTAAGAGTTACTGTTGACATGGTTAGTCATGATCTTTGCTGAAAACCTGGGTGCTACTTAAGCTTATTTATGTAAACAAGAACAAAAGAGTTTGTAAAAGTTTTTCTTTATCACTTTCAGTTTGTCAACTGAATTGCTTGAGGACAAGCAAAGGTTTAAGCTTGGGGGAGTTGATACGTCTCCGTCGTATCTACTTTTCCTAACGCTTTTGCTCTTGTTTTGGACTCTAATTTGCATGATTTGAATGAAAATAACCCGGACTGACGCTGTTTTTTAGTAGAACTACCATGGTGTTGTTTTTGCGCAGAAATAAAAGTTCTCAGATTGGAACAAAACTTTTTGGAGATTTATTTCAGAATAAATAAAATATACGGGGACCAAGAACCATCGGAGGGGGTGCCCTGGCTGGGCACGATACACCAGGGCGCGCCCCCTCCCCCTGGCGTGCCCTGGTGGGTTGTGCCCACCTCGTGGCCCCGCATACCCTAATTACAGCACTATAAAATCCTATTTTCGGAGAAAGAATAGGAGAGAAAGTTTCATCATGTTTTACGATACGGAGCCGCCGCCACCTTGCTACTGTTACCGTTACTATTGCTACTGTTACCACTGCTATCAAAACTATCATATTACTATGCTACTGATCACCTTGCTGCAGATATTTAATCTCCAGGTGTGGTTGAATTGACAACTCAACTGCTAATACTTGCAAATATTATTTGGCTCCCCTTGTGTCGAATATATAAATTTGGCTTGAATACTCTACTCTCGAAAATTGTTGTGATCCCCTATACTTGTGGGTTATCACAGATACTTGAAAAGAACACTTACTTGGAACAAAGTCTAGACGGATGATATCGTTGGGGAAGTTAGCATATATCTCATGACCAGGCTCTTTTGTGCGCAGTGCAATTTTAGTGCCAGCTTTCACTACATAAAACATAGAAATTTCTCTCCAAAGGCCAGTGCCAAAATAGTAGTGACCACGTTCATCAAGTCTTATAGAAGCAACGATTGTAAATCCATGGTTTGTGTTTAGTATGACATCCCTGCAGTCTTTAGTTATGTAAAGGGCAAGATTGTATACTACAGATGATGTTGCATAGCAAGGGATGTACTGCAGAAAATGATAAGATTGTTAAAGAATATGGTAACATGCAAATATGGGAGTAATTGAAAGAACAGTACAACAGTTGAAATCAAAGGATAAAAAATTATAATTAAACAGATAGTGTAACCATGATGTCATGGCAATATGAGAGTAAACCAAAGAACAATACATCATTAATTTGCCTAATATAGAAAGAGGAAAAAAAATCCCCGTTGACATATATGCTGCATGTGGCACCTTTTTTCCAAACGTAGCAATATATAGTATATGTTCAGGAAAGTAGGCCATGCCAACCGAGGTAGGGTGAGATTGAATAGACCATGCGCCTCCTGAAGTCATCTGGTACGGTGAGATGGAACTCCACGGATGTCTGGCTGAGGCCGCAAAGTCCTGATGTGTCCGTGCATTATACACTCTATGAATGAAAGAAAACCCTCAAATCAGCTCGAAGAAAAATGAATTCACGGCAATTTTGGCCGGGTGAT
Source organism: Thinopyrum elongatum (assembly GCA_011799875.1). Lineage (NCBI taxonomy): Eukaryota > Viridiplantae > Streptophyta > Magnoliopsida > Poales > Poaceae > Thinopyrum > Thinopyrum elongatum. The sequence continues at coordinate 378,766,187 of CM022297.1, forward strand.
TAAAGGGGCATATGAACTGGGATAAGAGATGAGAGAATATCTCAGTAAATTAGTTACCTTGTTGTCCATGAGAAAAAACCCTCAATACCATGGATTCCCGAATCGGGCGGAGCTGGGTCGACGGCGAGCAGCGTCTATAAAGTCGATGGCGATAGGTGGCGGCAAGCGGAAGTGGCAAAATGTGGTGGGGTTAGCCGGCAGCCGGTGGCGGCGACATGCGTCGAGCTAATTGGTTGCCGCGGCGATAGGCGGTGACATGCAGAGTCGCGGAGGAGCTTATGTAGGTGTGAATGGGGACCGGTGGGGGTGGCGAGTGGGGTGAGGGTTTTGTGACGTGGGGATGGTGAGGGTTTTCTTTTTTCCTTTTTGAATTGGGTGGTGAGGGTTTTCTGTCCTACAAAGCATTTCGGAGGCAACTGTTTGCTAGAGCCAACCGTTTGTGATTAACATAACTGGGAAAATGAAAGTCATTGCACATGGTTCCAATCTGGGAAAATAAAGTTTCAGGGCGGTTCCACATTTCCTTCGTCGGTTGAATCTGAAATTTTTACCCACGCTAAACATTCACCCTAATATGCATAAAATTCCATCAACCAAATTGATTGCATCCATATCCCACATTTAGCCATAAGTAAACATAGATATAATTAAGCATACTCACGCATAGATAATAAGCGTACACAAGCATAGTTCAACCATATATAGTTCAACCGTCATTAAGCATACTCAAGAACATTTATAATTAAGACACTACATAGCCATACATAGTTCATTCCCACATCTCATCTGCCGGCACGATCATGAAGCTTCTCCAGGTACTCAGCGTACACGGCGTGCGCCACCCTGCGAGAATACTTCTGCCTGAAGGTGCCAATGGCTCGTCCTCTTGCATGCGCCAAAACACTTTCATACATGTCATGAAGCTTTTGGTTGCAAAATGGGCATCGAAAGCCCCAATACCAGGTCCTAATACGACTGTTATGAATTCCCGCATAAATCTACCTGAGCTTTTGCCTCTTGTACCACCTTTGGCCATCTCCATCCTCGCTATCGACATCGTCAGATAGCACCTATACATATAGTAAAAAAATGTGGCATCAAATTTGGAATACAAACTAATCTCTAGCCAACATTTGACAGTTGCCAAAAATTGGCATCAAATCAATTTTTACATGTCCTAAAGTAGGATTAGGAATGTATGGATTTTATGGCTATTTTTAAGACATATCCAAAGATTATGGTTCGATTTTTAAGCACAATCATCTATGTACAGACCAATCTTGAAAAAAAAATGGCACGAACATATATGTAGGACATTCAAAATCAATTGTCAAGATCTGGTTAGGAATTATTATCATGAACACTAACCCTAGTCGGATTATTAGTAGAAATCATTTGTAAAGATGAAACAACTAATCATTTATCATTTGTACCATTCAAACAATCAATACACTACACAGATCTAACGGAACTTACTCAGATTTCATGGATTGAGAGAACATAACCATAGGATTTCTATTCCAAAATGGGGGAGGCAGGAGTAACCAGAGAAACCCTAGGATATATTTGACACATAAATTGGTATAGATGACTAACCGGTTCTTTGTCGTCGTCGGAGTTGTCGCCGGAGTGGTCGTCGGAGTCGTCGCCGGAGTCAGTGTGGACCTCCGGCTCCGGCTGTGGAAGCACCACACCGTCGACGGCGTCAAGGTCCAGTGAGACCTCATCGGTGGTGATGGCAACCTTTGTCTCCATCTCCACACCATGCTCCGGTGCTTCGGCAGCCCCGGCGTCGCCACTCCCTCCAATGGGGTGCTTCGGCGACATCCTCATACACTGACGGCGGTGAGGACTGAGAGCGGCGTCAAGGATGCAGGCAGAGAGAGAGAGAGGATTGTGTGTGTGGTGAGAATGGGGGGTGCGGACGCCTATTATAACCCACGGCTCGGGTGCGCCATTAATATGGAGCAGTGGGAGCAAGGTGGGCGGCGGTCAAAGGCCTGGCTTGCCTCCAGGTGAGCCTACGCAGTGGACTACTGGCATGCCTACCGTCATTTCACACAGCTACTCGCACGCCTCCCGATGACACTACGCAGCGAGCACGCCTCCTGGTCTGCCTGCGCGGCGAACTGCTCACATGCGTCCTGTCAACTCACACCTGCTCGCACGGCCCATGGGACACGTGGCGGCACATATATTGTTTTTCTTTTTTGACGATTAATGCTGCCGCTTTATTGCTTAACCGAAGCATGGCACGTATCAATTGTTGGTCTAACGCCCACGGTTTGAATAAATAATCCATTTGCGATATTTGTTCCCAATTATTAATAATCTCTCATTTGTAAGAAGATAAAGATTACATCAAAACTTGTCTCAAATTTGACAAAAAAGTACAATACCACAGTCTATTGGTGTACATATGACAACACGATAAATTTCATGAATTTCAACTAAGTTTTAGATTTTCTAGATTTTAAAAATCAAGATTCTCAATGTTTGAAATTTCTTGCATGGGGACTAAACATGCACCCAGTGACACACATATGTTTTTCCAATCCATTTTGGTGCACTGTCACGTGTGCATGTAGCTCAAATTTGATTTTTGCACATTATACCCCTAGAAAAACCAATCAATGTACTAAAACATCTGAATGATCTCTGATTTAAAAAAAATAAGATGACCATCCTTTGGTCACATATGTTCACCGCGGAAAATTTTAACATGCCTCGTAGTTACGGTGGATGTGCAGTGTGTGTGTGTGTGTCTGGGTGGGGGGGGGGGGGGTCTGGCAGTACACTACGAGTCGTGAGCCACCGTGTGGGATTGACCGTTTTGTGAGGCAGGTGCCGCATCAAAGTCGTGAATTCATTTTTTAAAACATTACACAACCCTTTCATACATACATGTTTGGGCCACATGCAGCCGGTGGTTGTCCTAGGACACTCACTCGCGTGTGACGCTTTCTGTGGGCTCGCGAGGTCATTGTCCATCACTTTGACCTACAGCCAGAGAGGTTAATTTGAACAACAAGGTTGATTCTTTTTTGTTTGTGTTATGGTAGGAGTATATAGTACGCGTCGAAGAGGTGGGAGGGGACTAGCATATATACTACGTACATGTCCATGAACACACCTCACTATGTGTGGGGACTTTCCGGTTTCCGAGGCAGGTGCCACATCAAAGTTGTGCATTAGCTATTCAAACATCACACAACACCTCTTTGGGCCACATGCATGCAGGCGGTGGTTATCCTAGGACACTCACGTGTGACGCTTCCATCTATGGGCCCGTGAGGCTATCGTCCATGCATGCATCACTTTGACCTACATCAAGAGAGGTTAATTAATTTGACCATCAAGGAGGATTCTTTTTGGTTTCTATTATGGTAGGAGCATATAGTACGCATCGAAGAGGGGGAAGGGGACTAGCATATACTACACTTCATGAACCCTGCTCCGTGTGGGGACTTTATGGTTTTTGAGGCATGTGCCACATCAAAGTTTTGCATTTTGGGTATTCAAACATCACAACCACACACACCTCCATACATATGGTTGGCCCACATGCAAAGCGATGGCAGTTGTCCTCTAGCACCCACTCACGCGGTTATCGGTGATCGATGCTTTCCATCTGTGGTCCCGCTTGGTCCATCACTTTGATCGACGGCGAGAGAGGTTAATTTGACTTAGCAGGGGATTATTTTTTGGTTGTACTACGGTATTTAGGTCATGCTCTGGGATTACATAATATAGTTTGAGCGCATGCATGTGTACGCATGAATCCCTTCCACCAGGTCGAAGTGGGCGGCGGGGGAAGGGGGGAGGGGGGAGGAGGAGGGGCAGCACACGACGCGTCATGAACCGATCTTGCTCTGTGTGGGGACTCTACGATTTTCGACGCATGCGCCACAACAATGTTGTGCATGGTATTCAAACATGCACGCATCACCTCCATATATATATATATATATATATATATATATATATGTTTGGGACACATGCATGCAGTGTTGTGTTCGGATAGTACTCTCCCTCACGTGGTTATCGGCGGCAAGCCTATATATTTGTGGGCCCGCGTGGACATCCATGATCACTTTGACCAACAACGAGAGAGGTTACCATGGTGGATTCTTCTTCTTTTGTTTGTGTTACCGTAGTAGGTCATGGTAAGATTCCAGACCTAAGTTTGAGCGCATACGTACGTACGCATGAATCCCCATCACCGGCTCGAAGTGGGGTGTGACATACATATATACAACGCGTCGTCAACTCTCGCTCCATGTGGGGATTTCTGGTTCCAAAGCATGGTGCCACATCAAAGTTGTGCATTGGGTATTCAGACATTAACACTCCATACATATGTTTGGGCCACATGCAGGCAGTGGTTGTCTTCGGGCACTACTTGCGTGATTATCTGCGAGCTAGCCCATCTGTGGGGTTGCGTGGACATCCATCACTTTGACCAACAACAATAGAGAGGTTGTACGACCAAGGTGGATTCTTTTTGGTCCATTTTACGGTACATCTTGGTGAGATGCCCTCTGCCGCCGACTCAAAGTGTGTGTGGGGGGGGGGGACTACTTCGCACTTTGCTGAACCTCCATGGGGTCGGGGATGTCGGGTTAATTTGCGAGGCACATGTGCCACATCAAAGTTGTGAATTGGGTATTTAAATATCACACCACCCTTTTCATACATATAGTTGGTCTACCCGCAGGTGGTTCGTATGTGGTCTCACCCATCTCGCACCAGAAGCACACATTTGTGGGCCCGCACATGGTCCACCTTTGACTGGAAGTGAAAGGGGGTCGGGGATTGACCATGATGAACTCCTATAGGTTTAGTGTTACGGTAGGGTGATATGTTAGACCTAGCTATTTGGGGCATGTGTTCATAGCTAGGATTCCCCTCCCGCCGGCACGAAGTGGGGGGGGGGGGGGGGGACTCGCATAAACGTCACTTTGGTGAGACAGGTGCCACATCAAAGTTGTGCATTGGGTATTTGAACATCAAACCACCCTTTTCATACATATTTTTGGTCCACATGCAAGTGTGTTCGTATGCTGACCCTTTCCCGCATTATTTTTGCCAAATTTATAAACATTAGACAAGTTGGATGACGCAACAGACACGGTTCACTTAGACTACCCGTGTGCCACGCTCGTGCCCTTATCACTCACGTCAGCACAGTACATTGGGCTCCATGAGGCTTCCCTCGCAATCTCAAAAATATCTACCCGCTTGTAGGGTTTTTCTGTTTCATAACACACGGTTATTATGTTTCGATCATGTGTGATGTTTGTTGTTCCCGCTCCCGCCTGCATCCCTCACAAATATGTACCCGGCTAGAGGGTTTTTCTGTTTGATAGCACATGGTTGTTATTTTGGGACCGTGTGCGATGCATCATCCAAATTTTCAATAGCCCCGGCACTTTACTCCCGCGTAATAAAATTTTCAGTAGCCGCGTCATTTCCTCAAACACCACCTTGCCCCCCTCCACACACACACCCCAAAAACTCCGTGCGCGCGCACACACACCACCACAACCCCTCCCTCGCTCGAAGCCCTAGCAAGGTCGCCGCCACCGCCGCAAGGCCTCCATTGTCAACATCTGCCGGTTTGCCCATGCAGCTTACCCACCGATCTCCATACCCTAGCCGCCCTGAGTTTCTTAGATGACGCCTGCCAAACGCCCCATTTCCCACGGATCCCCATCCCCATCCCCCACTCTAGAGCGTCACAGCCTAAGCCCGGCTACGCTTCGCATGGAGCTCGAGGAGCGAATGGCCCGAAAGAGGTTTATCGCGACCTCTTTGCCCAACGTCGCTGAGGTGGCCGCCGAGGAAGCTGACCATTACTGGCCGCAGGCTCCCAATCAACGGGCTAGAGTATGTTGGTATGTCACGGACGCCGGCTACGACATGGAGGTCGTCGACAGCGACGGCCTGACGCGGGCTATGTCACAGGTTAAGTGGCCCACCCCCAACCCCTCGGGTTCAACCGTCGTCGATCTCATCCATGGCCCGCCGTTTATCTCCTCTGGCTCGATGTCAAGAATTTTCCATCCTACATCGCCTTCGAGCCCGTTTTGTCATTTCTGAAGGACACGTTCTGCGATGCTGGCTTGGGATACACAGCTGCCAAGTCAGACCTCATCGATGGCGACTGATATAGACCGAACCTCGATGGCAAGATCCTATCTGTTGTTGCGGTCCGATCTTTCACGATACTCCACCACCAATAGCAGCAACATCTCGCCCGCGTACGCAATGTACATGAAATAGAGGGTTTGAACCTTGCGGCTCGGCACGAGAAAACCAATCTCGACGATGGTACTCACGCACAGAACAATTTCCATGAAAGAAATCGCAACACAGAGGTTTTCTAAAGCTTCCTCCAAAACTTAGGGATTTTTAGAGAGCTTCCCCCAAAACTCGATACGGGTATTTACCCTAAAAACACATCGTGTTTATTCATAAAATATAACTTGTTTTACATGGCGCACATATATGACCTTATATAGTGGTCGACCCATCTAACTTGCGTGGCAAACTCAACGCATCTATCTTGACCTCTACTAATTTAAACAACTTCTGCCTTAAACCGACTTAAACTTGCCTGAATATTCTACTAGGACTCTACCTTGGTAACCACATGTCCGTATACGCTGGTGGTGGCCCCCAGCCAACAGCCTTCAAGGAGAGTTGATGACATGCTCAACTTCCTTTGCTCGTACGTTTCTTGAGAGGTAAAAATATGAATAAAATTATTGTGACCAGCCCCCGTCGTCTGAACCATATACGTGCAGCAAACACATCCTCCACTTTAATTAATTGGTCCCCAGAATAATAGTATCTCCAGCCTCCATGCATGTACGTGTAAAATCTAACTTCCTCACAAGGATCAGTACTCGTTTGTTTATCTGCTAAAATAAATGTCTCTAGCCTGGTTTGACTCTCACGCCTTGTATTTTGCACAATATCAACATTCATACACGTCACAACAACTAGCTATCCATGGTATTCTTTAGGTCGGAGAACACCCATCTTCCTTAGTACATCTTCATCTTGGAAAACATCTGTAGCATACTCAGTACTTGCTGTAGATGTTGTTGCATTAACAGCGATCATCGTATTTAAATTACATGTGGTCGTATCAGCGACCACAAGGAGGGCACCCTCTCCGGCTCTTCCAAGGGGAAAGAGCCCATCTGCGACATTAGGGAGGGCACCCTACAGCCGTGCTCTTCCAAAGGGAAGGAGCCCATCCTCGACAACATGGAGCGCACCCAGAGTCTGTGCTCTTCCCATGGGAACGAGCCCACCTGTGACAAGTGAGGAAACTCATGATTTTTTTGTCGTGCCTCTTCACAGGGGGAACCCATGATTTGTTTTGTCAAGCCCCTTTTGTAGTGTAGTGAGAATATGTCATGTTTTAATTGCTATATTTGGTTGTCTGCAGTATGCCTTGTTTATTTCAGTTGTTCACAATGTGATGCTCTATATGTGCAACTATTTACTGTGTAGTACAATTTCATCAATACTAGTTTCAACAATACCAATAGGAATGAATATATTTGCTTGCTGTTAAGCCTGTTATAGCTAGCATATGCCTCTTTAACATTTTTTGGTTGTTCGGTTGTTTGTAGTTAGCATATGTCCAGTTTCAATTGCTATCTTTGGTTGTTCATAGTATGCATGCCTTGTTTATTTCAGTTATTCAGAAAGTGATGATCTATATGTGCAACTATTTACTGTGCAGTACAATTTCATCAAAACCGGTTTCAACAGTACCAATAGGAATGACTATATTTGGAACCTGTTAAGATTGTTGTAGCGAGCATATGCCTCTTTTAACGTTTTTAGGTTGTTCGGTTGTTTGTAGTTAGCATATGTCCAGTTTAAATTGCTATCTTTGGTTGTTCATAGTATGCCTTGTTTATTTCAGTTATTCACAAAGTGATGTTCTATATGTGCAAGTATGAAGTGTGCAGTTCAATTTCATCAATACCGGTTTCAACAATACCAATACCGGTTGTAGTTAACATGCCTTTCCATTTTTATTTAACAATAACTAGTGTACTTAGACCAGCACAATACCAGTTTGAATGACTATATTTGCTTGTTGTTAAATGCTAGGCCTGTTGTAGTTAACACACCTTTCCACTTCTTGTTTTGCTTAACTAGCATGTTTAAACCTTCACACTGAAGCTATCATTTGGAGATTATGTTGTATACCATGGATATATTTGGTTGATGTTTAGCCTGTTGTACTTAACATGCCTTTCGATGTACTTACACAGGACAATTTTGGGAACGACTATTGTTTTCCATCGAGGTTAGTTTCATCCCATGGCTTATATATACTCACTGTTCAGGATATCGGTAGTTGGTACCATATAGGTCGGGCCCCGATAAGGGATTAATCGGTGAATCGGACATTTAACTGAATATATTTGTAACCCATTTATCGATAGGTTAACTAGGGCCATATCTAATATATCTGAGGCTACATAGCAACATGCATTGTACTGAATGTCTAAATATGAAATCCTAGGCTACATAGCAACAAGGAATAGTGTTACCTTAATGTTCTGATGATGTCTAGATATACATAGAAGAGCAACAACAACAACAACAACAATAACAACACAGCAGCAGTTAACTGCAGTTAATCGGCCGATATTTGTAAAAATGTAATAAACTCCCTCCTCCCCATAATATAATATGTTAATTCATCCAATATGTTAGTATATTGGATGTTATAAGATCTTATATAGTGGGACGGAGGGAGTGTTGTACTACATCATTGTGCAATTGCTGTTTACCTTCTAATATTAATTTGGTGCTTTTAGGTACATATGTCATTGGTAAAGATCCGCGCTTCGACCCTTTCTGCGTATGGGGCAATGAGATATTGATGAATCAACATCAAGTGAGGAAACTGATAAAGATTGTTAGTAAAATGGGTCAAAAGATGGAAATTAAACTATTTATTTACACTTTATCAAAGACAATAGTGAACTGCAGGATGGTAAGTAAGAACTCTACAACCTTCTTTTTACTGCCCATAATGAGTTGTGTTAGATGACAATGTCTAAATCTTTTTCCTTTGCAGTGGTTCCCAAATCAGTTTACTCAAGATTACCTCTCAAACTACATGATTGGTGGGCATGCAAAGGTTAAAGTATTTCTACCAGAACACGATGACTATCTAGATGTCCTCATGAGGACTGTGAAGGATGGGCGGTCGGCCATCACAAGGGGTTGGACTAGAGTCGTGCGGGCTTTCTGCATGGAGGAGGGCACAATATGGGCATTCCACTTCATCTTGTTCAGCAACCAGAATTTCTTTCGCCTCTTTCTTTACCGTCTTTAATAGTACAAGTATACAACCGTGGTTCATCATTCTTTATTTGGTGCTTATGTAATTCTTGAACATATGTACTTGTGAATCGAATAATGCATTGGTTATTTGAACCTGATGGATATGAATAAAGTTATAGCCTACTTTCAAATTTAAATTCGTACAATTTTAAATAGCAGCAATTAAATTAGGGTGAAATTATGGTGCACACGGTCGGTAAAGCACAAACGTGTATGATACACATCATAATCCGACACGGTTCACGGAGAGGAAATGTGTGCGACCATGTACACAGTTGTCATTTGCAAAGCGTGTGTGATGTCAGACAATATCACAAATGGTGCGAGCAAACTAAATGTTTGTGATAGTCGCCTTATCGTACACGCTTTACAATCATGAACAGTTTCTAAGGTGGTACACATTGTAAACGTTGCACCACAGAATAGCGTGTGCGATAGTTATCCTGTACGACACTGTTACGACAGTCCGACATTTTGTAATCCTATCTGACACTCGTACAATGATTAGCTAATATTTTTAATTATATATTGCATACGGTTCGGGATAAGTGAGTGTGTGAGATTGTCTGCTTATCATACACGTTCTATAATTGTGAACTATTTGTGATGGGGCCGCATCGTAAACATAGCACCACAGAATACCGACTGCGATGGTAATGCGAGCACAAACGAGCAGCAAGGATGGAGCGTTTCGGATATTTGACATATCACAAACAGTTGCCTGAAGACTCACGTTTGGGATAGATGCCGGCATCGCATATGTTTAGTTATGCAAAACGTATGCATTGCTACTCCCTATCCCCGACGGTTTCTAGGTCATGCACACACTTGCCAGGCGACGGTTTAAAATGCCGTCATGGAAAGGGGTTAAAAATCATTTGTATAGGGGAGGCTTAAGTACATGAAGTACACATGCCCCAATCATGACCTCCCAATATAAATTATCTTACAGAATTTTTATGCTCGGCTTTCTCATAATGATCAAACCATGCTCGATTCTTCTTCTACTGGTTCCTTTATGAATAAAACTATTGAATTCAAATGGGATCTTCTGGAAATAATTACACACAACTCTGAAGATTGGCAACTCGACAAAGGTAAAGAGTCAGGTATAAAACTTAAGTTTGATTGTGTTAAATCTTTTATGGACACCCATGCTTTTCATAAGTTTAGCACTAAATATGGACTTGACTCTAAGATAGTAGCCTCTTTTTGTGAATCATTTGCTACTCATGTTGATCTCCCTAAGGAGAAGTTGTTTAAATATCATCCCCCTAATAAAGAAAAGGTGAGGAACCTATTATAGTTAAAGATGAAACTATCATTTACAATGTTGATCCAGTTGTGCCTACTGCTTGCATTGAGAAACCTCCTTTTCCTGTTAGGATTAAGGAACATCCTAGAGTCTCAACCGTGGTTAACAAAAGTAATATTACAACACCTAGACCCTCTGAACAAATCAAAGTTGAACCTAATATTGTTATGGTTCAAGATCTCTTGGTCAATAATATTGATGGGCATGTTATTTAATTTTGTAATGAAGCTACTAGAATTGCTAATCCTGATCCTAAAGATAAGAATAAGCATGTTGTTGGCATGCCTGTTGTTTCTGTTAAAATAGGAGATCATTGTTACCATAGTTTATATAATTTGGGTGCTAGTGTGAGTGCTATTCCGTTTACCTTATATCAGGAGATTAGGAATGATATTGCACCTGCTGAAATAGAGGGCATTGATGTTACTATTAAGCTTGCGAATTGAGATACTATTTCACCGCTTGGGATTGTTAAAGATGTGGAAGTCTTGTGTGGAAAGATAAAATACCCCACTGATTTTCTACTTCTTGGTTCTCCACAAGATGATTTTTTTCCCATTATATTTGGTAGACCTTTCTTGAACACAGTTAATGCAAAGATTGATTGCAATAGAGAAACTGTCAGTGTTAACTTTGGTGATGTATCTCATGAGTTTAATTTCTCTAAATTCTGTAGACAACCTCACGATAAATAATTGCCTGGTAAGGATGAAATTATTGGTCTTGCTTCTATTGTCGTACCTCCTACCGATCCGTTAGAACAATATTTGCTGGACCATGAAAATAATATGCATATGAATGAAAGAAATGAAATAGATAAGATATTCTTTGATCAAGCACCTACCCTTAAACATAATTTGCATGTTGAAACTCTTGGAGGTCCCCCTCCACCTAAACTTGACCCCGTATTTGAACTTAAGAAATTGTCCAACACATTGAAATATGCTTATCTTGATGAAAAGAAGTTATATCCTGTTATTATCAATGCTAACCTTTCAGAGCATGAAGAAAAGAGATTACTTAAAACTTCGAGGAAGCACCATGCTGCTGTTGGGTATACTCTTGATGATCTTAAGGGCATTAGTCCCACTCTATGTCAGCACAAAATTAATATGGAGCATAATGCTAAACTAGTCGTCTATCACCAACGACGGTTGAATCCTAAGATGAAGGATGTGGTAAGAACTGAAATATTAAAGCTTTTGGAAGCAGCTATAATTTATCCCATAGCTGATAGTAGATGGGTAAGTCTTGTTCATTGTGATCCTAAGAAAGGAGGTATAACTATTGTTCCTAATGGTAAAAATGAACTCATCCCGCAAAGAATTGTGACTGGCTATAGGATGGTAATTGATTTCAGGAAATTAAACAATGCTACTAGAAAAGATCATTACCCCTTGCCTTTTATTGATCAAATGTTAGAAAGATTGTCTAAGCACACACACTTTTGTTTCCTTGATGGATATTCTGGTTTTTCTCAAATACTTGTGTCAAAAGAAGATCAAGAGAAAACTACTTTTCCTTGCCCTTTTGGAACTTATGCTTATAGACGTATGCCTTTTGGTTTATGCAATGCACCTGTTACCTTTCAAAGATGTATGACTGCTATATTCTTTGACTTTTGTGAAAAGATTGTTGAGGTTTTCATGGATGATTTTTCCGTTTATGGGACTTCTTTTGATGATTGCTTAAGCAACCTTGATCGAGTTTTGCAGAGATGTGAGTAAACTAATCTTGTCTTGAATTGGGAGAAGTGCCACTTTATGGTGAATGAAGGTATAGTACTTGGGCATAAAATTTCTGAACGAGGTATTGAGGTAGATAAAGCTAAAGTTGATGCAACTGAGACAATGCCATGTCCTAAAGATATTAAAGGTATAAGAAGCTTCCTTGGTCATGTTGGTTTCTATAGAAGGTTTATTAAAGACTTCTCTAAAATTTCTAGGCCTCTTACTAATCTGTTGCAAAAAGATGTTCCATTTGTTTTTTATGACGATTGTGTAGAAGCCTTTGAAATACTTAAGAAAGCTTTAATCTCTGCACCCATTGTCCAACCACCCGATTGGAACCTACCATTTGAAATTATGTGTGATGCTAGTGATTATGTTGTTGGTGCTGTTCTAGGACAAAGAGTTGATAAGAAATTAAATGTTATCCATTATGCTAGTAAAACTCTAGATAGTGCTCAAAGAAATTATGCTACTACCAAGAAAGAATTTCTAGCAGCTGTGTTTGCATGTGATAAATTCAGATCTTATATTGTTGATTCTAAAGTAACTGCTCACACCGATCATGTTGCTATTACCTATCTTATGGAAAAGAAAGATGCTAAACCTAGGTTTATTAGATGGGTTCTGCTACTACAAGAATTTGACTTGCATATTATTGATAGAAAGGGAGCTGAGAACCCCGTAGCTGATAATTTGTCTCGAATGAAAATGTTCTTGATGACCCACTGCCTATTGATGATAGTTTTCCTAATGAACAATTGGCTGTTATAAATGCTTCTCGTAATACTCCTTGGTATGCAGACTATGCTAATTACATTGTTGCTAAATATATACCACCTAATTTCACATACCAACAAAATAAAAAGTTCTTTGATTTAAGACATTACTTTTGGAATGATACACATCTTTATAAAGAAGGAGTAGATGGTATTATTAGACGTTGTGTACCTGAGCATGAACAGGGACAAATCCTATGGAAGTGTCATTCCGTGGCATACGGAGGACACCATGCTGGAGATAGAACCGCACATAAGGTATTACAATCTGGTTTTTATTGGTCTACCCTCTTCAAGGATGCACGCAAGTTTGTCTTATCTTGTGATGAATGTCAAAGGATTGGTAATATTGGTAGATGTCAGGAAATGCCTATGAATTATTCACTTGTTATTGAATCATTTGATGTTTGGGGATTTGATTATATGGGACCTTTTCCTTCCTCTAATGGGTACACACATATTTTAGTTGATGTTGATTACGTTACTAAGTGGGTAGAAGCTATTCCAACTAGTAGTGCTGATCATATCACTTCTATTAAAATGCTTAAAGAAGTTATTATCCTGAGGTTTGGAGTCCCTAGATATTTAATGACCGATGGTGGTTCACATTTTATTCATGGTGCTTTCGGTAAACTTCTTGCTAAATATGATGTTAGCCATATAATTGCATCTCCTTCTCATCCTCAATCTAGTGGTCAAGTTGAATTAAGCAATAGAGAAATAAAGTTAGTTTTTCAAAAGACCGTTAATAGATCTAGAAAGAATTGGTCTAAGAAACTTGATGATGCATTGTGGGCATATAGAACTGCTTATGAAAATCCTATGGGTATGTCTCCGTATAAAATGGTTTATGGATAAGCAAGTCATTTACCTCTTGAGCTAGAACATAAAGCATATTGGGCAATTAAAGAACTTAACTATGACTTGAAGCTTGCTGGTGAAAAGAGGTTATTTGATATTAGCTCGTTAGATGAGTGGAGAACCCAAGCATATGAGATTGCCAAGTTGTTCAAAGAAAAAGTTAAAAGATGGCATGATAAAAGAATTCAAAAACAAAAATTCAAAGTGGGTGAGTTTGTTCTATTGTGCAACTCTCGTTTCAGATTCTTTGCAGGAAAACTTCTCTCTAAATGGGAAGGACTATATATCATCTAAGAAGTTTATCGTTTCGGAGTTATCAAGATCAGCAACTCCGAAGGCACTAATCTGAGGGTGGTCAATGGACAAAGAATTAAGCATTATATCTCAGGTACACCTATTAATGTTGAAACTAACATTGTTCAAACTATGACACCAGAGGAACATATAAGAGAGACCTTTCGGAACACTCCAGAATCCAGAAAAGGATTAGATATGTGGTACGGTAAGTAAACCGACTCCAAAAATTCCATAACAATATTTTCTGTCTGTTTTGGAATATTAGAAAAATACCAAAATAGGAAACTGCCGAGGGGACACACCAGGTGCCCACAAGGCACCTGGGCGCGCCCACCCCACCTAGGCGCGCCCTAATGGCTCGTGGGCCCCTTGTGTGCCTTCCCGACTCCATTTTCTTCTTGAATACTTGTTTTGAAAGATAAAAATTCTTTATATATACCCCCGGATGATTTGACCACCGTATCGCAGAAATCTCCTCTATTCTTGTTCCGTGCTATTTTTCTGACAGATCTAGATCACCATGGCTCCACCAAGCTCCTCCAGGGACAAGTTCTATGAGAAGGTCATCAACCCCTACCTACCGGAGGTGACGAAACACCCTCAAGCCATTGAGATGCGCGAGGGGGTGCTTCACATCCGGGATGTTCAAGGGCCCAAGAAAACTGGAAGCGTGGAGGCCAGGCTCGAGGCAGTGGAGCAGGAGATCTTCAAGTGCCAAGGGATGGTGGAACGCGGACTCAACGCCAACCACTCCATGATCATGGAATTCTCCTGTGATCACAAGGGGGATGGCAAGGAGATTGGATACACCACCTTCAAGCTCAACGATCGAATTGACTATCTTCAAGCCCAAATCTATGATCTCCAAAATCAAAATTTTGAGTATGAGGCAAGATTTAAAGGTATGAGTTTAGATGCAAGTTTCAGGACCCTCGGAGACTCGTTCATCCTTTTATGATGGGGAACCTATGCCATGGAAGACAGAGGACAAGCCCACTGCCTCATCATTACCATCATCACCGAAGAAAGAAACTTGAGTACACGGGTATGGGCACTCCCCTTGGCTTGTGCCAAGCTTGGGGGAGGTGCCCCGGTATCGTATCACCATCACTTTTATTATCTTTACCTATCTTAGTTCGATCCTTAGCTATTTCGTGATTTAGTAGAATAAAAGTTTAATATGATCATTTTTTGAGTGCTAGTTTCATGATCTATCTATGTAATCGAGTTGACAGTTATATAATAAAGAGTAGTTTGAGTTTTGCTTCTTTACTTTTATATTTCAATCTTAGCAATGAAAATAATGGAAAGAGCATATGTTAATCCCATGGAAAGTAATGACTTCACATAAAGAAGAGTATAAGCGGTAAAATTTATTGGAAGTTAACAAACATAGTATTGGTCAATGATGCAATTCATAAAAGATTAATAAGGGAAGAGAAGATTCACATATAAATATACTATCTTGGACATCTTTTATGATTGTGGGCCCCCATTAAGTATTCTATATCAAATTGTTGACGCTGGACAAGGAAGACAGCGTAATGAGCTATGTTTGCTTATATTCACATAGAAGTTATATTGTTATAAATCCTCCAACATGTGGTGCTTGCTCAATATCTTTGCTAGCCAAAAATCCGCACCAAGTAGAGATACTACTTGTGCATCCAAAATCCTTAAACCCAGTTTCATGTCATGAGAGTCCACTATATCTACCTATGGATTGAATAAGATCCTTCAAGTAAGTTGTCATCGGTGCATAAAGCAATAAAAATTGCTCCTAAATATGTATGATCTTTTATTGTAAGGGAAAATAAGCTTTGTACGATCTTGTGATGGTAAAGAAATAGAAGCGATGGACTGCATAATAAAGGTTGCTATCACAAGGGGCAATATAAAGTGACGTTCCTTTACATTAAGAGCTTGCACATCCAAAAATAAAAGTGCATGACAACCTCTGCTTCCCTCCGCGAAGGGCCTATCTTTTACCTTCATGTATTTACTTTTTCATGCAAGAGTCAATATAGTATTCTCCTCTATTCCTTTTTCATTTTTCTCTTTTGCAAGCATCATGTGGTGGGGAAAGATCTAGGCATATATATCCAGTTGGATATAAGTAATCATGACTTATTATTGTTGACATTACCTGTAACACCCCCAGTGGTTAACTACAGTAATCCCCTTTTGATTATGCCATGTCATCATGATCAACAGTGCTTTATCATCATTAGTATCATATCTCTTTTTAAATTCAAATTCAAACGAAATTCGAACTGAAAGTGAAAATAGAAGTTGTCCAAACCCAGAAACAAAAATGTTCAATAAATAGCAGATATTCCAGAGACTGTTATAAAATTATAATCAACAATTAATAAATTAACTAAGTGACTCTAACAATAGGAAAACAGAGTTGGTTAATACCTTTTTATTTAAATAAAATCCAAATGAAATCATTTGTACTCCAAACCATTTTCTAACAATGTCTAATATTGCACTGTAAATATTTGGGCAAGTCTAATATTTTACAAAAGTGGTTTGAAATAAAAACAAAAGACAAAACAGAAAACAAAGGAGAAAACACAAAAGAAATAAGAAAAAGAAAGAAAAAAAGCCCACAGCACTGGGCCTAAGTGGCCACAGTGCCCGGCCCAGCCCGCGCAGCGCCTTTCCCCTACCCCCGCACTGCTCCTCCCGCGCGCTATCACCTCGACCGCACCCGCCGCGCCGGCCCCCCTGCCCCGCGGTCGACAACGCGCCGACGCCCGCCCGTCGAGGTTAAAGCCGCAGCCCCCGTGCTCCTCTGGCCCCCCCCCCTCGCTCACCCCCACTCTCCGTTTGCTCCCCTCCCCTCTCTCCTATCAGATCCGAGAGCAGCCGAACGGAACCGCCGCCGCTCGACGCCGTGCTCGCGGCCACCGGCCTCGCCTCGCCTCGTCGAGGTGTCCCTCATCTCTGCCGTGGTCGACCGCGTCGTCTGCTGCCCTCTGGTGGAGTTGGGGAGCTCCACAGGCATCGATCTTCTCCGCCCCTTTGCTTTGGTCGTCGGCGCCTCTCCGACAATCCCCGCCATTCTACTGCTACTAACCCGCCAACGGGCCTCCGTGCGCCTTCACTGTGAGCTCCTCCACCTCCCTTCCCTCTCCTTTTGGCCGCGCACGCTCGCTAGCTATCTGCTACGCTACGCCCGAATGTGCTGCCGCCGATGAGCTCGCCGCCGTGGTCCCCGTCACTGCCACGTGCGGCCGAGGCCAGCATCGAGCTCCTGAAGCTCGTGCGAGTCTGATGCCATCGCCCACGCGTCCCCGCGTGCCTCCCATGGCCATTTCCCCGAGGCCAGAACTCCGGCGCCGCCGCGATCGTCGTTGCGCTCAGCTCCGGCCGCCTCAACTCGCGCTAGCGCCATAGATCGACGCAGCGCATCTCTCTCGTTCGAATGAGCCCAGAAGCGCACGTTGTCGTGCCCCCTAGCGAGATCCCGTAGCTCGCCGTGGTTCGGCTTCCGCCAATCTCGTCGCCGGCGAGCATTCCGGCCATCCCAGCTCCGGCCACCGCCTCCATTCGACGCGGCGCTGAACGGCCTTTCGAATGCGCCCAGCCGCGCTCGCTCCCGAGCCCTGTAGGCGAATTCCGGTGGGTCCCGTGCGTCGCCGACGCATTTTCTGGTCGACGGCGTCGTTTCGGCGACGGCGCCGACGTGGCACAGGCGGGCCCCGCCCCTGTGACACTGCTTGTGGGCCCAGTGGGTCCACCAGTCAGGGTTGACTAGGTCAACCCTGCTGACTGGGCAGCGTGGGCCACTGACAGGTGGGCCCCGAGCTAATTTAACTAATTTTGGAAATAATTAAAATGTTAATTAAAATAAATGCTTAATCAGTCAATGACATGTGGGGCCCATAGGTCAGTTTGACCAGTCAACGCCTCCTGTTGACTGCTGATGTCACCACTGTGTCATGCTGACATCATCAGGCACTATTCTAGATAATGTTGGTTTTATTAAATAAAAATAATTCCAGAAAATATTAAAATCTTTAGAAAATCGTAGAAAATAAACCGTAGCTCGGATCGAAAAACTTTGTACATGAAAATTGCTCAGAGCGACGAGACGAATCTGAATACACGGTCCATTCGTCCGTCACACGTCCCTAGCTACCCGAACAGGCAATCGTCCCCCTCCGTTCCCTCTGTCCGAAAATGCCGAACTTCGGGAAAACATTCCCGGATGTTTTCCCTCTTCACCTATATCATGTAGCACTGCGTTAGGTCACCCCCTAGCTCTGCATAGTGTCATGATATGCTCTTGTTCGCTGTGTATTTATACTGTTTCCTCCCCCTCTTCTCTATCGTTAGACCCCGACGTCGTCCCCGAGACCGACGCAGCTCCGGAGACCGAAGACACCATTGACGACCTTGCCCTTGCCGCCGAGCAACCAGGCAAGCACCCCCCTTTTGAGCATACCGAATACGCCTATTCGTTCTCTCTCATGCTTGCATTAGAATTGCTGCTACTACTGCTTTACCTACTATGATGCATAGCCTGTTTATTGTAACCTGCTGTTGAAACCTTACTTGCTTATCCTAAACTGCTTAGTACAGGCTGGGTAGAGACCTATCAGTGACCCCACTTATCCCGACTGCCCCGCTGGATTATCCGAAGACCCGATCAACGGGATTGAAGACCAGGCCCCGGCACCGCACATCACCCCCCCTAGTTGTAACGACACTGCAGCGTTACTATCAAGTGCCGAGGGTGAGACCTCTTGTAGCACGTTTGATGTTAACTCTGTAGAGAAGCTGTTCGGTCGTGGTCATCGAGGGTGATTCCTCCTTCACCGCTTCCGATAACGACGCCGTCATACAACACCACAAGTGTGAACCCAGCGAGGGTGATTCCTCCGAGTTCACCTTGACGGATACATCAAGAGGGAATTCCACGAGGGTGATACCTCGGATTCCTCTGATGTTATGGACACATGGATACTTGGACTTTACATTGTTACTTGGTGGAAAGGCCGGTCGACCCTGAGGGGTACCTGCGTGTGCTATGAAGACGGGTTGCCTGTATGGTGCCCGAGTGATGAATACGAGGCGTGGCCGCGCATTCTTGGCCCTTGTCGCAGGTCCTCGAGACGGGGCGACGGGGTCACATCTTTCGTGAGTCTCTGCTCGTTACCGCAACCCCAAGGTACTAACGATTTGGATATTAGATCTGAGCAGGCCTCTGGCCTAATAGCACTAACCATCACGTGGGCATAGTATGGGCGTTCTGCATCATAGCATCAGCTGAAAGCTCTGTCAGACATCTAGTTCAGCCTTGCGGCCGGGACGGACCGGCGCCCTCTTGGTGCCTGGCTTCACTCTGCTCGCAATGACCCGGAGTGCACAAGGTGATGGCCCAAGACCCCTGAGCGCTTAGGATGTAGACCGGCGGGGACCTCTCTGCTGAGCTATAGGTAGGGCTGTGATGTATCGTTTGGCCGAGGCCGGGCATGACCCGGAAAAGTGTGTCCGGTCGGAGTTAAGCGAGCGTGGTGGGTAAGTTGGTGCACCCCTGCAGGGAAGAACTAATCTATGCATAGCCGGATCCTCGGTAACGGACACTCGGAGTTGTATCCCGATCGATACAGCTAGAACTTGAGATGAGACCTGGATATGAGGCTCTGGGATTGCTTATCGCAGGGAGTCGAGAAGGGATCTCCGGACGAGGTTGATGACTGTATGGCTCTGGGATTGCTTTTTCGCAGGGAGTCGAGAAAGGATCTCTGGGTGAGGTTGAGGCTTAATGATACTGCTACATTATATTGTACTGTTCTACTCTCTTCTATTGCTGCAAGACCGCGGAAGATCCTAGTCTTCGATAGGACTAGGCCTTCCTCTCTATTCTGGCATTTCTGCAGCCTAGTCCACATATACAGCCACTCTTTGATAATGTTGCATATGTAGTGTAGATCCTTGCTTGCTGAGTACTTCGGATGAGTACTCACGGTTGCTTTGCTTTCTTTTTCCCCCATATCCATTTGATGCGACCAGATGACGGAGCCCCGGTTACAGCTGCCCCCGCCGACGATCGTTACTACTACCCCGAGGGTGGATACTACTACGAGTTGGCTGACGACCAGGAGTAGGTTCCGAGGGTCCCAGGCAGGAGGCCTGCGCTTTTCGATCGTAGTGTTTTATTTTGCCCCGCCTTTTCTAAAGGCCTTTCTGTATCTCTTTTAATATCTGTACCCAGATATCTGATGCTTCCGCTGACGCTTGTACGCAAGCTTATGTATTCGAGACCTCGAGGCCCCTGGCTTGTAATATAAAGCTTTATGACTTTATTTATGTTTTAGAGTTGTGTTGTGATATCTTCCCGTGAGTCCTTAGGCTTGATCGTGTGCATTTGCGTGTATGATTAGTGCACGATTGAGCCGGGGGCGTCACATTACCCTTGAGGTAAATGAGTTGGGAGGCGAAACTATAAGCCCCAATCTTTCTATGTGTCTGACTGAACTCCATATATATGTCGTGAGTATTAGCAATCATAGAAGACTAAATGATAGTTGAATATGTGTACTTGCTAAGAAAAAGCTCTTACATGAGACCCTTCCTAAAAATATGATGAATTGTAATTGCCTTGTTGACTGAGAACATAGTTTGTTAGTTTTCAAGAAAGTTTATGATTTATACTTCGTTGTTGTGATGAATTGTTACTTGCTCATGAGAAGTTTTATGATAATATATATTGGTGCTATGATAAGGATCATGATGCTACTATGTCCGTACTTTATTTTTATCGACACCTCTCTCTCTAAACATGTGGTCATGATTATTGATATCAGCTTTCGCTTGAGGACAAGAGAGGTCTAAGCTTGGGGGTGTTGATACGTCCATTTTGAATCATGTTTTCCTAGTGTTATTTATGTTGTTTTTGATGAATATAATAATTTGTAGTGCAATTCTAATGCCTTTTCTCTCTTATTTGCAAGATTTACATGAAGAGGGAGATAGCCGGCAGCTGGAATTCTGGACCTGAAAAAGCTATGTCAGAGATACCTATTCTGCACAAATTCAAATGTGCTAAAATTTCATGGAGAATTATTTTGGCATATATAAGAAACACTGGAGAGAAGAAATACTAGAGGGGGCCCACCAGGTGCCCACGAGGCACCAGGGCGCACCCAACACCTAGGCGCACCCTGGTGGCTTGTGGGGCACTTGGCCAGCCTGCGAGGCTCATCTTCTGCTATATGAAGCTATTTGCCCTAGAAAAAATCAGCAGAGAACTTTCGGGATGAAGCGTCGCTGTCTCGATGCGGAACCTGGGTAGGAGCACTTTTGCTCTCCGGTGGACCGATTCCGCCGGGGATACTTCCCTTCGGGAGGGGCAAATCGAAGCCATTGACATCACCAACAACCCTCTCATCATGGGAGCACCAATCTTCATCAACATCTTCACCAGCATTATCTCATCTCAAACCCTAGTTCATCTCTTGTATTCAATATTTGTCTCATAACCTCAGATTGGTACCTATGGGTTGCTAGTAGTGCTGATTACATCTTGTAGTTGATGCTTGGTGGTTTATTTGGTGGAAGATTATATGTTCAGATCCTTGATGATATTCAATACCCCTCTGATCTTGAACATCACTACTGCAGGATGCTACTAACGCGACACTACAATCAGAGACCCTTCGACGAAACTGTGTGCGATGCATTAATCACAAATGGTGATGTAATAAAACCGTCAAAAAAGATACAAAACATTTGCGATGGCGAAGACATCAAACATGATTTAGATTATAGTTGCATGTGCGATGCGTGGCATACAGTTCAGTCGAAGGAACTGTTTGCGATGAGCAGCACAGCAGAAACGGTCAGACAGATGAAGGTGTGTGTGCGATATACAACATACAGTTCACTTGGATGAACTGTTTGTGATTAGGCAACAAACAGAAACGGTCAGCCAGATCAAGGTGTGTGCCATACATGGCATATAGTTCAGTCGGATAAACTGTTTTCGATTAGGCAACACAACAGAAACGGTCAGCCAGATAAAGGTGTGTGCGTTTGACGGCATACACTTCACTCGGATGAACTATTTGGGATTAGCCACAACAAACCGAAACGGTTAGACAGATCAAGGTGTGTGCGCTACACGGGCACACGTTCTAATTAAAAGAAGCGTGTGCGATGGTAATAACGAGCACGCATGGTTGATGGAACAAGTCATGTGTTGACATCGCTTATTGTGGTGCATCCTATGGTGCAAACGCAACGTACGCATCGAAGAACGCGTGCCCATGTTACGCCATCCGGGAATCGTGCCGCACTTCGAAACTAGAACCGTCAATAAATTTTGAGCTTGCTTCTCGTCACATTCCAAATTACCACGCTATATTTAATTGCAAAGCTGTTCACACCAATCAAAACCTAGACGGTTTCCCACTTAGTAGCGTATTACTGGGTTATAAATGCTACCTACTCCTAGATGACCGCACATTCCTCCTCAATTCCTCATCAACAAAAATAAACAAGTCTTTCATCGTTGTTCCCTTGCATCTTCCATGGCTCGCATGAGTTCTGGGTTCAGAAATTACTCCCAGGGAGAGGCGACCATGGAAGCGAAAGCACGAGAGATGTCCCGCCTCACCGCAAAAGTAGCCGACATGTCCCGCCGTGCCGCCGTGGCAGCACAGAGGTCCCGCCACGCTGGCGAAGCAGCACAGAGGTCCCGCCGTGTCGCCGAAGCAGCAGACTGGTCTGGCCGCGCCGCGGAAGCAGCAGAGATGTCCCGCCGTGCCGCGGATGCATCAGAGAGGTCCTCCCGCATCGCAGCGGCCTGGGAAAATGTCTCACGAGCAGGCGATGACTCTCACAGGTGCATGCACGCTATGCTCGATAACCTGACGGATCGGATCTCCGGCTGGGCGAAGCTGCAGGATAAGATGAATGCCTTGTTTGAAAATGCTACCAGTGTCATCTGGGGACTAAGGGAGGACAAGGCGAAGCTCCGCACCGAGCGCGCCCTGCTGAGGGCGAAGATCGCCGGAAGGGCGAAGCAGCACAAAGAGACCACTGCCTTGTTGAACAGGACGGGTGCCATCGTCAAGAAACTTGTGGACGAGAATGCCATGCTCCGCATTGAGCGCCAAAGGCTAGTGGAGGAATCTGCGAACTGTGTCTTCCTTCTTCTTTTGCCCTTTTGTATTTTGGGCATTGCCGTATGTGGCATTTTTAATTATCTTCCTTAATATGTAAGACAATTATTATCCACTGCCATCATCATTATATTTATATCAGTATTGCTATAAGTCTCAGTCAATGCTATATATGTCTATCAGATCTTAAACCAAGATCCGTGCAAAATTTTCTTTTCGGATTTTCCTTTTTCTCTCTTAAATCTCAGTCGAGTGAGACATAGCCACACCATAAAACAGGGGCTCGGGTGCCATTAATGGAGAAGTTGGGAGAGAGGTGGGCGACGGATGGATGTCAAAGGGCTCGCCTCCCGATAAGCACGTCTAGGGGTTTGCTCGCACGCCTCCAATACTCAAATAAGCTACCCCGCATGGCGCCTCCTAGCCAATAAAAAAAGAGGACGCGTGGTGGCACGTAAATGGTTAGTAGAACGCCCACGGTTTCAATAATACTTGTGTTTCCGATTGTAACGTGGCAGCTCTTATTCCAAAATGACTTTGTTGGTTACTAATGTGTGCGCCTTCACAAATCGGACAGAAAATTTACCACAACATGTTGGTGCCATGTGAAGGCAACATGCTGAGTTTCATGATTTTTAAGCAAGTTTTGGATTTACAGGAATTTAAAAACCAAGTTTCTCAATGTTTCCGGCTGAGCCACGACGCCCAGATGTTTGAAATTCATTCCCATTTCTTGCATGGGACCTAAACATTCACCCAAGGACGCATATATGATTTTTAAACCCATTTTGGTGCACTGGAGCATGTGCATGTAGCTCAAATTTGAATTATGCACATTAAATGCCTAGAAAACTGAAATAATGTATAAAAAAGACAAAACGAACCCTGAATAATTCCAACATTTAGCACGAAACTCCTATTGGTCTATGTTGCCTCTGTAAAATATCAATGTGGGAAGAGGCAGTGTATGTCGTTTCACACATAGAGGTGTGAGGTTCCCTCTCGGAACCACGAGCCTTCTTGAGAGAAGCTCTGGCTTGCAAGAAGCTTATACCAAAACTTGTCCCAAATCGGATGAAATTTTTACCATAGCATGTTAGTGCCATGTCATGAGACCATGCCAAGTTTCATGATTTTCAAATGAGTTTTGGATTTATAGGAATTTAAAAACCAAGTTTCTCAATGTTTCTGGCCGAGCCACGACGGCCAAATGTTTGAAATTGATTCCCATTTCTTGCATGGGACCTAAACATTCACTCAAGGACACACATATGATTTTTCAACCAGCTTTGGTGCACTGGAGCATGTGCATGTAGTTCAAATTTGAATTATGCACATTAAATGCCTTATAAACTCAATTAATGTATAACAAAGCAAGACGAACCCGGATTAATTCCAAAAATTAGCACGATACTCCTATTGGTCTATGTTGCCTCTGAAAAAAATCAAGGCAGGAAGAGGTGGTCTATGTCGTTTCGCACACAGAGGTGACACGTCCCCTCTCTGAACCATGAGGCTTCTTGGGAGAAGCTCCATTTTGTAAGAAGCTTACACCAAAACTTGTACCAAATCGGACAAAAAATTTACCACAGCATGTTGGTGCCATTTCATGATACCGTGCTAAGTTTCGTGATTTTCAGGCGATTTTTGGATTCACATGAATTTAAAAACCAAGTATCTCAATGCTTCCGGCCGAGCCACGATGCCGAGGTGTTTGAAATTCATTCTCATTACCTAAACATTCACCCAAGGACACATTTATGATTTTTCAACTCATTTCGGTGCACTGGAGCATGTGCTTGTAGTTCAAATTTGAATTATATACATTAAATGCCTAGAAACTCAATTAATGTATAAAAAAGGCCAAACGAACCCTGAATAATTCCAAATTTTAACACGACACTCATATAGTTGCATGTTCACTTCAGATAAATGTTCTAGCAATTGAAACACCATCCTTTCCCTCCGTAACACCATTTTGTCTTTCAAATCAAAACGAAAAATCAGTACACCACAAACAGTTTACTAACAAGAATCATGTGCAATGCGATATAAAATATCTTGGCGCACCCTCTTGTATTGCTTACGCCGGAAGCTTCGTCGTCTACAGTCTACCGCCCACGCTTAAACCACACTTCACGCCAATTTTTCGTGGCACCGAGCAAAAATTTTCGGCAACCGCGAAAATATCTAGATCCCCGCCCCCTTGCCCCGACCAAAATCCACATTTCCATTGTTCCTCCTTCCTTTCCAAGTTCAAACCTTCACTGCTGCAGTGCTGCCTCCTCGCCAGCGACCCTTCTTCTTGTTGCGCGGCCTCGTCGATATAGTCAGGTAATCCGCACCCCATCCCCATCCTCCTCCTTCTTCTCCATCCCACATGCCCTGACCGATGGCGCGACACCTTCCGCCCAAATCACTGCCCCGTTCTCCAAATAAGCGTCGCCCACAGCCATTTTGTATGCAGTATAGCAAGGAGCTCAGGAGCATATGGCAGCGGAGAAGCATATTGCGGCCACACGCGCGGATGAGGTCGCAATAGCTGCCATGCGTGCCAACCGCCATATCTTGGATGAGCACCTTGCCTTTGAGGCCACCGTCGACGCTGCCATGCGGTTGGCTACTTTAAAATACAATTTGGTCCAACAATTGCTACATTTCCTAGTAGTTATCAAGCATTGTTGGTTTGGTTAACTTTCTTATCTTCTAGTATATGTTCTATTCTGCAATGTGGTGCTCAGTTAACTGTTTGGTTCATTTATTCCATTGTCTAGTTAACTGTTTGGTTAAATTCTACAATCTGATGTTCATTTGTTGTGGGTACATTTGTGTATTGTTATGCATGTGAGAAATAAATCGAGTTTGGTTGTACTAAATACATGAGAAACATATAAAATTGCTCTATTTCCAAGTTGTTTAGCAAGGTCTGTGTTATCCTTGGGTCTTCATAGTGTTGTCGAGGTCTTCGACGTTGGTGTGTAGCGGCTTGGTTGCTCTGTGATTTGCCTCATCGCCATTGGCATGAGGTTGGTCTAGGTCGAGTTAATCTGTTGGATCTGCAATTTGTCTATTTTTCATTAACATATTCTACTGATAGTATGCCAACTCTTAGATAACCTGATCAAGATCTGCCTTATATGTGTTGCAGGGAAACAATGGGAGGCAATGAGGTTTAACATCGAGGTTTGCACATGCATGGCCCTTTGGCTAATAGCACATTATTGTGCAGTTGCAGGAATCATTCTAATATTTAGGTTTTTAACAAATTGGTCTTGCACATGCAGGTCCTGCTGTTAGAGGTTTAGACCCACTGTTCGACCCATTTTGCATATGGGGAAATGAGATGTCCATGAATATCAGTCAAGTCAAGAAACTCAAAAATATTGTTAGGATAAACAAACTTGCGATGAATAACAACAAGATCTTTGTTTGGACAATCAAGAAGACATCGGTCAACTATAGGATGGTACTAACTCTTTTACCTTGTTTTTTACCCTTGTGCCATTTCAAAATTTAGAACAACTATTTATGCATATCTTTGTTTTCAGTCCTTTGCAAAGCAGTTCACCGATGATTACCTCTCAAACCACCTGCATGGTCAAGAGGCGAGGAAGGTATTCATTCAACACCCACGGTACAATATTGAAGTCTTCATCTAGAGGACGAAGGTTAGGCGGGCAATTATCCATAGCCACTGGCCTAAAGTTGCAAGGACATTCAACATCACTGAAGGCTCAATATTTGCCTTCCGCTTCTGCAGTTTCCTAGATGAGATTCATCTGTCTATTTACCGTGTATGATGCTACTTTCCAAAGGTTTTCGATGTTGCATGCGAAACTTGGTGCTGTTGTGTAATGGCGTAGCTAGCTATATGCCAATATGGTGTAACTGAGTACTGAAGGAATCTGATGTAATTCAATTATGAAATCCTGGTTGTCGTAATACGAATATAAAATATATGGTGAGTTTTATAAGAAATGGCAATTTGATTACTAAATGGATTATCAATAATAGACCAGTTAGTCTGCTTAGTGGGGTTTTCTATTGCAGATGGTTTCTCACACAACACCGTGGGTGATGAACTCAATAAACCACACAGTTTTCTAGAAAGTAGGTGTGTTGGATCAATGAAGAATCACACATGACTTTGGCCAGAGAAGTGTTTGCGTTAGGCCACCTTGCACAAACGTTTCCACATAAAAAATCATGTGTGATATACATACGAACGAAAATGTTATCTGGGATTCACTGTGTGGGATGTACATACGAAGAAAAACGATTGAGCCTGTATAATTGTTTCTGATGCCTCGCCTGATCGCACACGAGCTCATTTTGCCCCGGGTGTGTGATCGAAGGACCTATCCCCGATGATTTCTGGGTCGTGCGGGAAGGACCCCCCTATCGCACACACTGGCAAGGCGACAGTTTAAAAGTCCATCGCGGTAAGGGGGTTAAAACCATTTATATAGCGCATCTCTACACCAGTGCATGAATATTATTTGTGAGTAGTTACTTTTATTCTTGAGGACATGAGAGAAGTCTTGTCATAAGTAATCATGTGAATTTGGTATTCATTCGATATTTTGATGATATGTATGTTATTATTTCCCTTAGTGGTGTCGTGTGAACGTCGACTACATGACACTTCACCATACTTGGGCCTAAGGGAAGGCATTGTGGAGTAGTAATTAGATGATGGGTTGCTAGAGTGATAGAAGCTTAAACCCTAGTTTATGCGCTATTCCGTAAGCGGCTGATTTGGATCCATATGTTTCATGTTATGTTTAGATTTATCTTAATTCTTCTTTCATAGTTGCGGCTGCCTGCGAGAGGGGTTAATGATAAGTGGGAGGCTTGTTCAAGTAAGAACAACACCCAAGAACCAGTCCACCCACATATCAAATTATCAAAGTAGCAAATGCGAATCAAACAAACATGATGAAAGTGACTAGATGAAATTCTCGTGTGTACTCAAGAATGCTTTGCTTATTATAAGAGACCGTTCCGGCCTGTCCTTTGTTACAAAAAGGATTGGGCTACCTTGCTGCACCTTTGTTACCGTTACTACTTATTGCTCGTTGCAAATTACCTTGGTATCAAACTATCAGTTACCGATAATTTTAGTGCTTGCAGATAATACCTTGCTGAAAACCGCTTGTCACTTCCTTCTGCTCCTCGTTAGGTTCGACACTCTAACTTATCGAAAGGACTACGATTGATCCCCTATACTTTTGGGTCATCACACCTTTGTTGCTGTTACTACTTGTTGCTGTTACAAATTACCTCGCTATCAAACTATCTATTACCGATAATTTTAGTGGTTGCAGAAAATACCTTGCTGAAAACTGCTTGTCATTTCCTTGTGCTCCTCGTTAGGTTTGACACACTTGTCGGCGTTCTGGGAACCAGGGTACCCAGACTTGCCTGCCTGCGGCCCACGGCGTGGCACCTTCGATGGCCTGGTACGCCCACCTCCAAGGCTATCAAGACAAGACCCTCGCGAGGGGCCAAGCCTCGCGAGGCGGACGACACCAAGACCTCCCGAGGGAGCGGCCTCCCCAGGCGGCCTCCCAAGGAGTGGAGATTTCTATGCAGGTACTCAGCCTCATGAGGCTACCATGATGCAAGCCATGACGACCAACGCCAGGCAGGCGCCAGCGGGTGCAGAAGCGGCTGTTTCCTCTTTGGTGCTAAGGAGGCAAGCGCAGGCACGGGTTCCCAAGGAATCTGGCAAAGGTTTCCATTCCGGTGCAACAAGACCAAGACCGCCAGGACGGATGTCATCACCGAGCCCACCGCAGCGTCACGCCAGAAGCTTTGTAGGCGAAGACCACCTTTTGTCAGGAAAAGATGTACTACTTGTCCCCTTTCAAATTGGCCGGGTGGAATCCCTTCCCGCCTACGTTTTGGGAAGAGGACCAAGGCCACTATAAATATAGGCTAGCCACCACTGTAGAGCAGGACGAACCCCCCGGGATCGGATCCTTTCCACCCTCACCAGAGCAGACCTCGCGAGGTTGTTCATCCCTTGTACTTGTTCATCCTCAGCCCCTCGTGAGGCAAATCCACCACAAAGCAGGAGTAGGGTCTTACACCGCAAGGTGGCCTGAACCTGGGTAAACTGTCGTGTTCATCTTCTTCCTTGTTCCTCGAGCTAGGCCGTAGGGCAACGAGCTGGTTGGCTAGATAGGTTGAGTTCTTCGCACACGCCCTAGAGTTCGAACCTTTCTTGGGTCTGCGGAGCCCTGAATCTGACATTTGGCGCGCCAGGTAGGGGCGGGTCGAAGCCTCTCTTCCACCGTTCGCTCCGCCGCCGTTCCGTTGTTCCCATGGCCGACGCTCGCCATGTCCGTGCCGAGCGCCGGGCCGCTCGCGTCGCCTAGACGGCTCCCGTGGGCAACGACACTCCTCACCGCTCTGCCTCCCCGGCGGCTAACGCCGCCACTGACCCTGCTGCTTGCGAATAGCAGGACTCGTCACTGCCGCCGTCCGTGTGGCGCGATGGCCGCACCGCGACCCCATCACCAACTCCGGCCGCGGCATCGTCTTCTCACGTTCGTCGCGGGCCGGCGAACGCGTAGGCTGCGCTGCTCATGGCGCGTGACCTTCTGCGCTATCATTCGGCCAATGAACTCTATGACAACTAGCTCGCCGACATCGCCGAGCTCGTCAACGCCGCCGGTGATGCCCCTGCACCGTCCCGTTCGCCCCGTCCCCCACCGTCCCTGGCGGGCGATGTGGCTCACAGCGCACCTCCTCCTCCTCCTCTACACGGCGCGGACCCCGAGACTAGGCGAGAGGCACCCCAACGCGACCCGCCGTGCAGGGCGTCGATGCGCGATGAAGAAAGCAGCCAAGTGGTGCAGCGGCCCCAAGGAGAAGCGCGTGCGCTTCCAGCGCCGCAACGTCAAGACCGCATGCTGCCAGAGGCGGTGGCGCATGGGCGACAAGATCAAGCTCCCCCATTCGACCGGTACCTATGAGTGCGGCAGGCTGCCGTGCTTTCACCCCGGAGCTGCGCCGCATCGTCTGGCCCAGCAAGTTCAAGCCGGATCTGCCTCCATGCTACGACGGCACTCCTGACCCCGCTGAGTTCCTCCAGCTCTATGAGCTGAGCATCGACGGTGGCGCGGGGCTCAACGTTCTCTCTATCGAGATGTTCGAGACGCTCCAAGTACCATAGGACCAGCTTCTGCCCACCAAGCCTTTGTCAAGGGTCACCGATTGCTCCACCGTCCCCATAGGGCAGATCCGCCTCCCTGTCACCTTCGGCAAGCGCGACAACTACCACACCGAGCTCGTCGACTTCGACGTCGCCCACATCCACCTCCTGTACAATGCCATCCTCGGGTATCCGGCCCTCGCCAAGTTCATGGCGGCAACTCACCACGGCTACAATGTTCTCAAGATGCCAGGAAGTGGCGGCATCATCATGGTCGCCTGCGACGAAAAGGATGCGGTGTGCTCCCTCGAGCGCGCCTACCAAGCTGCGGCGGTCGAGAACTCAGATGGCGAGGGTGCCATCCTGCCTCCTGAGGCCATCCTCAAGAAGAAGAAGCAGCTCCTCCCAACGGGCCGTGAGGAGGCTGGGGCGCCTGACGATCGTGCCTCAAGCCCCGAGCCCTCTGCTGGGGCGTCTTTCCCACTCGCATAGGAAGGCGCGCCCGGCGCCCCTATCGGGATGGGCTCGGGGGCTCTCATCTGGAGGGCCTCTGACCTGACCAGCGTCACAAGGGAGGCGTTCGGGCACCACATGGGGAGCATGCTTCGACGCGCGCCCCGGTGAGCAAGACGCAAGGCGCGAGGCTCCGGGCGCTCAGGAGTTCATCACCAAGGCAATCGAGGAGCTTCAGGAGGCGCGAGCCATGCGTGGCAAGCGTCGCCCCGCGTCATCCAGTGCGACTGCTGCCCCTGACATGGGTGGCAAACTGCGCGTCTGCATCAACATCCCAGGCCTCAACAGGGCTGCTTCGCAGGACCTCTTCTGGCCGTCCCACGTCGGCCAGAGTGGGGGCTACCCCTGCAGCTACGTTTGCATGCCGTTCGGCCTGCTGAATGTGGCCGCTTTGTACCAATGCCTCATGCTGGGAGCCTTGGCAGCTCACGAGGCCAGGTGCCTGGCGACCCTGACCGAGGAGGTGACGGATCCTCGCGAGCCCCCCGGACCTCCAGAGCCTCCCGGGGCTCAGGAGACGGTCGGCTCGTGAGGAGCGATCTCTACAGTACGCGTCTTCAGCTACTTCAACGCTTCTACAATGATGGTGCGAGGTGACTTTTTGGTTTGTTCAACTGAGGGCACCCCTCGGGCTGCATCATCCTCAGGCAGAACTGGCTTTGCCTTCATGAGTTTCCTAGGTATCTCAGCTGCCTGTCCGGTGCTTCGTCACTATGATGTTGCTGTGCCCTCGCGAATCTGCCCGCGACCGCCTCATGATTAAGGACTGGCACGGCATCTGTGCTCGGGTTCGTCCCTGCAGCGTCGACAAACCCAAGCGACGGAGCTCTATCCCGCGGGCCAACTCTCGTGCGCGTCACCTCTCGTGGTTCTTGGTGCCTTGTTCTCGCATGAGCTAATCACGTGTGGGCAAGTGCGGGCGCACGACCCGGTTCATACAACCGCAGTTCGGCGCTTTGCCATAGTGGGAGCCGTGCGCCGGCTGTTTTTCCGTGGGATCGTTGCATGAGAAGACTTGGAACGGCGTCTGTGCTCGGGTCCGTCCCTGCAGCATCGATAAAACTAATGGCTGAGCTCTGTCTGGCGGGCCGGCCCCGTTCACGTCACCTCCTAGGGTCATTGGTGTCCGGCCTTCTCATGCGATAACCTTCGGAGGGGCATTCGGCGCAGGACCCCCCATCGCCTCGCAGGTTTCTTACGCGCGCCCCACGCTACAAAAATCAGGTGCGACCCGCCTTGAGGTAGGGCCTCGTGAGTCCCGCGCTGGCTCACGAGTGCCGAGATACACCTTGTAACACCCCTATGTAATGGTGCTACGGTAATCCATCATGATGATGCTAAGCTACTATGATTTGCAATGATAATCTTGTTGGGATAATATCTCATTTCAAATTCCTTCTCTGAATTCTACTCAAATTCAAAGTGAAATTTCAAGTTGCACAAAAGTTGCTGGGAAAATGTTCATCATTTAGCAAATATTCTGAAACAATTTGTTGTTAAGGAAAACAACATCACCATCAAGTCAAAGTGGGCCAAAGCATTAAAAATAGTGACAAAAGAAGCATTTTAAATGCCTTTCCATTTTTCAAAAATTCAAATGGATTCAAAACCTGCCCAAACTTTTTGGGGCACAACAGAATATTCCACTATATTTTGTGACCAAGTTTCACATTTTTACAAAGTCATTTGGTGACTCAAAATATTGCAAAACTTCATCTGAAAAAGAAAAAGCAGAAAAGAAATAAGTAAAAAAAGAGAAAGCCCACTGTTGGCTGGGCCTTAGTGCACAGTGTGCAGGCCTAGCCCAACAGTCCCATCGCCGAGCGGCCGACACCGCGACGCTACAGGGCTGGCGAGGGGATAAGGATGCGCCCCCTCTGCCTCCCCTCCTTTCTCATCCACTCCTCCCTCTCCCTCGCTCGCTCTTTCCCCTTTCTTTCTCCTCCAGATCTACCGCGCCCGACCGCGTTCGCCGTCGTGCCTCGCCGTAGCCGTGGCCACTGGCGCCTGCTCCTCCTTCCGTGGTGTCCAGGAGGTCCGCCGGCGACCGCCTCATCGTCCGGTGCTCTCAGCTGGAATGGGGAGGCCCTGCAGCTGCCGATCGACGCCGCCCCCTTTGCTTCGGTCGCCGGTGCTTCTTCGATGAACCTCGCCGTTCAGCTGCTCCTAAACTGTCGCCGAGCCTACTTGCGCCTTCCTGGTGAGCCAACGCTCCTCCCCGTTCTCTTCTCCTCACTCCAACATGCCCGTAGACGCCGATCCACATGTGCCCGAGCCCGTCGCCGCGGAGCTCGTCGCCGGCGAGTCTCCGGTGACCTTTTGGTCACGGGCTAGTGCCCAACATGCTCACCGCGTCGCGTAGAACCTCCCTAGCCCCTCCGTTTGAGCTGCTGCACGCCGTACCGCTGTTCCCGTCGAGCACCCGTGCGCGCCGCCGCCTCTGCGCGTCGTCGGCGCCGATTTCGGCCAAGTCCGGCCGCGCCTTCAACACCATTCGACGCAGCATTGTCTGCCCGTTCGAATGCCACTGCTCGCACCACTTGCCGTGCCCCCTAATGCCGAAACCATTGTCGCCCGAACTCCGGCGCCGCCTCCGCCGCTAACTCCGGTCGTTTTCGGCCTAACCACCGCCACCGTTCGACGCGCGGGCGGGCACTCGTTCGAACGCGCCCAACCCCGAGGCCCTCCGCCGTGTTTTGGCGTCGCCGCCGGCAAACCGCCGGCCACCACCGACGTGGCACACCTAGGGCCCGCCCCTGGGTCACTGCCAGTGGGCCCTGGGGGCCCCGTTGACTGGGTTGACCCAGTCAACGTGCTGACTAGGCAGCCGAATGCCACTGACACGCGGGCCCCATCATTTAATTAAACTAATTAAATTTTTTTATAATTAAACTTAATTAGATTACTAACCAGTCACTGTCATGTGGGGCCCAGCTGCTAATTAACCTCCGTTAAATTTAATTAAACTCTGTTTAGCCACTGTCTATGACAAGTGGGATCCACTGGTCAGGTTTGACCTGGTCAGTGCGGCTGTTGGCTGCTGACGTCTCTGTGACGTCATGCTAATGCAATATTTCTTTCTGTTAATTCAAATAATTTCTGAAAATGTTTAAATCTCTAGAAATTCATAGAAATTAAA
Source organism: Thinopyrum elongatum (assembly GCA_011799875.1). Lineage (NCBI taxonomy): Eukaryota > Viridiplantae > Streptophyta > Magnoliopsida > Poales > Poaceae > Thinopyrum > Thinopyrum elongatum. The sequence continues at coordinate 378,800,507 of CM022297.1, forward strand.
ACCGTAGCTCGGATCGAAAAACTTTCTACATGAAAGTTGATCTGAACGACGAGACGAATCCAACCGTGCTAGCTGTTTCTGTGTCGGGACCCTCTACGTAGGTGAACTCGCAACTTTTAGCCTGTTTTTGGTAGATGAATAGTGCATACATACCGGTTAATAAATCCAACTTTAATCCTAAAATAACTAATATAATCTAGACATGTCTTTAGGCAACCCTGCACTACACGTTAGCATAGCATGCTCTGTGTTGCATATGTTGCTGTGTATTTATCTGTTTCCTCCCCCTCTTCTCTCTCGGTAGACCCCGATACCGGCGTAGTTCCCGAGACCGACGCAGCTCCGGAGACCGACTACACCATTGACGACCCTTCCTTTGCCGCCGAGCAACCAGGCAAGCACCCCCCCTTTGAACACGATATCGCCAATTCTTTCTCTCTTATGCTTGCATTAGAAATTGCTGCTGCTACTGTTTATCCTATTTCTGATGCATAGCCTGTTTTTGTAACTGCTGTTGATACCTACCTGTTTATCCTAAACTGCTTAGTATAGGCTGGATAGAGACCCACTAGAGACCCCCACATTGTCCCAGTTGCCCCCGCTGGATTATCGGAAGACTCGACAACCAGGCCCCGGCACCGCACATCACACCCCCTTTATCTATACGACACTGCAGCATTACTATCGAGTGCCGAGGGTGATACCTTGTCAGCACTTCGGATGTTAGCTCTGTGGAGAAGTTACTCGGTCGTGGTCATCGAGGGTGATTCCTCCTTCGCCACTCCCGATAACGACTTTGTCGTGCAACACCTCAAGTGTGAACTTCGAGGGTGATTCCTCCTAAGTTCACCTTGAGGACTACATCAGGTGGAATCCGTCGAGGGTGATTCCTCAGTTTTCCCCAGGTGTTTGGACACACAGTTACTATGGCTTTAACCATGAACCCTGATAAAGTCGGGTCGGCCCTGAGGGGTACCCGCGTGAGCATGTGATGCGAGTGATGTGGAGACGGGTTGACCTAGAGGGGGCACGCGATATAATTACGAGGCGCGGCCGGGCATTCTTAGCCCTTGCAGCAAGTCCTCGGGGTCATATTGATTGTGAGTCTCTGCTCGTTACCGCGCGCTCCTAATTCACTAACGATTTGGATATTTGATCCGAGTAGGCCTTTGGCCTGATAGCACAAACCATCACGTGGCAACAGTTATGGGCACTCTGTGTCGTATGCATCAGCCGAAGCTTAATGGACGTCAGCGACTGAGTGGCGCGCGCTGGGTTGGACCGCGTTAATCAACCGCCTTGATAGTGTGGGTTGCTAGGTCTGCTCACCGGCTGCGTTCGCAACGTGCAGGAGTTCCCGGGGCGATGGCCCAAGACCCCTGGGCGCATAGGTTTAGTCCGGCGTGCTGACCTCTCTATTAAGTTTTCGGTCGGGTTGCGGCGTATCGTTTGGCCGAGGCCGTGCATGACCCAGAAAAGTGTCCGGCTGGAGTTAATCGAGCGTGGTGGGTAAGTTGGTGCACCCCTGCAGGGAAGAAAACATGTATGCATAGCCGGATCCTCGGTAACGGACGCTCGGAGTTGTATCCCGATCGATACAACTAGAACTAGATACTTGTGATGAGAAATGGATAGTATGGCTCTGGGATTGATTTCTCGCAGGGAGTTGAGAAAGGATCTCTGGCCGAGGTTGATAACACTGCTACTACTTCATACTGTACTAATCTACACTCTTCTAATGCTGCAAGACTGCTGAAGATGCTAGTCTTCGATAGGACTGGGACTTCTCTCTATTCTGGCATTTCTGCAGCCTAGTCCACATATACATCCTTTCTTTGATAATGTTGCATATGTAGTGTAGATCCTTGCTTGCTGAGTACTTCGGATGAGTACTCACGGTTGCTTTGCTTCCTCTGCTTCCCCATATCTGTTTGATGCAACCAGATGATGGAGCCCCTAAGATAGCTGCCCCCGCCGACGGCTACTACTACTACCCTCCTGGCGAGTACTACTATGAGGAGCCATCCGACGAGCAGGAGTAGGTTCAGAGGGTCCCAGGCAGGAGGCCTGCGCCTTTTCAATCGTAGTGTTTTCATTTGCCCCGCCTTCTTAAAGGCCTATTTGTTTTATCTTTTATATCTGTACTCAGATATCTGATGCTTCCGCTGACGCTTGTATGCGAGCTTATGTATTCGAGCCCTCGAGGCCCCTGGCTTGTAATATAAAGCTTGTATGACTTTATTTATGTTTTAGAGTTGTGTTGTGATTCCTTCAAGTGAGTCCTTAGGCTTGATCGTGTGCATTTGCGTGTATGATTAGTGCACGATTAAGCCGGGGGCGTCACAGGTTGGTATCAGAGACGACTGCCTGTAGGATCCCCCTTTCCCCCTCCTTGGCCGAAGTTGAGTCTAGTCGTCCAAAACTGTTTACTAACTTGGTTGTGTGGCTTACGGGCCCACGTCGCCAACTGGGTGGTATTAGGATCTTTTATTCCTCTTCCTTACTCTAGGACTCTGATCTCTCTTCCTTTCGGGTTAAAATTTTACTAACTCCAACATTAGTTTCTCGTGATCACATCCATCCGGAGTTCTGAAATTACCCCCCCTTTCTTCAAGATTGTGGGCCAGGTTCTGCTTGCAGGATCCTTTTATCGAGGGCACCCTGTGTTGTCACTTGTAGATTCCTCGCTCCAGCAGTTTTCTCCGACGTTGATGTAGCCTTTGCTGTGTCTCGTTGTATACTTCCTTACCGTGTGACTTTTATCGAGGGCACCCTGTGTTGTCACTTGCAGATTCCTCGCTCCAGCAGTTTTCTCCGACGTTGATGTAGCCGTTGCTATGTCTCGTTGTGTACTTCCTTACCGTGTGCCTAGCTTTTAAATTTGCGACGTTATGATGTCCGCATGTACCCAATTCTGTGTATGGATCCATATGTCGTGTTTGACTATGATGAAGTATTTAATGCACTTCCTTTTGTTGTGCGTATTACTTCATGAATGAATTCCACACATCTGCAATGATTTATTGCTAAAATACCCCTGTTGAATTTAGCAGGATGGGTGACAATAATCTACCACCGCCAGATTATATGGCAGCTATGATGCAACAATTCGAGCTCAACCGTCAGTTCATGACCGGGATTATGGCTCAGTTCCCACATCTGAACAACCAGAACCAGAACCCTGCTTCAATAACTCTGTCGGAATTTGTGCGTCTTAACCCCACTCAGTTCCGCAATTCTGATAAGCCACTGGATGCTGATGACTGGATTCGTGCCATCACTCACGAGATGGAGTCTACAAATGTCTCCCCTGCCAACTTTGTCACCTTCGCGTCCTTTTTCTTAAAGGGTCCTGCTGCTCAATGGTGGGACACACACAAGCGTACACTGCCTGCTGGAACAGCCGTTACTTGGCTTGAGTTCCAGGCTGCTTTTTGTGCCCGATATATTCCTCAGGGAGTCATGGACTGGATGAAAACTTAGTTTCGCAACCTCACTCAGGGCAACAAGACTGTCGAAGCCTATCAGCGGGAATTCCTTGACCTATCCTGCTATGCTGAAGAAGACATCGCCACGGATGCCCGTAGACAAGAGAAGTTCCGTAATGGACTCCACCCAGACATCGAGCTTGCACTTGCTGCTCAAGACTTCACCGACTTTGCTACCCTGGTGAACAAGGCTATTCTGGTTGAGACCGCTCAGATCAAGCACAAGGACGCGCTCAAACGCACCTGTGAAGCGGGCTCATCTTCGGGCTCGTCTTCACAGAAGTGCCGTATCTAGATTCCCCACAGCATGTATCGTCCAACTGCACCTGCACCAAGGCCGTACCATGCTGCACCACGTCTGCCTCCTCCACCACTTAGGCAGGCTCTTCGAGCTGCACCACCCCGAGCTCCTGCTCCCAATTCCAATGATGGGTTGTGTTACAAGTGTGGCAAACTAGGTCACCTTGCTAGGAACTGCTACCAGAATCAGAATCAACTGGCTCTGCCTGCTAATGCCCGTAGCAACAATCAGCCCCGCAACAACAATACCAGACCTTATGGTCGTGGTCAGGCTTATCATGTCAACATGAGTGAAGAACCAGACCAACCAACTACTGTGATGGGTACACTACTTGTTAATTCTGTACCAGCTTCTGTTTTATTTGATTCAGGAGCATCGCATTCATTCATGTCGGAAGATTTTGCATTCATGCATGGCATTAAATATGAAAAGATGCACCATCCGTTAGCGGTAAACACTCCCATGGGCCAGTGCCAAGCCTCCATGTTCATCCCCGAAGTCACTATTGAGATTCACAGATTAAAGTTTCAGGCATTTCCCATTATCCTGAAATTTTCCAAAATTGATCTTATTCTAGGAATGGATTGGTTGAAGGCTCATTACGCCTCAATCAATTGTGCCACTAAGGTTGTACACCTCCTACAACCATCAGATGAGCTAGTGAATTACCATGCTCATATCACCCAAAATGCCGAGGCCCTAATATACGCTCTAAATGCGTTAAATGCTTCTCCGCTTGAGGGGATCGAAAACATTCCAGTCGTTCGAGACTTCCAGGATGTTTTTCCAGAAGAACTTCCAGGAATACCTCCTGTTAGAGCTGTCAAGTTTGCCATCGACTTGAAGCCGGGTACAACTCCCATTGCGAAACGTCCTTATAAGATGTCTCCGCATGAACTTCTAGAGCTTAAGGAGGAAATCGACAAATCACTCCGCAAAGGCTTTATCCGTCCAAGTTCCTCTGCCTGGGGAGCACCTTCTCTCTTTGTTAAGAAGAAGGATGGTACAAATAGGTTGGTCCAAGATTACCGTCCTATCAACCAGGCAACCATTCAGAATAAATATCCGCTTCCTCGGATCAATGACTTGTATGATCAACTTGCCGGATCATCAGTGTTTTCTAAACTCGACTTGAGGTTGGGTTGTCACCATATCCGTGTCCGCGAAGAGGATATTCCGAAGACTGCCTTTGTTACTCGTTATGGCTCTTATGAGTACACTGTCATGTCATTTGGCTTAACAAATGCTCCAGCCACATTCTCCCGTCTGATGAATTACATCTTCATGGATTACCTCGACAAGTTCGTTGTGGTATATCTAGATGATATTCTGGTATATTCGAAGAATAAGGAAGAACATGCTGAACACCTTCGCCTTGTTCTGGAAAGGCTTCGTGAACACCAGTTGTATGCAAAATACTCCAAATGTGAATTCTGGCTTTCTGAAGTAACCTACCTTGGACATGTGATTTCCAAGGATAGAATTGCTGTTAACCCGGAACGAGTTCAGGCTATTCTTGACTGGACTCCTCCGAAGAACGTCAAGCAAGTGAGAACTTTTCTCGGCCTCGCAAGCTATTACCGTTGATTTGTCGAGAACTTTTCCAAGATTGCTAAGCCTTTGACTAACCTGCTTCACAAAGGCATTAAGTTTGAGTGGACAGACAAATGTCAGGAAAGTTTCCAGACTCTCAGGGACAAGCTAACTTCTGCTCCAGTGCTTGCTCCTCCGGATTCTCGCAAAGACTTTGTGATTTATTGCGACGCCTCTCGTCAAGGATTAGGCTGTGTCCTAATGCAAGAACGAAGAGTAGTTGCGTATGCTTCGCGTCAATTGCGTCCACATGAAGAAAACTATCCAGTGCATGATCTGGAACTTGCTGCTGTGATTTATGTATTGAAGCAGTGGCGGCACTACCTTCTTGGTAATCGATGCAAGATATATACTGATCATCAAAGTATGAAGTATTTGTTTACTCAGCCGGATCTCAATCTCCGCCAACAGCGATGGTTGGAAACAATTACGGACTATGACTGTGGTATTTCATATACCCCTGGCAAGGCTAATGTCATGGCTGATGCCTTAAGTCGCAAGTTCTATTGTAACAACCTCATGGTTAAGCAAGCTCAACCTCATCCTTATGAAGAATTGCGCAAGCTGAATCTGCGTATTGTTCCACAGGGTTCTCTTAGTAACCTTGTGATATAGCCAGATCTTGAGAAAGCTGTTAAGAATGCGCAAGCTAAAGATGCTGAAGTTGATCTGATGAAGAATGATCTTCACCTAGAAAAGTACAGGGATTTCTCGCTGTCTGAAGATGGAACCTTGTATTTCAGAGACCGCATTGTGGTACCTCGCTTTGAACTAATGACTGACAAGGTCATGAAGGAGGCACATGATACACCGATGTCTATCCATCCGGGTAGTACCAAGATGTATCGTGATCTCTGACAAAGGTACTGGTGGTCCAAAATGAAGGAGGATATTGCTCGCTATGTTGCTGAATGTGATGTTTGCCGTCGCGTTAAAGCAGAACATCAGAAGCCTGCTAGAATTCTACAACCACTTCCTATTCCTTTGTGGAAATGAGATAAAGTGCAAATGGATTTGATTACTGGCCTTCCCAAGTCACAGAAGGGTCACGATGCTATTCTTGTCGTCATCGACCAACTCTCTAAGGTTGCACACTTTCTGCCTGTCAAGGAGACTATCACTGCTAGTAAGTTAGCAGAGTTCTATATCTCCAGAGTTGTTTCACTCCACTGCATTCCGAAGGAGATTAGTTCGGACCGTGGTGGCCTTTTCACCTCAAAGTTCTGGGAAAGTTTCCAAGAAGCTATGGGAACTCATATTACCTGGAGTTCGGCTTATCACCCCCAGTCCCAAGGCCAAGTCGAGCGAGTCAATCAAGTGCTTGAAGATATGCTGCGAGCTTGTGTTATATCGTTCGGTAAGAAGTGGGAAGAATCTCTTCCTTATGCAGAATTCTCATATAACAACAGTTATCAAGCCAGCTTGAAAATGGCCCCCTTCAAAGTACTTTATGGACATAAGTGTCGAACCCCTCTGAATTGGTCAGAAATTGGGGAACGACCGCTTGTGGGTCCGGATATTATTCAACATGCCGAAGAGCAAGTCCGTATTGTTCAAGAAAATCTGAAGGCGGCTCAGGACCGCCAGAAGAGCATCTATGATCGCAAACGATGGGGTTTGACTTATCAACCTGGTGATCAAGTTTATCTGCGTGTCACTCCTATGAAGGGCACTCACTGCTTCGGAATCAAGGGCAAGTTAGCTCCACGCTACATTGGTCCTTTCCGCATTGTTGCTAGACGTGGTCAGGTGGCATATAAATTGGAGTTGCCGCCGCAGTTCTCTCATATCCATGACGTCTTCCATGTGTCGCAACTTCGTCGTTGCTTCAAGGAGTCTCCGCACCGAGCAGTGGATCACGAGATGCTCGAATTGCATGATGATCTTTCTTATAAGGAGAATCCAATCCGCATCCTCGATGAATCTGAACGTCGAACCCGTCAGAAGACGACCAAGTTCCTGAAAGTGCAGTGGTCGAATCATACTGAAGATGAAGCCACTTGGGAACGTGAGGATAATCTTCGGGCGGAATACCCCGACCTCTTTCCCTCTACCTCCTAAATTCTCGGGACGAGAATTTCTTTTAGAGGAGGAAAATTGTAACACCCCTATGTAATGGTGCTACAGTAATCCATCATGATGATGCTAAGCTACTGTGATTTGCAATGATTATCATGTTGGGATAATATCTCATTTCAAATTCCTTCTCTGAGTTCTACTCAAATTCAAAGTGAAATTTCAAGTTGCACAAAAGTTGCTGGAAAAATGTTCATCATTTAGCAAATATTCCGAAACAATTTGTTGTTAAGGAAAACAACATCACCATCAAGTCAAAGTGGGCCAAAGCATTTAAAACAGTACCAAAAGAAGCATTTTAAATGCCTTTCCATTTTTGAAAAATTCAAATGGATTCAAAACCTGCCCAAACTTTTTGTGGCACAACAGAATATTCCACTGTATTTTGTGACCAAGTTTCACATTTTTACAAAGTCATTTGGTGACTCAAAATATTGCAAACTTCATCTGAAAAAGAAAAGGCAGAAAAGAAATAAGTAAAAAAAAGAGAAAGCCCACTGTTGGCTGGGCCTTAGTGCACACTGTGCAGGCCCAGCCCAACAGTCCCATCGCTGTCTCCCTCCTCCCCGTGTCAACACCGCTGTGGACGTGCGCGCTCGCACAGGCGAGCGGCCGACACCGCGACGCTACAGGGCCGGCGAGGGGATAAGGATGCGCCCCCTCGGCCTCCCCTCCTTTCTCATCCACTCCTCCCTCTCCCTCGCTCGCTCTTTCCCCTCTCTTTCTCCTCCAGATCCACCGCGCCCGACCGCGTTCGCCGTTGTGCCTCGCCGTTGCCGCGGCCACCAGCGCCTGCTCCTCCTTCCGTGGTGTCCAGGAGGTCCGCCAGCGACTGCCTCGTCGTCCGGTGCTCTCAGCTGGAATGGGGAGGCCCTGCAGCTGCCGATCGACGCCGCCCCCTTTGCTTCGGTCGTCGGCGCTTCTCCGACGAACCTCGCCGTTCAGCTACTCCTAAACTATCGCCGAGCCTACTTGCGCCTTCCCGGTGAGCCACCGCTCCTCCCCGTTCTCTTCACCTCATTCCAACGTGCCCGTAGACGCCGATCCACATGTGCCCGAGCCCATCGCCGCGGAGCTCGTCGCCGGCGAGTCTCCGGTGACCTTTTGGTCACGGGCTAGTGCCCAACGTGCTTGCCGCGTCACGTAGAACCTCCCTAGCCCCTCCGTTCGAGCTGCTGCACGCCGTAGCGCCATTCCCGTCAAGCACCCGTGCGCGCCGCCGCCTCTGCTCGTTGCCGGCGCCGATTCTGGCCAAGTCCGGCCGCGCCTTCAACACCATTCGACGCAGCATCGTCTGCCCGTTCGAACGCCACCGCTCGCACCACTTGCCGTGCCCCCTAACACCGAAACCGTTGTCGCCCGAACTCCGGCACCGCCTTCGCCGCTCGCCGCCGCTAACTCCGGTTGTTTTCGGCCAAACCACCGCCACCGTTCGACGCGCGGGCGGCCGCTCGTTCGAACGCACCCAACCCCCAGCCAAATGGCCAACGAACGGCGAAATCCGACGAGGGCCGAGGCCCTCCGCCGCGTTTTGGCGTCGCCGCCGGCGAACCGCCGGCCACCACCGACGTGGCACACCTTGGGCCCGCCCCTGGGTTACTGCCAGTGGGCCCTGGGGGCCCTGTTGACTGGGTTGACTGGGTTGACCTAGCCCAGTGCCACTGACACACGGGCCCCACTGTTTAATTAAACTAATTAAAATGTTTTTATTATTAAACTTAATTAGATTACTAACCAGTCACTGACATGTGGGGCCCAGCTGCTAATTAACCTCTATTAAATTTAATTAAACTCTGTTTGGCCACTATCCATGACAAGTGGGACCCACTGGTCAGGTTTGACCTGGTCAGTGCGACTGTTGACTGCTGACATCATTGTGACCTCATGCTGATGCGATATTTCTTTCTGTTAATTCAAATAATTTCTAAAAATGTTTAAATCTTTAGAAATTCGTAGATAATAAACCGTAGCTCGGATCGAAAAACTTTCTACATGAAATTTGATCAGAACGACGCGACGAATCCAACCGTGCTAGCTGTTTCCATGCCGGGACCCTCTACGGAGGTGAACCCACAACTTTTAGCCTGTTTCTGGTAGATGAATAATGCTTACATACCGGTTAATAAATCCAACTTTAATCCTAAAATAACTAATATAATTTAGACATGTCTTTAGGCAACCCTGCACTGCACGTTAGCATAGCATGCTCAGTGTTGCATATGTTGTTGTGTATTTATTTGTTTCCTCCCCCTCTTCTCTCTCGGTAGACCCCGATACCGGCGCAGTTCCTAAGACCGACGCAGCTCTGGAGACCGACTACACCGTTGATGACCCTGCCTTTGCTGCCGAGCAACGAGGCAAGCACCCCCCCCCCTTTGAACTTACCGATATCGCCTATTCTTTCTCTCTTATGCTTGCATTAGAAATTGCTGCTGCTACTGTTTATCCTATTTCTGATGCATAGCCTGTTTTTGTAACTGCTGTTGATACCTACCTGATTAGCCTAAACTGCTTAGTATAGGCTCGATAGAAACCCACTAGAGACCCCCACATTGTCCCAGTTGCCCCCGCTGGATTATCGGAAGACTCGACAACCAGGCACCGCACATCACACCCCCTTTGTCTGTACTACACTGTAGCGTTACTATCGAGTGCCGAGGGTGATACCTCGTAAGCACTTCGGATATTAACTCTATGGAGAAGTTACTCAGTCGTGGTCATCGAGGGTGATTCCTCCTTCGCTACTCCCGATAATGACGTTGTCGTGCAACACCTCAAGTGTGAACTTCGAGGGTGATTCCTCCTAAGTTCACCTTGACGACTACATCAGGTGGAATCCGTCAAGGGTGATTCCTCAGTTTTCCCCTAGTGTTTGGACACACAATTACTATGACTTTAACCATGAACCATGATAAAGTCGGGTCAGCCCTGAGGGGTACCCGCGCGAGCATGTGATGCGAGTGATGTGGAGACAGGTTGACCTGGAGGGTGCCCGTGAGATAATTACGAGGCGCGGCCGGGCATTCTTAGCCCTTGCTGCAAGTCCTCGAGATGGGGCGACGGGGTCACATCGATCGTGAGTCTCTGCTCATTACCGCGCGCTCCTAATTCACTAACGATTTGGATATTTGATCCGAGTAGGCCTTTGGCCTGATAGCACTAACCATCACGTGGGAACAGTTATGGGCACTCTGCGTCGTATGCATCAGCCGAAGCTTAATGGACGTCAGCGACTGAGCGGCGCACGCTGGGTTGGACCGCGTTAAGCAACCGCCTTGATAGTGTGGGTTGCTAGGTCTGCTCACCGGCCGCGTTCGCAACGTGCAGGAGTTCCCGGGGCGATGGCCCAAGACCCCTGGGCGCATAGGTTTAGTCCGGCGTGCTGACCTCTCTGTTAAGTTTTCGGTCGGGTTGCGGCGTATTGTTTGGCCGAGGCCGGGCATGACCCAGAAAAGTGTGTCCGGCCGGAGTTAATCGAGCGTGGTGGGTAAGTTGGTGCACCCCTGCAGGGAAGAAAACATGTATGCATAGCCGGATCCTCGGTAACGGACGCTCGGAGTTGTATCCCGATCGATACAGCTAGAACTGGATACGTGTGATGAGAAATGGATAGTATGGCTCTAGGATTGCTTTCTCGCAGGGAGTCGAGAAAGGATCTCTAGCCGAGGTTGATAACACTGCTACTACTTTATACTGTACTAATCTACACTCTTCTAATGCTGCAAGACTGCTGAAGATGCTAGTCTTCGATAGGACTAGGCCTTCTCTCTATTCTGGCATTTCTGCAGCCCAGTCCACATATACAGCCTTTCTTTGATAATGTTGCATATATAGTGTAGATCCTTGCTTGCTGAGTACTTCAGATGAGTACTCACGGTTGCTTTGCTTCCTCTTTTTCCCCATATCCGTTTGATGCAACCAGATGACGGAGCCCCTGAGACAGCTGCCCCTGCCGATGGCTACTACTACTACCCTCCTGGCGAGTACTACTACGAGGAGCCGTCCGACGAGCAGGAGTAGGTTCGGAGGGTCCCAGGCAGGAGGCCTGTGCCTTTTCGATCATAGTGTTTTCTTTTGCCCCGCCTTCTTAAAGGCCTATTTGTTTTATCTTTTATATCTGTACTCAGATATCTGATGCTTCCGCTGACGCTTGTATGCAAGCTTATGTATTCGAGCCCTCGAGGCCCCTGGCTTGTAATATAAAGCTTGTATGACTTTATTTATGTTTTAGAGTTGTGTTGTGATTCCTTCAAGTGAGTCCTTAGGCTTGATTGTGTGCATTTGCGTGTATGATTAGTACACGATTAAGCCGGGGGCGTCACACACCTCCTCCAGTTCTGCCATGTTAGCCACGCGTACGAACGGGGATGTACACGCCCCGGAGTCTCCCCCAGCGGGAACTCCCACCCACGTACCAGTGTAAGCCCCATGCTCCGCGCTGGCGAAAGACACGGTCGAGGAGCGACTATGCCCATGAGAAAGTGGAAGCACCATGCTCCGCGCTGGTGAATAAACAACTGAGGGCACCCTCGCGGCCGCACCAACCTCAGGATAGCCTCTCGGCTCTACGATCGGCAACACCCCACAGCTTCCCCCTCGAGAGGATCGCGCGAGGGGGCTGGACACGGGGGCTGTGCTCAGGCCCCGCCTGGCACACGCTGCCCTACCAGGTTCGGGTACCTAGTCTTCTCGCGTTCCCCCCAGGTGAAAGCTGGTGGTCAAAGGTATGAGGGCTGCTCGCACGTCAAGGGGGACCTCCTGAGCATCGCGGCTCAGGGGCCTCACTAGTCACGTAGCCCCTCACCCCTTGGTGTCGTCCTGGTGATCCGGACACCCCAACGGCGTCGAGGTATGCGCGGGGCTGGGCCCTGCCGACGCAGAGCGTGAAGTCCTACACCCTAGCGTCCACGTTTCCTTCATGAGGGCTGCTCGCACGTCAAGGGGGACCTCCTGAGCATCGCAACTCAGGGGCCTCACTAGTCACGTAGCACCTCGCCCCTTGGTGTCGTCCTGGTGATCCGGATGCCCCAACGGGGGTCGAGGTATGCGCGGGGCTGGGCCCTACCGACGCAGAGCACAAAAGCAAGCACGAAGGAAACTTGGCGTAATAAGGAAACCATGGGGTCCTAATAATTATTACAAGCACAGATTGTTCACAAGATTAAACAGAAGTCTTACGCCTCCACGAGGCACGGTAAATGTTGCAGGGTAAAACTAAGAAGGAACGCAGATTCCAGACCCCCTTCCATGGAATATGGTGCTGCATAATTCCTTCATTGTGTGCGTCATGGGCCTTTCCCTGAATAGCTTTACCCATGGGATCCTTACCTACTACGGGCTGCAGATTCACCACCTGACCCCCCAATGGGGTACTGCACCTGGCCCGCTTCATCATGCTCTGCGAGTGTTTCCTTGGGGTGGATCCACATTTTGATCTCTGGAGGCACTTCTTCGAGGTGTTGCTGCGCATGAAGAGTCGAATGATTCTGGCTTGCAGGGGAGCAACTATCTAGCCTCGTCCGGACTCTAGATACTTCAAGCTCTCGACTGATGTTCCCGTAGGAGTTGTTGGATTTCCCCGAAGAGGAAGGGTGATGTAACAAAGCAATAAAAAGTATTTCCCTCAATTAAGAACCAAGATTTAATCGAACCAATAGGAGTCTACAAGCTAACACGATAAGCAACACTTACAACAAACAAAATAAATGCGCACCCAACTTGGCAAGGGGGTTGTCAATCCCCTCGTCTTGCTAGTTGCAAGGTTAAAAGCAAATAGTGGATCATAATAATATAGTGGAGCGGTAAAATAATGGAGAGTAAATAAAAGAGTAATTATTTAAATGCAAGGATTGATGAGAATAGACCCCGGGGCCATAGGTTCACTAGTGACATCTCTCTCGAAATCCGGTAATGGCATGGTAGACAAATTACTGTTGGGTAATTAATAGAAAAGTAGCATTCACAACTATGATCATTCATGGCATAATCTTCTACAGGCATCATGTCCGTGATAAGTAGACCGTAATCCAACTACATCCACTACTATTACTCCATCCCGAAATCGCTTTCCAGCATGCATCTCAAGGCATTAAGTTTAATAAAAAATAGAGTAACGCAATAAGCAAGATAAGATGTAGACTGAAAGAAATCTAGCAATGAGATTAAACCCCGTCTTTTTATCCTTAGTGGCAACAATACAAATACGTGTCTTGTCCCTTTCTGTCACTAGGATATAGAACACCACAAGATTCTGTAAGAAAAAATACTTCCGTGATAATACGTGTTTGTCATAGTAGGTCATGTTTTCTGTCACACATGTACACCCGTGATGATTTTATGACAGAATCAAGATAGTCATACCTACGCTGTCGTGGAAGTGTTCCATGACAATACCCCATTTATCATCATGATAGTGTTCACTTCCGTGATGATAAATAGCGCATCATGGAAGTGATTTCATCAAGGGTAACCCACATGTGGCAGCCACCATAATGGGTCGCTGTTATGCTATCGGGTGCTGGTTTTGGATTCAAAACCCGTTAACAACCATGACCAATGATGATTTTCCATGTGTGAATTTCTCATTCACCAGCGGAACCACGTGTCAGCTCTGCATTGCGACATATGTCATCCATCCAATGGACGAGAGGCACCTATGATACGTCAACACGTGGCATGGCCCAACAGTGGCCCATTTAGTATAAATAGGCAGACCCACATGTATAGGGGATCACAACAGTCTTAGAGGGTAGTATTTCACCCAAATTTATTGATTCAACACAAAGGAAGCCAAAGAATATTTATAAGGCTTAGCAGTTGAATTGTCAATTCAACCATGAGAAATCACTTCGTTGCAACAATTTATTAGTAGCACAATAATATTGATAGTACTGATAGCAAAGTAATAGTAGTAGTAGCAGTAGCAGTAGCAAATTTGTAACAAGCAGAGTAATAGTAAGTTGAGCAAAAGCAATAGTATTAAAGCGTAGGCATGGAGTAGCGATGGATATTCAGATGAGATTTAATATGGAACTGTCAAAACCTAGAGCGATACACAATAGCTCTAATTCATCAATCATATGTTGGCATGTATTCCGTATATAGTCATACGTGCTTGTTGTAAGAACTTGCATGGCATCTTTTGTCCTACCCTCCTGTGGCTGTGGGGTCCTAATGGAAACTAAGGGTAGTTAATGCTCTCCTTTTAATAGAGAAGCGGGACAAAGCATTAACACATGCTGAATACATGAACTTGTCAAGTTAAAGTCATCCCCATCGATATCCCAATTCGCGGTCACCTTGGGGCACTGGTGCAGAGACGTGCTATACAAACGGTTTTTACCCCCTTTCCACGATGGAGTTTTAAACCGTCGCCTAGTCAGTGTGTGCGATAGGGGGGGGGGGTCCTTCCCACACGACTTAGAAACCGTTGGGGCTAGGCCCTCCGGTCACACACGCGGGGCAAAATGAGCTCGTGTGCGATTGGGCGAGGCATCGGAGACAATTATACATGCCAAATCATTTCTGTTCGTATGTACATCACACACAGTGAATCCCAGAAAAACATTTTCGTTCATATGTATATCATACACATTTTTTATGTGGAAACGTTTGCGCAAGGTGGCCTAACGCAAACAGTTCTCTGGCGGAAGCCGTGTGTGATTGTTAATTGATCCAACATGCCTACTTTCTAGAAACCATGTGGGTTGTTTGAGTTCATCACCCACGATGTTGTCAGAGAAACCGTCTGCAATAGAAAACCCCAATAAGCAGGGTAATTGGCCTATTATTGATAATCCATGTAGTAATCAAATTGACATTTCTTATAAAACACACATTATATTTCATATCCGTATAACGGCAACCAGGATTTCATAATCGAATTATATCAGATAGCTTTAGCACTCCATTACACCATATAGGGATATAGCTAGCTACGCCATTACACAGCATCACCAAGTTTCACATGCAACATCAAAAACCTTTGGAAAGTAGCATCATACATGGTAAATAGACAGTTGAATCTCATGTGGGAAACTGCTGAAGCGGAAGGTGAATATTGAGCCTTCAGTGATGTTGAATGTCCTTGCAACTTTAGGCTAGTGGCTATGGATAATTGCCCGCCCAACCTTCGTCCTCATGACGAAGACTTCAATATTGTACTGTGGGTGTTGAATGAATACCTTCCTCGCCTCTTGACCATGCAGGTGGTTTGAGAGGTAATCATCAGTGAACTGCTTTGGAAAGTACTGAAAACAAAGATATGCATAGATCGCTGTTATAAATTTCGAAATGACACAAGGGGAAAAAATAAGGTAAAAGAGTTAGTACCATCCTGTAGTTGAATGATGTCTTTTTCATTGTGCAAACAAAGATCTTGCTGTTATTCGTCGCAAGTTTCTTTATCCTAACAATCTTTCTGAGTTTCTTGACTTGACTGATATTCATGGATATCTCATTTCCCCATATGCAAAATGGGCAAACAGTGGGTCTAAGCCTCTAACAGCAGGACCTACATGTGCAAGACCAAATTGTAAGAAACCTAAATATTAGAAAGATTCCTGCAACTGCACGATAATGCGCTATTAGCGAAAGGACCATGCATGAGCAAACCTCGATGGTAAACCACAGTGCCTCCCATTGTTTCCTTGCAACACATATAAGGAAGATCTTGATCAGGTTAACTAAGAGTTGCTATACTATCAGTAGAATATGTATTGAGTATAGCCAAATTCGATTTATTTCTCACATGCATAACAATACAAAATTGTACCCACAACAAATGAAAATCAAATTGCAGAATTGAACCAAACAGTTAACTGGACAGCAGAACAAATGAACCAAAATAGTTCACTGAGCACGACATTGCAGAATAGAACATATACTAGAAGATAAGACAGTTAATGAAACAAAGAATGCTTGAGAACTACTACGAAATGTAGCAATTGTTGGACCAAACTGCTAACTAAACAATACATTTCAGAATATCAGATTGCATATTAACATTACAGAGGACAAATCACTAGAAG
Organism: Thinopyrum elongatum; assembly: GCA_011799875.1. Lineage (NCBI taxonomy): Eukaryota > Viridiplantae > Streptophyta > Magnoliopsida > Poales > Poaceae > Thinopyrum > Thinopyrum elongatum. The sequence continues at coordinate 378,816,994 of CM022297.1, forward strand.
GCTCTGGCAGTGGCTTCGAGAAAACAGCACGAACTGTATTTTAAAGTAGACAACCTCATGGCAGTATCGACTTTGGCCTCGAAGATGAGGTGCGCCTCCAAGATCTGGCGGTTGGCATGCATGGCAGCCATCGCGACCTTGTCTGCGCATGCGGTCGCGATTTGCTTCTCCGTTGCCAGATGCTACTGAGCTCCATGCTATACTGCGTGCAAAATGGCTGTGGGTGGCGCTTAATTGGAGGATGGGGCAGTGATTTGGGCGGAAGGTGTCGCGCCGTTGGTCGGGGCATGTGGGGTGGGGAAGGAGGAGGAGGATGGTGTGGGTGGGGGTGTGGATTACTTGACCATATCGACGAGGCCGCGTAGCAAGAAGAAGGGTCGTCGACGAGGAGGCGGCGCTACAAGAAGATGTTGGAAATATGCCCTAGAGGCAATAATAAAGTGGTTATTATTATATTTCCTTAATCATGATAAAGGTTTATTATTCATGCTATAATTGTATTGATTGGAAACTTAAATACATGTGTGAATACATAACCAAATACCTGATACGTCTCCAACGTATCTATAATTTTTTATTGTTCCATGATGTTATATTATCATTCACTGGTACAGTGAGGTGCTATACAAATGGTTTTTAACCCCTTTCCGCGAAGGCGTTCTGAACCGTCGCCGAGTGAGTGTGTGCGATAGGGGCGTCCTTCCCTCATGACCCAGAAACCCTCGGGGATAGGCCCTCCTGGCACACATGCTCGGCAAAATGAGGTCGTGTGCGACGGGCGAGCGATCAAATACGATTATACGTATAGTTGTGCTAAAAAAATATAATTATACAGGCCAAATCATTTCCGGTCGTAAGTACATCCCACACAGTCAGTCCCGGCTAAACGTTTCCGTTCGTATGTACATTCCACACAGTCAATCCAAGGAATATGTTTCTGTTAGTATGTACATCCCACACAGTTAATCCAAGAAGTACGTTTCCGTTCGTATATACATCCCACACAGTCACTCCAAGGAAAATGTTTCCGTTCGTAGGTACATCACACACAATTTTCCCCATTAAATCGTTTGTGATAGTGTTGCCATTGTAGACGATATTAACAATTTTATCGTTTGCGTTATTGAATGCATCGCACACGATGCGTAGAAGAAACTGTGTGGCATAGGCTGTCCATCACACACACTTTTTATGTGGTAAACGTTTGCGCAAGGTGGCCTAACACAAACAGTTTTCAAGAGGATGTCGAGTGTGATTGTTCATTGATCCAACACAGTTTATTCCTAGAAACTGTGTGCGTTGCCTGAGGTCATCGCGCATGGTGTTTTCTTAATAACCGTTTGCAATAGAAAAACCAAATTAGCAGGCTATCGGTGTCGAAATTGGCAGACCTCGGGGTAGCGGGTCCCGAGTTGTGGATCTAGGATCGATGGGGAACAAGGGACGACGAACACAGTATTTACCCAGGTTCGGGCCCTCTCGAAGAGGTAAAACCCTACGTCATGCTTGATTGTATTGGATGTATAATGTGGTTTACACAGTAGATCTACCTCGAGATCAGCATGAGCTAAACCCTAAGGAGATGTGGTGATGAATGTAGCTCCAGACCTAAAGACTAAAAACCCATGGTTTATATAGACACCAGGAGGGTTAGGGTTACCGAAGATAGATTATAGTAAGGGATTAAAGAGATCCTGCACCTTCTTGACTTGGAGGGCACTCTACGGCTTCATAGATCTCCTGTCATTGTATGGCTCTACCAGTCCAGCCCATGTACAATGGGCCGTCGCCCCGAGGACCCCTCAGTCCACGACTCCCTCAGTAGCCCCCGAACTTGCCTCCAACGCCAAGGCTTGTATCCGGCATTCGCTCACCCAACCAGTATTTGGCTTGCGAGGCGAGTTCTTCAGTATATTTTGCCCATGTTCGGAACCAAACAATGTCCAGAACGGCAACTTTACTTAACACCAAAGGCAATAACAAGAAAAACCGTTCAAGTGTAAATAGTGCCTTCATCTGACAACTTTTTCTCCTTCAACGAAGAGTCGCTTCCGGCCATAACGCCGAGCAGTTACTATTTCTCGAAGCGCGGCTCGAGGCCGACATCACGTTTGGCACATCCCCTCGAGGTGGAGATCACACTACAAAAAAAAGACACATCCGTGACATTTTGGGCCGAACGAAATTTTTTCTGTCATGCTTATGACACTTCTATGATGATAATTGTGACAAAAGCACGTATCATCATAGATGTGGTGGGCTCCTACTTCTATGACAAAAAATCATGACAGAAAATGGGCTTTTCGTCATGGGCGGGCCAGGGACGCACCTGCATGACATTCTTTGGGCCGTTCATGACGGAAAAAATAATGGTAGAAGCGAGGGCGAGGAAAATTTCGGGGAGTTCCCGGTTACGGTGGGTGGTCGGGGCCGAGCGATGCACGGAGGTTTGCGTGTTTCTCTCGTACACGTACGCGCGTGTGTGCGAGGCGTTGGGTTCTAACTGAACCCGAGCGATCACACTGCTAGCTACGTTACTGAACCCGAGCGATCGATCCCTTGGCTGTTAACTAAACCCGAGTGATTCATTCGCTGCTGACTGAACCTGAGCGATTCCTTCGCTGCTGCTGCTAACTGAACCGAGCGATCGATCACTGCTGCTGCTTACTGAAGCCGATCGAGCCCCCGTGCGAGATGTAGCCAGCCGGTGTTGGTTGCCTCTCGAGGAATAGTGATCGTTGCTACCGTGCGCGCGGTACATAGAATGAGTCGAGACGTGGTGAGTCGAGCCGGTTGGTTGGCTATGGATGAACAGTTCCCGGTGGGGGTTGGATGAACAGGACCCCGTGGTAGTAGGCCGTTGCCGCTGGATGAACAGGACCCCGAGGAGGCCGCGGCACGCTAGCTGGTTGGGGATGGATGAACAGGACCCTGTGGAGGCTCTATGAATAGTAGCCATGGAGGCTGGATGAACAGTAGCCCGTGGATGAACAGTGACTGGTGGAGGCTAGAGGAGGTCGACGGTGGATGAACAGTAGCCCGTGGAGGCAGGAGCGAGGCAGTAGGCGGTGGATGAACAGGACCCCGTTTCACCGTAGGGGCTCCAATAGAAGTATGTTTCCTCTGTTTTGCGGTACGCCACACCCCTCCCGATCAACAGCACCCTGTTTCGACCGTAGGCACTTGAACAGAAGGCCGTTTCCTCCGTTCTGCGGTACACCAGACCCTTCCCGATGAACAGGACTCCGTTTTGACCATACGCGGTCGAACAGAAGGCCGTTTTCCTCTGTTTTGCAGTACGCCAGACCCCGTTCCGGCTGTTCCGTCCAAGCCAGTTGGCTCCCGTTGAACACGATGCATTCCGACCTAGTCTGTTGCCTCCCGATGAACAGGACGCTGTTTCTCTGTTCTGACCCAGCCGGTTGGCTGCCGATGAACATGACGCCGTTGCTGCCGTCCGTTGCCTCTCCATGTACACGAGCCCTGGCCGTACGTATGCGCGAGTAGGCGTTCGAGACCCCGCCCGTATGTACGTACGTGGCCGTATTTTTTGGCATCTGGTTGTACGTCTGTGTACACGGTTTTGACTGGACTACCTGAACTGCTACGTCGGGGGCTCTACTACTACACGTGCCGCTGCTTGCTCGGCCATGGTTCATCGTTGCATAGAGACCGATCGACCAGCATGTACGTACACGTTCGCGACCAGACAGACAACCCTACGTACGGTTCGACCGGGTGGGTCCCAGCTGTCAGGGAGGATAAGAAGGCACTTCCTTGCGTGCAAAGATATAACTGGTGGGTCCCAGCTGTCAGGGGGAAACATTTTTTTCGCAAAAGACAGAGGCCCTTCCGGTGGGTCCCCGTTGTCAGGTGGAGGAATAATTATTTTACGCGTAAAAAGGAGGCACTTACTTGCTGAGGCCGTGGACCCAGCTGTCAGCCTCTCCACATACAGTCTTCTACCGATGGAAGTCGTTCCTTGACAACGTTGACCACGCCGCGCCGAGAGCACCAAGGCGGTGGACGACAGCAAGGCCTAGGAAGACGCGGCAGCGCATGCCCACGTGGAGGGGAGTACGAGGGTTGACTGGTTCGGCTGCGGTGTGAGGCTGCCGTCGCCGCAGAATAACAGGGGTTGTGCATGAGTAGAGGGATGGCCTGGCCAGCGGTTGGAGTAGGAGGGGCGGTGAGGCCTGTGCGGCAGCACAGTCGGCCACGGGAGGCAGGAGCAGGCGGCACGGCCCGCGATGGTTTGGGCGGCTGGAGCAAGAAGACTAGAGGTTGAAGAAGCACGACGGCCGTTGGATGGACATCGTACGGTCACCGCAGCTAGAATCGTTTATATTGACTAAGTTGACAAAACCCTGCGTCCGCGTCAACTTAGTAGGCCCACAAGTCAGCCTTCAAATATGGTGGGTCCCACCTAGCCGCAGGGGTATTCATTTTTTTTGTACGTGCGAAGATATAGCTGGTGGGTCCGAGCTGTCAGTGGGGGGAATGTTTTTTCTCGAAATATAGAGGCCCTTCCGGTGGGTCCCCGCTGTCAGGTGGAGGAATCATTATTTTGCGTGTAATAGGCACTTCCTTGCTGCGGCCATGGACCCAGCTGTCAGCCTCTCCATGTACAGTCCTATTCCGATGGAAGTTGTTCCTTGACCATGTTGACCACGCCGCGTCGAGAGCACCAAGGCGGGGACGACGGCAAGGCCTAGGAAGGGAATGACTAGGAGCCGGGGAAGACTCGGTAGTTGTTTCCCATGCGGAGGGGAGTACGAGGGTTTACTACTTTGGCTACAGTGTGAGGCTGCCGTCGCCGGAGAATAATAGGAGGTATGGGTGAGTAGAGGGATGGCTAGGCCAGCGATGGGAGTACGGTGGGCGGTGAGGCCTGCGCAGCAGCACAGCCAGCCGCGGGAGGAGGGAGCAGGCAGTCCCGTTGGCGCTTGTTTGAGCGGCTGAAGCAGGAAGAGCAGAGATTGAAGAAGCACGATGATGACCCTCAAGTATAGGGGATCAATCGTAGTCCTTTTGATAAGTAAGAGTGTCGAACCCAACGAGGAGCATAAGGAAATGACAAGTGGTTTTCAGCAAGGTATTCTCTGCAAGCAATGAAATTATAAGTAACGAGTAGTTTGATGGCAACATAATTTGTAATAAGCAAGTAACGGTAACGGTAAAAAAAGTGCAACAAGGTAGTCCAATCATTTTGGGGCAAAGGACAGGCCAAAACGGTCTCTTATAATAACCAAAGCATTCTTGATGGTACACAGGAATTTCATCTAGTCACTTTCATCATGTTGGCTTGATTCGTGTTCGCTACTTTGATAATTTGATATGTGGGTGGATCGGTGCTTAGGTGCTGTTCTTACTAGAACAAACCTCCTACTTATGATTAACCCCCTCGCAAGCATCCGCAACTACGAGAAAAGTATTAAGATAAAATCTAACCATAGCATTAAACTTTTGGATCCAAATCGGTCCCTTACGAAGTAGCGCATAAACTAGGGTTTAAGCTTCTGTCACTCTCGCAACCCATCATCTAATAACTACTCCACAATGCATTCCCTTAGGCCCTAATAAGGTGAAGTGCCATGTAGTCGACGTTCACATGACACCACTAAGGGAATCACAACATACATATCATCAAAATATCGAACACATATCAAGTTCACATGATTACTTGCAACATGGCTTCTCCCGTGACCTCAAGAACAAAAGTAACTACTCACAAATGATAATCATGCTCAAGATCAGAGGGGTATTAAATAACATAATGGATCTGAACATATAATCTTCCACCAAATAAACCATATAGTAATCAACTACAAGATGTAATCAACACTACTAGTCACCCACAAGCACCAATCTAAGGTTCCGGTACAAAGATTGAACACAATAGATGAACTAGGGTTTGAGAGGAGATGGTGTTATTGAAGATGTTGATGGAGATGGCCCTCCCAAATATGGAACAGTTGTTGGTCATGACGATGACGATGATTTCCCCCTCCGAGAGGGAAGTTCCCCCGGTGGAATCGCTCCGCCGGAGGGCAAAAGTGCTCCTGCCCAAGTTCCGCCTCAAGACGGTGGCGCTTCGTCCCGAAAGTCCTCCCCTTATTTTTTCTAGGTCAAAATGACTTATATACCAGAAGATAGGCACCGGAGGTGGGACGAGGAGGGCACAACCCACCAGGGCGCTCCTGGGGGCCCTGGCGCGCCTAGGTGGGTTGTGCCCATATGGTGGGCCCCCTCTGGTAGTTATTTGCTCCAATAATTCTTATATAATCCATAAAAAATCTCCGTGAAGTTTTAGCTCATTTGGAGTTGTGCAGAATAGGTGGCCTGGCGTAGCTTTTTCAGGTCTAGAATTGTAGCTGCCGGTATTCTCCCTCCTTGTGTGAACCTTGCATATTATGAGAGAAAAGGCATTAAAATTACTCCCAAAAGCATTATTATGCATAAAAACATTATAAATAACAGTAGGAAAACATGATGCAAAATGGATGTATCAACTCCCCCAAGCTTAGACCTCGCTTGTTCTCAAGCGAAAACCGAAATCGAAAAACATGTCCACATGCTTAGAGAGAGAGGTGTCAATAAAAACAAAATACCGACATAGAAGCATCATGTATATTATTATAACAGCAAAGAACTTTAACATAAAACTTTTATCACATAACTTTTATCATAAAACTTTTATCATATAACTTCTCATGAACAAGTAACAATTCATCCCAACATTGAAGTATAAAGCATAAACCTTATTGAAAACCAACAAACTATGTTCTCAGTCAACTTTGCAACTAGAATTCATCATATTTTCAGGAAGGGTCACGTGTCGGAGCCTCAGTCGACATACTCAACCATCATTTAATCTTCTATGATTGCTAACACTCACAGCGTACCCATGAACAAAAAGTTTCAACCAGACACATAGAAAGATAGGGGCTTATAGTTTCGCCACCCAACATATTCACCTCAGGGGTAATGTCAACAATAATAACTCATGCCCACTCACATCCAATTGGATATATGTGCCTAGATCTTTCCTCACCACATGATGCTTGCCAAAAGTGAAAAATAAAAAGGAATAGGGAAGAATACTTTGACTCAAACATAAAAGTAAAAGATAGGCCCTTCGCAGAGGGAAGCAGAGGTTGTCATGCGCTTATTTGTTTGTATGCTAAATCCCTTAATGCAAAAGAATGTCACGTTATATTGCCCCTTGTGATAGCAACCTTTATTATGCAGTCTGTCGCTTTTATTCTTTGCCATCACAAGTTCATACAACGCTCAATTTTCTCTTACACTAAATGATCCAACACATTTAGAAGCAATTTTTATTGCCTTATTGCACCGATGACAACTTACTTGAAGGATCTTACTCAATCCATAGGTAGGTGTGGTGGACTCTCGAAATAAGATTTGGGTTAAGGGTTTTTGGATGCACAAGTAGTATCTCTACTTAGTGCAGAATTTTTGGCTAGAAAAGATATTGAGCAAGCACCACATGTTAAAGGATCTATGACAATATAACTTCTATGTGAATATGAACAAACATAAATCATTATGTTGTCTTCCTTGTCCAACCTCAACTATTTTGACACAAAATATTTAATGGGGGCTCACAATCATAAAAGATGTCCAAGATAGTGTATTTGCATGTGAATCTTCTCTTCCCTTATTAATTCTTTCATGAGTTGCATCATTGACCAATGCTATGTTTGTCAATCTCCAGCAAATGTTACCACTTATACTTTTCCTTATGTGATGTCATTACTTACCATAAGATTAGCATAGGATCTTTTCATTTATTTATTTTCCTCTCTTTTTATTGAAACTTAAAGTAAAGAAAGAAAAACTTAAACTAATCTTTATTATATCTCGAACACGATTACATAGATAGATCACTAAGCAAACACTCAAAAAGAAAGGATCGAACTAAACTTTTATTCAACTAAATCAAAGGAAAACTGAAGATCGAACTAGAATAGATAAAAGCAAAGATAGTGGTGGTGATACCATACCGGGGCACCTCCCCCAAGCATGGTACAAGCCAAGGGGAGTGCCCATACCATGAACTCAAGTCTCCTTTGGTGATTAAGAAGGAGGTGGTGGTGTAGTAGTAGTATGAGTATTCTTCCTCCTCAGCTTACGCTTGAGGATGGAATTTTCCTCCCTCAAATCCTCGATATCTTGCTCAAGCCTCAGTACCCTTTTGCATAATTCTTGCTTATTTTCCTACAAGAGATGAAAAGGGATAAACTGGGTCTTAGGTTATCTTGATTTATTAGGGAGATTTGACTTCTTGAATTCCACATGCATATCCCCAGGCTGGGGTAATGGGACTTCATCTTCATCCGAGCTTGTCTCTTCTTTCCTTTTCGGATCATAGTCCTCGTCTTCCTCCGTGCTCCAACCATTATGTTCCACATCCCCGTAAACCTTGGGGTTTGCAATATAATCTGCAACATAGCTCTCTCCCTCCGAATCTTGAGACGACATATTGTGAGATCTGCCAGAAAACAACAAGAAGGAAAAACAAAAGATTTCTCTGCGATACGGAGGTCAGTATGTTCGAGGGGGTATATAAAGATTTTTTATCTTGGGAAACAAGCAAACCGAAGAATAACGGAGTTCGGAAGGTACCCGAGGTGGGCACAACCCACCTGGGCGTGCCAGGGGGCCCTGGCGCGCCCTGGTGTCTTGTGCCCGCCAGGGTTGCCTTCCTGGTTGTTTCTTATTTTCCTAATTTTTAATATATTCCAAAACTGACAGAAAATATTTTTGCAGGTTTTTCGGAGTCCATTTACTTACCGTATCACGTACCTCCTCTTTTTGGTTATTCTGGAGTGTTCCGGAAGGTTTCTTTTATGTGTTCCTCCGGTGTCATGGTTTGGATAGTGTTGCTTTCAACGTTAATAGGCGTACCTGAGATGTAGTGTTTAATCCTTTGACCATTGACCACCTTCGGGTTGGTACCTTCGGCATTATTTATTTTGATAGCTCCAGAGTGATAAACCTCTTCGATAATATACGGTCCTTCCCATTTGGAGAGAAGTTTTCATGCAAAGAATCTGAAACGAGAGTTGTACAAAAGAACATATTCTCCAACTTTGAATTCCCACTTTTGGATTCTTTTGTCATGCCATCTTTTAACCTTTTCTTTAAATAGGTTGGCATTTTCATAGGCTTGGGTTCTCCATTCATCTAATGAGCTAATATCAAATAACCTCTTTTCACCGGCAAGTTTGAAATCGTATTTGAGTTCTTTAATTGCCCAATATGCTTTATGTTCTAGCTCTAGCGGCAAATGACAAGCTTTTCCATAAACCATTTTATACGGAGATATACCCATAGAATTTTTATAAGCTATTCTATAAGCCTGAAGTGCATCATCTAATTTCTTAGACCAATTCTTTTGGGACCTAATAACAGTTTTCTGTAATATTAATTTTATTTCTCTATTGCTAAGTTCAACTTGACCACTAGATTGAGGGTGATAGGGTGATGCAATTCTATGGTTAACATCATATTTAGCAAGCATTTTCCGGAAAGCACCATGAATAAAGTGTGAACCACCGTCGGTCATTAAATATCTAGGGACTCCAAACCTCGGGAAAATAACTTCTTTAAGCATTTTAATGGAAGTGCTATGATCAGCACTACTAGTTGGACTAGCTTCTACCCACTTAGTAACATAATCAACAGCAACCAAAATATGAGTATACCCATTAGAGGAAGGAAAAGGTCCCATATAATCAAAACCCCAAACATCAAATGGTTCAACAGCAAGTGAATAGTTCATAGGCATTTCCTGACACTTACCAATATTACCAATCCTTTGACATTCATCACAAGATAAAACAAACTTACGGGCATCCTTGAAGAGAGTAGGCCAATAAAAACCAGATTGCAATACCTTGTGAGCAGTTCTGTCTCCCGCATGATGCCCTCCATAAGTTTCGGAGTGACATCTCCATAGGATTTGTTCCTGTTCATGCTCAGGTACACAACGTCTAATAATACCATCTACTCCTTCTTTATAAAGATGTGGGTCATCCCAAAAGTAATGTCTTAAATCATAGAAGAATTTTTTCTTTTGTTGGTATGTGAAACTAGGTGGTATATATTTAGCACCAATATAATTAGCATAGTCAGCATACCAAGGAGTATTATGAGAAACATTTATTGCAGCTAATTGCTCATCAGGAAAGCTATCATTAATAGGTTGTGGGTCATCAAGGATATTCTCTAACCTAGACAAGTTGTCAGCTACGGGGTTCTCAGCTCCTTTTCTATCAGTTATATTAAAATTAAATTCTTGTAGCAAGAGAACCCATCTAATGAGTCTAGGTTTAGCATCTTTCTTTTCCATAAGATATTTAATAGCAGCATGATCAGTGTGAACGGTAACTTTAGAATCAATAATGTAAGATCTGAATTTGTCACAAGCAAACACAACCGCTAAAAATTCATTTTCAGTAGTAGCATAATTTCTTTGGGCACTGTCTAGAGTTTTACTAGCATAATGAATAACATTTAACTTCTTATCAACTCTTTGTCCTAGAACAGCACCAACAACATAATCACTAGCATCACACATAATTTCAAAACGCAAGTTCCAATCAGGTGGTTGAACAATAGGTGCAGAAATTAAGGCTTTCTTAAGTGTTTCAAAGGCTTCTACACAATCATCATCAAAAACAAATGGAACATCCTTTTGTAAAATATTTGAAAGAGGCCTAGAAATTTTAGAGAAGTCTTTAATAAACCTCCTATAGAAACCAGCGTGACCGAGGAAACTACGAATACCTTTGATATCTCTGGCACATGGCATTTTCTCAATTGCATCAACTTTAGCTTTATCCACTTCAATACCTCATTCAGAAATTTTATGCCCCAAGACAATACCTTCATTAACCATAAAGTGGCACTTCTCCCAATTCAAGACAAGATTAGTTTGCTCACATCTCTGCAAAACTCGATCAAGGTTGATCAAGCAATCATCAAAAGAACTTCCATAAATAGAAAAATCATCCATGAAAACCTCAACAATCTTTTCGCAAAAGTCAGAGAATATAGCAGTCATACATCTTTGAAAGGTGGCAGGTGCATTGCATAAACCAAAAGGCATACGTCTATAAGCATAAGTTCCAAAAGGGCAAGTAAAGGTGGTTTTCTCTTGATCAGGTTGTGAAACAGGTATTTGAGAAAAAACAGAATATCCATCAAGAAAAGAAAAGTGTGTGCTTAGATAGTCTTTCTAGCATTTGATCAATAAAAGGCAAAGGGTAATGATCTTTCCTGGTTGCTTTGTTTAATTTTCTGAAATCAATTACCATCCTATAACCAGTAACAATTCTTTGTGGAATAAGTTCATTCTTATCGTTTGGAACAACGGTAATACCTCCTTTCTTAGGGACACAATGAACGGGACTCACCCATCTACTATCAGCTATGGGATAGATTATACCTGCTTCCAGAAGCTTTAATATTTTAGTTCGTACCACTTCTTTCATCTTAGGATTCAAACGTCATTGATGATCAACGACGGGTTTAGCATCAGGTTCCATATTGATCTTGTGCTGACAGAGAGTGGGACTAATGCCCTTAAGATCATCAAGAGTATATCCAATAGCATCACGGTGCTTCTTCAGAATTTTCAATAATCTTTCTTCTTCATGTTCTGAAAGGTTAGCACTAATAATAACAGGATATCTTTTTCTCATCAAGATAAGCATATTTCAAAGTGTCTGGCAATTGTTTTAATTCAAACACAGGATCACCCTTAGGTGGAGGAGGACCTCCTAGAGTTTCAATAGGCAAATTGTGTTTAAGCAGAGGTCATTGTTCAAAGAAAATTTTATCTATTTCATTTCTTTCATGCATATGCATATCATTTTCATGGTCTAGCAAATACTGTTCTAGTGGATCAGTAGGAGGCACAGCAATAGAAGCAAGACCAATTATTTCATCCTTACTAGGCAATTCTTTCTTATGATGTTTTCTACTAAACTTAGAAAAATTAAACTCATGAGATTCATCACCAAAACTAACACCGATGATTTGTTTCTCACAATCTATTTTAGCATTAACGATGTTCAAGAGAGGTCTACCAAAGATAATGGGACAAAAGTCATCTTGTGGGGAGCCAGGAACTAGAAAATCAGTAGGATATTTTATTTTCCCACACAAGACTTCAACATCTCTAACAATCCCAAGTGGTGTGATGGTGTCTCTATTAGCCAGTTTAATAGTAACATCTATGTCTTCTATTTCAGCGGGTGCTATGTCATTCATAATTTCTTGATATAAGGTAGAGGGAATAGCACTCACGCTAGCACCTAAGTCACATAAACCATGATAACAGTGATCTCCTATTTTAACTGAGACAACAGGCAGGCCAACAACTAGTCTATGTTTATCTTTTTCATCGGGTTTGGCAATTCTAGCAGCTTCATCATAGAAGTAAATAACATGCCCATCTATGTTTTCTACCAGGTGATCTTTAACCATAGCAACACTAGGTTCTACCTGGATTTGTTCAGCAGGTTTAGGTGCTCTAATATAACTTTTATTAACCACAATTGAGACCTTAGAATGTTCCTTTATCCTAATAGGGAAAGGTGGTTTTTTAATATAGGCAGAAGGAACAACTGGGTCAACATTGTAAATGATAGTTTCATCTTTAGCTATGTCCGGTTCTTTAATTTCTTCTTTAATAGGTGGGTCATATTTAAACCACTTCTCCTTAGGGAGATCAACTTGAGTAGCAAATGATTCATAGAAAGAGGCTACTATCTCAGAGTCAAGTCCATATTTAGTGCTAAACTTTTGAAAAGCATCGGTATTCATAAAAGATTTAACACAATCAAACTCAAGCTTAATACCTGACTCTTTACCTTCGTCGAGTTCCGAATCTTCAGAGTTGCGTTTAATTCTTTCTAAAAGAGATCACCTGAATTCAATAGTCTTCTTCATAAAAGAACCAGTACAAGAAGTATCGAGCATGGATTGATCATCACGAGAAAGCCGAGCATAGAAATTCTGAATGATAATTTCTCTTGAGAGCTCATGATTGGGGCATGAATATAACATTGACTTAAGCCTCCCCCAAGCTAGAGCGGTACTTTCTCCTTCACGAGGCCAAAAATTATATATATATTCCGATCACGATGAACTAGATGCATAGGATAAATTTTTTGGTGAAATTCCAATTTCAATCGATTCCAGTTCCAAGATCCAATATCATCACTTCGCCTATACCATGCCAATGCTTTTCCCTTCAAAGATAAAGGGAAAACCTTCTTCTTAGCTTCATCTCCGGGTAAACATGCAAGCTTAAATAATCCACAAATTTCATCCACATATATCAAGTGCATATCAGGATGTTCGGTTCCATCTCCTGCATAAGGATTAGCTAGCAGTTGTTCTATCATACCCGAAGGAATTTCATAACCAATATTTTCAGTAGGTGTAGTAGGTTGAGGGGAAACTAATTGTGGTTCCGGTCGAGGTGTAGATACCCCGAACAAACCCCTCAAAGGATTGTTCTCCATAATAGCAAGTGACAATAAATTTCAGTACATAGTAATAATTTTTTCCTTACCGATTTCCACTTACCAAGAGCGCTTCACTCCCCAGCAACGGCGCCAGAAAATAGCCTTGATGACCCACAAGTATAGGGGATCAATCGTAGTCCTTTCGATAAGTAAGAGTGTCGAACCCAACAAGGAGCAGAAGGAAATGACAAGTGGTTTTCAGCAAGGTATTCTCTGCAAGCACTAAAATTATAAGTAACAGGTAGTTTGATAGAAAGATAATTTGTAATAAGCAAGTAACGGTAATGGTAACAAAAGTGCAGCAAGGTAGCCCAATCCTTTTGAGGCAAAGGACAGGCCAAAATGGTCTCTTATAATAAGCAAAGCGTTCTTGAGGGTACACGGGAATTTCATCTAGTCACTTTCATCATGTTGGCTTGATTCGTGTTCGCTACTTTGATAATTTGATATGTGGGTGGACCGGTGCTTAGGTGCTGTTCTTACTTGAACAAACCTCCTACTTATGATTAACCCCCTCGCAAGCATCCGTAACTATGAGAAAAGTATTAAGATAAAATCTAACCATAGCATTAAACTTTTGGATCCAACTTGGTCCCTTACGAAGTAGCGCATAAACTAGGGTTTAAGCTTATATCACTCTCGCAACCCATCATCTAATAACTACTCCACAATGCATTCCCTTAGGCCCTAATAAGGTGAAGTGCCATGTAGTTGATGTTCACATGACACCACTAAGGGAATCACAACATACATATCATCAAAATATCGAACACATATTAAGTTCACATGATTACTTGCAACATGACTTCTCCCGTGACCTCAAGAACAAAAGTAACTACTCACAAATGATAATCATGCTCAAGATCAGAGGGGTATTAAATAGCATAATGGATCTGAACATATAATCTTCCACCAAATAAACCATATAGTAATCAACTACAAGATGTAATCAACACTACTAGTCACCCACAAGCACCAATCTAAGGTTCCGGTACAAAGATTGAACACCAGAGATGAACTAGGGTTTGAGAGGAGATGGTGCTGTCGAGGATGTTGATGGAGATGGCCCTCCCAAAGATTGGAGAGTTGTTGGTGATGACGATGATTTCCCCCTCCGGGAGGGAAGTTCCCTCGGCGGAATCGCTCCACCGGAGGGCAAAAGTGCTCCTGGCCAAGTTCCGCCTCGAGACGGTGGCGCTTCATCCCGAAAGTCCTCCCCTTATTTTTTCTAGGTCAAAATGACTTACATACTAGAAGATGGGCACCGGAGGTGGCCCGAGGAGGGCACAACCCGCCAGGTCGCGCCTGGGGGCCCTGGCGCGCCCAAGTGGGTTGCGCCCACCTGATGGGCCCCCTCTGGTAGTTATTTGCTCCAATAATTCTTATATAACCCATAAAAAATCTCCGTGAAGTTTCAGCTCATTTGGAGTTGTGCAGAATAGGTGGCCTGACGTAGCTTTTTCAGGTCCAGAATTCCAGCTGCCGGTATTCTCCCTCCTTGTGTGAACCTTGCATATTATGAGAGAAAAAGCATTAGAATTACTCCCAAAAGCATTATTATGCATAAAAACATTATAAATAATAGTAGGAAAACATGATGCAAAATGGACGTATCACACGACGGCCGTTGGATGGACATCCAACACTCACTGCTCTCGTGTGTTGACTAAGTTGACACGGCGTTGCGTGCGCGTCAACCTTTTTTTTAGGAAAGCGTACGCGTCAACCTATAGTAGGCACACAAGTCAGCCTCAAATCTGTGGAAAATAGCATACAGCCCATTTGCCATTATTTCTAATAATTTATAGCCCATTTGCTAATTCTTAAGGATTTTTTTGGAGCCCATATTCTTTTTCTTAACATTACAGCCCATATTGTGGCCATGGTTAAAAAATTATACAAAATTTTGCATATTTCGGTGCGGTCCCAACTGTTTTTAATCCCAAAATTTTGAGTCACATTCAAACTAATTTGAAAATAAATTTATATCAATATAAAATCCAAATAATTGTCGACGCATAAAAATCAATGGAATTTAAAATCTCGAAATGAAAAAAAAAGAAATTTGAAACTAATTGTCGGTTTGATGTGTTTTAAAAATGTACAGCCCATTTCTCATTACTGATAGCCCATTTTCTGGGCAAGCCGAATGAAACTCTCCTCGTCTTGAAAGATTTGCAGCCCAGCAGGGCTGACAAAGCAAGTAGGCCTCGGTTGGGTATTCTGCAAAAGAACAAAAAAAACTACTGGGTTGGTTTTGTGGTAAACATAAAATTAAAGGCTGGCTAGACAGGCCAGAGTACCCCGCACAGCCCAGTTGACACCCTGCTTCTGTCTCAAAAACAAAAAGAACTGGGCGAGCTGCTGGGTCCCTGGTGTCGGCCGCTCGTTGTGCAATTCTCTCATTTATTGACTACGTTGACAATGGCATGGGACCCAGATGTCATATATCCATTAGGAGGAACCAGTTTTTTTGGCTTGAAATAAGGAGGCACTTGCTTGCGTACTGTCATGACCCTGGTGGGTCCCTGCTGTCATCCTCTCCACGTACAATCATCTCCTGATTGTGTACGCATCAACCTAGTAGGCCCATAAGTCAGCCTCTAAACCTGTGGCGGACAAATACAGCCTATTTAAAAAAATAGCAGCCCATTCCATATGTTCAAACGGAAAGTTCAACATTCAGAGCAAAGAACAGGTCTGATCCAGATATAGAGTACTAAACTTCCACGTTGACAACCATCATAGCCAAGTTAACTATCTACTCCTACTAATACTCTAGTAGTGTACAAGTACTAACTTATTCTTAGATAACTAGACGATGCCAGCAGCCATCTGCGGTACACGCTAAACGCCGGCACCGACGTCCTCCTCCTCGCCTCGGACTTGCCAGAGGTGCGATAGGGCGCGTTGCTCACCGAAGCTTCAGCTTCTAAGCGGGAAACCCACTTGACGAGCTGGTAGTAAAATTCGGCGTCGCGAACGCATGCGTGCCCGACAGCCTCCAGGGCTATTTGCCGGGTGCCGGCCTCCACGTAGTCGGCCCAGTTGCGGGCGCTCTGCTCGCGACTCAGAGCGTCGGTGCGCTGCTGCTCCATGCCCCGCTGGCGGCGCAAATCGGTGATACGCTACTCCTCCGCCAGGCGGTCGTGCTCCAACAAGTCCTCATACTCCGCATTGCCATCTAAAGACCGATAGAATGCCTCCTCCCTCCGTCTGCCTTCCGGTGAAAAACCGAACACATTTTCCGGTGGTGACCGCCTCCGGCGTCGCCTATTGCGGACGGGCGGGGGCATGACGGACGTGGCGAGAGCGAGCGCAAGTGGCGAGAGCGAGGGCAAGTGGCGAGCAACGTCGGGCCGGTGGGGGCTTATGAGGATAGGGCGAGTTGGGTGATGGTGCCACCGGAGAACGCCGGGAACCAGTAATTATAGGCGGAAGGTAGGTGAACTAGCGTGTCGCGGGAAACACGACGGTCATCGCGGTCATCGGAATTCAATGCATAAGCAGGCATGACTTAGCGCGCCAGCTTGCCGTGGAAAACTAGAAAAACCAAAATTATGACTGTGCCGTCCCGTACCGTCCTGTCAGTGGTGCGTCCCGTCCGTGCTGGGTCGCACGTCGGCATGACGGTCAAACGAGTGCACTCGATTCATCCAGATGAGGTACATGCGTCATCCGCTGGTTAATCGCGTAGGATCGAGTCGGTCGGATAGTGTACGTGTAGGATCGCAATAGCTGATGAACGTTCACGGGAAGATAAGGCATTTGCGAATGTTTTTGCTGGCAGTTTCTTCATATTCGCATGGCATTTTATTTAGAACAGCATGTTAGTTTCTTCAGAGGTAAGCATTTTTATTCAAAAAACTGCCACCTTTGGATCTTGCGTTGCAACTAAAACTGCCAGGAGCATATTAGTAGGCTAGCTAGTGATCCATCAATAACTTGTAAACACTGAGCGAACAGAAATAAGGAACTGCTAGTAACTAGTAAACACTGAGCACACAGAAATAAGGATCATCCTGTGCACAGTAGTAAGAACCGATCCGTTCGAAATGTTCACACGAGACTCACAGGCCTGGCGTTGTAATATGTTCACATTAGTAGCCCAAATTCACAACCAACTAGTACGATTCCCATACATAAGATCAACATGTTAATGCATCTCAATGATTCACAGATCATATACAAATATGTAGCTCCAAAAGCAAAGATCTAGAAAAAACATATGTTCTTGCTACTAACATGGATGCTTCTCTGGGCCAACATTCAGTACAAAGTGAAAGACAAATTTGTTTGTGAAGTCTACAATTCCTCTTGCAAACATAAGTGGTTTCACCAACAGCTAGAACCATGAGAATGAACCACACATGATGGAGGAACATCCACTGCAATATGATTTGGTCTTCTCTCGATCACACGGCGAGACTATTTTTGGAATACAAACTTTAACTTAGGCAAAATGATGCCCATTGTATAATCAAACCAAAGCAATGAAGCATCTAGTGTTGGCCAATAAATAGTACAGTACTACTTTTGTGCAGTCCATGAAGTGACTATCCAATCTTTCTGTGTCTATTTTTAAATGGCACTGCATGCAGTGACTATACTATTCTCTTGTGCTGTTCCACCAAAATTGAGGCCACTTTGTTTGTTTGACAAATAGCAACGGGCAGCCATCTGTCTGCACAAATATCAAGCAGCTAGTAAACATATACCCCACCTTGTATTTTCGGTTTAAACATGTCTCTTCTAGTCGTTTCCGCTTAGCATCTGTCATGTTTTGCACTGGACAATTTGATACTGTCATGTTTTGCCCTGGACAATTTTGTACTGAATTGATTTGCTGGTACAGAGCAGAAATATAGTGCCTATTCTTCATCAGACCAAGGATATCCATGTTTGTAGTGATGGAAGAGGTGAAATCGATACAACCGAAATTGAGCATCCAATTATTGAATCATGTGCTGCACCTCCAATGTAGGTCCACCCTGCCAATAAATTCACATGCAAACCACTAATGTTACTATCTAATGACAGTACAAAAAGTGTAGCAAGATAGTAGCAAACCATGTACCTTCGTAATGAACAGCTCATAGTGCCACCAATTGGATATAACGGTTTGGAAGAAAACATGCTCCTAATGTTGAACCATTTGGACTTTTTGTGCAGTTCCACTAAAATCGAGCATCCCTGTTTGCACAGATATTGATAGTGTGATTACTATAAAAGTGGCACTACTTGAAGCATAGACTCACAAATATAAGCATTCCAATTTCTTAATGGGAAAAGGTAGCAAGACTGTTTCTAACCACCTTTTTGAAGGAATAAATAAGGCAACAGCGGCTGATGTCAGGAAGGCATACATAGTATTTTCTGAAAGATTGAGCCATTCCTGACCTTTCCTCTTCTTTTAAGCATATTTTGTGCAGTTTAACTAAAATAAAACGCCATCACCACCTTGACAATTCAGTGACACTATACAAAAAACAATGACTTACCATTACATCATGATGTCAGGTATGTAATCGACAGGCATTAGAGACAAACATGCAGACCTCCTCCGATAACATAAAGAACATTAATTTTAACAAAGGTGTGACTAGCATTACCGACATAATTTGAGTGAACTCTACACCCTTTGTTCCTTAATATAAGACATTTTCGCAGTTAAATTTAAAGTACCCAAACATCTAGTATTTAGAAAAACAGGTAGTAGTTTTCTTGAGCACATATCTGGGAAAGCTTGCCACACCTTATATATGTCCATACGCTAATGCACCACCATTCGAATAGTACAAATATACACTAATCCAGTGACTAGTGCAACAGTAGAGTAGTTTTTTTTATTACAGGGTACAGTACAATGGTTTTACTGAACAGATTTCCATAAGCTAGCACTGGAAGATTTCTATAAGCATTAACTATACAAAATGTAAAGGTAACAAGTTTCATCATTGGTATACTAGCTGTGCAACAGCATTAAACCAAATACAAAAGTCTGAAGGTAACTAGCATTATTAACTAATGATAGTATAAAAAATTGCAAACCATGTACCTTCAAGGTAAATATCATTTCGAACTCGAGGGGACTTGAAAAATTGCTATCCCAATCTTGATAATCGATCAAACATAAAAACTTGATCAACCAAATCCAGAAAACAGCCGGATGAGGAGGTGCCTACTCTTGACCTTTCCTCTTCTCTTCATAATTTTTTGTGCAGTTTAACCAAAATAAAATGACATCAGCGCCTTGGCATTTTGGTGACACTGTACAAAAAAATTGACTTATCTCATGAAAGTGAGGTATGTAATCTATAAGCATTAACAGTGCAAAATTCTGAAGGTAGTAACAAGTTTCATCGTTGGTATACTGGCTGTGCAACATCATTAGAATGCCTTAGCTAAAAAATCTTTAATACATCCACAATCAACAGCTAACCCTGAAATAATCCAGTGACATTAAATGGCATTGCTTAAATTTATCGGTGGCATTAGACTGAGTGCGGCATTAGTTAAATGTGGCATCACTTTAGCAGTAGCATTGCTTGACTTTACCGCTGGCGTTATACTAATAGCAAAAAAGTGGCAATAAGAGCATGGGAGGCCCATTCGGATAGTGGGCGCACCAGTACGATGTACCTCCACGGACGCATAGAGTGGTGAGGGAGGGATGATTGCCCAGAGCAACAAATATCCAGGCAGCATATGTGGATTACGTCCCATTTTTGTTCTCTTTAGCAACATTTTCCTATGTGAGGACAACAAACTGATTGACCTGGTCATTCTCTATTGCGTTGTCATGCCTTTCTACCCTTTTTCAACCAAGAGACACGAGACTCGTTCCTTAGCTACTAATTTTCCCCTTTTCAACCTAGATGTGGGTTCGATACCTAGTCTCTTCGACAGCACTTTCTCCCTTCCTTTCCTTATTCAACCCAGACATGGATTAGTCTGCATGAAGTAGGGTTTCCTTTAATAGTGAAAATTAAGGTTTTCGTCTGCGTGACCAGCAGAGCACAGGATAGCAAATTGGGGAGATGGTGGAGTGGAAAAAGATCCACATGCAGCGACGTGGCAGATGGGGCAATAGAACAAGGGTATGGTTCAAAAAGAGGCAGCATACCTGAGGGTCGGCGGGAAGTGGCTTCGCTCGTGGTCGTCATCCTCCGCACACACTCAGTGCGTGACCTCGCTCGCCGACGACGAGTGCGTCAACGTTGCACGTCCTTTTCTTCCCTGGCAGATCTGTGACCACCGGTGAGGAGGGAGAGAGAGGGGCACCGCCATCTTTTTTAGATCTGGAGAGAGGGTGATAGTGTGAGAAGCAAGTGGGCAGCCCTTAGCAAGCAAGCGCTGAAGCTCCAGCCTATATATCTTTTTTGATACTAGTACTAGAGGTGGAGTAGTGGTAGAGTAGTTTATATTTTCTCTGCATACAGTACGAGTTAGTCGTGCTTCAAAACTGAACGGCACGCCATTAAAAAAATAAAGTCAAGAAATAATGCGACACCTCAGGCCAACGCGGCCAGATTGCATTTTACACGAGAAATGACACACCATGTTTCATTGACATGTGGTCCCGTTCCAACATGTCAGTGAGACGACGGCAAGTCTTTTTGTACAATTTCCGAACGGACGTCTATGTAGGCCGGGGCGCCTCTTCCTGTACCATGGCAACCGTCCACCGCCTCTTCGCCTTTCCCTCTCGATTTGGAACTGCTGTCGCACGCTCTTCCTCCCTCCATTTGCCTTCACCCTTCCTTCTGCCATTGTTCGATCGTCTTCTCCATGGAGGGAACAGGCCGGAAACGACCACGTTATTCTTGCCCCGATCTGAAAGATGACGTGGTGGAGGAACTCATTGCTCAGTGTGACATCATCACCTTGGCTAGCATGGCAGGTTCGTTCACGACCATTCTCGACTCAACAAATAACATCATTACAAAGAACCCAAGGGTCCAGGAGCGGTTTGATCTCCCCTATCTTCTTCGCCATCACCCTGCTCGCTGGCGCGCAGACGACGGAAGCCTCGCCTTGTGCAAGTTGATGCCGCTTGATAATGATATGTGTGATGTTAAGATGCCATCGCTTAAGGGTAAGGCCTGGGCAGGCGCAAATGGAGATTGGGTTGTTTATATTGGGTACAACTGCGAGTGGGAACTTGTGAATGTGTACACTAGTCACCGGGTTCCACTTCCAAAAATCTCAAAGTGCCCTGAGGTTGAGCACACAGATGATCTACGTACGTTCAAGTACGATCATGGTGACTGTCGTCTACAGAAGATAGCAAGTTGTCGAGTTCCTAACCGCTCTTGGGATTACACAAACTATGATGTTGTTGCTATCTTCGACAAGCTTGTTGCCGTCCTTACTTCCACACCTCGATGGATATTGCTCAAAAATCAATTTCTGTACACGGATGAGTACTGTGATGCAATTCAATACAAGTGTCTTGTGTTTGCTGCCACCACTCGTGGCACTGTTTTTGCATGGAATCCTTATGGTTTCGGTACATTTGTCTTCCAACGTAATTAGAATTGTTTCATCCACATGCATGCGAGTTAGTATCCCCGTACTAATTAACCTTCTTGTGTTTCCAAGGTCTTGTGAACATTCCACCACCTATACTTGAAAAAATTTATAACCAAGGGGGAGATGATGGGGTGATGATCACGAGCATGACGACGAGCAGGACCTACATACTCAGTGGCGCCTGGCAACTTATTCCGATGGATCACCTCTTCTTGTCTGTATACAGGGCACTGCTGATGTTACTAAGGAAGCAGGTGTTGTCTCCCATGGTCGCACTCTCCGGACCAATTCCAACATCCGTTGCAGGGTATTCGGGATGGATACTAGTGCGCTAGCGCCATCACCTTCTCCCTGGTTCAATATTGATAGTCTTGGAGAAAACTCGCTCTTCCTTGGACTAAACTATCCAATGATGGTGAAAGGCGATCTAGCTGCTGTTGGCACAATGTTACTACCATTTATGAGAAGCAACTGTATCTATACATCGGACATTGCTTTGGTTCCCTACCCCGGCTATCACAATATGCATCCTGATATAGGCTGCTTCAGCCTAGATGATGAGTCCTGCGTTGGTCTTGATATTGACAATAGCTGGCCCTTCCCAGAGGCTTACTTATGGTTCAAAGCAAGCGTTTCCAATGCCGAGGATTGGTTGAGCTGAAGTTCATTTCATTGCTTGTTATTTTTTGTGTGATAAAAACTTTAGTACTTACTAGAATGTTTTGCTGGAAATAATCTATAATAGAACATGTATCCTCGTTGTCGTTGTGTGTTGATGACTTGTTGTATGTAATGAATGGTACATTTGCATATGCATGTGATAAACTCAATTTATGAATGGTTTTCGAGTCACTTCTTGGAGTGTGAGTACCGTAGTAGTATAGCCAACATCCGGTTATATGAAGTTGCCACATCACATAGAGCCAACCTAATAGTATGCTAGTACAATAGCTAGTCCTAGTAGTAGTATACCATCAACTAGAGCTAAGTGTCGCACGGAGGCCGAGAAATATGGTGATAGCATGAGGTGGGCTTGTACAGTACGTATGATGTAGGCACAGGGCTTGCCGTGTTTCCTACTCCTCCGGTCTAAATGTGGAGAAGATTTGGTCGAGTTCTTCCTCCTTTTGCCGACACGTGGGACATCCAGCATCCAAGTTGTGTCATGCAAGAAAATGGAGTGCTAGTTGAAGCCACGTGATGTGCATCTTGGGTTAAACTGTAAATAGAATCTTACTCTTGAGTAACTCCAAAAGCGGCCACCGAAGATCTTTATTGGATTTGTTTTTCATCACCAGCACGTCGAGGTGAAAGATGTGCAGGTTTAGTGGGTCGTCTTGCGTTTTCACTGACATGTGGGACCGCATGTGAGCAAACAGACGATGGGCACACTTTGCGCGTCTGCTGGCTGGCTGAGAAGAGAGAGAGAGAGGAGGGCTGAGCACGGACTCCAGGAAATTTTGCGACAATGTGAGTAGTACTAGTGGTGTACCGTACTCCTGGAGAGATAATGTGTTTGCTCTACATAACCAGCACCTCGATATAGTGGGGTGGCATGGGCCATAACTAGCATTCACGTCTAGCAGTACGGCACACGCCACCCACACGAGTCCCATCTGACACCAATTTTCTGGGAGTCCGTGCTACAGCTATCTCTTCTCCCTCCTGTTTTCTCTAACTCAGCCATCGCGCGGTGGGCGGGGTGGGGGTTTGCCGATAGTCGGTTTGCTCAACTGCGGTCCCACTTGTAAGTGAAAGATGCAACACAGCACGCATTCCCCCTTGAGCGGCGTGCTGGACCAACCGTGTGGGGGTGCGACGCGAACACGGCAGGCTTTTCCTTTTGAACTTGTAACTTGTAAAATTTGGTTCTGCTCCATGGTGCGACCGATAGATAGAAATAATGATTTTCCCTAGAGTAATGAGAAGTTTGGTTCTGGCGCGGTTCATGCATGGAGTACGTACGAAAATTATGAAGTTGATGCGAAAGGTAAGATAATTACTAGTACAATATACTACTACATGGAATTCACGGAAAGATAAAGATACATACGGATCCATCAACGACATCCTCACGCCCTAGTGCGCCGGGTCACCAACCGACGTGTGAGGAGCAGCGGCGTTGGCGGTGAGCTCAACGTGCTTCTGAACAATGCCGTCCAAGGTTGCCCTGCGGTCCAAGAAGGCCAGCGTCCTATCGTCCTCCTCTTGCACGTAGTAGTCCTTGTGGATGATTTGCGCGTAGACATGGGTGATTATGTCGATGGTGTCTTGCTGCGCCAAGCGCTACGCGGCGAGCGTGACCTCGAGGTGGACATTCTCCGGCACGACGGCAGGCAGTCGCAGGGCCACCAGTGCGTCGAAGAGGTTGTCACCATAGAGGCCGTTGAGGGTGGCGGGCATCGCAGAGCCTGGGTGCATGGGCTGGAGGCGTACGTCGAGGTCGTCTGCGAGCTTCTTGACGACGGTGAACTTATTGAGGAAGCCGATGAGGACCTCGTCAAACAAGGAGATGAAGCTGTCGTCCAAGAGGCATCTCACCCTGGCGGCCTCAAGCACAACCTGGAGACGTTCCTCGGTGCCGGGCCGCAGGCCGGCGTCGTGGACCATCTGGCACAGCTGGCTGATGCTCGCGCTCATCACCTCCATGGGTCTAGCTTCTAGTCAACTGATCTTGCGATTGGAGTGATCACTCTTGCCCTTGGTTAGGGTGCATAGGTGCATAGGATTTCGTAGATTGGACTGGCGGGGAGCCTTTATATGAGAAGTGCAGACTACGTTGCATTCATGTGTGTGTTGGCCAACTACTCCTCGGCCCTCCCTCCGTGCCGGTGCAGTATAGTCATCTCACCGAGACCAAGTTGGGCCAAAATGAGAGAACTTTGATGTTTACTGGTTTATTGGTCCCCTTTGCATTTTGCGCCAAGTTTTGGCCTTTGATTTAACTAATAAAATGTTAATGCATGTAACCAAAAATAATATCATTGGAAACTATGTTCAAATACGAATCCAATGATACAATTTTTGGTGACATGCATTATTATTATTTTAGTTAAATCTATGGTCAAAATTTGGCACAAAATACAAAGGGGACCAATAAACCAGGACGGAGGTAGGAGTAGTATTTTGTAATTAATGCCATTGCATAAAGAGAATTGAGCACTGCATGTTGTGCTAAGTAGTCTCAAGTCATTGAATACATACGCACCCCACGTCTCCTATTGGATGATTTCTTTTTTCGTGGCAAAAAACAGGGAACGAGGTGGGTAGTTAATGCACCGCGCCTAAAAGTTTTGGGATTATTTGGTTTTCGTAACATGACTAATGCACCAGTACGGAGGGAGTACAATAGTAGTCTTTGATTGCAATTTTTTGTTGGTAGCTTACCAAGCTGACCGCTCGGTGAATACAATATTAGTCTGATTGATGAGATTTCAGATTTGAGCCATATACCGGAAGGGAGAGTGTATAATATCATCGGGAACTACGTTCAAAACCAAATAAAACAATACTCCATGTATTTATTTACAGAGGGAGTAGTATATGTTTTGTGACATGCATTATTAGATATTGCTAGTCAAATACTAAATCCAGACGGAGGTGGTAGTACTACTAAATCCAGACGGTGGTGCTAGTACTAGTAGTAGTACTACCAATGTAGAGTACTGTACTACCCGTTGGTCAAATTATTACGTGCTGCTCCCCACAGTGAAGTGACAAGACCCTGCGCCGGAGATGACACCTGAGTGTAGGCGCCGTGTTCGGCATACCAAAGTCAGCCTCACCGTTTGTAGTCACTATCATCATGGCTGTAGAGCTAGCCTACTTACAACTAGCCATGTTCGATAATTTCCCGTGCGTTGCCACGAGTATCTCTACTCTTTTCTTATATGAGTAAGATGCCCGTGCATTGCATGGAACACCAAGATTGGGGGTGGACGGCGCCGGCAGCGTCCATCGCGCCAGATTGTTCCATGGCCTTCTAGATGTGGTGGGGAAGAGATAAGGCTGATTGTGAGAGACAAGGAGTTGTTTGTAAATAGGGAACAAGTGCGGGCATCTTTTTGCAAAACTACAGCAGTTTGCTTTGCATGCGTTAGATCTAGATCCGACGGCTATTGGTGAAAGATGGCAGACACACCATCATCACCAACTCAGGACCTCTTTGATTCGCAAGATTTTGAAAACGCAGGAATAGGAAAAGTATAGGATTGGAGTGTCATGCCCACTTGAATCCAATAGGATTAGCAAGGAGCGTTTGATTTCACGTGAAAAGCGATGGAATTGTAAAAAGAGGTTAGAGTGGATGTTAGATTTCCTATGAAATGTAGTACAAAAGATTCCATTGGAAAAATTCGTATGGGATTCAATCCTATCAATCAAAGGACAAACGTAGGAAAATTTTCAAAGGATTTCAATCCTCCAAAAATCCTATGGAATTCCCTTGAATCAAAGGAGCCCTTAGGTTTTTATAGGAGTAATACAGAGAAATAGAGAAACTCTTATAAAACCCGAGTTGGTGATGATGGTGTGCCTGCCATCCTGCAATACACACCGTCCGATCTATAAACTCTTATAAACTGTGGCAATTTTGCAAAAAGATACCCGCACCCCTCTCTACATTTGCAGATAAGGCCTTCCCTCGTTCATCTTCGTCTCCCACAAGATAAACAGCTTGTATAAATGCATCTTGATGTTCCGTGCAACGCATGGGCCTCTTGCTGGTAATAATAAATATTGTACTCGAGTAATGGGTATATCATTGCCGCACCTATGCACGCGAACATTTATCATAACATAGTACCTCGTGCTGAATAGTCGTAATATTACAAGTTTCAAACTGATATTACAAATGCTAGGAGTAATGCTGCACCTACGAAGAGGGAATTATTAGGAAGTTTACGTACGGAGTAAGAACTTTCGTTGCTTTAGGTGGATGCAACATTATCGTACAAACTAAAATCCACCACCCTGACAAGTCACTAATGGGCAAATAAATTTTTGAGTCTCTGGCGACTTGATGTTTCAAAAACAAATTCAGCTTCTGCGGAGACTTTGTCATTTAGGCTTAGACGCTTGCGGTGATCAGCACGCCATTCATTGTTGCGCCAGAGAACGCCAATCCTCATTACCTTGAGCACACTTGCCTCCAGAACAAAGAACCTGGCCAATTTAATCTCAGATGTACTGCCTCGGTAGTCGATCAAATGAATTTCTGTAAGATGGAGATCAAGGCATTCAATGAGATTGTTATAGTGCAACACATTTTTCACTTTCGGGTCTTTTTTTATCTGCAAAAGAAGAGAACATATTAGAGCAGCTGGCTGTATAAGATTGCCGTGTCATCAAGAGGTACCAATATCATTCGCTCATATGATAGGGTTGGCTATAGGGTTGGCTCTAAGGCTAGTGATATTTTTTCACTCTCTCTCTCTCTTTCTCTTTCCTCTCATTTACCTAGGAGCACGTGAAGAGCTTGGGCATTTGTTGCCTTCCACTATGTGGCCGATGCCATATTTCTCAAAAGTATGCCACATAATACGCATCGATGTCAAATCAAAAGATTTTGGCACTGCTCTAGCGATGTGAGAGAGTTGGCACCGCTGTGCACACAGACCCACATGTATAAACAAATCAATCAAACCAACTACACCAGCCTCTCCCTCTCCCAAACAAGTGTTTTTTTAATGCCTCAGTCCTCTCCCTCTCCCATGCAACTGTTTTTTCATTGCGTGAGTTAATTTGGCACCAGAGCAAAGTAGGTGATCCAGATTGGGGCACCAGGTGAGCAATGGAGGGCATCGATGCCAAATGCATCAGAAGTGAATTTGGCACGTGTTTTGGCCTACATAGTGGAGGGTCGTTATAGCCCACTTTTGTACTACCTCATATTTAGTGTAAAATTTTGACCATATATTTACCTAAGAAAATGCCAATGCATGTCACCAAAAATTATACCATTTGAAATTATGTTCAAATATGAATCCAACGATATAATTTTTAGTGACATGCATTAACATTTTGTCAGTTAAGTCCATGGTCAAATTTTGATACTACAAAAAGAGTAAACCAGGACGGAGATAGTACTTGCTCTTAGGCTAACCATAGAGTTACTAGTCTAAGTTACTTGCCACTATGACTAGCCTAGGGTACTAGTAGTACAACAAAAAAATGATGCAGGTGATCACGTGAGAAAAAAATACTAAAAACATTTGTTTCGGTGCAGTGCGTAGATGCAGTTTTGAACTCTACACTTGTCATCGTAATTTGGGAAAATTACGAAAAAATTGAGCTACGTTGTGATTACTGTTTACTAATAGGAAAGAAGTTTCACCTTGATGAGTAGCTTCTCCGTGCACGGAAAGCATGAAAGGAATCCAACAACTTGATCCAGATTGGGGCCGATAGATTTTATTGCCAAGATCTTCACTGTGCGCACAGACTGGGTCAAGCTTGTGGGAATCATTTTCTGGATGACAGTCGTAATTACATCAAGAAGAAATTTAAAAATGTGAATTTCAAGAAGACGGAGAAGAAGATGAGTGTTGTACCTGAAAGATTACAGATCCAATAAAGAGTTCGGAGAATTTGGCAGACGAGTACACCAACGCTGTCAATTTTGGCGCGTCAATGACCCTTATTTTTGTTGGACCTTCTAGATCAAATACAAGCAATCTCTCAAGGAAAGGCGCATTCTCAATGACCATAACATGGAACAGCTGGAGTGATCTCTTCCCAAGTGATGTCTTGTTGCGGGGCCAGCAAGACACATAAATCCATTGGAGATTCGTCGAGGTGATGTGGAGGCTAATGAACCCGTGGATCTGCCAAAGACGAAGGTACTCGAGCGCAGTACAGCTGCGGAGCAGGTGCTCCATAGCCTTCTTCAAGATGCCAACGTCGAAGAGGTTGAGCTGCTTGAGTTGAGGGAGAAGAAAGGCGGGCGCGGCATTAATCTGGGGAAAATAGCAGGGGCTGAAGCTGGCGCGGTGCAGCATTGGCATGAGGCGGAGTGCGGACGGCGGCAGAGAGCGACATCATCTAGCTTCAAACCTGAGCTCCTCGAGCTGATCTAGGGCGGGGGATAAGAACCACTCGTCGAACTTGGCTTGGACCTTGCAGTTGGTACTGAACATACGGATGTCAAGGCATCTGGCTGGCCCAGGGTGCGATGAAAGGATCTTGGAGACTGTGGCCATGCGTTTGCAATCCCCGTCTTAGAGGCAGCTATCGACGGTGAGGTTGAGGGGGACGCGGCGCCAGAGGGGGCGCCACCGCCGGGAGAGCAGGGTGGTCCGCACTGCAGATTTGGTGGGGAGGAGGCTGATGATGACGAGCAGCATGTCGTCGGCGAGGCTGCTGATGAAGTCCAAGCTCGCCGGATGCGGTTTTGGCTCAAGCCGCCTCCGCTTGTTGGCTGCCTCGCTGTCCATCTCAGCCGGCGGCGACGCCGGTGTACACGTGTGCTGGTGTGTATTGTGTGTTGGGTGTGCGTGAGTGCGTCCTTGTGTGCATGCCGCCGCGCAGTGGTGAAGTGTGCGCGAGTGCGTCCTTCATACACACGCGGAAGAAGTGTGCCCTCAATTTACTAGCGTGCGGGGTGCTACCGCGAGTGGTTTCAACTTTGTTTACTTCACCGCGTGTCAGATGGGCCTCTAGTTTACCAATTTTCACCCACTGCCACATGGGCCAGCACATGAAGATAGAGAACACGAGCTGACAAGGCAGCATGTCATCTGGTTGACCGGTCAACTAAACAATATACGGAGCTATACGCTGACACAGTGACCGTATAATCCCTCGGTATAGATAGATCGAGTGAGAGGGGAGGCCCGTGAGAGATACTAGTAGAGAGAGAGAAAGAGCTACTCCCTCCGTTCGATAATGTAGTGCCTATATTTTTTTTAAAGTCAAACTTTTGAAACTTTGACCAAGTTTATAAAGAAATTACTTATATCTACAATACCAAAGATAAATGATAGTATGAAGTAAGTACATGTTGTGATGAATCTAATGATTGTTCCGGATGTAAATGTTTTTCTCCACATATACCTAGTCAAACTTTTTTGAGGTTTGACTTTTCAAAACATCCATATGTTTATGGACGTGAGAGAGTACCTAACTAGAGAGATAGAGAGTGTGTGAAATAGAAAGAGTGAGTGAAAAAAGTGTGTGTGCGTGTGTGAAAGAGACATGGACACCACACGATAAAGTAGAGAAAAAGCGTGTGTGTCTTATGCAAACATATCACACAAGCATCTTATAGTGTGTGGTTGTTTGCAACCAAGAGAGAAAGACCCCTAGCACGTGGCCAAGAGAGGTCTAACAATAAAGGGAGAGAGGTCGAGAGAGACGTATGGAGAAAATGCAGACATGGGGAGGAGAGAGTGTGTGTTTGTGACAGAGGGATCGCCTGGAGATCGTGATGGGACTACATGGGTGGGAGCTCGAGTGACAAGGTGTGTGCGCGATAGAAGATACCCCGAGAGATATCGAGATAGACGTATGGATGGAAGGAGACAATACGTGTGTTCCTGATGGCTAGTGAGAGATAGTCATACTTAGGGGGGGAGTGCGTGTGCCTATGATGGAGTGAGGGATTATGGTACTTAGGGGGGGTGCGTGTCACATAGAAAGAGAACAAGGGTGGAGAGTGTTAGATTGGTCTATGTAGCGCGAGCGAGATATGTGTATGTGTGAACCAGGGAGATATAAAATTTGAGAGAGATATAGGAGCCCCGATACGGCTGAGTGGTGCGTCAGATAGCTGAGAGGGGGAAAGAGATACTCCATCCGTTCGATAATGCAGTGCATATAATTTTTTTTACAAGTCAAACTTTGGAAACTTTGACCAGGTTTACGCAAATATTATTTATATCTACAATACCAAAGATACATCATACGAAACTGCATCTCACATTGAATCTAATGATATATGTTTGCCGTTCTAGATGTAAATGTTTTTCTCCACGTACATGGTCAAACTTTGTGATGTTTGACTTTTCAATAAATCTATATGCTATGGACCAAATAGAGTGCCTAAGTCGAGAGAGATCAAGTGTGTGTGAAGGAGAATGAGTGAGTGTGCAAAAAGAGTGTGTGTGTGAAAGATAAAGGGACAACAAACAATAAAATAGAGAGAGAGTGTGTGTGTTCGTTTCTTATGCAAACATATCACGCATGCGTCTCCGAGATAGAAAAGCGAGGTGAGGAGATACATGAAGATAGCTAGTGCATGATTGTTTGCAACGGAGAGAGACACCCCTATAGCACATGTCCAATAGAGATCTGGCCAACAAGGGATAAAGGTCGAGAGGGACGCATGGAAAAGATGGACGCATGGGGAGGGAGAGAGGGTGTGTTTGTGATAGAGATATCCCCTCGAGATCGTGAGAGGACTACATGGGTGGGAGATCGAGGGACGAGGTGTGTGTGCGATAGAAAGATGCCCCGAGAGAAATCGAGATAGACCAAGTGAGGGAAAGAGACAATGCACATGTTCGTAATGGAGACTAAGAATTAGTCATATACATAGGGGGGGGACTGTGTGTGCCTACAATTGAGTGAGAGACAATCAAACTTAGCTAGGCATGAGATTGTGTGTGTGTGTGCGTGTGAGATGGAGAGAGAACGAGGGAGAGAGAGAGAGTTTTAGATGGGTCTATCGAGTGCGAGTGAGATATGCATGTGTATGTGTGATCCAGGGAGATGGAGAGTTTGAGAGAGAGAGGGAAGAGCTCCGAGACGGCTGAGTGGTTCGTGAGAGAGTTACGGGCAATGAACTAGGGAATTTGTGTGCGTACGATGAGTGCACCCAAGATATTTAGCTTGGACTAGAGAATCATACATAGTGTGCCAGAGAGACCTATACATGGAGTGTGCATGCGAACTAGAAAGACCCCCCCCCCCCACAGAGAGAGAGAGATAGAGAGAGAGAGAGAGAGGGAGAGGGACCGACAAGGTTTGTGTTTGGATGCGTGCGGTAGAATTGAAGATTGTCGGCGAGAGAGAGAACAGGAGTCTGGGAGAGAGGGAGGTCGCGTTTATGCATCAAAGACAGATATAAACCATGTTTCGATATAAATTTGCATTCAAATATTTGAATTGGAGAACATGTTGTCTGCAATCCACACATGAACGGAGATATGCATATCAAACAAGTTCATTAATTTGACTTTCAACATGTTCATGGAGTACTATAATACAACATGCTACTCAACTGAGGTGTTCAATTTTGGATTTAGTTCACTATTTTGACCTGGTGAATGAGCTATTTCATTGAATCGAGATATTTCATTTTGGGTTTGATTCCCGTTTTTGAGTGGGTCAACTATTTGTCATATAGTAAATCGTTAGCAACGAGCATGTAAAAACACATTAGTCCCGAGCATCATCTCACCATCTAAAAAGGAAGTGGCAAGCTAATATTTCAAAATTTGATTCAAATTGACTTGGTAAGGTAGACGTGGATGCTCGTTCTCCCAAAATTTGAATGAACCGCTAAACATCCTCTGCTCGGTGGAATTCGCTCGAGCAAATAAATGGGAGATGCGAAATTACCGGCCTATGTGGGACACGCATCAATTGGCCCGTTGTACGTTGGGGGTAGGTTCGTAAATTCATCCAAGCGCGCCTTCTCCTCGGCCGAAATGACAGGTGCCAAATAATTCATAAACCATGGGCAGCAAAACACACTCTCCTCAGCCGAAATCGCTCCCGCCGACTATTTCAAAACACGCCCTCCTCGCCCAAAATTGCTCGCGCCCACTATTTCAAAACACGCCCTCCTCGCCCGAAATCGCTCGCGCCCACTATTTCAAAACACGCCCTCCTCGTCCGAAATCGCTCGCGCCCACTATTTGGGAGAAGCAAAGTTACTCTACTATCCCCGACCCTCAGTACACAGACACAAGCCCAGAAGCCTAAAGGAAGGGGTAGAACTGTAACCCCCCCCCCCACACATTTCAGACAAATGCGTCCGTAAGACATGGTTCCCCCTCCCAATTCCCCATTCATACATCGTGGGCGCCAAATCACCTTCTCCCCAGAACCTCCCTTCTCCCCAGCCGCGAAACCTCAGCCCCTCCTCCATGGCGCCCCCACCGCACCAAATTCACCGCCGCCCTCCTCCCCAATGCCGGAGATGCTGTCCGTTTGCCGTCGTGCACTGGGCCGTGTGCCTCTTACTCCGTCCTACCTGAGCTACCTCGATGACGACCGCGTGAACCGTACCGGAGCCGATTCACCCCCGCCGTTGTGCATGGCACCGGAGCGGCTCCAACTTCGGATGCGTCCAGGGCCCCGGCGCTGCTGCCCCGTAGCCGTCGACCGTCGCGACATCTCTGCTTTCTTGCCACCGGGAGCCACCGCAACCGCGCCGGCCTCACTGACTCGGCAGCTGGAGCTGCCTACTTCACCGGGCCGCAAGAAGGTCATACACTCATCTTAAATCACTTTATTTAGGCATCAGTTGTCTGAATTTTTATTCTGGGCCAATCGATTCCCAATGGGAAGTAGCACCCCTCGAGGCGGCGGAGCTCCTAGGCTGCCAGTTGGCTGGTGTCTAACATAAGGGTGCGGGGGCGCAAGTTCACCGCGGAAGCAGCGCTTAGGTGCCTATCTTAGAGTTGCATGGGTTGAAGGTACTGCCGCCGCCAGATCTGGATGACAGCGAGTCTTTGTGGATTAGCCGGGGGCGGCGCAACCACGACAGTGCGGTGGGGCGGGGAGCGGGGTTTTGGTCGGAGCTCTCGCGGCCAGGGACGGCGGAGGCAGGCTGCTCTGCCGGTGGTCGCTGGCTCTTCTGGGAAGATTCTGAACAGTATCAGCCGGGAGGCACAAGACGGCCATCAAGCCATCCGGCGTAGATCGGACAGTACCAAAATAAAATAAAATCGTGTGACCCCAATTTAGTTTTCAGTCAACAGATGTGTGACCACTCTCGTACCTTACTGTTGATCTCTTAGGGTATTTCTTCAGATCAGAGATATGTGTCGTTCTTAACATTTTTTGTTTTCTGCATCTTCAGCCACACCGTCTTCCTTCTCACCGCAGCTGCTCCAACAAGGGAAGCATACACCAGAAGGGAGCTATAGTCCCCACTCAACAGTTCCCTGCATCGAATGTGCGTGCCTGACATGGACAGCCACAACAACTGCAAGGCCATCGACAAGTCAGCACATGATGCTCATTCCTATGGATGGCGGCCAGATAGGTTGTACCCTCATCTTACTTGTGTGCAACATTTATGGCTTTGTTATTCATCTAAGCATGGAAAATAGATTATCACACTTCACTGTATATTCATGTTGATCTCTTAAGAGTCTTGTTCAGGAGTTAACGTTGTTGCATAGTTCAGATAAGAGACTTGTTCTTTAGGTAATGCTGTTGCATAGTTCAGATAAGAGACTTGTACTTTAGCTAACGTTGTTCCATAGTTATCATCCATCAGCTAATGTTATCCCACAGGCTGGTGATTATACCACTTCTAGTATTACCTATGTTGTTCTAATACTTTTGTGTGCCATCTAGTTAATCTCGAGTACAAACGATACATATTCTGTAGCTTTCATCTGTGTTCTCCCTTTAGTTTTTCAGACCTGTTGCTGCTAGTTAAGCCCAGTCCTACTATTTATGTCGTCTCCTACAGGAACTCATTACATAAATCTAACTACTAGTTGTCTTCCATGCATGTCAGATATAATTGCACACACTGATATATCCACAAGAACCTCACGGAGCAATGTAACGGCCAACAAACTTGACGTCAATGATACTCAATATGATGGAACATGTAAAGGAAGTTCTTCAAAAGACTTGCAGAAAGATGATGAATCCTATTCACCCCACAAGGTCCTTGCTCTAACTTGGCCCGTGATATGGGTACAACATGCATATAATGTCCTGGAGTGCATCTACTCTGTTGCAATGCCATGTGCTTAGCCTGCTGATCATGCATGTAAATATGTCATGCCTTCTTGTTTTTTAGTACCTATTCCATTCATGATAACATGTTTTCAGATTCAAGTACTGTCATTCTATTCTGTCACAATGCCATCTGCTTAGTTTGGACATCATGCTTCTGAATATCTTATGCATTGTGATTCATCAGTATGTACTTCATCTTTCTACCATATCATGTTTTTTTTACATAGAAGTGCTGTTCTAGTGGTCTGTTGCAATGCCATCTTAGTTTCCAAATCATACACGCATATGTTGCCTTAGTGTTTTTCTGTATGTATTCCACTATCATACAGTTTTACATTCAACTAGTGTTTTTTTACTATGTTGTCCTGTCGTATCCCTAGCTCTTACATCATACTCCCCCCGTCCGGATTACATGTCGCAGAAATGGATAAAAATGGATGTATCTAGAACTGAAATACGCCTAGACACATCCATTTATTTCTGGATGGAGGGAATACATGTCAAAATGTCATGCCTTTCTATTCTTTAGTACCTATTCCATCTCTCTGCTGTAGCATGTTTTATAACTGAAGCACCATTCTTCTATATAAGGCATGCAAGGGGAAGACGGCTATGTTAGAATCTGAAGGGTTACAAACAAGGTCTTTGCAAAAGATCCAAATGCCATGAGATAGTAAACCAACCCCAGTGTCCATAGATACTTCTCCAGCACAGAGAAACCCAACTCCTACTGATAATAAGCAGATTCAAGTGGCCAAAGAACTAGTCCGCTCCAGTCCAGCAAAAATATGTCAACTCCATTCTAAAAAGCGTGTGCGTATCCTCACATCATGAAATTTTATAGCATTCAGATCATATTTTCTACATGCTTCTTACCCATCTCTCTTTTAGAAAATAAGCTTAAAGGATAGAAGACTTTCTAAACTGGGATCATGTTCGAGGAAAATATCTTGTGGGAATTCTCTGTGCTCCAATGCTGATATAAGTACCTATTGTATATCACTAAATTTTTACATCAGCATGTATTTTGTTAATCGGCGTGAATCCAACCTTTATCTGATCTAAATTTACTTGTAGCAAAATGTATAATTAAAGGCGACAATGTTGATTTTTGTAAGGAAAACTGCCTGGTAGTTTTGCATACTGAGCTGCATGAGTGTACTATCTCATATCATGCACATTACTAAATTGTAGTGCTATTCTAGTTGCCCAATCATTCATTGTGTCAATGTTGCTTTCCTATTACCTTACCTGGCTAATGATAGTTGTGCCATATTGAGTTAATTTGGTGTAGGCTGGTGTGGTCTGGTTGCCCAAATGTTCGTTGTGTTAATGTTGCTTTCCTATTGTCTGACCTGGCCAATGATAGCAATGCTAGTGTGTTAATTTGGTGCAGGCTGCTGAAGATAAGAAGACAAACTCTGAAAATAGCAAGGCAACCCCATTGTTTCTTTCCAATAAATCTAGGCCAGGTAATATGGCAATAACTCTTGATTAATCTGTTCGGTTCCCCTCCTAATTTATGTTATGATGCAGTGGTCGAGACACTCTCCACTATCAATAATACAAGCCTGCCAAATCGCCATATGAATCTGTTGAGTTTCCTCTGTCTCGAATCCAACGGAAAAAATGTATGTTTGTGAACGAATTACTGGCTAAAGCAATCATGGAAATCATGGAGGAATCAGAGGTGCACATTTTTGCGAAACAACAACTGATCAATGTTTTCAGAGACAGTGTAGCAAAAAAGGAAGAACTTGCTCACATGCTTATGGGCATCATCCGCGCTGAGGTTGCAGATTGTGAGGTTGTAGATCGTTAAGTTCTGATCATTTATTTGCACTGGCATCAATCTTTGATTGCCCAGTGGATGTAATTTCCTGTAATATATGCTGGATGTGCAACGTTTTTCCTTGTATGCCGTACGTTTGCTTAGCACGCCATGCATTCCAGCTAACTGGTCGCTAGGAAGCCAAAAAAGCAGTGAAATTATTAGTTAGCACGAACAGTCATGGGCCCTATATGAAGGAAGCGGCCCACTGCCCCTAATGGGCTCGCATGGGCCAAAATTCTCATAGGCCTTTGATTGATCGGTTTTTGTCCTGTCCATAATTGCTCATCGTAATGGGCTCAAATTATAGCTGGGCCGGAATTGACGTTATCTAAGTGGGCCTACAGACATGTTCGAACTTTAGCGGGCCCATTAATTTAATGGGCCATAACCAAGCCGAAAGCTCTATTGGGCCGCTATAATTGAAAGGAGCCAACAGTTAGTGCTCGGCCATGTTACCTCCCGGGTCATGAACAGGCCGACATCGAAGCGGGTAATAAGTGGGCCCATTCGATTTCACTGGCCGTTAACAGGCCGATACTAAGGTCGGGCTATATATGGCCCAACTGTATTGTGGGCCTTTAGATGGCCAAAAGAGACAGCGGGCTCGTACTGGACCATGAAGAGCATGGGCCGCTAAGAGGCCGAAAGTCAGGTCGGATTGTATATGGCCCAACTGTGTTGTGGGCCTTTAGCAGGCTGAAAGAGAAACCGGGCTGGTATTGGTCATGAAGAGCATGGGTCGTTAAGAGGCCAAAACTCAGGTCCGACTGCAAATGGCCCAACTCATTTATGGGCCGTTAACAGGCTGAAAGACACACCGGGCTGGAAATTGGCCCAACA
This sequence comes from Thinopyrum elongatum, assembly GCA_011799875.1. Taxonomy (NCBI): domain Eukaryota; kingdom Viridiplantae; phylum Streptophyta; class Magnoliopsida; order Poales; family Poaceae; genus Thinopyrum; species Thinopyrum elongatum. Next base: position 378,854,695 of record CM022297.1, read on the forward strand.
CTTAAATGGGTCGCTAAAAGGCCGAAAGACGTACATCCTAAAAATTGGCCCATCCCTTGAATGGGCCGTTAACAGGCCGAAACCACATGTGGCCGATATTGAGCCCAAATATATAGCGGGCTATTAACAGGCTCGAACAAATGATGGGCTGCAATGGTGTCAAATAGTTAACGGGCCGTTGACGGGCCGAATTGGCACATCTCGTATGGGTCATGGGCTTAAATGGACCAGACACAAGTAGGCCCTATATGGGCCGGCCTCTTTCACCTAAATGGGCCACTGTTGGGCCTTGCCATGTGCCAACGTATCATAGGCGCCTCCCGTACAATGAGTGGATGACATCTGTCCCAACGCTGAACCGACACGTGGATTCTCCGGCGAATGAGAATTTTACACGTGGAAAATCCCCATTGGTTGGGGCTGTTAACGGGTTATCGGATCCAAACCGGAACCCGATAGCTTAACGGTGACCCGTTACGGTGGATGCCACGTGTCGGTTACCCTTGACGAAAACACTTCCATGACGCGCCATTTATCGTCATGGAAGTGGACCCTTCCGTGATGATAATTTTGGTATTGTCATGGAACACTTATACGACAGCACAGGTATGACTATCTTGATTCTGTCATAAAATCGTCATGGATGTACATGCATGACAGAAAACATGACCTACTGTGACAAACACGTATCATCACGGAAGTGTATTTTTTTTGTAGTGTCGTGTCCCGTCTTTCAGGGGATATGGTTAATGATTTCGATTCCCCTCCCCACATACGACTTTTCGGGTATATCAGGAAGTGGAGAAGCTAACGGCGCGGAAAAAGGAAGCCCAGGCCTGTCAACAGTCTATAAAGGGGAGCTATCACAGTCAGCATCTCACGCCTTCTTCCACCTCCCGCTCACGCAGATCCTCAGAGCTCCAGTGCCCCTTTCCTCTACTTCCACAGCAAATCCTGTCCCGTCTCCTTCGACCATGGCCAGCTCGGGTGCCAACGGGAAGTGGGAAGCCTCCTCCGTCACCGACGACGACATCGTACGGCTGAAGCAGGCCGGCTATTTGTCAGCCGACGTTGCTCATCGGGCCCCCGAAGAGGGCCAGATCATCCCCACGCCCCAGCCGGGCGAGAGGGTCATGTTTCTTCCCCATTTCCTTAGGGGGCTAGGATTTCCCCTGCACCCCTTTGTGCGGGGGCTGATGTTCTTCTACGGGCTAGATTTTCACAATCTAGCCTCCAACTCCCTTCTCCACATCTCGTCCTTCATTATCTTCTGTGATGCCTTCCTCCGAATCCAGCCACACTTCGGCCTGTGGCTAAAAGTGTTCAACATCAAGCCCAAGGTAGTCAGCGGCGAGCAGGCGGACTGCGGCAGGGCCATGATCAGCAAACTGACGCGGGTCTAGTGGCCAAAGGGCCACTTCGTCAGTACCGTCAGGATGTGGCAAAAAGAGTGGATCTATATCACTAAGCCACGGGGAGCCGGCTGGGCGGCAGCTCCCACATTCAGATCCGGACCCCCTACTAGGCTAGCCTCATGGATCAACAAGAGCCTGGACTGGGGATCCGCTGATGATTTGAAGGCGCTGCAGAAGCGCGTTGTCAGCGTTATGGAGACTGGCGCGAAGCTGGTCGATGTGATTCAGGTCATGCTCCATCGCCGATTCCTCCCCTGTCAGGAGAGGGCCAAACCAATGTGGGAGTACGACCATGAAGATCCGGCCACCGTGCAGCACCTCTTCGGCATGACCCACAAGAAAGTGTGGAGTCTGCTATTCAAACCGCAGAAGGAGTGGTCGGTCGAGGGGGAGGACATCGGCATCGATGCCGCGAACCCTCCGAGGAAGGTGAGTGATACTTGTCTTGTCATAAATCCGAATATTAGCACCACACAGTTCGATCCGAACCTCTTTGTGTGGATTTTGCAGGGTTGGCTTGCCAAGGCCGAGAAGATCAGCGGCCCAGCGTCGCTGCCAGAGGGGCCCCGATCCGAGCAGCTTGAGAAGCTGTTGGTCGTGGTACCCTACAAGGTGCCCGACAAGAAGGGCAAGAGAGCGGAGGTACCAAAGGCCCGGGAGGCCTCCATCGCAAAGTTCGTCCGGACAGCAGGTCCGGATACACCGCGGCCCAGTCCGCAAAGGAGGGGGATGAGGACGAGGAGGAAAGCGCCTCCTCGCACTCGAAGAAGAAGGAAACGTCCAATGACATAGAGGAGGTTCAACCTCCTCAGGCCCGGAAGAGACAGTGACGGCCCAAGCTGGTTCTGTCCGATAGTTTGGATTCCGACAAGGAGTCCGAAGCGTCCGAGAAGGTTCCGGAGAAGGAACCCAGGGTCAAGCCCCAAGCGGCCAGGTTCGTACTGCGACGTTTTCAATTGCTTTATGCTTTTAGTAGTTCCTGATAGAACGTGGATTGATTGTTTTTTCTAATGGTACAGCCCTCCACGTGGCCACCCCGCCGAGGAGACCTCTTCGGGGATGTCCCTGCCTGCCGAACTGGTGGATACTGGCTCAAGCTCGGCACCCCCTTCGATCCCCGAAGGGGCTGGGGAGGTGGTGTCACGAAAGACCCCTCCTCCTCCGAACACGGGGGAGGAGGTCGATGCTACCATGGCCGAGGCCAACGCCTCGGTCATTGAAGACCAGGGGATGCTTCCCTCCTGGCTAACACGGGGAGGGAGTCCGGACCATCCGGACCCCTTCAGCCGCTTGCTCCTGAGCCCCCAAGGCCCTCGATGGCACAGGCTCCCCCTTCCGGTGGGGAAGGGGTCGGGGAGCCAACGCCAGCGCTGAACACCTCCACACGGGCGGCGGCTGGCTGGCCAGATGCGCTGGAGGAGTTGGTGAACAACTCCGTCATCGTTGATGGGCACCGCACTCTTATGAGTGCGGTCATGCAAGGTGTTCGGTCCGTCCAGTCCGGACTGAACGATGCTGTCCAAGGCCTTCTTACAGGCTTTGAGGTAAGTCAAGTAATGTTCATTTCTCATAGAGCGGTTGTAATTTTTAGTTTGGGTAGGTCATGTACGTAGCAGTCCCCGGGACTCTGCAGGAACTTCGGAGAAGCCTGCAGAGGATCCAATTCGGTAGGCCGATTGATAATCTCGACATTACTTTTGCTAATGCAGGCATCTTCTATGGCCGCAGCTGCTAATGTCGCAACACTAGAGGAGATGGATCGGAAGCTCAGGCTTTTCGATAAAGAGCTTGACCTTGTCAAAAACGGCTTGATGAGGCGCAAGGTAGGCCCTATAATGAGATGTGTATTTGCTTGATGCCGGATATTGATGATCCGGACTGTATGCTAATCCTTTATCGTGATGGTCCCACAGCTGCCGCCGCCGAGGTCGAGGGCTTGAGGGAGGCCTTGAAGAAAGCCGAGGCAGAGGCGACCGCGAAGAAGACGGCCGCTGAGAAGGTGGTGGCCGACCTTGAGAAGGCCAAGCTTGCGGCTGAGCAGCATGAGGCTCGGGTGACCGAAGTCCAAGTGGAGCTCCAGGATGCCGCCAAGAAGCTGGAGACCCTTGAGAAGGAGCCGTCCTCCCAGCTGTACGAGGTGGAGAAGGAGCTCCAGGAGGCAAGGACCGAATCACGAGGTGTCCGGGAGGAGCTCCGCCAGGTCGGGCAAATTGCGAATGGTAAGAAATACTTACTGCAGAGTGTGTTCGGAGGCAACAGGTCCGCCCTGCTGACGTGGGTCTGGCGCTCCGCAGGCGTCTTCGCCAAACTTCCGAAGAATGTGGTGGCCGCGGCGAAGCACTACGCCACTCTCGAGGAGGACTCTATGCACCAGCTCTTCTGGTCACAGTTTCCGGACTCCGAGCGCCCTCCCCTTCTAAGAGATCAAATGAAGCAGCTGATGGAGATGCATCGGATGTCAGAGCTGGCCGTGAAGGACCTCTATGTCAGTCTGTGGCCGGCCGAGCCCATTCCGGACACCTACTTCGGCCTTGGGCAGAAGCTGCGGGAGGCGCCACTCCAGATTGATGCCGTAAAGCGGTCAGCGTGCCTTGAGGGGGCGAGGCTTGCATTTGCGAAGACATGGTTTTTTTGCCGAAGATTAATACAATGGACATGGCCACTGGTCCTCCGCCCAAGGGAAAGGAGCATCACCTCTCTGAGCAGTATTTTGCACAGGTGATGACCGACGTGTGGGCGATAGAGGGCCAGTGTTTAAAAGATGTAATGCTTGAGTGATTGTATTAATTTTGTACCAAGTGGACCTCATGCTTTATAATGCATCTGCCTAACTTGTTTTATATTGTCATGATTTAATTTTGATTCCTGTGCGGTCGTATGTTTAGTCTGAAAGCTACCAGTCGTCGGCTTCAGCCCCCAAGTGAATATCACGAGGGGTGTTTTGTCTCCGCACTATTACCCTTAGCCAATGTCTTGGTACCCAGAGGCGGTAGTGCGTGAGCGAAACCAGGCAATCAGACTATTCGGTTTTATCGCTTTCACTTAGCTGTAGGAGCTTGACGGTGGGGGCTAAGGACAGGCCCCTGGTGTTTTGTGATGTACTTGGGGGTCAACACCTACCCTTTCCGATCACCTGGTTTGTGTTAAGACGAACCCTTCGTGTGACACGGCGAAATCGCTAACGATTTATGGAGTCAAACCTTGTCATCGGATCGTTGATCAGTTCGCGCTTACTATGACAGTCAGTTTTCGGCTTTCTCCTCCTGAGGTACTTGACCGGGCAAGCCAGAAGTACAATCGCATAGGTTCTCCCTTTGCCTTCTTAGCCGAACATGAGGAACATAAGAGGCAAGCACAGGAGCCGGGCAACCCAACTATTGACCCAAGACATAGTTCGGAACTAATGCATATAATGCAATATCCGAGACGCCGGACACCCTGCGAAAGGCGGTGCCAGACTTGAAGATATGGAGCTGATATGTAAATCGAACACTTAGCTAGTTAATATGTTTTAGTGCCGGGCTGTTCGAAGAGTGAGTGGAGAATCAGAAAGGGGATAGAAAAATCGCAAGATGCGGATATCCGAACACCATAAAGGGCGTTTTTATTATTTCTCATAACATCAAGTCGTCTAATCGTACGATTCGAACTGCCAAGGCATTATAAAAAATAAAAGAGTTTTACAGAATAAAGGTTTACACAGGGCCTTGATGCGTGAGTTGAAGCCTTCACTTTGCCCTGCTACATGTCTGCGCCTTTGCTTCTGGGAGGCGGGGGTTGGGACCTTCGATGTGACCTTGAGGGGTGAGGATCCTGCCGCTGGCGCTTTATGCTTGGGGGTTTTCGGAATTGGCCCTCGGGTCGTGCGAGGACTGGGTAATTCCAAAGTTCGGTTTAGCCGAACATATATTTCGGATTTGTTGATATATGCCTCACAGCTGCCCATGGTATTTTGAGTGCGAAATTGTGCTGACGAGGCACGTAGAGTGCGAAAAATGTGGGCATGCCGTGGGGCGCGCATCCCTATTTGCGGCGAACGCATGCGGGTTCCCATGACGGGGAACGGGTTCGAACCCATTTACTATTATCGCCGGCCTTTATGGCAGGTCGGCATCCGGGCCTATATGGGCCGGTGTGGTCTTCGGCCACTAGGGCCGCAGTATGCTCTTCGGTTCGAAGTGAGCGTTCTGTGTTGCCGTTGATAGTTATGACGCCCGAGGGACCAGGCATCTTCAACTTGAGGTACGCGTAATGCGGAACGACATTAAATTTGGCGAACGCTGTTCGGCCGAGGAGGGTGTGATAGCCACTGCGAAAAGGTGCAATGTCGAAGATCAAGTCCTCTCTTTGGAAGTTATCCGGAGATCCGAACACTACTTCAAGCGTTACGGTGCCTGTGCAGTGGGCCTCCACTCCCGAAATGACCCCTTTGAACGTGGTGTTGGTGGGTTTGATCCTTGATGGATCAATCCCCATTTTCCTCACTGTATCTTTGTATATTAGATTGAGGCTGCTACCTCCGTCCATGAGGACTCTAGTGAGGTGGAATCCATCGATGATGGGGTCGAGCACTAGGGCTGTGGACCCTCCATGGCGTATGCTGGTGGGATGGTCCCTACAATCGAACGTGATCAGGCAAGCTGACCATGGATTGAACTTCGGCGCGACTGGCTTGACGGAGTACACGTCTCGTAGCGCTCGCTTCCTCTCCTTCTTCGGTATATGGGTTGCATAAATCATGTTTACCATCTTGACCTCGGAAGGGAAGGGTTTCTGGCCTCCACTATTCATCCTGCGGGGCTCATCATCGTCCTTGCTTTGTGTGCTTTTGCCCGAGTCTTCGGCTGTGAGTTTGCCGGCCTGTTTGATCACCCAACAATTTCAGTTGGAGTGGTTGGTGGGCTTCTTTGATGTGCCGTGGATCTGACAAGGCCTGTCCAGAATTGTGTCTAGTCTGGACGGGCCATCACTGTTGCCTTTAGGGGCTTTCTTTCGGGGTCCAGATTTTTGGTTTTGGAATCCGGCATATACTGCCGTATCCTCGCCCTCGCCGTCATTGTGGCGACATTTGCTCTTGCTGCGTCGGGGCTTTCCATTTCCGTCTCGAACCTCGGAGGTACCGGGTGTGTCGGGGTTGGTGTTTTTGCGAGCGAGCCAACTGTCTTCGCCTACGCAAAAGTGGGTCATGAGAGAGGTAAGGGCTGCCATAGTTCTTGGTTTGTCCTAGCCAAGCTGCCGTACGAGCCATTCATCCTTGACACTATGCTTGAAGGCGGCCAAGGCTTCCGCATCCGGACAGTCGACAATCTAGTTTTTCTTGGTCAGGAATCGGTTCCAAAATTGTCGGGCAGATTCTCCGGGTTGTTGTGTGATGCGATTTAGGTCATCAGCATCCGGGGGCCGGACATAGGTGCCCTGAAAGTTTGCTCAAAAAGCATCCTCAAGCTCTTCCCAACAGCCTATAGAGTCTTCGGGAAGGCTGTTCAACCAGTGCCAAGTTGGACCTTTAAGCTTTAGTGGAAAATATTTAATGGCGTGGAGGTCATCTCCTCGCGCCATGTGAATGTGGAGGAGGAAATCCTCTATCCATTCGGCTGGATCTGTGGTTCCGTCGTATGATTCGATGTTCACAGGCTTGAAGCCTTCTAGGAATTGGTATTGCATCACCCTCTCTGTGAAGCACAGGGTGTGTGCGGCGCCCCGAACTCGGGCCACATAGCGTCGGAGGTCTTCGGCCCTCCGAGCCTGCTGCTGCTCCCGAATTCTATCATTCTGGTTTAGCCGATCGTAGTATCGTTCCCAATAAGCAGGTGGGTCTTCTCTGGGTCCGTAGATGGACCTGGTATGGCCTTCTCGAGCGTCTAGGTCATGGTGGAGGTCATACTCATAAGTGGGCCGCACTTGATCCTTGCCGTGATGGCGAGGTGGGGCGACTGGGTGTTCGGTCTCGTCAGCTTCTCTGTCCCGCCCTCTAGGGGGGCGGTCAGGCTGTTCGGTGCTTGTATATGTCGAACGTGTTAGCTGTACGGCCTCCTTGTCGAACTGCGGCAATAGCCTTTGCTTGGGACAACTCTTGGTTGGCTGTTCGTGGCCATACACCTCTTCGGCGGCTAGGACTTTGGTCCATCGATCGTTGAGGGTGTCCTGTTCGGCTTTGATTTTGCGTTTTTGTTTCTTTAGGCTACGGGCGTTGGCTAAAAGCCTCCGCTTGAACCGTTCCTGCTCCAGAGGGTCTTCGGGGACGATGAAATCGTCCTCCCCGAGACTGACCTCTTCAGAGAGTGGGAGGTAGTTGCTGTCCTCGGAGTCGTCGGGGTTTTCTAGATTGAGCGGGTCCTCCTGCCCCGCGAGGTCATCCTGATGATGTTCGATGGCTGCGTCTCCAGCGAGGTCATCCGTATCATTTACGGTGCCATTCTCCGCAGAGTCCATGTTGCTCGCATGGCTTCGACGTGGCTTTGATCGACGGCGCTGTTTTTGGCATTTGGGCGGCTCGTCTCTGGGCTTGCCCCGGTCCTGATCAGGAGTGCCATCACCGTCCTGGGGGGTGTCCACCATATAAATATTGTAGGTGGATGTGGCCGACCAGCGACCAGCGATGGGGGGGCAACATCGGTATTGACCGTGGTCATATTCTGAATTCGGTCCAGCGCCTCGTTTAACCTTGCGAGGGTAGTCGAACTCAAGGGCTCCGGGCCAAATTCCGGGGTAACAGAGTGCGGGGCAGTCAGTGCCCTGGCTGGTCCTTGGTTTCCGCTGTCTGTGCTAAGCTCAGGATGTGGAGCCGGATCCTTGATGGAGTCCGGATTGTCACTGGAGGTCAAGGACGGGCTTTGGTCCTTGCGTGTGGCTTCCCCGCCGGGGTTTGAGATCGGGCTGCTTTGGGCCGGGGGTGACCCCTGGCCGTTGGCTACCGCTTTATCGTAAGGGCTCAAGGCCAGGCGAGCATCGTGACGGGAAAGTTCGGCCGAGATAGATTCTTGGCTTCTGCCTCCTGATTCTGCCTCGAAGGTCGAAGATAGGTCCTTCGCCGTTATGATGTATCCGGACGGAGGCAGAATCTGGCCCCCGCTCGAAGCGGAGTTCTCCTGGCTCGAAGCTGTTGAGGTCGATCTATCGATCGGATTAGAAGGGGACTCCGAAGCGGGCATGGCGAGGGCGCGGAAGGGGGCAGCCAATCCGGTGAAAACCAGATCGCCCCGTGTGTCCGCAATGTATTCCAGACCGCTGAATCAAATTCGGTGTCCGGGAGCGAAGGTGTCGATCTAGCCCAGACGACTAGTCGGGTCGGCGTGCAGCACGATGCTGCCGAACGCGAAGAGTTGCCCGAGGATGAAGAAGTCCCCGGATCCGATGCCTTCTCCTATGATCAGGCGAGCCATCAATCCTTTGGGCGACCCCACACCGGAACTCTCAATGAAAGCACCAATGTCGGTGTCGAAACCAGCAGACCTCGGGGTAGGGGGTCCCGAGCTGTGGATCTAGGATCGATGGGGAACAAGGGACGACGAACATAGTATTTACCCAGGTTCGGGCCCTCTCGAAGAGGTAAAACCCTATGTCCTGCTTGATTGTATTGGATGTATAATGTGGTTTACAGAGTAGATCTACCTCGAGATCAGCATGAGCTAAACCCTAAGGAGATGAGGTGATGAATGTAGCTCTAGCCCTAAAGACTAAAAACCCTTGGTTTATATAGACACCGGGAGGGTTAGGGTTACCGAAGATAGATTACAGTAAGGGATTAAAGAGATCATGCGCCTTCTTGATTTTGAGGGCACTCCACGGCTTCATAGATCTCCTGTCATTGTACGGCTCCACCAGTCCGGCCCATGTACAATGGGTCGTCGCCCCGAGGACCCCTCAGTCCATGACTCCCTCACAGGCTAATTGGCCATTAGCAGGCTAATTGTCCTATTATTAATAATCCATTTATTAATCTAATTGACATTTCATATTAAGCACAAAATATATTTCATTTTTGTATTAAGGAAGCAGGATTTCATAATTGAAATACATCAGAGTACAACATCATATAGCTTCAGCACTCAACTACCCCATTACACAACTGCACCAGCACCAAGTTACACATGCAACATCTATAACCTTTTGAAATTAGCATCATAGACGGTACATAGACAGATGAATCTCATCTGGAAAGCTGCTGAAGTGGAAGGCGAATATTGAGCCTTCATTGATATTGAAGGTCTTCGCAACTTTAGGCCAGTGCCTGTGGATGATTGATCGTCCATCCTTCGTCCTCTTCAGGAACACTACAATATTGAACCGTGGGTGTTGTATGAATACCTTCCTCGCCTCCTGACCATACAGGTGGTTTGAGAGGTAATCATCAGTGAACTGCTTTGGAAAGGCCTGAAAACAAGGATGTGCATAAATATCTTCTCTAGATTGGAAATGGGGCAAAGGAATAAAAAAGCCAAGGTATAATAATTAGTACCATCCTATAGTGAACTGATGTCTTCTTCATTGTGCAGACAAAGATCTTGTTGTTTTTTCTCGCTAATTTCTTTATCCTAACAATCTTTCTGAGTTTCTTGACTTGACTGATATTCATGGACAACTCATTTCCCCATATGCAAAAAGGGTCGAACAGTGGGTCAAAACCTCTGACAGCAGGACCTACATGCGCAAGACCAAATTGTTAAAAACCTAAATATTAGAATGGTTCCTGCAATTACACAATAGTGTGCTATTAGACAAAGGACCATGCATGTGCAAACATGGATTGTAAACCTCAGTGCTTCCCATTGTTTCCCTGCAACACATATAAGGTAGTTAGTGATCAGGTTAAGTGAGGGTTCGCATGCTATCAGTAAAATATGTTGATGAAAAATAAGCACATTGCAGATTCATTGGATTAATTCAATCCACATGGAAAACCCATTTATCCAAACCAAGCATGATTAAGAACTAAGAAATATAGCAATTGTATATGTTTCTCATGTATTAAGTGTAGCCAAATTCGATTTATTCCTCACATGCACAACAATACAAAATTCTACCCACGACAATTGGACATCGCATTGTAGAATTGAACCAAGCAGTTAACTAAACACCACAACAAATGAACCAAACATTAACTGAGCACCACATTGCACAATATAACATACTCCTAATAGAAGATCAGACAGTTAACCAAACCAAGCATGCTTAACAACTTGGAAATATAGCAATTGTATTTGTTTCTCATGTATTTAGTACAGCCAAATTCGATTTATTTCTCACATGGTATACAATAACATAATGCACCCACAACAATTGAACATCGCATTGCAGAATTGAACCAAACAGTTAACTAAACACCACTACAAATGAACCAAACATTAATTGAGCACCACATTCCACAATATATAACATACTAGAAGATCAGACAGTTAACCAAACCAAGCATGCTTGACAACTTGGAAATATAGCAACTGTATTTGTTTCGGATGTATTTTGTCAAGATAAATTCGATTTATTTCTCACATGGAAGACAATACAAAATTGCACCCTGAAGAATTGAACATCACATTTGCAGAATTGAACCAAACAGTTAACTGAACACGACAACTAATTAACCAAACAATTAATAAGTGAGCACCACATTGCACGACATATAGAACATATACACTAGAGCAACAGATTGCATGGTAAAAGTAGATAGGACAATTCACTAGAATGTGTTAAGAAAAGGCAGGAGCAGCACATGCAACGGGTAAACCGAGCATGCTTAACCGGCGTAGCCAACAAACTGCACATAGGTCCTTATAGTGAGCTAATAAGACAAGCTACTCCTCATCATCGGAGATATCAATGATGATTGGCTCCTTGGACATGTAAGAGGGCGAGGCCTCCACATCGTGGGTGCCCTCGTCGTAGTGGAGAGTTGCCTAAGCCGCTCTGGGCACCAACCCACTGGCTCTCGAGTTGAGGTAAGCATGGGCACGCTGAGAAAACACCTTGTAGTCTTCGTCGAAAGCGCCAACGGTGGCCTCGAGAAAACACCACGAACTGTCGTTTAAAGCAGCCAACCGCATCGCGGCATCGGCGCGTGAGGCATCGACGGTGGCCTCGATGGCGAGGTGCTCCTCCAAGATCTGGGGGTCGGCACGAATGGCAGCCATCGCGACCTCATCTGCGTGTGCGGCCTCGATTTGCTTCTCCGCTGCCAAATGCTCCGTGAGCTCCTGGCTATACTGCATGCACCATGGCTTAGGGCGGAGCTTATTTGGGGGAGGGGTTGGTGATTTGGGTGGAAGGTGTCGCGCCGGCGGTCGGGGCATGTGGGATGTGGAAGGAGGAGGAGGATGGGGGTCGGGTGTTGATTACCTGCCTGGATCGACGAGGCCGAGCAAAGTGAAGGAGGGTCGCCGATGAGGAGGCGGCGCTACAAGCAAGGTGTGAAGGTTTCAACTTGCAAAGGAAGGAGGAAACAGGGGAAATGTGGCTTTTGGTAAGGGGAGGGGACGTGGAGGTAGATATTTCCGCGGAAGCCAAAATTTTTTGATCGGTGCAGCGAAAAAACTGGCGCGCAAAGTATCATCAAACATGGTCCCTTTTTAAGCACTGTGTACGATATGTGAACATCACAAACGATTCATATAGCTTAACCCGTGTGTGATGAGTTAGAATGTGCCAATTTTGGTCCGAATTTCCCTGGTTACAGTGGTCATCCACGTCATTGCATAATTTGGGTACACAAAGAAGACTACAGCACACCCACACTTCTTAATCGAGCAAGTTCAGCAATTAAACAGAGCTAGCTGACCTAAACATTACTCTAACAAATTAAAGACCGGCGCTCTTAAATAAAAAAACAAAGAGTACTACTACAGCTGGTGCTCGTCGATCTCCGCCGCCTCCTCCATGTACAGCTCGCGCCCGACGATCTCCTGGGGAAGGGGCTCCATGGCATCCATCGCACCATACTAGGCAAGCATCTCGCCATCCGCGTCCACCATCTCTTTGGAAAAGGCAAACACGAGCTGGGCGTGGGCGGCCACGATCTGGGCTTGGACGAGCTCCGTCGTGGCAAGGTATGCCGCGGAGGAACGGACGGCTGCTCGAACGCTCTCGGCGATTGCCAACTCTTCGGCCGTGGGTTGCCGACCATTGTCGAAGAAGCTTCATTCGATTTGTGCGGTGACCGCCATGAGCTGGGCGTGGGGGGCCTCAACATGGTCGTGGGCGGCCTCCACCAGGGCTAAGGCCGCCGTTGCGGAACGGACAGCTGCTGTGCCGCTCTCGCCAGTTGCTATCCCCGAGGCAGGTGTTGCTGCCGCCACCTGAGAAGCAACAGCGGCCGTGGACTGCCTTGGCCGCCCAGTCGCAGATTGCGGCCGCGCTCATGAAGCTTGTTAGCATGCGCATGGCGGCTGCGGCTGTGCTCTTGCCAGAGTGGGCCGCCGAAGTTGCCCTCACGAAGCGGGTCCACGTCCCCATCTTTCACCGGCGATGATTGAATAGTGAAATGATATTTGGGGATCGAGCTAGTGTGCTGGACATGCCGGTTGTGTACTATAGATGACGCACCTTCTCGTGTAAGCCATATGCGTACTATACTCCGACGGTGCTCCAAGATATTTTGTGCTGGATCTCACACGGTTGGTGATAATAAACTATGTGCGATCTACTTGATTTTGCGTCTTGATTTGAATTACATAATGGAGTCACAGCGGCAAAGGAGGGTGTTTGAATTGCTAGAACTTTTATCTATAGTGAATATGCAACTATAGGTGTGTCGTCAAAAAATTGGAATTATTCAGGGTTCATTTGGACATTTTTATACATTAACTTGGTTTTCTAGGCATTTCAGGTGCACAATTCAAAATTAAACTACATGCACATGCTCAGGTGCACCAAAATGGGTTGTAAAATCATATATGTGTCCATGGGTTGATGCTTATGTCTCATGCAAGAAATGGGGATGAATTTCAAACACCACGGCATCGTGGCTCTCCGGCAAACGTTGAGGTACTTGCTTTTGTAATTCTAGTAAATCCAAAACTCGTCTGAAATTCATGAACCTTGGCATGCTATCATGGAATGCATCAACATGCTGGGGTAAAAAATATTGTCCCATTTGGGGTAGGTTATGGTATAAGCTTCTCACAAACCAGAGCTTCTCACAAGAAGCCTCATCGTTCTGGTAGGGAAACGTGTCACCTTTGTGGACAAAACGATATTCGTCACCTCTTCTTGCTTTCAATTTTTTTCTGGTGTCAACATAGAACAACAGGAGTGTCGTGTTAAATTTTGGAATTTTTCGCGGTTCGTTTGGACATTTTTATACGTTAACTGAGTTTTCTAGGCATTTATGTGCATAATTCAAAATTGAACTACATGCACATGCTCCAGTGCATAAAAACGGGTTGAAAAATCAAATGTGTGTCCTTGGTTGCAAGCTTAGGTCACATGCAAGAAATGAGAATGAATGGCAAACACCTTGACACTGTCGCTTGGCCGCTAACATTGAGATACATGGTTTTAAAATTCTAGTAAATCAAAAACTCGTCTGAAATTCATGAAACTTGACATGATATCATGGAACGGCATCAACATGCCGTGGTAAAAATATTGTCCCATTTGGGGCAGGTTTGGGTATAAGCTTCTCGCAAACCAGAGCTTCTCACAACAAGCCTGATGGTTTCGGTAGGGAACGTGCCACCTTTGTGGACGAAACGATATCCGTTGCCTCTTCTTGCTTTCAAAATTTTTCTAGTGTCAACATAGAACAACAGGAGTGTTGTGTCAATTTTTGGGATTTTTCGGGGTTCGCTTGGACATTTTTATACATTAACTGAGTTTTCTATGCATTCATGTGCATAATTCAAATTTGAACTGCATGCACATGCTCCAGTGCATATAAATGGGTTCAAAATTCAAATGTGTGTCCTTGGTTGCAAGCTTAGGTCACATGCAAGAAATGAGAATGAATGTCAAACACCTTGACACTGTCGCTTGGCCGCTAACATTGAGATACATGGTTTTAAAATTCTAGTAAATCAAAAACTCGTCTGAAATTCATGAAACTTGACATGATATCATGGAACGGCATCAACATGCCGTGGTAAAAATATTGTCCCATTTAGGGCAGGTTTGGGGTATAAGCTTCTCGCAAACCAGAGCTTCTCACAACAAGCCTGATGGTTTTGGTAGGCAACATTTCACCTTTCTAGACGAAACGATATCCGTTGCCTCTTCTTGATTTCAATTTTTTTTTCTGGTGTCAACGTAGAACAACAGGAGTGTTGTGTTAAATTTTGGAATTTTCCGGGGTTCGTTTGGATATTTTTATACATTAACTGAGTTTTCTACGTATTTATGGTCATAATTCAAATTTGAACTACAGGCACATGCTCCAGTGCATATAAATGGGTTCAAAATTCAAATATGTGTCCTTGGTTGCATGCTTAAGTCCCATGCAAGAAATGGGAACCAATGTCAAACACCTTGCCACCGTCGCTCGGCCGCTAACATTGCGATACATGGTTTTTAAATTCTAGTAAATCGAAAACTCGTCTGAAATTTATGAAACTTGACATGCTATAATGGAACGGCATCAACATGCCGTGGTAAAAATATTGTCCCATTTGGGTCAGGTTGGGGTATAAGCTTCTCACAATCCAGAGCTTCTCACAACAAGCCTCATGGTTATGGTAGGGAACGTTTCACCTTTCTGGATGAAACGATATCCGTTGCCTCTTCTTGATTTCAATTTTTTTTCTAGTGTCAACATAGAACAACAGGTGTGCTGTGTTAAATTTTGGAATTTTTCGGGGTTCGTTTGGACATTTTTATACATTAACTAAGTTTTCTATGCACTTATGTGCATAATTCAAATTTGAACTACATGCACATGCTCCAGTGCATATAAATTGGTTGAAAAATCAAATCTGTGTCCTTGGTTGCATGCTTAGGTCCCATGCAAGAGATGGGAATGAATGTCAAACACCTTGCCACCATCGCTCGGCCGCAAACATTGAGATACATGGTTTTCAAATTCTAGTAAATCCAAAACTCGTCTGAAATTCATGAAACTTGGCATGCTATCATGGAACGGTATCAACATGCTGTGGTAAAAAATTTGCCCCATTTGGGGCAGGTTTGGGTATAAGCTTCTCACATACCGGAGCTTCTGACAACAAGCCTCATGGTTCTGGTAGGGAATGTGCCTCCTTGGTGGATGAAACGATATTCGTTGCCTCTTCCTGTTTTCAAATTTTTTCCTAGAGGCAACAAAGAGCAACAGAAGTATCGTGTTAAAATTTGTAATTTCGGGGTTCATTTGGACATTTTTATACATTAACTGAGTTTTCTTGGCATTTTATGTGCATAATTCAAATTTGAACTACATGCACATGCTCCAGTGCAGAAAAATGGGTTGACATATCAAATGTGTTTCCTTGGGTGCATGCTTAGGTCCCATGCAAGAAATGGGAATGAATTTCAAACACCTGGGCACTGTTGATTGCCGGCAAAACATTGAGATACTTTGTTTTTAAATTCTAGTAAATCCAAAAACTCGTTTGAAATTCATGAAACTTGGCATGCTATCATGGAATGGCACCTGACATGCTGTGGTATTTTTCGTGTCCATTTTGAGAGAAGGCGCACTTGAATAACATCCAACAAAGGCATTTTGAAACAAATAGTTGCCACTTAAACATCTCAAATGTTTTGTATAATTTAAATCGTGTGCGTTCTGTTAACCATTCACGTGAAGCCACGCGTCACTCTTTTAATGGCTAGGAGGTGTCGTGCAGATAGCTGCTTGACTGAACGAGAGGTGTGCGAGCGCAGGCTGACCGAGAGGCATGCAAGCTGTCCTCCAATGCGCAGGCTCATCGGGAAGCGTGCGAGCTGTACGCCGTGCAGGCTCACTGGGAAGCGAGCCCTTTGACTTCCATGGCCGCCTGACTTGCTCGCATCCTCTCCATTAATGGCGCCCGACCTGCAGTTTAATACGGGCGGCCTTACAGTTCGCCTCCCATTCCCCTCCCGCAGACCTCCACCAACGCCATGGCGCAGAAGGATCATCTTCCACTAGTCTTCCAGTTTTGTGAAGTCGACTCCGAGCCGGAGGAGATAGAAAATAAGGAGGAATGGGGCCTCATGGACATGGTGAAAGAACATGCGGTGCCCCCATGTTTGGTTTTGGTAATTGATGACAATCTCTATGGACTAATGGTTGCCTTGAGTTATATTTGAAGGATTTGTCCATAGGCTTTTCTTGGAGTCCATTTGTTGGTTTCAAGGAGAGTTTGTGATGACCAAGGTGCTATTCAAGGAATTACCTAAAGATTGGTCATGTGAGAGGTTGATCAAGACTAAGTCAAAGAGTGAATCAAGTTGATCAACACACAAAGTGTAGAAGATGTACCGAGGGGGACCAAGCGATCCCATGGTATGGTAAGCATTGTCAATTACGCTTTGTGTACTAACCCATGGTCTTCGTGAGAGCTCTTTGTGGGGTTAGGTTGCGGTGTGCAAGTTCAAGTGGATCATCACGAAGAGATCACATGCTTGAAGCTTGTCGTCCATTGTGGTGGCAATGGACTTGTGAAGATGAGCCAACGAGTGGCTCACCCATAATGGAATATGGGGGAGCAATCAACTAGTCTTCACCAAGCCAACGGAATCAAGAAAGGTGGTCCAACTTGAGGAAGTCAAGATCGTCATCATCTAGCTCAAGTGGACTTTGTGCAAGGCAAAGGTTTGCCCTTGATAGGTTTTCTATTTTACCGGTCTCATGGTGGTAGTTGGGAGACCGGGTTATAGGATCGATTACCGTACTATCAAGGGGGGCTCTCGATGAGTAGATTGATCGTATCGTTCATAGAGAGCTCAAACCATTGCATCCTTGCATCATCTTTATTGGTTCTTGTTTGGTTCTTCTCCTTGTGAGATTTGGAGCTTTTGGTCATTTTCATGACAAGCTCGTGATCATCAAAAACGGAGTTCTCATGCATCTTCTATGATGTTTTCGATGTTGGAGGTTATGCCGGTTCTTCTCTGTTGGAGGTTTCACTCCTCTATAAGCTGGGCATACCTCCCCTGCCTCTTCTTACTATAACCAACAAGCTTGAGTTTGCTCAATTCGAAGCTCTTTTGCAGAAGTTATGGCAGTTCTGGTTTTATTGTATCCTTCCGTTTATCCGTGTCTTTACAAAATGAAGGCCTCCAAGTGCTATAGTTCTGTGGCGTGCGGTAGTACTGCTCAACGGAGCAGTAGTACCGCAGTGGCCCACGGTAGTACCGGCCAGGGAAGCGGTAGTACCGCGCTATGCGGTAGTACCGCTCCTCAGGTGCGGTAGTACTGTGGCCTCTAGCCCAGAACACTGGCATGCGCGGAAGTAGGAGCGGAAGTAATTTTTTACATCCGCGCCCTACGCGGTAGTACCGCTCTCAGTGTGCGGTAGTACCGTGCCGGATTTTTGTACTGATCAAGAATCAGCGGAAGTAGCCACGGATGTATTTTTATTAGTCCGTGCCTTCCCAGCCTAGTCGAACCCTGCCTTGCGGTAGTACCGCAAGGACGCGCGGTAGTACCGCTCCGGCGGTTCTACCGCTCGTTGTTTTAACACAACAGGGCCTCATCTGGTCTCTGCCGCCCGAGCGGTAGTACCGCACCGGCTAGCAGTAGTACCACAACTCCTTGCGGTAGTACCGCGGACATGTGCGGTAGCACCGCATGTCGCGGGCTGAGTAAGTGGGTAACGGTTGGATTTTCCCCCTCCTATAAAAGGGGGTCTTCTTCCCCAATGGATCTTATCCTTTGAGCTCGTGTTCTTCCCCCATTGTTGACCTTCTTTGAGCTTGCTATCTCTCAATCCCTTCATGGATTCTTGCTAGTTTTTTTGGGGAAAAGAGAGAGGAGATCTAGATCTACGTTTCCACCAATCACTTTCTCTTCTAGGTGAGGGGAACCCTTTGGATCTAGATCTTGGAGTTCTTCGTGTTCTCTTCTTCGTTCTTCCTCTCATTTTCCTCCCTAGCATTAGTTGCTTTGGTGGGATTTGAGAGAGAAGGACTTGGGCACTCCGTGTGCCCTTGCCATTGCATTTGGTGCATCGGTTTGAGTTCTCCACAGTGATACGTGGAAGTGAAGTTGAGTAGCTTATTACACTTGGGTGCTTGGTACCCTTGAGCTTGTTCCTCTTGGGTGCTTGGGTGCCCTAGACGGTTGGTGGTGTTCGGAGCTCAATCATTGTGGTGTAAAGCTTCGGGCAAGCGTCGGGGTCTCCAATTAGGTTGTGGAGATCGCCCCAAGCAATTTGACGGGTTTCGGTGACCGCCCCCAAGGGTTGCCAAAGTGTACGGGTTCGGTGACCGCCCCCAAGGGTTGCCAAAGTGTACGGGTTCGGTGACCGCCCCCAAGGGTTGCCATTTGTACGGGTTCGGTGACCGCCCTCAAGGGTCCCTTAGTGGAATCACGGCATCTTGCATTGTGCGAGGGCATGAGGAGATTACGATGGCCCTAGTGGCTTCTTGGGGAGCATTGTGCCTCCACGCCGCTCCAAACGGAGATTAGCATCCGCAAGGGTGTGAACTTCGGGATACATCATCGTCTCTGCGTGCCTCGGTTATCTCTTACCCGAGCCCTTTTACTTATCCACTTTACTTTGTGATAGCCATAATGTTTCTTGTCATATATCTTGCTATCACTTAGTTGTCTATCTTGCTTAGCATAAGTTGTTGCTGCACATAGGTGAGCCTAGTTGTTGTAGGTTTTGTGCTTGACAAATTAACCGCTAGGTTTATTCCGCATTTGTTCAAGCCTAAACCGTAATTATTTTAAAGCACCTATTCACCCCCCCTAGGCGACATCCTCGATCTTTCACATGGCCCTGAACGAGCTGGCCACGGTGGTTGCTGCCCCCGTGCCTGCCCCAGCTCCCATCCCTGCGCCCGTGCCAGCGACCATCCCCGTAGAATTGACGGGCTGGTCACCGAGTACTATCGCAAAGCTGGAAGCCGCGAGCGTCAGCGAGGTCTCCGCGGACCCGCGCGAGCTCGTGTACATGCTAGCGCCAGCGCCCGTGCCCGTGCGCGCCCCTGCACCCACCATGGCACCGGTCCCCGTGCGTTTGCCTGCACACACTGTGCCCGCGCCCCCCTCAGCGGCATGGGACGCCACCGTCGACCGCTACCTTGCAGCGCCGCGAGTTGCCATCCTCCCGCGCCCCGCCCGTCGATCGCGCGACGACATGATGTTTGATTTCCAAGTGAAGAACATTCTGTGCTGCCTTGAAGACTTCAACAACGGCGTCCCGGAGGATGACAATGACAACGCCGGCACGGCACGCCGCCTCCGCCGCTGCCGCCACCGGAATTAGTTTTTTTGGGTTTAATACTGTATCTCAATCATATGAATATAAATTCGCAATGTGACTAAATGAAAGATATGGTTTGAACGAACTTGCGTTTTTCTCTCTGAATGTACAGACTTATCAAACGATTTTCTTTAAAAAAATATCAATGGTTTTTAAATATAAAACACTCATCGCAAACCTTTTAGATAGAACACCCATATGCAAACCGATAGGTTCCCCAGGAAGCCAAGGGAAAATATGCCGAGCAGGATTTGTGCAGCTCTTGATGGCAAACGTTTTAGATAGAACACCCGTATGCAAACCGATAGCTTCCCCAGTAAGCCAAGGGAAAATGTGTCGAGCAGGATTTGTGCAGCTCTTCATCGCAAACGTTTTAGATAGAACACCCATATGCAAAGTAAGAGCTATGGTCTTCCCAAGTAAGCCAAGGGAAAATTTGCCGGGCAGGATTTGTGCATCTCTTCAACGCAAACGGTTCAGATTGATACGTTATGCAAAGCGAGACTTCAGCGCTAAGCCAAGAGAAAATCTGGCACGCAGGATTTGTACATCCCTTCGACGCAAATGGTTTTTTCGGATGACCCGTGTGCAACAACGTACAGACAATTTGGTAAGATTTGCATCTGTCATATTGGGTATATTGCCATTTGTCAAACTGGAAAGATTGACATTTGTTGATCTAGTAACATTGCCCTTTGTCAACCTTGTAACACTGCCATTTGTCAAAATATGCAGCTAAAAATCACTAGCACTATCTAATTTTTGCAACTAAAATTCAGTAATTAAGCATAGATTTCATTCATAGATTAAGCAGTCGTTCTTTATACAAACAGTTCAACTAGACAGCTGAACCGACCAAACTTTTCCCCAATTGTTGCCAACCACGTACTGAAATAGCTAGTTCAACTATATATACTAGCTAATTTTAAGTACATTGTACAGTTCCACCACATCTATAGTCAGATGAACTGAACAAAATAGCCCCTAAATACTACTACTACGGAGGGGCTTTGTACTACTTCCAGCAGCCTCTCCTCTACCGAGCACGCTCAGTAAGAGGCAGAGGAGGAGGAGCCTACCGACGAGCTGGACAACTGCAATACGGTGCCTGCCGCTACTGCACCTTCAGCGACGCTCACCTCGAACGCCCTCTGCCGATCCAGACGACCCCTCTCAAAGTGGCGGGACTCCTCGTAGATCTCCTGATTGCTCGCCTCTGTGGTGGCATGTGTTGCGGGCAGCGGTAAGGCTCTTTGCGTGCTCAACGAGGCGCTCCTCCTCCTCCCGCAGGAACTCGATGTAGCGCGCAAGGTCGCCGACGCACGTGCGGTCCTCCACCTACGCCTCCCGCCTTCGGGCGGCGGTGGCGGAGCGGGTGATGATCCCGGCGGTCGACGGTGGGCTAGTGGCCACGGCGGCCGACGATGGGGTGGTGGCCACGACCACCACCTCCCGCCTTCGGGCCGCGGTGGCAAAGCGGGTGATGGCCACAATGGCCGGCAGTTGCCGGCAGTGGGATGGCGGCCACGACGGCCACCTCCCGCCTTCGGGCCACAGCGGTGGAGCGGGCGATGGCCCTGGCTTTCGACGGTGGTGTGGCGGCCACGGCGGCAGATGGTGGGGTGGCGGCAATGGCGGCCGACGGGCAGCGGCGGCAGAGTGTGTGGTGGGTGTTCCACGAACACCCAACAAGGACGCCACGCGCACTACACTACGCCGGGGACTGCGCCGCCACCACGGTGTAGCCTCCCAGCTGGAGCTGTCCTCTGATGACGGCGGAGTGGCTGAGCGACGTCGACGGACCGGTGCCATTGGCGATTGTGGGAGAAGCAGGCGAGATAAGCTACAGGGAGGGAGGGGAATATGCGACGCAGGACTCGTCGGCCGTGAGGGTTTATATAGCAGGCCGGTAAGCATTGGGATTTTGGGGGATTTCACCGAGTCGGGCGGGAAGCTTGCGCGAGAACCTGCGTGGTTGCACGGGAACGGGCTCACCTACTTGGAGCCATCGTTTGGCCAAAAGAATGCCCCCGCGCGCTGCTCAAGCTTGCGCTGTAAGCCGTCTGCGGCAGCGGGGTGACAAGACGTGCGAGAGGAGGATGAAAGGACACGTACACATACGGTTAATAAAAAAATGTTTGCGATTTAATTACCTACTATCACCGTCCTGGTTTATAATTCGTCTATGTATTTTTGTGCCAAATTTTGACTAGAGATTTAACTAATAAAATACGAATGCATGTCGCCAAAGATTATATCGTTGGATTTGAACATAGTTTCCAATTATATAATTTTTATAACATGCATTAACATTTTGTTGGTTAAATTTAAGGTCAAAATATGGCACAGAATATAAAGGGGACAGATAGACCAAGACGGAGGTAGTAGCACACGGCCGCTCTCTACGCAGCGTCGCAACTGCCGGCCGGCTTGTAGACGACCATTCCCTGCGTGTTCAACTGCTCTATGCGTGTGGTTGCCCGCGGTTGAGGTGGCCGCGGCACGCTCTGCTCGTGTCCCGCCGCGCGCGCTCTGCCCTCGTCCCTCCATGTGCGCTGCTAGTGTTTGGGGCCGGTGCACGATCACGTACGTTCGTGTTGCCATTATGCATGCGGTTGCGCCGGGCACGGCGCCATGATGCAGTTACCCGCTGCAAAAACTTCCATGCGGACGCGCCGAGAATCGAGGCCGCCCGGCCCCCAATTATTCCTGCGGACATTTACCTTCATCTCTCGCGCCACATGACACAATATGCACACCCACGACAACACATACAGGTAGGACATCCAGCGGTTCCAATGGCGCTCCCCATGGCTCCAATGGCGCTCCCAGCAGTCGACGACGACAACGGGGGGCAGTTCACCATGGATCACGTAGTGGACACCCATGTGAGGGGGAAGGCCCTCTCGGTGGTGTACACGAATGAGCTGGTCTCGGTGGAGAGCTCCATCCAAACTATGGAGCAGTTGCTTGCTGAGGACAAGTACCAAGTGGTCAGCTTCAACCTCAAGTTCACCAGCGGTCGTGCCAGGCACGATCAGAAGGTTGCCATCGCCCAGTTGTGCGTGCGATATGACGTCCTTGTCTACCACTACCACCTGGCCACAAGGCCTTGTGAGCATTTCTCCAGGTTTATCAATAGCTCAGACTATAGTTTCGCTACGGTGGACACCACCAACGATCTAAAAGCGCTCAAGGTTTCGGGCTTGACCTGCAAGAATCTTGTCAAGATCCATGACCACTACAAGGTCTGGGGCAGCGACAACAACAAACAGAACTGCCTGGTTGACCTTGCCTCGGCCATCATCGAACCCTACTACATGAAGATGAAGGATGAGTGTAAGAAGGACAAGAACGCCTGGCACAGTGTCTGGCATCAGAGACTGGATGAAGAACACGTCAAGTACATGGCCAAGGACGCGTACACAAGCTACGAGATGTACATGCGGATCGTTGACATGAGGAAGTGTCTTCTTCCTGCCCCAGACGAGGGATCGAGCCACAGAGCAGTGGCGGGAGCGTCACAAGAAGTAGATGACTAGACGATCGTTTCTCCTAGTTTAGAATGCATGCAATTGTTTATTGAGGTGTGTGCGAATGATCTGTATAGTCACTTATGTAATTGGATGTTTATTTCAGCTATATATATATATATGTGTGTGTGTGTGTGTGTGTGTGTGTGTGTGTTATTCTTCTGTAGACAGAGCAAATCACACGGCTTATTAGCAGCAATCGTCTGTGTTATTATTGGTCTTCACACACATTTCTGATTACGGACCTGTTTGCCGCGTATCACACACATCTTGTTCAGGCGAACTGTTTCTGTTATCTTGGCTCATCGCAAACAGTTCATCCAAGTGAACTGTATGCCCTCCATCGCATACACGTTGATCTAGCTGACCGTTTCTATTGTGTTGCCTAATCACACATGGTTCATCCTAGTGAACTGTATGCCGTATATCTCACACACCCTCATCTGGCTGCCCGTTTCTGTTGTTATGTCTCATCGCAAACAGTTCTGCTGGACTAACCGTTTGCCACACATCGCACACGCAACTCTAATCTGAATCGTGTTTTATGTCAGCGCCATCGCAAACGTTCTGTATCTTTTTTGATGGTTTTATTACATCACCGTTTGTGATTAATGCATCGCACACAGTTTCGTCGAAGGGTCTCTAAATGGACTGTCGCATTTGGACCAACCTGCAGTAGTGATTCTTGGATGTTTTATAATCATTTTATAGCAACTTTATATCATTTTTTGGGACAAACCTATTGACATAGTGCCCAGTGCCAGTTGCTATTTTTTGCTTGTTTTTTACTTCGCAGAATATCCCTATCAAACGGAGTCCAAACGCAGCGAAACTTTTTGGAGATTTTTTTGGACGAGAAGACAACCTGGGGGCCAAGGAAGGACCAGAGGGGAGGCCCGTGGGGACCACAAGACACCAGGGCGCGCCCAGGAGCCCAGGCGCGCCCTGGTGGGTTGTGGGGCCCACGGGGATCTCCTGCACCGCCTCTTCGCCCTATAAATTCCCAAATATTCCAGAAACCCTAGGGGAGCAGACGATACACAATTCCAGCCGCCGCAAGTTCCAGAACCACGAGATCCAATCTAACACCATCACGGAGGGGTTCATCATCCTCATTGGTGCCTCTCCGATGATGCGTGAGTAGTCCACCATAGACCTAAGGGTCCGTAGGTAGTAGCTAGGTGGCTTGTTCTCTCTTTTTGATTCTCAATACAATGGTCTCTTGGAGATCTATTTGATGTAAACCTTTTTTGCGGTGTGTTTGTTGGGATCCGATGAACTTTGAGTTTATGATCAGATCTATATCCATGAATATTATTTGAGTTTTCTTTGATCTCTTATATGCATGATTATTTATAGCCTCGTATTTCTTCTTTGAATATTTGGTTTAGTTAGTCCAACTAGATCGATTTTTCTTGCCATGGGAAGAGGTGCTTTGTGATGGGTTCGATCTTACGGTGTCCTCACCCAGTGACAGAAGGGGCAGCGAGGCACGTATGTATCGTTGCTATTAAGGATAACAAGATGGGGTCTATTCCTACATGAATAGATCTTGTCTACATCATGCCATCGTTCTTATTGCATTACTCTATTTCTCCATGAACTTAATACACTAGATGCATGCTAGATAGCAGTCGATGTGTGGAGTAATAGTAGCAGATGCAGGCAGGAGTCGGTCTACTAATCTTGGACGTGATGCTTATATATTGATCATTGCCTTGGATATCGTCATAATTATTTGATCTTCTATCAATTGCCCAACAGTAATTTTTTTATCCATCGTATGCTATTTTCTCGAGAGAAGCAACTATTGAAATCTACGTCCCCCAGGTCTATCTTTTATCATATTGCTTTCAGATCTATTTTTCACCGCATTTGTTTTCAGATCTATTATTCCAAAAACCCAATAATACTTTCCTGCACTTTTTATTTACATCTTTTATTTCGCGTTTTATTCAGATCTATTTATCCAAACACATACAAACCAATCTATCTTTTTACCGAGGAGGGATTGACAACCCCTATTACGCGTTGGGTTGCGAGGATTTGTTCTTTGTGTGCAGGTACTGGTTACATAGTGTTGCTTGGTTCTCCTACTGGATTGATACCTTGGTTTCATAACTGAGGGAAATACCTACCATAGTTGTACTGCATCATCCCTTCCTCTTTGGGGAAATACCAACGCAGTTTCAAGCCGCATCAAAAGGAATTTCTGGTGCCGTTGCCGGGGAGACATCATCAACATCTATCAGGTTCCTAATCACAAATCTCATCTCCTTGCAATTTACATTATTTGCCATTTGCCTCTCGTTTTCATCTCCCCCTCTTCACAAAATTTGCCTTCTCGTTTTCGTTCGTCATTTTCTCGTCAGATCTCTTATTTGCCTACCTTGTT
Source organism: Thinopyrum elongatum (assembly GCA_011799875.1). Lineage (NCBI taxonomy): Eukaryota > Viridiplantae > Streptophyta > Magnoliopsida > Poales > Poaceae > Thinopyrum > Thinopyrum elongatum. The sequence continues at coordinate 378,880,376 of CM022297.1, forward strand.
GTTATGTCTAGTTTGACTATCCCTCCTTTGTCACCGGATTTTGAAGTTCTATACTTCAAGCAGAAACAAGGAGAAAATTTGAAAGATGCTTGGTATAGGTTAATGGAATCCTATCGCATTTGCAATCTAAAGGGGGACGCAAAGATTTTGCTTCGTAATTTTTACATAGGACTAGCTTTGCATCATAGACAACTCTTGGATTTTGCCACAAAAGGGAATTTTATTGAGCTTGATGCTAATGCTGCTTATGAAATTCTAGAGGGAATATTGGGAGTTCCACCACAAAAAAAGGGTTTTTCTTTTACACAAGAAGGGGTTCAAATTTTAGACAAATTGGGTTATTTACATAAACATTTGGTTGAGTTGCAAAAATATAATGAACCTCTCAAACACATTAGTGGAAACCTCAATCACATGAATACTTTGATTACTCTTTGCAATAAGCGTTTGGATATTTTAGATCTCAAGATGGTCTCTTTTCCTGATAATTTAGGGAAGCATAAAGAGCCTCCCGGGTTTGAGAAATCCCTCACAAAAGTAGCGAAAACCAAAGATGGCAATACTTGAATCTATGAATTATGCCTAGCTAGGGGCATGAAACGTTAGCGCTTGTTGGGAGGCAACCCAATGAATAAAATTTATTTTTACCTTTTTCTTTCTGTTCTTGAGTGTTTGCACAATTATGCCTCTATTATGATCGTGATTTTTATGTTTTAATTAGTGTTTGTGCCAAGTAAAGCTTTTGGGATAGCTTTGGTGATAGTTGATTTGATCCTGTTGAAAAACAGAAACTTTTGCGTCCAGTAACAGAATTGTTTAAATTCACAGAAGAGACAAAAAATTCTGCATTTTTTACACAAGATTTATATACAAATGTTGTCTTAATTTTTCAGAATTTTTGGAGTTACATAAGTATGAGAACAATTCGCATCTTTACAGACTGTTCTGTTTTTGACAGATTATGTTCTCTTTGCATTGTGTGCTTATTTTAATGAATCTATGGATTGTATTGGAGGGTATAAGCCATGGTAAAGTTAGAATATAGTAGATATAATGCAATAACAAAATTTGAATTGGTTTGCAACAGTACTTAAAGTAAAGATTGGTTTTCTTGTACTAACGGATCTCACGAAGGTTTCGTTAAGTTTTGTGTGATTGAAGTTTTCAAGTTTTGGGTGAGATCACGATGGGTGAAAGAATAAGGAGTGTCAAGAGCCTAAGCTTGGGGATTCGCCATGGCACCGCAAGTTAATATTCAAGGAGAACCAAGCAACTAAGCTTGGGGATGCCCCGGAAGACATCCCCTCTTTCTTCTAACGACCATCGGTATTTTACTTGGAGCTATATTTTTATTTGTCACATATCATGAGTTTTGCTTGGAGCATCTTGTATTATATGAGTCTTTGCTTGTGTTACTTTTTAGTTTGTCACAAGTATCCTTGCTGGACACACCTATTTGAGAGAGCCAAAATTATGCTCTGATTTGTTAGAATTGCTCTATATGCTTCACTTAAATTTTTTTGAGTTATGGAATTGCTCTAGTGCTTCACTTATATCTTTTTTAGCACGGTGTGCTTTATTATTTTCGAAGAAATGCTCTCATGCTTCACTTAGATTAATTTTAGAGTTAGTAAATTTTTGAAGAAATTCTCTCATGCTTCACTTATATTATTTTTGAGAGATGAAAATTTTATGCTCATATTCTTCACTTAAATTTATTTGAGCTTGTCAAAACAAATTGCAACATATGAAATTAGCCCCAAAGTGATAGATATTCAAGCGGGATATAATAAAAACTTTCATGAAGATCATTGGACAAAATAAACTTGATTCTTTGTAATAGTTTTGAGATATGATGATAGTAATATGTGAGTCATGTTGGTGAGTAATTATGCTTTAGTAAGAATATTGGTGTTAAGGTTTGTGATTCCCTATGCAAGCACGAAAGTCAATAGTTATGCAATGAAATTACATCCTACTTGTGGTGCATTATTCGGTGTTAGTCATGCTCAACGCTCGCTTATGTGAATTTTTGTTTCTTGGATGGTTGCTTCTCAATCTTTTTGCTAGCCTCCACTTGTACTAAGTAGAAATACTACTTGTGCATCCAAAATCCTTAAACCCAGTTTTGCCATATGAGTCCACCATACCTACCTATATGCGGTATTTCTGTGCCGTTCTAAGCAAACGTGTATGTGCCAACTCTAATTTTCAAAATTAATTTCCTTTTTGTGTTCCCGTACCGCTCATGAAGTGGCAGGGGGTGGCTAATATTTTCCATGCTAGATGTGTTATTCTCAAGATGAGTGTTTATTCACTTGTCATTGCATGAGAGTATGGCGGTAATAGGGATGCCCAATCCCGAAATGAAAAATAAATTTACTTTATGTTGTCAAATAATAAATTCCTTGGAAAGTGTTGGTATGGACGGTACCCGTGGATACGGCTAGCCGTGGAGTGTGAAAGTATGGTGGAAAAAGGAATAAACTTTATTTTATGTTTGGGAATCGCCTATGATATATCTAGCATGGAAAGTGTTGGGAATTACTTGGTCGTTTTCGTTGAAGGGAAAAGCATGCCTCTCAAAATATTTTTATCTCTCAATTTAAGCTTTGAGCTCTAGCACCTCTACAAATCCCTACTTCCCTCTGCGAAGGGCCTATCAATTTACTTTATGCGATTTTTTGAGTCTCCATCTTCTCTTATAAAGCACCAACTAGAGAGCACTATGATCATACTTGTGCATTGGATGTAGCTAATATTCGAGTGTGTTTCATGAATGGATCAATGATTGAGCATGGGGGGCTAGGGATAAATTTCTTTAGTGTTGATATTTTGAAAGACATGGTTGCTTGTTGATATGCTTGAGTATTGAAGTTATCATGTCAAATATAGACTATTGCTTTGAACCATCTAAAAGTCCAAATGTCCATGCTACAAAAGAAAAGAATATGTGATGAACATGTTAGGAAGCATTCCACATCAAAAATTCTGTTTTTATCATTTACCTACTCGAGGATGAGAAGGAATTAAGCTTGGGGATGCTAATACGTCTCCAATGTATCTATAATTTTTGATTATTCCATCCTATTATATTATCATTCTTGGATGTTTTATAATCATTTTATAGCAACTTTATATCATTTTTTGGGACTAACCTATTGACATAGTGCCCAGTGCCAGTTGCTGTTTTTTGCTTTTTTTACTTCGCAGAATATCCCTATCAAACGGAGTCCAAACGCAGCAAAACTTTTTAGAGATTTTTTTTGGACCAGAACAAAACTTGGGAGGGCCAAGGAAGGACCAGAGGGGAGGCCCGTGGGGACCACAAGACACCAGGGCGCGCCCATCATTTTATAGCAACTTTATATCATTTTTTGTGACTAACCTATTGACATAGTGCCCAGTGCCAGTTGCTGTTTTTTGCTTTTTTTTTACTTCACAGAATATCCCTATCAAACGGAGTCCAAACGCAGCGAAAATTTTTGGAGATTTTTTTTGGACCAGAACAAAACTTGGGGGGGCCAAGGAAGGACCAGAGGGGAGGCCCGTGGGGACCACAAGACACCAGGGCACGCCCTGGTGGGTTGTGGGGCCCATGGGGGTCTCCTGCACCGCCTCTCGCCCTATAAATTCCCAAATATTCCAGAAACCCTAGGGGAGCAGATGAAACACAATTCCAGCCGCCGCAAGTTCCAGAACCACGAGATCCAATCTAACTCCATCACGGAGGGGTTCATCATCCTCATTGGTGCCTCTCCGATGATGCGTGAGTAGTCCACCATAGACCTAAGGGTCTGTAGGCAGTAGCTAGATGGCTTCTTCTCTCTTTTTGATTCTCAATACAATGGTCTCTTGGAGATCTATTTGATGTAAACCTTTTTTGTGGTGTGTTTGTTGGGATCCGATGAACTTTGAGTTTATGATCAGATCTATATCCATGAATATTATTTGAGTTTTCTTTGATCTCTTATATGCATGATTATTTATAGCCTCGTATTTCTTCTTCGAATCTTTGGTTTAGTTAGGCTAACTAGATCGATTTTTCTTGCCATGGGAAGAGGTGCTTTGTGATGGGTTCGATCTTATGGTGTCCTCATGCAGTGACAGAAGGGGTAGCGAGGCACGTATGTATCGTTGCTACTAAGGATAACAAGATGGGGTATATACCTACATGAATAGATCTTGTCTACATCATGTCATCATTCTTATTGCATTACTCTGTTTCTCCATGAACTTAATACACTAGATGCATGCTGGATAGCGGTCGATGTGTGGAGTAATAGTAGTAGATGCAGGCAGGAGTCGGTCTACTAATCTTGGACGTGATGTCTATATATTGATCATTGCCTTGGATATCATCATAATTATTCGATCTTCTATCAATTGCTCAACAGTAATTTGTTTACCCACCGTATGCTATTTTCTCGAGAGAAGCCACTAGTGAAATCTACGGCCCTCGGGTCTATCTTTTATCATGTTGCTTTCAGATCTATTTTTCACCGCATTTGTTTTCAGATCTATTATTCCAAAAAACCAAAAATACTTTGCTGCACTTTTTTTTTGCATCTTTTATTTTGTGTTTTATTCAGATCTATTTATCCAAACACATACAAACCAATCTATTTTTACCGAGGAGGGATTGACAACCCCTCTTACACGTTGGGTTGCGAGGATTTGTTCTTTGTGTGCAGGTACCATTTACATAGTGTTGCCTGGTTCTCCTACTGGATTGATACCTTGGTTTCATAACTAAGGGAAATACCTACCATAGTTGTACTGCATCATCCCTTCCTCTTTGGGGAAATACCGACGCAGTTTCAAGCCGCATCAATACCAAGTCCCTAGTAAGCCTCTACTAGACTTGCTCATTGATCAAAAGATGGTTAAGGTTTCCTGACCATAGACATGAGTTGTCATTTTATAACGGGATCACATCATTAGGAGAATGATGTGATGGACAAGACCCATCCGTTAGCTTAGCATATGATCGTTCAGTTTATTGCTACTGCTTTCTTAATGTCAAATACATATTCCTTCAACCATGAGATCATGCAACTCCCAGATACCGAAGGAATACCTTGTGTGCTATCAAATGTCAGAACATAACTGGGTGATCATAAAGGTGCTCTACAGGTATCTCCAAAGGTGTCTATTGAGTTGGCATGGATCAAGATTGGGATTTTTCACTCCTTATAACAGAGAGGTATCTCTGGGCCCTCTCGGTAATACAGCATCACAAGAAGCTTGCAAGCAAAGTCACTAAGGAGTTAGTTACAAGATGATGTATTACAGAACGAGTAAAGAGACTTGCCGGTAATGAGATTGAGCTAGGTATGGAGATACCGACGATCGAATCTCAGGCAAGTAACATACCGACAGACAAAGGAAACTATGTATCTTGTCATAAAGGTTCGACCGATAAAGATCTTCATAGAATATGTAGGAACCAATATGGGCATCCAGGTCCCGCTATTGGTTATTGACCGGAGAAGTGTCTCGGTCATGTCTACATCATTCATGAACTCGTAGGGTCCGCACGCTTAACGTTCGTTGACGATATAGTACTATATGAGTTATGAGAGTTGGTGACCGAATGTTGCTCGGAGTCTCGGATGAGATCACGGACATGACGAGGAGCTCCGGAATGGTCCGGTGGTAAAGATTGATATATAGGATGATAATATTTGGTCTTCGAAAAGGTTTAGGAATGGACCGGAGTTTTATCAGAGTGCCAGAAGGGGTTCCGGGAGGCCACGGGGAGTTATTAGGGTTAACGGGCCAAGGAGAAGGGAGCACACTGATAACCCATAAGTATAAGGGATCGCAACAGTTTTCGAGGGTAGAGTATTCAACCCAAATTTATAGATTTGACACAAGGGGAGCCAAAGAATATTTGCAAGTATTAGCAGCTGAGTTGTAAATTCAACCACACCTGGAAATTAATTATCTGCAGCAATATGATCAGTAGCAAAGTAATATGATAGTTTTGATAGTAGTAGTAACAGTAACAGTAACGGTAACGGTAACTATGATAGCAATAATTTTATAGCAAGTGTAACAGTAACAACAGGAGTAGTAACTTAGCAAGAACAATATATGGAAAATTCGTAGGCATTGGATCGGTGAATTCATTGGATGATATTCATCATATAACAGTGTCGGTGCAACAAACCTTTACGTATGTTGCCCAGACTGCACACAGGCTCAAGCGGCAGAAATACAAGCAACACCAAGCATTCAAGACAAGACCAAGCCAGAGAGAGAGCTCTTTGAGAAATCAAAGGGCAGATCAAGAAGACCAAGACAAGCCAAAACAGCAAGATATCACTAAGGAAAAACCTCCCATGCCGGGCAGGCGAGCCTAGTCAGGTCGAGGCTACCCCGAAGACAAGTCCCAAGACTTCCCCGGCAAGGATTGCCGGGGCCACTGGCGGCCTACACCCCCGCCAAGACTCCACCGCTCCACCGCATCACAATGCAAGTCACCCATTGGTGCAGTGTCGAGCCCCCAGATAACTAAGTGGTTGTCATTTGGCACGTGGTGGCCATTTAGGAGGAAGATCACCTCCACATGACACTCGTCCAGAGGCGTGTCAAGCAGACAGGTGGAAGATGACTAAAGCGGCGTGGCAAGCCTGCCGGGCCGCATCCATAGCGCGACACATGGCAGCGCATTTAATGCGCTTTGTCATGACTGCCAGAGTTAGGTATGATAGCACTGTTAGCTATCTAATCGCTGGGTAATGACCATTTTGCCATTGTGGTAACCCCTTGGCCTATAAAAGGAGGACCGTGGCAACCTTACAAAGGATTCGGACCCTCGTGTACTCATACACGCGTAGCTGCTCTCCCCAAGGCGACCTTGTCGGGCTCGAGCGCCGCGCGTTCTTCATGGTCTCCACATCAATCCACCAAAGCAGGAGTAGGGTTTTATGCTTCTCAGCGGCCCGAACCTGGGTAAAAACCACCAGTGTCACCACTGTCATGTTGTCCCACGGCCTCCGCTCCTTGTGTAACGCGCCCTTCCCCTTGCCGAACCACAAAGGGGTCGATGGCCTCATAGGTGGCCGTGTTCTACCACGACATCTTTGGCGAGCCAGGTAGGAGGAGCTCTTGTGCGAACCCGAGGTTGTAAACAGTGCGTCAGTCTTCATCATCGTCTTCTTCATCATTGGCTTCATCGTCCATGGCGCCCAAGAAGAAGTCCGGCGCAACCGCTCATCCTTCCATCTCGAAGGACCCCTCGCATGCAGCCGCCGATACTACGGGGGACGCAGACACCGTGGGGAACGTGACCGGCATAGGCGGCACCGTCGTCGTTCCCCCTGCTGCCGAAGTGGGAGCAGGAAACACCGGAGGAGGGCGAGAGCAACAGCACTCCGACGGCCGTGCTCCATAACGCATGGGTGGGGAGAACGCTCAGTCTCCACCCCTCCCCCACCATGCCAAAGAGCGCAGCCACGGCAACAACGCTCGCCCCGATGTGAACCGCGGCCCTCTGGTTGCCCCTGCAACGGGTGCAACAACGAGGCAAGCACCTCCCCAGGGGTGGGGAAACCAAGACGAAGGGCCGAACGGGGCCATCAACCCCCAGGCACACCCTTCTCGCCACCGTACCACCGTGGCGGCCGGCTCGCGGCGACGAGAGCACGGCGCCGCCGCCACTGGTACTGGCAGGAGCCGAGTGACGTCGCGGTCTGCGTCGTCATCTTTGCCGAGCACTGCTTCTGAAGCCATGGCGCGCGCCCAACTCCTGCTGAGATTCCCACCAGCGGCCGATCAAATGCATGAGTGGAGAGCCACCATCCAGAGCTTGATCGGTTTTGCTGAAGCGGGGGGATCACAGCAGGCGGATCTGCCACGGCTCCCGCAAGCGACAGCCACGGTCCGAGCTGCTGACTGTGCTGATGGGGCCACTCCAATGATACAGTCCCCTCAGCGACGGCCAGCGCAAGGACCACAACCAGAACCACGCAACCAGGAGCCCGATGAGGTATCGATGGCTTCATCTGACCCTCAGGCCCGTCGAGATCAGCGGCAGGTCCTGGAGGATCGGCGGAGGGAAGATGCGCGTGTCACCATAGAACGACGCCGCGAAACCCGCCGCCAATCCGACAGGCGCAATGGCCTAGACGTCGACGAACCTGCGCCCAGTGAGGGCGGATACCTACCTTTCGAGGCCGGGTGTCCTGCCTTCACTCGCGAGCTGCGGCAAGTCCGTTGGCCATCTGCCCGCGTTTTCAAGCCAAGGATTAGTAGAGTCCATTGTTGGAGGCATACGTCGAAGAGGTGAGGAAGTTGGAGGAGTGTTTTGACGGATTGCAAACATAGCACGTGCCACGTGCGGAAAACAGCATTGCAGATCATCTGTCAAAATACGCTGCATAGAAGCTTCCTATGGAACCAGGGACTTTTGTTCTCCACCTGACTCAACCCTCAGTATCTCCCACAACAATGACCAGAAAGAGGAGGAAACTGGACTCCGGCAAGCCTCTCCCGGCAGAGAGGTTGGCGGGAACAACTCCACTTCGCCTGGTGAGCAGCACCCTCCCGCCGAACCACCAGTTATTGCGGTTGAGATATGCACTCCCACGAACGAGGAAGTGCCGTTGATCCTTGTTGTCGAGCCCCAGGCTCCAACTTGGGCACGGCACATAGTCCATTACCTCCAAACAGGAGAAGTTCCCGAAGAGCAAGAAGAGGCTGAAAGATTAGCTCGGAGGGCTAGTATGTATCAGTTTGTCGACAACACGCTATACAGAAGGAGGCCCAATGGGGTGAAATTGAAGTGCATTTGCCGGGAAGAGGGCAGGAACTGTTGGCAGAGATACACAAAGGCATGTGTGGCTCCCATATTGGATCAAGAGCCTTGGTCGGAAAAGCTTTCCGGCAAGGTTTCTACTGGCCCATGGCCCTCCAAGATGCGGTCGAGCTAGTCACCAGATGTGAAGCCTGCCAGTTCCACTCCAAGAATATCCATCAACCTGCTCAAGCTCTCCAGAGGATCCCTTTGTCATGGCCATTTTTGGTCTGGGGGCTCGACATCTTGGGCCCCTTCCCCCGTGCTACCTGGGGCTTTGAATTCTTGTACGTTGCAATCGACAAGTTTACAAAGTGGCTGGAGGTGGAGCCTGTGAGAAAGGTGACCGCACAATCAGCTATCAAGTTCTTGAAGGGATTGGTGTGCCGCTTCGGAGTACCCGCCAGAGTCATCACTCACAACGGCACCCAATTCACAAGCCGCGCCTTCATGCAATACGTTCAAACCCTCGGAAGCAAAGTTTCATTCGCTTCTGTTGCTCATCCCAGAAGCAATGGACAAGCTGAGAGGATGAACGCTGAAGTGCTGCGAGGACTCAAGACAAGAACTTTCAACAAGCTGCGCAAGTGCGGCAGACGCTGGATCAATGAGCTGCCGGTGGTTCTTTGGTCCCTCCGTACGACACCAAATCGAGCTACCAGCCAGACTCCCTTCTCCCTAGTCTATGGGCAGAAGCAGTGATCCCCACGGAACTCATATACAGGTCACCTCGAGTATTTGCCTACGATGAAGTAGAGCAAGAGCAACACCAGCATGACGATGCCATGCTCCTTGAGGAGAACTGTCTCCGGCCTGCTACGCTTGCTGCATGCTACCAGCAAGCCCTGCGTCGCTATCACTGCCGCAGGGTTCATGCCCGGAGCCTTGAGGAAGGCCACCTTGTCCTTAGGCGTGTTCAGTCCGCCAAGGGTGCAAACAAGTTGACGCCGAAGTGGGAAGGCCCTTACCGGGTAGTACGAGTCACCAGACCCGGCGCAGTCCGTCTGGAGACCGAAGATGGCATTCAGTTGCAAAACTCATGGAACATTGAGCATCTTCGTAAGTTCTACCCGTAAGGCGCGGCTGTCGGGCCCTGCCAGGCAGCCACCCTTTTGTACAAGCCTTGTCGATGTGCATGTAACCCTTTGTACAAAGCCAGGCGCAGATCCTGAGCACAGACAATAAAACGAAGCGCTGGGGGGCCCCCAAAAACTTCCATGCATGCATAGCATACCATGATCATGTAGATGAGATCATATGTTACTTTGTTTTCCTCTGCACTAACTACAGGACTCTTGCCGCGGACTCGGTCCCAAAAAGGAGAAACGGAAACAACCTCACATACTGATCCCCAACAAGCCAAACAGATAAGTTCCTCTTTATCCATACATGTCTCTGTAAGAAGAAAACTTGTGCATAGAGAAACCTCGTCACCTTCTAAACATTTATGCTCTGATCCTTTGACCCGAACGTTGCTTCGGTCAATATGGTTGTAGTGGCTCTTGGCGGAGAAGGTTCGACGAGGGGCCGGTCCCCTTCCATAGTTTTGAGCCTGGCAGGCCAAGCCTCGCGGCAACAAACGGAATGCGCCCGGCAGGATAGCTTGCCAGAGAAAACTTGTTTACTTAAAAGTATAGAGGCTTTCCTCCTCTGCATGGATATAGTGCATGCACAAGTACCCGGCAAGACCGTCTTTTTTCATTAATATGCGGATAAACAAGTACAGAGCTTACAGAGTACAAACATGGATAGAAGAGATTACATATTTGAAGCTAAAGTTTGGCAAGTGCCTACATGTTTTAGATTGAAAAAAGATAAGTGCCCCGTAATCCCTTTCTTGTCCCCCTCCTCCTAGGGACTACAGTGGGAGGCAAAGAGGGCAAAAGGAATGCCTGGGCAAAAGCCCAGCCTGACCCCGTCGGAACCCGCCAGGAGCAGCCTGACAAGCTCGGGAGTGGCGAGGCTGTGAAGGAGGGAGACGGGGAGAATAGCTGGGTGGTGCCCTGGTCACCACCACCAGGACCAGCGGGACATGCCAGCAGGGACACCAACGGGGAAATCCTGCCAGGGCCCAGCTGGAAGACTGTTGGAGGAGGCGAAGGCACCAAGAGAGTCTCCCCTCCCCGGCAACCGTTCGGAAGAAGCTGGTGATGATGGTGCCGGGGAGGGAGGGGAAGAGCGGAAAGACGGAGCAGCAGGCCGGCAGTACGAGGCGAAGGCGTCGGTGCCATCGTACTCCGACCTGATGGCCTGCCACCCGCCTTCTCCGTCTTCGCCCGTTCCTTCCTCGTCACTATCGCTCCAGGAGGACGCCGAGCCCTTGGCCCGCCACCTCCCCCGAAGAAGTAGCTGACGGTGGCGGCAGCGCCCGAGGCGCGCGGGGAGCACCACTCCCCACCTTGGCGGACAGGAGGGCAACGCCATCTTTAGCGTCATCCCTAACCTCGCCGAGGAGAGCAGTGCTGGAATTACCGAAGATCCCGAGCGCGTTCCCACGGGCGAGCACCAAAGGCCCTGAGGACTCCGCCGACGGGTTAACGAGCTTTGACAGCTTGCAGCAGGGGCGACACCACTTCCTCGGACGGCGAGCTCGCGTGGAAAGTGCGAGCGCTCCACCATCATGAAGAAGCGCAGCACCTTCCACACTGGGGTCAGTGTGGTGTTCGCTGACACGCCGCCAAAAAACGACCGCCCCTACTACGGTCGCCGCGCCTCCCACGGCCTCGGACCAGACTCACTCCCCGAGCGGTGACACTAACCTTCGGGATCATCACTCCCAAACTGAGGACCGGGGCCTGACCCCGGTCTCTCCCTTTCGGCATGACGAAGGAGGAGGCAAGGAAGAAGAAGGCAGAAGTGCGTGGATGGATGCCTCCGCTCCCCCTAGTGCTCCCTTTTTATAGGCGAGCCGGGGCCGGGGGCTGATTCTCCACCTACTCCCGAGGGCTCCTTTGAATCCGACCCGTCCAAGCTGTGGACGGTGGTCGAGCCCATCGACCAACCTTTTGCACCAATCTGGAGAATTTGGGTTCCTGTCGTAGCGCTCTTCCCTGCACCGTGCGCGTCCGTTACCTACCTTGCGTGGCGCATGCGGCGTATGTGGCGGAAAGGGCGGGCGTAGTGGGATGAGTGAAATGGCAGTTACTGCCCCGTGGGATAAAGTCATTCACGGGCCATAACAGGCTGGGCCCCACCACGTTTGGCATCGTACGACGAGAGGGAAAACCGGAAACTGACCCAAGCACAGGTTAATGAAGAAGCAAGAAGGAAAATCAAGAAGAAGAGAATATCAGGGCAAGACCCCTGCCTGTGTACTTGATAGGGCCTACCCCAACGATGCTCGGCAGCACGTTTGGGCCAGGCCCGGGGGCTCCTGTCAGTGCAACAAACCTTTACGTATGTTGCCCAGACTGTACACAGGCTCAAGCGGCAGAAATACAAGCAACACTGAGCATTCAAGACAAGACCAAGCCAGAGAGAGAGCTCTTTGAGAAATCAAAGGGCGGATCAAGAAGACCAAGACAAGCCAAAACACCAAGATATCACTAAGGAAAAACCTCCCTTGCCGGGCAGGCGAGCCTAGTCAGGTCGAGGCCACCCCGAAGATAAGTCCCAAGAAATCCCCGGCAAGGATTGCCGGGACCACTAGCAGCCTACATCCCCGCCAAGACTCCACCGCTCCACCGCTCCATCGCATCACAACGCAAGTCACCCATCGGTGCGGTGTCGAGCCCCCAGATAACTAAGTGGCTATCATTTGGCACGTGGCAGCCATTTAGGAGGAAGATCACCTCCACATGACACCCATCCAGAGGCGTGTCAAGCAGACAGGTGGAAGATGACTAAAGCGGCGCGGCAGGCCTACCGGGCCGCATCCACAACGCGACACATGGCAGCGCATTTAATGCACTTTGTCCTAACTGCCAGAGTTAGGTATGATAGCACTGTTAGCTATCTAATCGCTGGGTAATTACCATTTTGACATTGTGGTAACCCCTTGGCCTATAAAAGGAGGACCGTGGCAACCTTTGAAAGGATTCGGACCCTAGTGTACTCATACGCGCGTAGCTGCTCTCCCCAAGGCGACCTTGCCGGGCTCGAATGTCGCGCGTTCTTCATGGTCTCCTTATCAATCCACCAAAGCAGGAGTAGGGTTTTACGCTTCTCAGCGGCCCAAACCTGGGTAAAAACCAGTAGTGTCACCACTGCCGTGCTGTCCCGCGGCCTCCGCTCTTTGTGCAACGCGCCCTTCCCCCTGCCGAACCACAAAGGGGCCGATGGCCTCATAGGTGGCCGTGTTCTACCAAACAGCCATAACCTAGGGCGATACGGCACTAGCTCCAGTTCATAAATATAATGTAGGCATGTATTCCGTAAATAGTTATACATGCTTATGGAAAGAACTTGCATGACATCTTTTGTCCTACACTCCCGTGGCAGTGGCGTCCGTAAGGAAACTAAGGGATATTAAGGCCTCCTTTTAATAGAAAACTGAAACAAAGCAATAGCACATAGTGAATACATGAACTCCTTAAACTACGGTCATCACCGGAAAGTATCCCGAATACTGTCACTCCGGGGTTTACGGATCATAACACGTAATAGGTGACAATAACTTGCAAGATCGGATCTAGAACATAGATATAATGGTGATAACATAAGCAGTTCAGATCTAAAATCATGGCACCCGGGCCCAAAGTGACAAGCATTAAGCATGGCAAAGTCATCGCAACATCAATCTCAGAACATAATGAATACTAGGGATCAAGCCCTAACAAAACTAACTCGATTACATGATGAACCTCATCCAACTCCCTCACCGACCAGCGAGCCTACGAAGGAATTAATCACTCCCGGTGGGGAGCATCATGGAATTGGCGATGGAGAAGGGTTGGTGATGATGAATATCAGAGATTCCCCTCTCCGGAGCCCCAAACGGACTCCAGATCTGGCCTCCCGATGAAGAACTGGAGGCGGCGGCGGCTCCATCTCGTGAAACATGATAATTCTTCCTCCCTCATTTGTTTCTCCGAAAATGTGATTTTATAGCGTCGGAGATTGGGTCTGCAGGGCACCAGGTCGGCACAACCCACCTGGGCGTGCCCTGGTGGGTTGTGCTCCCCTAGGGACCCCCTCCGGTGGTTCTTGGCTCCAGTATTTTTCTTTTATTGTATAAAAATTCTCCAAAAAGTTTCGTTCCATTTCGATAACTTTTATTTCTGCACAAAAACAAAACCATGGTAGTTCTGCTGAAAACAACGTCAGTCCGGGTTAGTTTCATTCAAATCATGCAAATTAGAGTCCAAAACAAGAGTAAAAGCTTTAGGAAAAGTAGATACGATGGAGACGTATCAACTCCCCCAATCTTAAACCTTTGCTTGTCCTTAAGCAATTCAGTTGATAAACTGAGAGTGAAAAAGAAAAAACTTTTACAAACTCTTTTGCTCTTGTTTACATAAATAAGCTTAAGTAGCACCCAGGTTATCAGCACAAATTATGACTAACCATGTCGACAATAACTCTTAAAAATTATATTAACTCATGTCAATGGCATAATCAACTAGCGAGCAATAATAAGATATCTCAAATGACAACACTTTTTCAAAACAACCATGATATAATATGACAACAGTGGTATCTCGCTAGCCCTTTCTGAGACCGCAAAACATAAATGCAAAGCACCTCCAAAGTTCAAGCAGTGACTAAACATTGTAATTCATGGTAGAAAAGATCCAGTCATGATGCACTCAACATTAACTACACACAATGCATGAGGATGACAATAGTGCTCTTAATTTGGCGCTTATTTAAGAAGGTGATGACTCACCATAAAAGTAAATAGATAGTCCCTTCACAGAGGGAAGCAGGGATTTGCAGCGCTGCCAGAGCTCGAAGCTTTAAAACAGAGATAAATGAAAATTTGGGAAATGCACCCTTCCTATTTACTTCACGACCAAAAGTTATCAATATCTTCCATGCTAAACACATTAGTGGCAGTTCCCAAGTGATAAAAGTAAAGGTTTACTCCCCCTCCACCAACAAACACACTCCATGGCTAGCCGAATCCACGGGTACTGTCCATACGAACATCAATCCTGGGGGAGTTTTGTTTAATTATTTTCAATTTTTTATTTCGGGACTGGGAATCCCTATTACCGCCCTTCTCGTGCAAGGACGAGTGAATAAACACTCATCATGAGAATAACCCGCTTAGCATGGAAGATACTGACTACCCCCTGTCGCTCTATAAACAATCCAGGCACACAAAAAATAGATGTCCATTTGAAGTTTTTGAGGTGGCACATGCAAATTTACTTGGAACGGCAGGGTAATACCGCATATAGGTAGGTATGGTGGACTCATCTGGAATAACTTGGGTTTTAAGATTTTGATGCACAAGCAGCATTTCCGCATAGTACATGCGAAGGCTAGCAAATAGGTTGAGAAGCGGCCAGCTAGAGAGCGAAAATGGTCATGAACATGCATTATGCATGATAGACATTGAATACTAGCATGAGTAGGATATGAACACCATGAATATAAATATCATAGAGGCTATGCTGGTTTTGATTCAACTACATGTGTGAACATGTGCCAAGTCAAGCCACTCAAAACATTCGGAGGAGGATACCATATCATCATACCACATCACAATCATTTTAATGCATGTTGACATCCAAGATAAATCATTATCCACTCCTAGATACTTAAGCATGGCATGAGAAACTATAATCTCTAATTGTTATTGCAAACATGTTTGATCATAATATGCCGAATCATGGATACTAGGTTAAATATATTTACAAAAACAGAACAAGTTGAGTTCATACCCGTTTCTATCTGCCACAGCCAGTTCATCAAATATCATCATTATTGCTTTTCACTTGCACGACCGAATGATATGAAAATAATAATAGTGCAAGAGTGTCGTTGACTAAGCTAGAATCTGCAAACATTTTATTCAAGAGGAGAAGAAAGGTTATATGGGCTCTTTGTTAGATCAATAGCAATGCATATGAGAGCCACTCAACATTATCATCGTGGTCTTCTCCTCGGTATGACTCAATAAAAAGAAAAGAATTTCAGAGAAACACACTAAAATGTTTTTGGAGTTTTTAGTTTTTCTAGAAGAAAGCAAGTTAAAGAAAAAGGGAAAACAAAAACGAGAAAAACTATTTACACGGGAGAACTCCCAACAAGCAAAAGAAGAACAAGGAAATCTTTTTGGGTTTTCTTTTTAATACTACACCTAGCTAAACTGGAAAGAAAAACCGAAAAGAAGCAAGCAACATTTTTTGTGATTTTCTCAAAGTTTTTCAAACACACAAGAAGAAAACGAGAAATTAAATCTAGCATGGATAATACAATGAAAAAGTGTGAACACTGACAACTGGAATGCAATGTGTGAACATGAATGTAATGTCGGTGGAAATACGTACTCCCCCAAGCTTAGGCTTTTGGCCTAGCTTGGTAATCACCATGCGGCGCGGGTACCTAAGCATCCCACTCCTGAGGTTCCTCCTCAGCCGCTGCCTGGTTGTTCCGGTAAGCAATAATGTCCTCAGGCATGATTCTGTATCCCCTCCTGGCAATAGAATCAAACAAAGCAGGTGCAGGCAAAGGAATAATATCACGAGTATCCACACTGAAAACCAGGTTGTAGGGAACATTATTAATAGAATCGTTAATATCAGTAAACTGGTGATCCCTCATTGCCTGGTGATCTAGATAAACCTTGGTTAAACAACAATCATGTTAGCGAATCTGAACGTTAAAGTGACTCGCTAAACGACTCGCATAAATACCACCTTGAATTTTGCCCTTGGATCTGGTAAGGTGCAGACGGCGTGCAATAATGGCCCCTAGGTTGTAAGTGTTATCACCGTACAGTGTGCGGCGTAAGATGGTGAAGTCCGGAGCACAGAGTGCACCGACCTTCTCTCTAGCAATTAAGCACTTAGCAATGAAAAGAGCAAAGTAATGCACAGAGGGAAACTGCAGACTAGTGGCAGTGACACCTGACACGCCTCTCCCATCTCCCACAGATAGAGTACGATAAAAGTCTTCAAACTCTGTAGGCCTAGGCTCTCTTATTTCCCCGTCAGAAGGGATCAAGCATATATCACAAAAATCAGTAAGTGGTATCTGACGGGTCTTAGCATATAAATTAAATTGCACCTCAGGGGGGTTATTCCTACTCAGAAAATGAAAGTTTTGCACAAAGGAATTTGTAAGGAGATGGTATTGTTCACACTCAGCTGCGATGAAGTCGGTGAGACCAGCATTAGCAGCAAATTGTGCGAACTCTTGACGGATTCCGGCTCCATCCATGGGATTATGGGACCATTCGCACGGCCGCACCTCCGCCCTTCTACGAGTATGGAGGTCATTGTCCGATGATTTCCCAATGACTCCCTTAGAGCTCTTCTTGGAGGCAAACTTCCTAAAGAAACTCATCTTATTCCTATGAACAAAATTCTGAAAATTTTAGTCCACAAATTTTTTGTCAACAAAACTTCACAATAGCAACTACTCATAGGGATGCATAGAGGCCATCCTAAGCATTCAAACTACTTAGAACTCTAAGAATTCAACATGCAAGCTCATCTACAGCAGCACCAAGAGTAGCTAATTATTTAAAATATAATCCACTAAAGAAAAACTAATTGGACCAATGAGGAGTCACATACCAAGTAGCAATCCCCCAAAACAGTTTCGGAAACAGAGCTTCAAGCAAAGATATCAAAATCCGCGGGTTTGAGAGCAAGAACACGAGGGAGAGAGCAATGATGTTTTTTTTCTGGAGGTAGGTGATGACATGGGCGAAAGAGATGAGTGAGGGGGCCCACATGGGGACCACAACCCACCAGGGTGCGCCTGGGGCTGCAGGCGCGCCCAGGAGGTTTGTGCCCACCTGGTGCACCCCCCTGATATTATTTGCACTAAAAATTCAGAAATAGTCAGAAAAAAATCGTATTAAATTTTCAGGGCATTCTAAGAACTTTTATTTTTGTATCATTTTTTATTGCACGGGAAATTTAGAAAACAGACAAAGCATGGCATTTTATTTTATTTAATTAAGAAAGATAGAAAATAAAAGTTGGGAGCAGAAGGTTGTGCTTACTAAATTCATCAACTTCATACCTCTCAAAAATGATCAATTAATAAGGTTGATCAAGTCTTATTAATAACCATCTTCAATTAGCATGAAACCGAAGAACTTTCGTAAAACACTAAGTTACCTCAACGGGGATATACATGTCCCCAACAATAAGCATTTCATATTTCTTTTTGGTAGTAGGTAGAGGTAGTTGTAAACATCCAATAGTGAATGTCGGAGATTTTTCAATAACATTAGTACCATTCACTTGGAATTGTTTCTTCGGAAAGTGCACCGTATGTTCATTACCATTGATATGAAAAGTGACCTTGCTTTTATTGCAATCAATAACAGCCCCTGCAGTATTCAAGAAGGGTCTACCAAGGATAATCGACATGTTATCGTCCTCGGGCATCTCAAGTATAACAAAGTCTATTAAAATAGTAACATTTGAAACAACAACGGGCACATCCTCACAAATACCGATAGGTTTGGCAGTTGATTTGTCAGCCATTTGCAAAGATATTTCTGTAGGTGTGAGTTTATTCAAATCAAGTCTCTTATATAAGGAGAAAGGCATAACACTAACACCAGCTCCTAAATCACACAAAGCAGTTTTAACATAATTTCTTTTGATGGAGCAAGGTATAGTTGTTATTCCTAGATCTCCAAGTTTTTTAGGTACTCCATCCTTAAAAGAATAATTAGCAAACATGGTGGAGATTTTGGCTTCGGGTATTTTTCTCTTATTAGTGATGATGTCTTTCATATATTTTGCATAAGGGGCCATCTTTAATATATCAGTCAAGCGAGTGTGCAAAAAGATTGGCCTAAGCATTTCAGCAAAGTGTTCAAATTCTTCATCATCCTTTTTCTTAGTTGATTTAGGTGGAAAGGGCATGAGTTTTTTAACCCATGGTTCTCTTTCTCTTCCATGTTTTCTAGCGACAAAGTCTCTTTTATCATATCTTTTATTTTTAGATTGTGGGTTATCAAGATCAATTGCTGGTTCTATTTCAACATCATTATCTGGTTGTTTATCATTGTCTGGTTGAGCATCTTCATGAACATCATCATTATCTTTTTCATTATCACTAGGTGGATGTTCATTACTAGATTGAGTTTCAACATCAGAAATAGAAACATCATTATTATCTTCAGGAGGTTTTTCTTTCTTAGGTTCACTAGAGGCACGCAAAGTCCTATCATTTTTCTTTTTCTTCTTCTTTTTAGATGGACTAGGTGCATCAGTGTCAATTCTTTGAGAGTCCTGTTCAATTCTTTTAGGGTGTCCCTCAGGATAAAGTGGTTCCTGAGTCATTCTACCTCCTCTTGTCACCACTCTTATAGCATGATCATTCATATTATTATTCATTTCATCAAGCAGTTCTCTTTGAGATTTAGCAACTTGTTCTAACTGAGTATGAACCATAGAGGCATGTTTTCCTACACCTCTAACATCATTGGAGATTCTAAATAACAAGTCACTCAAGCGAGCAATCATATCATAATTATATTTCAATTGTTTCATAACATTTTCATTGAATGATCTTGCTTTCTAATGTAATTGTCAAACTCATAAAGGCATTGACTAGGATGTTTATTGTAAGGGATGTCACTTTCATCAATCTTCATTAAATAATTTACCTCTACCACCTTTGGCGGTGGTGTGTCAAGTCCATGTATTTCTTCAATAGGAGGTAAATTTTTAACATCCTCTGCTTTAATACCTTTTTCCTTCATAGATTTCTTTGCCTCTTGCATATCTTTCGGACTAAGATATAAGATACCCCTCTTCTTTGGAGTGGCTTTATGCAGTGGTTCAGGAAGAGTCCAATCATCATAATTTTTCAATATATTATTCAATAATTCCTCAGCTTGTCCAATAGTTCGTTCCCTGAAAACACAACCAGCACAACTATCTAGGAAGTCCCTAGAAGCATCAGTTAGTCCATTATAGAAGATATCAAGTATTTCATTTTTCTTAAGAGGATGATCAGGCAAAGCATTAAGCAATTGGAGAAGCCTCCCCCAAGCTTGTGGGAGACTCTCTTCTTCAATTTGCACAAAGTTAAATATTTCCTGTAAGGCAGCTTGTTTCTTATGAGCAGGAAAATATTTTTCAGAGAAGTAATAAATCATATCCTGGGGACTACGCACACAACCAGGAGCAAGAGTATTGTACCATATCTTAGCATCACCCTTTAATGAGAACGGAAATAATTTGAGAATATAATAGTAGCCAATCTTCTCATCATGAGTAAATAGGGTGGCTAAATCATTTAACTTAGTAAGATGTGCCACTACAGTTTCAGTTTCACAACCATGGAAAGGATCAGATTCAACCAAAGTAATTAACTCTGGGTCGACAGAGAATTCATAATCCTTATCATCAACAAAGATAGGTGAAGTAGCAAACTTAGGATCACATTTCATTCTAGCATTCAAAGATTTCTCTTTCAGTTTGCATAATAATTTCTTAAGATCATCTCTATCATTGCAAGCAAGAAAATCTCTAGCTGTCTCCTCATCCATAACATAACCTTCAGGTATCTTAGGCAATTCATATCTAGGAGAGCTAGGTCTAATAGGTGTTTCAAGATTTTCAGTTTCAAGTACTTCATCAGTTTCAGTAATTTCAATCTCTTTAGCTCTAGCAATTTGTTAATCAAGAAAATCACCTAGTGGCACACCATCATCAAGCAGGGTACTAGCATCATCATGAGTAGCATTCGTAGAAGTAGCATCATCAATAACTTACGACATATCAGGATTAATAGCATGTGGTGGTGTTGCAAGTCTACTGAAAACAGAAGGTGAATCAAGTGCAGAGTGTGATGGTAGTTTCTTACCTCCCCTCATCCAAGAGGGAACGACCTTGGTTTTTGTATCCTTCAGATTCTTCATAGTGATAAATAGATAATAATCCCAAGTGACTCAACAAATATAGATATGTTCCCCAGCAACGGTGCCAGAAAAAGGTCTTGATAACCCACAAGTACAGGGGATCGCAATAGTTTTTTAGGGTAGAGTATTCAACCCAAATTTATAGATTCGACACTAGGGGAGCCAAAGAATATTTGCAAGTATTAGTACCTGATTTGTCAATTCAACCACACCTGGAGATTAATTATCTGCAGCAATATGATCAGTAGCAAAGTACTATGATAGTTTTGATAGTAGTAGTAGTAACAGTAGTGGTAACGGTAACAGTGATAGCAATAATTTTGTAGCAGTTGTGACAGCAGCAATAGCAATAGTAACTTAGCAGAAACAATATGTGGAAAATTCGTAGGCATTGGATCGATGAATTCGTTGGCTGATATTCATCATATAACAGTCATAAATATAATGTAGGCATGTATCCCGTAAATAGTCATACGTGCTTATGGAAAGAACTTGCATGACATCTTTTGTCCTACCCTCCCGTAGTAGCGGGGTCCATAAGGAAACTAAGGGATATTAAGGCCTCCTTTTAATAGAGAACCGGAACAAAGCATTAGCACATAGTGAATAAATGAACTCCTCAAACTACGGTCATCATCGGAAAGTATCCCGAACACTGTCACTCCGGGGTTTACGGATCATAACACGTAATAGGTGACTATAACTTGCAAGATCGGATCTAGAACATGGATATAATGGTGATAACATAAGCGGTTCAAATCTGAAATCATGGCACCCAGGCCCAAATTGACAAGCATTAAGCATGGCAAAGTCATAGCAACATCAATCTTAGAACATAATGGATACTAGGGATCAAGCCCTAACAAAACTAACTTGATTACATGATGAATCTCATCTGACTCCCTCACTGACCACCGGGCCTATGAAGGAATTACTCACTCCCGGTGGGGAGCATCATCGAATTGGCGATGGAGAAGGGTTGGTGATGACAAAGATCAAAGATTCCCCTCTCCGGAGCCCCAAACGGACTCCAGATCTGGCCTCCCGATGAAGAACAGGAGGCGGATGCGGCTCCATCTCGTGCGACGTGATAATTCTTCCTCCCTCATTTTTTTTCTCCGAAAATGTGATTTTATAGCAACGAAGATAGGGTCTGCGGGGCCACCAGGTGGGCACAACCCACCTGGACATGCCAGGACTGGGGCGTGCCCTGGTGGGTTGTGCTCCCCCAGGGACCCCCCTCCGGTGGTTCTTGGCTCTGGTATTTTTCTTTTATTGTATAAAAATTCTCCAAAAGGTTTCGTTCAATTCTAAGAACTTTTATTTCTGCACAAACAACAACACCATGGTAGTTCTGCTGAAAACAGTGTCAGTTCGGGTTAGTTCCATTCACATCATGCAAATTAGAGTCCAAAAACAAGAGTAAAAGCGTTAGGAAAAGTAGATACGACAGAGATGTATCACACACCAGTCCACAGGGGCTGGCGCGCCCACCTCCTGGCCACCGGCCCTATCTAAGTAAGGGAAGAGGGCCAGCCCCCTCTTACCTTCTCTTCCATGTGAGAAAAAGGAAAGGGGGGCGCCTCCCCTCCTGCCTTCTCCCCTGCGCCATAGGAAGGAAAGGGGCGGCGCCTAGGGCATGCCCCTAGGGCGACCGTCGGCCCCCTTTGGGGGTGCCTAGGGCTGCCTCCCCTCTGCCCTCCACCTATATATATGAGAGGAGGGGAGGGGGCAACATACACACCACTGTTCCTAAGCCGTGTGCGGCGCCCCCTCTCCCTCTAGTTCTAGTTCCTCCTCCGTCCACGTCTGTTGTGCTTGGCAAAGCCCTGCGAATAGTTTCACCACCACCATCACCACACTGTCGTGCTGTCGGAACTCATCTACTACTTCGCCTCTCTTGCTGGATCGAGAAGGCGAGGACGTCATCGAGCTGAACGTGTGTTGAACGCGGAGGTGCCGTACGTTCGGTACTTGATCGGGACGGACATCAACGCGTTGATAAATGCTTCCGCTTAGCAATCTACTATAGATGCTCTCCCCCTCTTGTAGCTATGCATCTCCATGGATAGATCTTGCATGTGTGTGACGCCCCCGATTCAATCGTACACTAATCATACACGCAAATGTGTACGATCAAGATCAAGGACTCACGAGAAGATATCACAACACAACTCTAGACACAAATAAAATAATACAAGCTTTATATTACAAGCCAGGGGCCTCGAGGGCTCGAATACATAAGCTCGATACACAAGAGTTAGTGGAAGCAACAATATCTGAGTATAGACATAAGTTAAACAAGACTGCCTTAAGGAGGCTAGCACAAAAGCAACAACGATCGAAGAGGCAAGGCCTCCTGCCTGGGACCTCCTAACTACTCCTGGTCGTCGGCGGTCTCCACATAGTAGTAGGCTCCGCCGGGGTAGTAGTAGGCGTCGGTAGTGGCATCTGGCTCCTGGGATCCACCATCTGGTCGCAACAACCGGAAAGAAGAAAGAAGGGGAAAAGGGGTAGCAAAGCAACCATGAGTACTCATCCAAAGTACTCGCAAGCATCAGATCTATACTAAGTATGCATTGGTATCAAAGGAAGGGATGTATCTGTCGACGGAACTGCAGAATGCCATAATAGAGGGGAAGGCCTAGCCTATCGAAGACTAGCATCTTGCAGCATTCAGAAGAGTACATAATAGCATTTTATAATTAACAAGCATGTTGTAGTATTGACGCGCAGAGATCCTTCCTCGACTCCCTGTGAGAAGCAATCCCGGAGCCAACATATCCATCTCATGTCTCAAGTAACCAGTTCTAGTTGTAATAGACCGGGATACAACTCCGAGCGTCCATTACGGTGGACATGGCTATTCGAATAGATAACTTCCCTGCAGGGGTGCACCACATTACCCAACATGCTTGATTACTCTGGCCGGACACACTTTCCTGGGTCATGCCCGGCCTCGGAAGATCAACACGTCATAGTCTTACCTAGGCTCCGAAGAGAGGTCCCCGCCGGTTTACATCCTAAGCTCTTCGGGGTCTTCGGCCCATCGCCCTTTGCACTCCGGGTCGTTATGCGACGAGCCGGACATGCACCACCTCATCCTGGATGGCATTGGCCCGACAGGTCCACAATGCTGAACTGGACGTCTGACAGAGCTTTCGGAAGAAACGTACGACGCTGTCGTGGTGGGCGCACGGTAGATGCCAAAGGATGGCTAAAGAGAGGGACAGGCTCGAGGGCACTGGTGGGCTCCAGAGGCGAGGTCGGCATGAGCGAGCGTGGGATGCAAGACATACCCAGGTTCGGGGCTCTCCGGAGAGATAACACCCCTAGTCCTGCCGAGAGTGGTTTATATGTGTAGTAGTACAGAGTTGCTCCTAGAGCTGTTTGGGGGAGGAAGGAAGACAGACCAAGGCTTGGGTCGCTCCTTCTCCTTGTGTATGTGTGTGTTCTACTGATGATCGTCCTCGTGTCTCTAGTGTTCGCCCGTGTACATGGAGGGCTCCTGGGGGGTTTTATAGGTCAACCCCCCAGGGTTACAATGGTAAAGTTACATGGGCGTGGGGCCGGGATGTCAGTGTCTGGGAAGCCGGCGCTGGGGCCCGTCGGGTACCAGGGTATGCCGGGTTCTCCGGGCATGGGCCCCGTGCGCCAGGGGGCACTGTTCCCCATCGTGTCTTGCATCACGGAGTGGTTGGGCCAGCCAGGCTACAGTGGCACGTCGCCTGGTCGCCATCGGCTTGCGTTAGCGGGATTGGATTGCACTGTTGCCACACTGGCCCTGGTCAGCGGAGTAGGTGGGCCAATGTAGCCACGCTCCTGCTAGCCAGCGGGGTTGGTGGGCCACTGTAGCCACGCTCACCCCCTCTACGGGGACTCGGTCCATCGTACGCCTTGGATGGGATGGGAGCTGACCCGAGGCCGGGTTGAGGAAGACGCCATGTGGGCGCTGGCTAGTTGGAGGAATCTTGGTCTGTCGGATAGTCTCGACCGGGTTGAGGGACTTGGCCGGGTCGAGGGACTTGGCCGGGTTGAGGAACTCGGCCAAGTACGAGCCGGATTGAGGGGCGATGCCGGCCCCAATGTTTTTGAAAAGGATCCGGGTTCCGTTGCCTGCCCGGGGTTCATCCCCCCGACAGTAGTCCCCGAAGCTGTGAAGGCTCGCCGGCTTCAAGCAGGGGGGCCTTCGCAGTTTCACCCCCTGAGGAGACGGTAGATACTGATGAGGCTTGTGACCGCCGGGTCCGGCAACACCCACTGTGTGCCGGCTTCCGCAAGCCGGATCGGGGCATCCCGGCACGGGCAGGGAATCAAAGAGTCCGCCGAATCTTGAGGGGGAGGGGCGCAATCTCTTGGTTTTGGCGCGGACGCCACGTGGTGCTCAGAAGCTGAAGAGGCCCTGACAGGCCACGCGCGAGACGGGACGTAACGGCGGGCTGGGGCCCGCCACTCCGCGCCCTTGGCCCACACACAGGCATTTAATATGGCGCCCGCGGGCGGTTGCCCTTCTCGACGCAGTTATTAGCACGTGGATCGCGCCCATTCAATGCGGGGAAGTGGGAGGGGCGGGCGCCACCGATCCCACTTCCCCATGTTCAGTCCGTGGCTTATAAATCGGGGGGAGGGGGCAGCAGAAATCATTCACGCACGCGCCCCCCCCCCCATCTTCTTCTTTCTCCCTTGCTCTCGCCTCCGAGTCCGCCACACGCCGCAACGCCCCTCCACTCTCGAGCGAAGCAATGCCGCCGCTCCGCAGCGCACGGCCGCTGCCCTTTCTTCTTTTCCCAGCCCACGCGCCTTGCACCCACCGCGAGCACCGCTGATGGCACTGCCAAAAGGATCGTGGGATGGATCCACCATCACCGCCGAGAATGTTCAGTATTTGTGCGAGACGCGGCGGCTGCCACCGGAGACGGAGGTGGCCGTACGCCTTCCTGACGGTGAGCTGGTGCCGCGGCCGGAGGGGACCGAACACGTGGTCTTCTATTCCCGCTTTAAGCGTGGGTTCGGTCTTCTCATGAGCGACTTCTTCCGTGCGTTCCTGGAGTTCTTCGGGCTTCAGCCGCACCACCTGGGGGCGAATGCGGTGATGCAGCTCTCGGGATTCGTCACCCTGTGCGAGGGCTATCTGGGCGTCGAGCCCAGCGTTGATCTTTGGGTTCGATTCTTTTTCTTGAAGCAGCAGGGGCCGGAAGCTGGCGTCATGTCTGCCTGCGGGGCCGTCGTCATCTCATCGCGGCCGCACGGGGTGTGCCCCAAGATACCGCTGGAGGATTCTGCCAAGAAGTGGCAGAACACCTTCTTCTACGTCCGCAACCTTGGTGCGGACCGTGTCAACTTGCCGCCCTTCCTTGACATGACGCCGCATGCCAAGACCAACTGGTCCTACTGCCCCAAGAACCTGGCGCAGGAGGTGCTGAACATGAGCAGCCGGGTCGCCGAGATGGTGACGCGCGAGGGGCTCACCGGGACGGACCTCATCGTGGCCTTCATCGCGTGCCGGGTGCTGCCGCTGCAGCGCCGGACGCATATCATCGACCAGATGACTGGCCTCCAGGACCCCAACCGGATGTTGTCCCGGCGACTAATGCGGGAGCAGGTTGCCGGCCGGGTCAACGACATCTCGAAGGCCGGGCTGAAGGGAGAGTGGCAGTACGGGAAGGCCCCCTACAGCCACGGGAACCCGGCGCCTGCGGTGAGTCCTTGGTCTCCGTTCTTCGCTATGTCTCAACTTTTCCTCCGCCCTGACGCGACGAGGGAGGCGCTACTGTATGCCATCCGGCATCCGTATGACGGGACGACGACACAGGTAGCAGTCGCCCAGCCAAGTGGCACGGAGGAGGTGGGGGGCCTCGCCGAGGACCCGGAGGCGGTGGACGCCGATGTCGGCGAGGCGCGCCATGCGAGTAAGTTTCTGCATCCTGATCCCTCGAGGAGCTCGAATGGAAGGTGATGCGGGGGGTTCTGATGCAAGCTGATGATGTAGTGCCGCCGAGGGGAGGAGACGGCGATGCGGCCGGGGCAGGGTCGTCCCGCGTGCCGGCCGCAGCCAGCCGGCCGCACGGGAAGGGGGAAGCGGTGCCGAGGAAGCCGGCTGACAAACGCACAGCGAACCTGGCCGCGGGCGGCAAGCCGGGCGCCCAGAAGAGGCGCCGCGTCATCCCAGCGGCACCGGCAAGGCCGGCCGTCCCAATTGTGACCGGGTAAGATCGTCTTGCAGGCTCCGGCATGCCGCCGAGCCGTTCCTCTCTTATACTTCTCTTGCTATGATTCAGGTTGCCGTTGGTGTTGGCGCTGGCAGCGACAGTCGCGGCGTCTGGGGGGGCTTCGCATTTCGGAAGACCCGGACCAGCGCCATCGACCTGCCCGAGGACCCGGCTGGGGAGGATCTCGGCCTGGACCCGGCGGACACGGAGCGCTGTGCCTGGAGGGACCGGAACAAGGCCCTCGAGGAGCTAGAGGCGGAGGCCCAGGCCTGGCTGGCATGGCCGGAGACGACGGCGGCCATGGGCCCGGTGGTCGTTGTGCCGCCGACGGAGGAGGAGCGCGGCCCGGTCGGCCGAGCGGAGATTGCGGTGGACGACCGGGAGGTCGTGGTGATCGGTGATGACACCCCGCCGTGGACCGGCGTGGTCGAGCGGGCGCAGGTGGAGGGAGGCGGAGGCGGGGCCGCTTCGGGGGAGATGCCGCAGGCAACAGCAGATGCGGCACCGCAGGCGCCGGCGGACGCGGCGCCGCAGGTGACGGCGGACGTGGCGCCGGAGGAGACGCCGGCCGTCATGCCGGAGTCGAGGCCGGTCGTGGAGGAGACGGCGGACGGCAGGCATGCCCTAGTGGCTAGGCAGCCGGGGCCGCAGCAAGTGCGGGCCAGGTCGGGCGCGGCGGTCGCCTTCGGGCCGCTGACGCAGGAGGAGGCGGCCATGGCCGCCGTGAGCCAGCGTCTCCGCGGGCGCGCGGAGCGGGTTCAGGCCTTTGCTCAAGCCGAAGCGAAGCGGGCACGGGAGCTGGAGCGCTCCGTGTTGGTGAGTCTTTTTTTCCTCTGGTTTTTCTTTTGCAGCTGGTTAGTGGGGGCGCGCCAGCGCACCCACTGGGTGTAGCCCCCGAGGTTCGAGCCAACTACATAGTAGTCGGGTCGAATCTTCATATGCTTCGTCTTGTGTTGATTCTCGTTCTTCTGTAGCAACTGGACGCCTTCCGGGTCGGCGTCTATAACCGGCTCCTGGACAAGCACCAGCAGCTCACGGCGCGGCTTGCCGCCAGGGAGGAGGCGCTCTACCTTGCTGAAGGTATGTTTCGCATGCTCTTAGTGGGGGCACGCTAGCGCACCCACTGGGTGTAGCCCCCGAGATTCAGGCCAACTACATAGTAGTTGGGTCAAATCTTATAGTGTTCTTGTTCTTTCTTTGTCTTGGTTCTAAATCTTTGCTGTGCAGCCGCTGCGGCCGAGGTGCCGGTCTGGCGAACCCGGCTGATCAGAGCCGGTCAGCAGCTCGACCTGGCTGTTGCCTACGCCGGCCGGCTCCTGGTTGAAGTGGGGGAGCTGAAGGCGGAGGCGGCAGAGGCCCGGCGGGCGCTTGTCGAAGCCGGTCGGCAGCATGAGCAGCTGGCCGGTGACAAGAGCCGGCTCCAGGCCGAGGTGGAACGCCTGACGGCGGAAGCGGCCAAAGCGGCGGTGGCCCAGCAGGCGCTCGCCGAAGCCGGCCAGCAGTGCGATCGGCTGGCCGACAACAAGGGCCAGCTGCAGGGCGAGGTGGAGCGCCTGAAGGTGGAGGTGGCCAAGGCGGCCGAAACCCACCAGGCGGAACTCCTCCGCCTCAAGGAGGACCACACGCAAGTGACCTCCACCAAGGACGCCGAGCTGAAGGCGGCCGTTGACAAAGGTGCCGAGCTGGAGAAGGTGCTGGTGGTGCGCGATCGTGCCGGCAACCTGGAGCGGCATGGTACGTTGCTCGAGGCGCAACACCTGGACGAGGCCTTCGCCAGTAAGTGCTTCTTCATTGACTTCGCCGGGCTGTGAAGCCGCCTTTGCTTTTTTGTTGCTAACTGTTTTGCTTTTCCTCTTGACAGAGCACTTTCCAGAGACGCAGAAGACGGCGGAGGAGGCTGTTCGTGCCCAGTGGTCACCTCAGGGGAACCCGGACGCCGGGCTCAACCCGAACATCGCCTGGAGCTTCTCGGAGATCATGCAGGCCGCCGAGGCCCGTCTGCAGGTCTTGGGCGAGCAGATGGCGCGGGTCTCCGTAGGCGGGGCGGCGATGACGGCAGCCCTCTGGCCCGGCACCGTTACGCCGAACAGCTTTACGCGGCTGGCGCGATGGCTGGAAGTCGGGCCGGAGCGGCTGCACGCGTGGCGCACTCTGCCGCCCATGCCGGCGCCGACGTGGCACTAAGGTTCGTCATGTCCTGGTACCCGGACCTGGCACTGGACCGGCTGGTGGCCCAACAAGCCGGCACGGAGCCCCAGCTGCGGGCGGAGGCGGGCTGGATTGCCGCCAGGGCCAGCTACCTGGCCTCGTTCGCGTTCCACTACGAGTTATAGGTGGAGCTAACGGACGATGGCGGGGTGGTGCCGCCCGATGACTTCGGGTTGCTGATGGACGACCCGGAGGGCAGCTCTGAGGAGATGGGCGTCTACGCGGACGACAAGGCCGGGTTGGACGACACCGGCACCTCGATGAACTCGGAGGCCACTGAGGAGGAGCCAGCGGCTACGCGACCCAGCGCGGGAGCCGTCTGAAGCCGACGCCGTCCTGCTTATCTTTTTAGCATTTCTGTTAAGTAGCAGGTCCACCCACCCACTGGGGTGTTTGGTGAATGCAATGAACTCTGGCCTTGGGCCCGTATTGACGTAATGTAAATATTTTTGCGAATGTCAGCGCTTTTGCTCTTTGTTTTCAAAGCTTTTTCCTGGCTTGATCCTTCCTTGGACTTCCGCCCCCCCCCCCCCCCCCGCGAGTCGGACAGCCGGGTTCCGGTCTGTGACAAGGAGTTTGGTCCTTGGAAAGATCATGCAGTACTTGGGCCCTTCGAACATTGAGTGTGAGCGAAATACCCACTGGGCTGGCTGGTGGCAGCCGGTCGTGCAGCGACTTAGTAATGTAGATATGCTTGCGAATGTTTGCGCTTTTACCCTTTGTTTTCAGATCCTTTTTTCCTTGCTTGGTCCTTCCTTGGACTCACCCCCCCCCATGAGTCGGACAGCCGGGTCCCAGTCTGTGACAAGGAGTTCGGTCCTTGGAAGGAGCGCACAGTACTTAGGTCCTTCAAACGTTGAGCGCGAGCAAAACACCCAGTGGGCCGGCTGATGGCAGCTGGTGAAGCCGGCTGGCGAGCAGCCGGTCGTGCAGCGACTTAGC
Organism: Thinopyrum elongatum; assembly: GCA_011799875.1. Classification (NCBI taxonomy): domain Eukaryota; kingdom Viridiplantae; phylum Streptophyta; class Magnoliopsida; order Poales; family Poaceae; genus Thinopyrum; species Thinopyrum elongatum. The sequence continues at coordinate 378,910,545 of CM022297.1, forward strand.
ACGGTGAGACCGGGTTGACCGCTCCGGCAATCCCTGACTTAGTGTTTCACGGCGTGCAGGTGCTTTGGCCCATAGCTCTTGCCGGCCGACAGCCGAAGCTGGACTATGGCGAAGGGCGAAGTGATGGGCCTTGGCAACCCAGACACGTCGGGATGTGCTAAGGAGAAAAAGCGGGTTGTGGTCAAGCCGGCCAGCCCCCGAGCCCACCAACCTGGCGGTGGAAGTTTTTAAGAAAAATCGCAGGAGTGTGTGAAGCATAGCAGCTTGGCATAAAAAGGTAGCCCCCGAGTGTCGTTCGGGGGTCCCATTGTCTCTTATAGAATTACAAAAGGCAGCGATACATACGTGCATACAGCTAACTGTAAAATGGGCGGAGGAGCTCTGCGTTCCAAGGCCGGCTTGTCTCTTCGCCGGCGGTGTCTCTCTTGCGCTTGTTCGGCTTGCGGGCATCGATGACGTAGTATGCGTTGCAGTCACACAAGGCTTTGCTGATGATGAAGGGGCCCTCCCATGGGGAGGCCAACTTGTGCTGGCCGGCTTGCTGCTGGACGAGTCGGAGGATGAGGTCTCCCTCACGGAACACGAGGGGCTTGATCTTCTTGCTGTGGTAATGCCTCAGGCCTTGCTGATAGATGGCGGATCGGCTAAAGGCCAAAAGGTGTGCTTCTTCGAGTAGGTCTATGCCGTCTTCGCGGGCTTCCTTGGCTTGGGCTTCTGTGTACATCATGACTCGCGGCGAGTCAAACTCGATGTCGGTCGGGATGATGGCTTGTGCTCCGTAGACGAGGAAGAACGGGGTGAACCCAGTCGACCGGTTTGGCGTTGTGCGGAGACTCCAGAGGTCGGCCGACAGCTCGTCAAGCCAGCTGCCAGGTGAACGGATGAGGGGCTCGACGAGCCGTGGCTTGATGCCGGATTAGATGGGGCCGTTAGCTCGCTCGACCTGGCCGTTGGACTGAGGATGAGCTACAGAGGCCAGGTCAAGCCGGATGCCGAAGACGGAGCAGTATTGCACCAAGGCGCCCTTGGCGAAGTTGGTGCCGATGTCCGTGATGATGCTGTGCGGGACGCCGTAACGCACCGCGATGTCTTTGATGAACCGGACGGCTGTTGGCCCGTCCAGTTTCTTGATCGGCCGCGCCTCGATCCACTTGGTAAACTTGTCCACCGCCACCAGCAAGTGCATCATGCCGCCACGAGCGGTCTTGAAGGGTCCCACCATGTTGAGCCCCCAGACCGCGAAGGGCCAGGTGATCGGGATGGTCTGCAGGGTTGAAGCCGGCTGGCGGCTGCGCTTGCTAAAGAGTTGGCATCCCTCGCACTTGAGGACGAGCGACTCAACGTATTTGAGGGCCGTGGGCCAGTAGAAACCATGGTGAAAGGCCTTGGCCACCAGGGACCTGGAGGCGGCGTGGTGCCCGCACTCGCCCTGATGTATGTCGAGGAGGATCTCTATGCCCTTGTCCTGCTCGATGCAGCGCTGGAAAACCCCCGTCGCGCTGCGCTTGACGAGCTCGTTGTTGATGATGCTGTAGGCGGACGCCCGGCGTTGCACTTGCCTGGCCTCGGTCTCGTCCATGGGTAGGACTCCGTTCTCCAGGAACGCCAAGATGGGTTGGGCCCATGACGGAGTCGTCACCACGGCGAAGACGGCCACCAGGACGGGTCCTGGGGTGGCAGGCCCCGAGCCGGAGGCGGCAGCCCCCGGGTCGGGAACGACAGCGGCCGGGTTGAGCACGGCAGCCCCCGGGCCGGGATCAACAGTCCCCGGGGCCGGGTCAGAGATGACGGCAGCTGGGTTGAGCACGGCAGCCCCGGGCCGGGATCAGCAGTCTCCGGGGCCGGGTCAGAGATGACGGCGGCTGGGTTGAGTGCGGCAGCCCCTGGGCCGGGATCAGTAGTCCCCGGGCTGGATTCTGCAGCCCCCGGGACCGGGTTGGAGATGGCAGCCCCCGAGGTTGGACCTGCAGCCCCCGGGTCCGGGTTGGGGAGGTGCGCTACAGGGTCATCCGGGACGAAGATGGACTCGGAATCCGGAGACGGCTTGACGGACGGCTTGCGCAAGTGCTTGAGGGAGACGCCGGAAGGTATGGCCTGCTGGGATGAGCCAATCTTGGCTAGCGTGTCAGCGGCTTCATTTTCTGCGCGTGGGACGTGGAGGAACTCGCAGCCGTCGAAAGTGCCGGAGAGCTGCTGGACCAGGAAACGGTAGCTGGCCATGTTGGCGTCCCGGGCATCCCACTCGCCGGAGCACTGCTGCACCACCAGGTCCGAGTCGCCATAGCATAGGATGCACCGGATGCCGAGTTCCTTGGCAAGCCGGAGGCCATGTACAAGGGCTTCATACTCGGCGACATTGTTGGAGGCGGCGAAGTGGATCTGGAGCGCGTACCGGAGCCGATCGCCTTTTGGGGAAGACAGCACGATGCAGGCTCCCAAGCCGGAGCGCATCTTGGAGCCGTCGAAGTGCATGTGCTAATGCATTGAATCCGGTGGCGGCGGCAGGTACTGGGTCTCTGTCCAGTCGACGAGGAAGTCGGCCAGTGCTTGGGACTTGATCATGGTGCGGGGCTCGTAGAGGATGGTGTGGCTGGCCAGCTCGATGGCCCACTTGGCAACCCGGCCAGAGGCATCCCGGTAGCCCATGATCTCGCTAATGGGGGCCGCGCTGACCACGTTGATGACGTGCTCTTGGAAGTACTGCTTCAGCTTCTTGGCAGTAAAGTACACGCCGTAAAACATCTTCTGGTAGTGTGGGTAGTTCTGCTTGGAGGCGGATAGCACCTCGCTCAGTTGGTAAACCAGGCGCAGGATAGACTGGATCTTGCCCTTCTCTGGTCGCTCGACCACCAGCACCGTGTTGACCGACCGCGAGGTGGCGGCAATGTACAGCAGTAGCGGCTCCTTGTCTGCCGGCGCGGCCAGGACGGGTGCGGTGGAGAGCATGCGCTTGAGATCCCGGAAAGCTTCATCCGCCTGATCGTTCCACTCGAACGGTGCCGTCTTCTTCATCAGCTGATATAGGGGCAAGGCCCTCTCGCCCAGCCGGCTGAGGAAAATGCTGACCGAGGCCAAGCAGCCGGTGAACTTCTGGACATCTCGCAGCCGGGTTGGCTTGCGCATGTGCTCGATGGCCTTGATCTTCTCCGGGTTCGCCTCAATGCCGCGCTCCGAGACGAGGAAACCAAGTAGCTTCCCTGCCGGTAGGCCGAAAACGCACTTCTCCGGGTTGAGCTTGATCTGGTACTCGCGCAGATTGGCAAAGGTCTCCCTCAGGTCGTCAAGGAGCATGAGGTGCTTCTTGGTCTTTACCACGATGTCGTCCACGTAGACGTGGATGTTGCGGCCGAGTTGCGTCAGCAGGCATTTTTGCATGCAGCGTTGGAATGTGGCGCCAGCATTCTTCAAGCCGAATGACATGGTGATGTAGCAGTACGCCCCAAAGGGCGTGATGAAGGACGTCTTCAGGGCGTCAGCCGGGTCCAGCTTGATCTGATGATAGCCGGAGTAAGCATCCAGGAAGGACTGGAACTCACAGCCAGCGATGGAGTCGATGACTTGATCAATCCGCGGGAGGGCGAAAGGATCCTTGGGGCAGGCCTTGTTCAGGCTGGTGTAGTCTATGCACATGCGCCAGGTGTTCTTCTTCTTCAGGACAAGGACCGGGTTGGCCAGCCACTCGGGGTGAAACACTTCCATGATGAAGCCGACCGCGAGTAGCTTCGCGACCTCTTCATCGATGGTTCTTCTCTTCTCTTCTGAAAAGCGACGTAGGGGTTGACGGACAGGCTTGGCGTCCTTGCGGACGTGTAGTTTGTACTCAGCGTACTCCCTCGGAATTCCCGGCACGTCCTTTGGGGTCCATGCAAAGATATCTCGATTCTCACGGAGGAAGTCGACGAGCTCACCATCCTATTTACTGTCGAGGCGGGTGCCCACGATGACGTACTTGCTGCAGCTGGGGTCTTCCGGGTTCAGCTTGACCTTCTTGGTCCCCTTGGACGGCTGGAAAGAGGCCTCGCCGGCCAGCTCCTTGGCTGAAGACGGCACAGCCAGCGTCTCACTGGCCAGTGCGACGATCCGGTCGAGCTGGCGCCGCTCCTCGGCTATGACCAGTGACTCGGCCAGTCTGGCGCTGGCTTGAGCGCACTCCAGGGACCTGCGGTAGTCACCGACGATGGTGATAAGTCCCTTGGGACCCGGCAGCTTCATCTTGAGGTAGGCGTAGTGGGGGACCGCCATGAACTTGGTGAGCGCAGGCCGGCCCAGCAATGCATGGTACGCGCTGGACAGGTCCACCACCTCAAACCAGATTAGTTCGCGACGGAAATGGTCGCTTGTGCCAAAAAGGATGTCGAGCCGGACCCGGCCGATGGGGGAGCAGGAGAGACCCAGCACGATGCCGTGGAAAACCGTTCGGGTTGGCTCCAGGTCCTTGGCCTCGAGGCCAAGCTTGGTCATTGTGTCACGGTAGAGGATGTTGATGCTGCTACCGCCATCTATGAGGACTCGCGAGAACTTGCAGGTGCGTCGGGTTGCGACTATGGTGGTGTCGAGGACGAGGGCGTAGCCACCCGGGTTTGGCATGACGGCCGGGTGGTCCTCCCGGGTCCAACCGATCGGGCGCTCCGACCTGTGCATGTACTCCGGCACGGCCGGGATGACGGTGTTCACCTCCTGCTGGAGCAGGCACTCGCTATGTTTGTCGTCGCCAAGGCTGGTGAAGATGACATAGCTCGCGTTCTGGTTGGGGAAGACGTCATTGCGCATTGCGCCGTTTGCCGGGGGCAGGGGAGGAGGAGGCGGAGCCAGCTGCCCTGCGCCCGGAGCCGGAGCCGGTGGCGGCAGGATGTCACCCCTCATGATGCGCTTGGTGATGGCGCACTGCCGGAGCGTGTGCGTGGACGGCCTCGCGCCGCTGTGGTGCTTGCAGGGAACGTCGAGCATCTCCTCGAAACTCATGGCGGGTTGCCATTCCGTCTTGCCGGCTTGCCGGCGCTTGCCGGCTTGCTCGGCCGCGGGCGCCTGTTCGGCGGTCGCGATGAGGCGGTTATCGTAGCGCGGGGCCTGCTGGTCGGCCTTGCACTTATTGTTCTGCTGGTTGTTCTGCTGGCGGCTGCTCTCGCCAGCCGGCTTGGGAGGTGGTGCCGGCATCGCCTTACCGGCTTCATCCAGCACCACCTGGATCTTCATGGCGGAATCGGCGTTGGCGTACTTGTCCGTGATGATCATGAGCGCGGCCATGGTGGTTGGCTCAGAGCGCAGGAGTTTATGCTTGAGGAGGGTGCCATCCCGGCAACCGCTCACGAAGTACTGGATGGCTTGGACCTCATGGACTCCCTCGCAGCTGTTCCGGAGCTCGGTCCAGCGCGCGAGGTACTCGCGGCCGGTTTCAGTCGGCCCCTGCACGCACATGGCGAGCTGGCTGGGACGGCCAGGATGCTTGTAGGTGTCGGTGAAGTTGCGCACGAAGGCCTGCTCGAAGTTGACCCACGCGTTGATGCTGCCGGTCGGCAGGCTGTTCATCCACGTGCGGGCCGAACCCTGGAGCATGAGCGGGGCGTAGCGCACGGCAAGACGATGATTGCCGATGGCGGTGGTGTAGTCGATGAGCCAGTCCTCCGGCTTGACGATGCCGTTGTACTTTGGGGTGTCGCGGGGCAGCATGAACCCTTTGTGGAAGGGCTCATCTCGGATGTGTGGTCCGAAACAAGCCGGGCCGACAGCGTTGTCCTCCTCCAGCTCGAAGGAGAGGGCAAGCTGGTCGAGGCGATGGCGAGCGTCGGCGTCGTCGATGGCCCGCGGGCCCAGCCGGCATGCGACGGGACCGCGAGGCGCCGGGCTGGCCGAAGCCGGGTTGCCACGCCGGCCGGACGGTGGGGGAGGGTCTTGCTGGCGCCGGGTTCCGGCAGCCGGCTCGTCGCCCAGGCCGTCCCCAGCTGCCGGGGCGCGGTTGCGCCGGGTTCGGGTCTGACCGGACTGAGCTTCGTCCGGGAGCGGGGAAGACGCCGTGTTCCATTGCTCGCGCGCGGGATCCTTGGGGCGCCGCGAGGCGGACGCGTTGGGGTGGTCGAAGCGGTCTTGTTGCGCGTTCACGGCGCTGAGAAGCTCTTTCTGGCGCTGCAGGTGCTCCTGTAGCTCCTCGCCCTGCAGCTGCTAGAGGCCAACAGCGGCTGCCTCTGTGGCGCGCATGTTCTTGACCGGGGTGTCGTAGACGGTTGGGACCGCGCCGAGGGCACGGCCAATGGCGCCGCCATGGGCCCGCACCTCGGCGACCCGGCTGGGCTCGGCAGCGGTCGGAGTGAAGCCATACGTGGCGGCGCGCTGTCGCTGGGTGGATTCCAGCCGGCGTTGCGTAGCAGCGAGCGTCTCGGCCCTGTCCAGCAGGCGATTGCGCTCCTCCTCGAGCGGGGCCCGAGCCTCCGCGGCATCGGTGGCGTCGATGTCGGTGGCGATGGGGATGCTGAGGTTTTGCATCGTGGCGCATAGCGGGTCGGCCACGTTGGTGCGCTCCACTGCGGCCCTAGCGGCGGCGGCCTTCTTGCAAGATGAAGAAGAGCCGGAGCCGGTGACGAATACTTCTACCTGGACGCAGAGGTCCGCCGCCCCGGCGGAGAGGTCGTTGCCGAGGAGGACGGGCAAGTCGGAGACATCGAGCACCCCACTGGGGTACTCATCGGCCGCAGGCGCATCGGAGAGGCGCAGCGCGGCGAAGGAGGCGGTGAGGGCGTCGATGACGTCGGCCGCCAGCGCGACGGGCTCGGGGGACGCGCAGCGTGCGATGTGCACGCCAGAATCGGTGAAGGACCCCGTCTAGAACATGTCTCTGGCCAGGACCTCGAGCTGCCCCACGGTGGGCGCCAACTGTCGTGGTGGGCGCACGGCAGATGCCAAAGGATGGCTAAAGAGAGGGGCAGGCTCAAGGGCACCGGTGGGCTCCAGAGGCGTGGTCGGCATGAGCGAGCGTGGGACGCAAGACATACCCAGGTTCGGGGCTCTCCGGAGAGATAACACCCCTAGTCCTGCCGAGAGTGGTTTATATGTGTAGTAGTACAGAGTTGCTCCTAGAGCTGTTTGGGGGAGGAAGGAAGACAGGCCAAGGCTTGGGCCGCTCCTTCTCCTTGTGTATGTGTGTGTTCTACTGATGATCGTCCTCGTGTCTCTAGTGTTAGCCCGTGTACATGGAGGGCTCCTGGGGGGTTTTATAGGTCAACCCCCAGGGTTACAATGGTAAAGTTACATGAGCGCGGGGCCGGGATGTCAGCGTCTGGGAAGCCGGCGCTGGGGCCCGCCGGGTACCAGGGTATGCCGGGTTCTCCGGGCGCGGGCCCCGTGCGCCAGGGGGCACTGTTCCCCATCTTGTCTTGCGTCACGGAGTGGTTGGGCTGGCCAGGCTACAGTGGCACGTCGACTGGTCGCCATCGCCTTGCGTCAACGGGATTGGATTGCACTGTTGCCAAGCCGGCCCTGGTCAGTGGAGTAGGTGGGCCACTGTAGCCACGCTCCTGCCAGCCAGCGGGGTTGGTGGGCCACTGTAGCCACGCTCACCCCCTCTACGGGGACTCGGTCCGTGGTACGCCTTGGATGGGACGGGAGCTGACCCGAGGCCGGGTTGAGGAAGACGCCATGTGGGCGCTGGCTAGTTGGAGGAATCTTGGTCTGTCGGATAGTCTCGACCGGGTTGAGGGACTTGGCCCCGATGTTTTTGAAAAGTATCCGGGTTCCGTTGCCTGCCCGGGGTTCATCCCCCCGACAGACGCCGAGTGCCCATAACTGTTCCCGCGTGGCGGTTAGTGCATATAGGCCAGTGGCCAACTCAGATCAAATACCCAAATCCTTAGTGTATTGGGGGCTTGCGGAAGCAAGCAGAGACTCACGATCATGTGACCCCGTCGCCCCGTCTCGAGGAAATACGGCAAGGGCCAGGCCCAACCCTCTCTCTCTAGGGCACTCTACCTGCCCGGCCGTGCCTCGTAATTATCTCGCGGGTACCTTCCAGGTCAACCCGACTACCAGAGACTATCGAGAACTCAGGTCCACCTCTATCGGGCTGGTACTGCTTGTCCCTTCAGTCCCGCAGTAACAGTACATGGGGCTACAGGTAAAGGTAACCGTGCGTCCGTGTCATCAAGGGGGAAAATCTGAGGAATCACCCTCGATGGATTCCCACTCGATGTAACCATCAAAGTGACCGTATGAGGAATCACCCTCGAGGTTCACACTTGAAATTTTGCATGACAGAGTTGTATTGGGAGTGGTGAAGGAGGAATCACCCTCGACAGACCACGACTGATTAGCTACACTAAAGAGTTATCATCAGGAGTCCGTTATGAGGTATCACCCTCGGCACTCGATAGTAGCTCTGCAGAGTCATACAACTAGGGGGTGTGAAGTGATGTGTCGGGCTCTGGTCGTCGATCACGTTGATCGAGTCGTCGATGATGAAGCAGGGGCAACAGGGACAAAGTTGGGTCACTGATGGATCACTATCCAACCTATACTAAGCAGTTTAGGATAAGCAGGTAAGGTACAAGAACAGGTTACAAAAGCAGGCTATGCATCAGAATAGGAGCAATCAATAACAGTAGCAAAATATAATGCAAGCATGAGAGAGAATGGAATGGGCGATATCGGAATGATCAAGGGGGGTTTGCTTTCATGGAAGCTCTGCTGAAAAGGAAGAAGGATCATCGGTGACGTAGTCGATCACAGTGGCATCAGCAGCATCGGTCTTGGGGTCTACCGAAGAGAAGAGGGGGAAGAAACAGTAAATATAAAGCAAACAGATGCATGACATGACAACATGCAGAGCTAGGGTTATTCTAACGCGGTGCTATACGTTGCAGACGAAGACGGAAAACATCCGGGAATGTTTTCCAAAGTCTGTATTTTTTGGACAGATGAAACAGAGGGGGACGGTTTCACGTTTGCTATGCTAGGGACGTGTGACAGACGAACGGAGCACGTATTCAGAATTGTCATGTTTTTCTGAGCAACTTTCATGTACAAAGTATTTTCATCTGAGATACAGTTCATTTTATATTAATTTTCAAAGTTTTAATTCATTTTTGAATTAACAGATTTAATTTAAATGAAAATCAGGTTTACTGCATGAGCATGACATCAGCATGATGTCAGCAGGTCAACAGGTTGACTAGGTCAACCTGGCACGTGGGGCCCGTTTGTCATTGGCACGGTTTAACTAAACAGATAATTAGGGTTAAATATCAGGATTAATTAAGTTAATTAATTTAATCATTATTTTTTAAATTCCTTTTTTTCGTTTTTCTTTGAAAACAGGGGCTGGCCCCACCTGTAAGTGGCCCAGGGGGCGGGCCCCAACAGTCAATGGCCCCAGGGCCATAGCGGGCGCAACGGGCGGTGGTTATGGGCGCCGAGCGTGGGCGCCCGTGTGTGCCCGAGTCCACCATGGGGGCGGCGCCGGCCACGGCGGCGGGCCGAAGCAGGGCGTCGGCAAGGAGCAGTGGGGCGGGGCGGCGCTTGGCAGCGGGCGGCAAGGAGCAGCGGGACGGCGTGGTGCTTGGCAGCGGGCGTGGCAGACGGAGTTGCGGGCCGGCAGGAGGCAGCAACGCTGCTGGTGGGCGGCCGGGGCGTGCGGGGCAGCGGCGTCGGCCACGAACGGGCCTATGTGCTCGGGGGCGCGGCCGTGATGTGGTCAGGGGGCGCGGGCGGCTGTGGCGAGCGGTGGCGAGGGGGCGAGGCGGGGCATAGGCGGGCAAGCCACGGGGCGGCCAGGGCGTGGCCGGCAGCAGCGGTTATGCGGGCGTGGCGGCGGGCGAGCGGACGCAGGGCCAGGGGCGCACGGGTGCGGCGCCGCGGGTCAGCGGGGATCAGCCGGACGCGAGCGGCGCGCGGAGGGCGCATGCGGGGGTCGCGGGACGAGTAGTGAGGGCGCGACCGGTGTAGGGGGAGGGAGAGATGAGGTCATACCCCCGGTGCAGGGGTTCACCGGCGAGGCGCGAGGGAGTCCGTCGGGGGAGGAGCGGTCAGGGTCGGCGACGAGGTGCAGCGACAACGGCGTGGCGACGGGGCGGGGCAGCGGCGTCGGGGGCGTCGGTTGCCCCCGACCAGATCCATGTCAGGGGGTGGGGGGGTTATACTGGGGGCGGCTGGGCTGAGGCCCGGTTTGGGCCACGACCCAGTGGGGGGGGGGGCTTTGCCCCCATTGTTATTTTTTTGTTTGATATTCCTTTTCTTTTATTTTTTTTTGTTTATTAGTTTTCTATTTTATTTTCTATATATTTTTGTTTTATAAAATATATACAAAGTACCTAGATTAGTGTTTCAAAATATCCCACTACCACAAAAAGTTTAAACCCCAAATAAAATAGTTTAATATTTTATAAATAATAAAAGACATTTATTTAATTGGTTATGATACTGTTTTATTTATTTTAGAGCATTTAATTAATTTACAAAAATGAGGTTTCTCCACCATAATTAGTTATGGAATATTTGCAACTTTATGAGCATTTTAGTTTGCAAGTTTGAGAAATTTGAATTTTGGTCTTTAATTTGAATTAGAATTTTAATTATGCCTTGGATCAAATGAGGATTAGAAACAGTAATGTAATTTTGGTCTTTCATCCTTCCAATTACGAAATTCTCGATCCCTAGAAGAGATCCCTCCAGGAACTCAACACCACCGTGCGCAGGCCCCATGGTGGGCGCCAACTGTCGTGGATTTGTCACGGCAGATGTCTTTGTGAAAAAGACTTAGTCGTGAGGCCAACACATCTATGTAGTAGCTTGAGAGGGGTTGAGTGGGACGAGAGACGCGAGGTTTTTACCCAGGTTCGGCCCCTCACGGTGGAGGTAAAAGCCTACATCCTGCTTCATTGATATTGATGATGATGATGCTCACGATTACAAAGGTGCTCTTTCGCTACCTCTACCTCGAGAGCTATTAACTTGTCTGTCTAAACTTGTCCCAACTTCTCCCTCTTGGGGTGCCCTGCCCCTCCTTATATAAGTTGGAGGGGCGGGTTACATGTGGAGTCCTAATAGGATTAGGACTATTCTATTACAAGTGGAATCCTAGTCTTGCTTCCCTTGTAAGGGGAATATTCCTTATGTCTTCTTTCACAAGCCGACCCATCATCACGTGAGTCGGCCTTACCATGAGCCGCCTTATGGGCCGTTGGGTCTTGTCGTCTGTCTGACCCGCCCGCCGGGTGACTAATGAACCGCCAAGCTTGGGCGGGTGACCCGTGAGTCGCCAGGTCCGGGCGGGTCACCAATGAGTCGCCAGATCAGTGAGTCGCTAGTCTTCAGGCGGGTTACTGATGACGCGTCAAGTCCCGGCCGGGTCATATATCCGGCCGGGTCATACCGCGGGGTATATCCCCGACATTAGCCCCCAGTTTAATTTGGATTTATCCATGTTAAACTGATCCTGCAAAATAAACACAAGAACAAATCTGATAGGTTGTGCTCCGGGTTAAAGTTTTTCTGAACCGGCACCTGATCATCCTTAAGTCCTTTGTCATTTCCTTCTTGATACGCGTCCATGACTTCATAGCAAATCACCTTTAGCAGATATGTTCAAACTTTGCCAATGCAAAAGATCCTGGTACTTCGTCTGAAAATTCCGGGTCAATAGGCCAGCTTCATAGTCAATTTGCTTGTAGAAAAATATTATAAAAAAGAATCCATTTGAGTCGGCCTTCAATGCTCTGACTTAATAAAAATATTGGACTCAAGATGTCCTTCTGGAGCTGAAACAGTTTTTGAATACTCCGGCTTAATGATGCTAGAGCTTGTCAAGTTGTGATCCTCGAAATTGCCGGGTTATGATTGATAATGCCGGGTCATGATTGTTGCTGACACCGGGTCATGTAATTGACTTTATTGAGTTATCCAGGCCAAAACTGAGAATATAATACCTGGTTTGTTCAAAAAACTGAGAACTTGAAGATATTCCTCCCTGATATGCATATCATCTGTAGCCCCCAAGTCTTAAGAGGAAAACATAGTGATAGCTTAAGACTTGCTTCAATATAAATGCTACAACTTTGGAGAAATCCGGATTGTTCATGTAAGTCGCCAATCATAAACTGAACACTTTGTACTTCCCATGTGTAGCCCCCAAGTGTCGGGTCATTATGCAATAATGAGCAGGGAATTTGTAGATTTGATTATGTAGACTTAAGCAGCAATGTGTAGCCCCCAAGGGCCGGCTCAGTAAGATAATACTGAACTGGGACTTTATATGTACTTCAGAAAATAACACCATATGATGTAGCTCCCAAGTTTCGGGTTACCTTTGACAGGAGCAATTAGTAGCCCCCAAGGGCCGGCTCATCACTATGTGATGGGTCGGGTCTTCAATGAGGCAAATTAAAAATGACCTTGCATTAGCCCCCAAGTGCCATGGTGCATGCTTGCAGTGACATGGGACTTGCATACTCGATTTAATCTTGATTTGAATAATGTAGCCCCCAAGTGCCGGGTCATATGCCTGCAGCGACTTGGGACTATTCCTTCCATTGTAAAATAAATCATATCCACTGTCCGGATGATGTTTGCTGAATGCCTTGTATATCAATATTGAACCATGCTCTCTGCTGTGAGCCGGTATTCTTGGATAAAGAAATAATAGCTATTGCTCTGAAGTGGCTTTGAAAACCTCAATCATAATACTGGTTATTGATAACCATAATAAAAATCCAGCCATGTTGGCTATTAAAGATTTGAATAACATAATCCGTTATGAAAAACCTCAATCATAAGATCTTGTCTGTTGACAAGTAAATCCAGAGTTAAATACTCAGTGGCTCTTGGCCGATGGCGACTTAATGCGCATTCATTGTAATCCGGGATTTTTGTAATCCGGCGGCTTATAGCCTTTGTAAAAATCAAGAACTGATAACCCTTTTGAAACACCAATTTTAATCTTTGATGATGGGCTTGAACTTAATCATTTATGTAAGCCATAGCTCTGCATGTTCTGCACAAAGTTTAAACAACATATGCCCTGGCGACTTAACGTCAAAAGTCAGGGCGGGTAACAACCCAAACATAATATAGTCTTATGCAATTATGGAAAAGACTAGAATTAATGCCATTCAAGCCTAAACATACTGGCAACTTAAAGTCAAAAGCCAGGGCGGGTTATCAAACCTCGCATATTTATATAACCAGGAAAACATACCTGTAGAATTGACTTATACTGCCGGCTTACATCGCCATATCCAGTGAGGGTGACAACCCAAAGATTGTATAAGCGCATGATTCTAATTGCGCAAGCCAATGTATACTGGCGACTTAAAGTCCATAGCCAGGGCGGGTTATCAAAACCCCCAAATATGCTGAAATATGAGTCATAAAGATTAAGGCTACATGGCCTGAATTGTTTTAAACCATATGTTAATATGGTATAAGGATATGAATTCAAACAATGTTCAGAAGAAATAACAAATCAGAAAAATAAGGCTTTCATAGGCCGCCAAGCCTCAATCTCAAGTGTTGTTCATGGGCCGCACAGCCACTGAGTTAATCCTTCATTCAAACCTGTAAGCCGGGCCTCACATGACCAACCGCCGTTTTAACCTTGACAAGTTCAGGGTCTTTATGACAAGATTGACTGTCAAGAGTACAGCGGGTCATTCCAGGATTACCTGGGCGGAGTGGCAGACATACAGGCAGGATAACCCGGAATTTGGTGTTTACACCTGGCATACAAGCCGATCAAGAGGGTAAGTATAGCTATGTTCATTGAACAGGAAGCCCCCAAGTGACCTATAATGAGCCCTCAAGGCAGGATACCTATGTTTGAACTGCGCACTGCAGCAAGTTCTCTTTGGTAACCTTTGTTTTAGGCAGGAAGCCCCCAAGCAATTTGTAACAAGGCGTGTAAGCCGGATCAAGATGGTAAGCACAGCTATGCTCATTGAGCAGGAAGCCCTCAAGTGACCAATAGTGTGATAAGCCAATAAGGCAGGATACCCATGTTTGAACTGCGCACTGCAGCAAGTTCTCTTTGGCAACCTTTAATTTTTCTGAGAACTTGAACTTGCGAGAGATGAATTCCTCTTGAACCGGATGTTGAAACGGATGGTAAGAGCTCAAAACATCATGGGAGAAAGATTTTCCTTGAACCGGATATTGAACCAGAATCTTTTCTGATAACCCGGAACTCTTCCATTGAGGGGGAACTTTTTGACTTCTAGGCAATTTGTAAGCCGGAAGTTGTCTGACAGCCTTTTGAATTTTTCACCAATATGGTAGTAGCCTCCAGGACCGGGTTATTTTCCCTTCAATGACCCGGAGTTCTTGATTTAGTTGGAACTGGCAAGATTTGCTGAGTCATATCATTGTAGCCCCCGAGTCTTAAGATGACTTGAGGAGTCGGCTTAAGATTCTTCATACTCAGCCATGATATAAACCGCCATATAGTTGAATAGTGGAACGCTGTAATATGTTGAAGCTCAGCGGGTTATAAATGATCCCATATGAGGTGTGGCAGTAATCCAGCCAGCGGTTCATCCCAGCTGGTTGAAGTTAACCAAAACGCAGAGGCGGCGACTTGCGCGCCTGCTCATTCACCGTGTAATAATGCACAGACGAGCACCGATGCAGAATGTTGCCAACGCGTGCTCCGTACCCACGGTATAAGCCACTTTTGTCGTGACTAATTATCCTGCATAAAGAATATTGCAGGCGAGAGTAATTGTTCTCGAAATAATAAAAATTTAATAAAAATTTGACTGGATGGATTAAACCTGATATGTTTGGCCGAAAATTATCCGCCACGATGTTGATGATCATGGCGGTGAAGCTGAAGTCAACCGCGGGTGGGTCGTAGATGCTCGCAATCCTTTGCGTGTATACACTGATGAATATTAAGCCGCCCATTGGAAAGTTATTAAATGTGTCTATCAGGATTGATACTCTGTCTCCAACTTCCAACTGGAGATTTTATATGCCGATCTTCTTCTGGTACTTCTGTATTCAAGGTCTGCATGGCGCAGTCCAAAGACCCAGTGTATGGATACTTGCCAGTGGCATCAGGTTGCATTTTCTGAATTTGTGTTTTCCCGTAATCAAAGGGCAGACTGCCAGCAGCCGCAAAGAATCAAGAAATGACACTGGCTCCAATAACAGTCTGATATTCTCCGGTACCCATTTTGTCTCTGAACAGCTCAGTACTTTGATCATAGGACGCAAGCATACCCATGTTCAGTGACACGGCTCTCACCAAAGTTGGGCCTGCACCCTTCCCAAGCGCAAGGACACCCTCATCAGTGGTGATATAGTAAAGTGCGTGGAATGCATTCAGAGAAGGCGGCTCGGAAGCGAAAGCAAGGCCGCTTTTGGACGGGTCTACGGCTCGTGGCAGCGGCGGGTTAACAAGGTGACGAGGTTGCTGAGGACGTGAAGCGAACCGGTGATGTGGTCGGCCTGATGCGCCGTGGCAACACAGGCGGCGACTTGAGGTGTGGGCGCCGGCGTTCGCGGAGGCGGCGGCTTGCAAGCAGCGCGGCGGCTCGGAGCGCGCGGAAGTGGCGAACGGCGACTTGACGGGCTGGCGAACCAGTGGCGGAGGCGCGTGAGCCTAGCGGTTGCGGGGAGCGGACGGGTTGAAGCAGACCGCGGCAACAGCAGTGGTGAAGGCGAGGTAGTAGTCAGTGGCCGCGGCAGAGATGAAGAAAATCAGGCAGGCCAAGTCATCGAAACGTTCCGTAAGATGTCGCGCAGCGTATAGCTAGCGGCTTTATGAATTTCCTCCCTTTTTTGAAGCTCCATGTAGTGTGCATGTAGTGCGAAAGCATGCCAGCATCTAAAATTTTTGTCTTTGCGTGGCTTTGTAGTAGTGCTATCCTTCATGTGCGTGTACGTAATGAATCTCTTCACGCCACAGAGTAGCAGTACGCCTTTGGATTGATGGGAAGCAGCAGCAGTCGAATCGGCGGATCGACGCGAAGTCCTCGCGGAGCGGCTCAAAGGAAAGAGGCGGCCGGCGGGTTAATGGCGAGGCCGCGAAGGCGATGGCGGTTCACGACCGCAGTTGAGATGGGCAGCGGCTCACAGGTGCAGACGGGGTCCTCGGACAGGCGGCGGCTCGTCACCGGCGCGGGAAGGCCGGCTTGGTTCCGACCACGATCGAGACGGCGGCTTGGCCACTGCATGAGGCTACGACAGCGGGAGCGGCGACTCGCAGGTGAGGTCGGGCGCTTGGTGGCTCACAGCGGCAGTTGGTCAGCAGCCGTCGGCGGTAGACCATGTTTAAAAGTGAATGCATCAGGCGGCTGATGTAGCCGTGAGTGGAGGCGAGGTAAGGCCGCGGAGGCGGCGGCTTCAAATCCAGGACAAGACGAGGCGGCGCCGGCAACTCACGGCGACGGGGCGATTCATACAGGGCGGCCTCGCAGCAGAGACAAGGCCGTGACAGCGGAGGCGCGGTGGTTCGACGAAGCGAGACGCAAGAGGAGTCCGAGCTCGTGGCTTTCCTTTCCTTTGACTATTTTCTTTGACCCAGCTTGTACTAGTAATCTGCTCACTGATTGATAGAACCCGGCGGATCAACATCGAAAACTTTCTTTTTATCTGTCTCGACGGAAACTGCTATTTGACAGACTGCAGGATTTGGCGTACAAACGGAATCAATCCCCCATCGGTTTCGACGGATCGCGTCGCGCGGTGACGTACTGAGCGTCCAACCCTAATTGTTGTATCTCAATCTGGTATATGCCATTCAGTTTTGCTAGTCGTGTAGATCCTTTGCACCGGCTCTTTCATCCTTCCAATTACGAAATTCTCGATCCCTAGAAGAGATCCCTCCAAGAACTCAACACCACCGTGCGCACGTCCCATGATGGGCGCCAACTGTCGTGGATTTATCACGGCAGATGTCTTTGTGAAAAAGACTTAGTCGTGAGCCCAACGCATCTATGTAGTAGCTTGAGAGGGGTTGAGTGGGACGAGAGACGCGAGGTTTTTACTCAGGTTCGGCCCCTCACGGTGGAGGTAAAAGCCTACATCCTGCTTCATTGATATTGATGATGATGATGCTCACGATTACAAAGGTGCTCTTTCGCTACCTCTACCTCGAGAGCTATTAACTTGTCTGTCTAAACTTGTCACAACTTCTCCCTCTTGGGGTGCCCTGCCCCTTCTTATATAAGTTGGAGGGGCGGGTTACATGTAGAGTCTTAATAGGATTAGGACTATTCTATTACAAGTGGAATCCAAGTCTTGCTTCCCTTGTAAGGGGAATATTCCTTATGTCTTCTTTCACAAGCCGGCCCATCATCACGTGAGTCGGCCTTCCCATTAGCCGCCTTATGGGCCGTTGGGTCTTGTCGACTGTCTGACCCGCCCGCCGGGTGACTAATGAACCGCCAAGCTCGGGCGGGTGACCCGTGAGTCGCCAGGTCCGGGCGGGTCACCAATGAGTCGCCAGATCAGTGAGTCGCTAGTCTTCAGGCGGGTTACTGATGACGCGCCAAGTCCCGGCCGGGTCATATATCTGGCCGGGTCATACCGCGGGGTATATCCCCAACAGTGTCCCTAGTGAGCCTCTACTAGACTAGCTCGTTGATCAAAAGATGGTTAAGGTTTCCTAACCATAGGCATGAGTTGTCATTTGATAACGGGATCACATCATTAGGAGAATGATGTGATCGACAAGACCCATCCGTTAGCTTAGCATATGATCGTTCAGTTTATTGCTACTGCTTTCTTAATGTCAAATACATGTTCCTTCGACCATGAGATCATGCAACTCCCAGATACCGGAGGAATGCCTTGTGTGCTATCAAACGTCACAACGTAACTGGGTGATTATAAAGATGCTCTACAGGTATCTCCGAAGGTGTCTGTTGAGTTGGCATGGATCGAGATTAGGATTTGTCACTGCGAGTATCGGAGAGGTATCTCTGGGCCCTCTCGGTAATACACATCATAAGAAGCTTGCAAGCAAAGTGACTAAAGAGTTAGTTACGAGATGATGTATTACGGAATGAGTAAAGAGACTTGCCGGTAACGAGATTGAACTAGCTATGGAGATACCGGCGATCGAATCTCGGGCAAGTAACATACCGACAGACAAAGGGAACTACGTATGTTGTCATAAAGGTTCGACCGATAAACATCTTCGTGGAATATGTAGGAACCAATATGGGCATCCAGGTCCCGCTATTGGTTATTGACTGGAGAAGCATCTCGGTCATGTCTACATCATTCTCGAACCCGTAGGGTCCGCACGCTTAACGTTCATTGACGATATAGTATTATATGAGTTATGTATGTTGGTGACCGAATGTTGTTCGGAGTCCCGGATGAGATCACAGACATGACGAGGAGCTCCGGAATGGTCCGGAGGTAAAGATTGATATATAGGATGATATGGTTTGGCCAAGGGGTAAAGCCCACGAGGCTTTAGGTCGGTGCAAAAGGAGTTTTGCGGAGGCCAGGGGCCAAACGCTGGAGACCCTGGCGTCTAGGCCAGACGCCAAGGACTGTTGCGTCTGGTCCTGGAAGTCGGAGAAGGACTCTTCCTTGCGGGCAAACCCGACTTTGAGGAGGCTCTTTCTCCAAGTTACGACCCCAAGGCTCAACATATAAATAGAGGGGCAGGGCTAGCACCTGGAACACACCAAGATACACCAAGCCATCTGCTTGCAAGCCCGTCCCTCTAGTTTATCCTCCGTCATAGTTTCCGTAGTGCTTAGGCGAAGCCCTGCGGAGATTGTTCTTCACCACCACCATCACCACGCCGTCGTGCTGCCGGAACTCATCTACTACTTCACCTCTCTTGCTGGATCGAGAAGGCGAGGACATTATCGAGCTGAATGTGTGCTGAACGCGGAGGTGCCGTACGTTCGGTACTTGATCGGGACGGATCGTGAAGGTGTACGACTACATCAAGCGCGTTGATAAACGCTTCCGCTTAGCGATCTTCAATGGTATGAAGATGCTCTCCCCCTCTCGTAGCTATGCATCTCCATGGATAGATCTTGCGTGTGCGTAGAATTTTTTTTGTTTTCCATGCAATGTTTCCAAAAAGTGGCATCCGAGCCAGGTCTATGCGTAGATAATATGCACGAGTAGAACACAAAGAGTTGTGGGCGGTGATAGTCATACTGCTTACCACCAACGTCTTATTTTGATTCGGCGGTATTATGAGATGAAGCGGCCTGGACCAGCCTTACATGTCCACGCACAAGAGACCGGTTCCACCGACAGACATGCAACTAGTTTTGCATAAAGGTGGCTGGCGGGTGTCTGTTTCTCCTACTTTAGTTGAATCGAATTTGACTGCGGCCGGTCCTTGAAGAAGGTTAAAACAACAAACTTGAGAAATCACCGTTGTGGTTTTTGCCGTAGGTAAGAACGGTTCTTGCTAGAAGCCCGTAGCAGCCACGTAAAACTTGCAACAACAAAGTAGAGGACGTCTAACTTGTTTTTGCAGGGCATGTTGTGATGTGATATGGTCAAGACATGATGTGATATATGTTATTGTATGAGATGATCATGTTTTGTAATTTATCAGCAACCGGTAGGAGCCTTATGGTTGTCTCATTATTGTATGAAATGCAAGCGCCATGTAATTGCTTTACTTTATCGCTATGCATTAGCAATAGTTGTAGAAGCAATAGTTGGCGAGACGACCACGACACAACGATGGAGATCAAGGTGTTGAGCCGGTGACGATGGAGATCAAGGTGTCGAGCCGATGACGATGGAGATCATGATGATGCTTTGAATATGGAGATCAAAAGCACAAGATGATGATGGCCATATCATGTCACATATTTTGATTGCATGTGATGTTTATCTTTTATGCATCTTATTTTTCTTAGAACGACGGTAGCATTATAAGATGATCCCTTCACTAAATTTCAAGATATAAGTGTTCTCCACTAGTATGCACCGTTGCGAAAGTTCGTCGTTTCGAGACACCACGTGATGATCGGGTGTGATAGACTCTACGTTCACATACAACGGGTGTAAGACAGTTTTACACATGCAAAATACTTGGGTTAAACTTGACGAGCCTAGCATGTACAGACATGGTCTCGGAACACTGGAGACCGAAAGGTCGAACATGAGTCATACTAGATATGATCAACATGAAGATGTTCACCATTGAAGACTACTCCATCTCACGTGATGATCGGACTTTGTTTAGTTGATATGGATCATGTATCACTTAGATAACTTGAGGGATGTTAATTTAAGTGGGAGTTCTTTTGTAATTTGATTAATTGAACTTAAAGTTATCATGAACTTAGTCTTAATAGTTTTTGCATATCTATGTTGTAGATCAATAGCTCGCGATATAGCTCCCCTATTTTTTGATATGTTCCTAGAGAAAACTAAGTTGAAAGATGATAGTAGCAATGATGTGGACTGGGTCCGTAATCTGAGGATTATCCTCATTGCTGCACAGAAGAATTATGTCCTTGATGCATCGCTAGGTGACAGACCTATTGCAGGAGCAGATGCAGACGTTATGAACGTTTGACTAGCTCGATATGATGACTACTTAATAGTTTAGTGCGCCATGCTTTACGGCTTAGAACCGGGACTTCAAAAACGTTTTGAACGCCAAGGAGCATATGAGATGTTCCAAAAGCTGAAATTGGTATTTCAGACTCATGCTCGTGTCGAGAGGTATGAAACCTCTGACAAGTACTTTGCCTACAAGATGGAGGAGAATAGCTCAGCTAGTGAGCATATGCTCAGAATGTCTGGGTAGTACAATCACTTGAATCAAGTGGGAGTTAATCTTCCAGATAAGATAGTGATTGACAGAGTTCTCTAAGTCACTATCACCAAGCTACTAGAACTTCATGATGAACTATAATATGCAAGGGATGACGAAAACGATTCCCGAGCTCTTTGCGATGCTGAAGTCGGCGAAGGTAGAAATAAAAAAGGAGCATCAAGTGTTGATGGTTAACAAGATCACTAGTTTCAAGAAAAAGGGCAAAGGAAAGAAATGGAACTTCAAGAAGAATGGCAAGCAAGTTTCCACTCCCATGAAGAAGCACAAAGCTGGACCTAAGCCTGAAACTGAGTGCTTCTACTGCAAAGGAAATGGTCACTAGAAGCGGAACTGCCCCAAATACTTGGCGGATAAGAAGGATGGCAAAGTGAACAAAGGTATATTTGATATACATGTTATTGATGTGTACCTTACTAATGCTCATAGTAGAACCTGGGTATTTGATACAGGTTCAGTTGCTAAGATTAGTAACTCGAAACAGGAGTTGCAGAATAAACGGAGACTAGTAAAGGGCAAGGTGACGATGTGTGTTGGAAGTGTTTCCAAGATTGATATGATCACCATCGCACACTCCCTCTACCTTCGGGATTAGTGTTAAGCCGAAATAAATGTTATTTGGTATTTGCGTTGAGCATGAACATGATTAGATCATGTTTATTGCAATACGGTTATTCATTTAAGTCAGAGAATAATTGTTGTTCTGTTTACATGAATAAAACCTTCTATGGTCATACACCCAATGTAAATGGTGTATTGAATCTTGATCATCGTGATACACATATTCATAATATTGATGCCAAAAGATACAAAGTTGATAATGATAGTGCAACATACTTGTGGCACTGCCGTTTAGGTCATATTGGTGTAAAGCGCATGAAGAAACTCCATGCAGATGGACTTTTGGAATCACTTGATTATGAATCATTTGATACTTGCGAACCATGCCTCATGGGCAAGATGACTAAAACTCCGTTCTCCGGAACAATGGAGCATGCTAATGACTTATTGGAAATAATATATACCGATGTATGCGGTCCGATGAGTGTTGAGGCACGCGGCGGGTACCGTTATTTTCTGACCTTCATAGATGATTTGAGTAGGTACAGATATATCTACTTGATGAAACACAAGTCTAAAACATTTGAAAAGTTCAAAGAATTTCAGAGTGAAGTGGAGAATCATCGTAACAAGAAAATAAAGTTTCTACGATCTGATCGCGGAGGCGAATATTTGAGTTACGAGTTTGGCCTTCATTTAAAACAATGTGGAATTGTTTCACAACTCACACCACCTGGAACACCACAGCGTAATGGTGTGTCCGAACATCGTAACCACACTTTATTAGATATGGTGCGATCTATGATGTCTCTTACCGATTTACCACTATCATTTTGGGGTTATGCATTAGAGACAGCTGCATTCCCGTTAAATAGGGCACCATCTAAATCCGTTGAGACGACACCGTATGAACTGTGGTTTAGCAAGAAACCTAAGCCATCGTTTCTTAAAGTTTGGGGATGCGACGCTTATGTCAAAAGGCTTCAGCTTGATAAGCTCGAATCTAAATCAGAAAAGTGTGTCTTCATAGGATACCCTAAGGAAACTATTGGGTACACCTTCTACCACAGATCTGAAGGCAAGATCTTTGTTGCCAAGAATGGAATCTTTCTAGAGAAGGAGTTTCTCTCGAAAGAAGTGAGTGGGAGGAAAGTAGAACTTGATGAGGTAATTGTACCTTCTCTCGAGTTGGAAAGTAGCACATCACAGAAAACTGTTCCCGTGATGCCTACACCAAGTAGAGAGGAAGCAAATGATAACGATCATGAAGCTTCAGATCATGTTACTACTGAACCTCGTAGATCGACCAGAGCAAGATCTGCACCAGAGTGGTACGGTAATCCAGTCCTGGAAGTCATGTTATTAGACCAAGGCGAACCTACGAACTATGAAGAAACTATGATGAGCCCAGATTCCAACAGATGGCTTGAGGCCACGAAATCTGAGATAGGATCCATGTATGAGAACAAAGTGTGGACTTTGGTGGATTTGCCCGATGATCGGCAAGCCATAGAGAATAAATGGATCTTCAAGAACAAGACTGACTGTCTACAAAGCTCGACTTGTCACGAAAGGTTTTCGACAAGTTCAAGGACTTGACTACGATGAGACTTTCTCACCCATAGCGATGCTTAAGTCTGTCTGAATCATGTTAGCAATTGCCGCATTTTATGATTATGAAATCTGGCAAATGGATGTCAAAACTGCATTCCTTAATAGATTTCTTAAGGAAGAGTTGTATATGATGCAACCAGAAGGTTTGTCGATCCTAAAGGTGCTAACAAAGTGTGCAAGCTCCAGCGATCCATCTATGGACTGGTGCAAGCATCTCGGAGTTGGAATATACGATTTGATGAAGTGATCAAAGCATTTGGTTTTATACAGACTTACGGTGAAGCCTATATTTACAAGAAAGTGAGTGGGAGCTCTGTAGCATTTTTGATATTATATGTGGATGACATATTGCTGATTGGAAATGATATAAAATTTCTGGATAGCATGAAAGGATACTTGAATAAGAATTTTTCAATGAAAGACCTCGGTAAAGCTGCATACATATTGGGCATCAAGATCTATAGAGATAGATCAAAACGCTTGATAAGACTTTCAATGAGTACATACCTTGACAAGATTTTGAAGGAGTTCAAAATGGATCAGTCAAAGAAGGAGTTCTTGCTTGTATTGTAAGGTGTGAAGTTGAGTAAGACTCAAAACCCGACAACGGCAGAAGATAGAGAGAGAATGAAAATCATTCCCTATGCCTCAGCCATAGGTTCTATAAAGTATGCCATGCTGTGTACCAAACCTGTTGTGTACCTTGCCATGAAGTTTGGCAAGGGGGTACAATAGTGATCCAGGAGTAGATCACTGGACAGTGATCAAAATTATCCTTAGGTACCTAAAGAGGACTAAGGAAATGTTTCTCGGTTATGGAGGTGATAAAGAGTTCGTCGTAAAGGGTTACATTGATGCAAGCTTTGACACTGATTCAGATGACTCTGAGTCTCATTCTGGATACGTATTGAAAGTGGGAGCAATTAGCTAGAGTAGCTCCATGCAGAGCATTGTAGACATAGAAATTTGCAAAACACATACGGATCTGATTGTGACAGACCCGTTGACTAAATCTCTCTCACAAGCAAAACGTGATCACACCTTAGTACTCTTTGGGTGTTAATCACATGGCGATGTGAACTAGATTATTGACTCTAGTAAACTCTTTGAGTGTTAGTCACATGGCGATGTGAACTATGGGTGTTAATCACATGGCGATGTGAACTAGATTATTGACACTAGTAAACTCTTTGAGTGTTAGTCACATGGCGATGTGAACTATGGGTGTTAATCACATGGCGATGTGAACTAGATTATTGACTCTAGTAAACTCTTTGTGTGTTAGTCACATGGCGATGTCAACTATGGGTGTTAATCACATGGCGATGTGAACTAGATTATTGACTCTAGTGCAAGTGGGAGACTGATGGAAATATGCCCTAGAGGCAATAATAAAATGGTTATTATTATATTTCCTTAATCATGATAAAGGTTTATTATTCATGCTAGAATTGTATTGACCGGAAACTTAAATACATGTGTGGATACATAAACAAATATCGTGTCCCTAGTGAGCCTCTACTAGACTAGCTCGTTGATCAAAAGATGGTTAAGGTTTCCTAACCATAGGCATGAGTTGTCATTTGATAACGGGATCACATCATTAGGGGAATGATGTGATGGACAAGACCCATCCGTTAGCTTAGCATATGATCGTTCAGTTTATTGCTACTGCTTTCTTAATGTCAAATACATGTTCCTTCGACCATGAGATCATGCAACTCCCGAATACCGGAGGAATGCCTTGTGTGCTATCAAATGTCACAACGTAACTGGGTGATTATAAAGATGCTCTACAAGTATCTCCAAAGGTGTCTGTTGAGTTGACATGGATCGAGATTGGGATTTGTCACTCCGAGTATCGGAGAGGTATCTCTGGGCCCTCTCGGTAATACACATCATAAGAAGCTTGCAAGCAAAGTGACTAAAGAGTTAGTTACGAGATGATGTATTACGGAACGAGTAAAGAGACTTGCCGGTAACAAGATTGAACTAGGTATGGAGATACCGACGATCGAATCTCGGGCAAGTAACATACCGACAGACAAAGGGAACTACGTATGTTGTCACAAAGGTTCGACCAATAAAGATCTTCGTGGAATATGTAGGGACCAATATGGGCATCCAGGTCCCGCTACTGGTTATTGACCGGAGAAGTATCTCGGTCATGTCTACATCATTCTCGAACCCGTAGGGTCCGCACGCTTAATGTTCGTTGACGATATAGTATTATATGAGTTATGTATGTTGGTGACCGAATGTTGTTCGGAGTCCCGGATGAAATCACGGACATGACGAGGAGCTCCGGAATGGTCCGGAGGTAAAGATTGATATATAGGATGATATGGTTAGGCCAAGGGGTAAAGCCCATGGGGCTTTAGGTCGGTGCAAAAGGAGTTTTGCGGAGGCCAGGGGGCCAAACACCGGAGACCCTGGCGTCTGGCCCTGGGCCAGACGCCGAGGCCCATGGCGTCTGGGCTAGACGCCAAGGACTGTGGCGTCTGGTCCTGGAAGTCCGAGAAGGACTCTTCCTTGCGGGCAAAACCGACTTTGAGGAGGCTCTTTCTCCAAGTTACGACCCCAGGGCTCAACATATAAATAGAGGGGCAGGGCTAGCACCTGGAACACATCAAGATACACCAAGCCGCTTGCCGGCAACCCCGCCCCTCTAGTTTATCCTTCGTCATAGTTTCCGTAGTGCTTAGGCGAAGCCCTGCGGAGATTGTTCTTCACCATCACCGTCACCACGCCGTCGTGCTGCCGGAACTCATCTACTACTTCGCCTCTCTTCCTGGATCGAGAAGGCGAGGATGTCATTGAGCTGAACGTGTGCTGAACGCGGATGTGCCGTACGTTCGGTACTTGATCGGGACGGATCATGAAGGTGTACGACTACATCAACCGCGTTGATAAACGCTTCCGCTTAACGATCTTCAATGGTATGAAGATGCTCTCCCCCTTTCGTAGCTATGCATCTCCATGGATAGATCTTGCGTGTGCATAGAATTTTTTTTGTTTTCCATGCAATGTTTCCCAACAGGTGGGTCCCAGCTGTCAGGGGGAAGAATCATTTTTTTTGCCCGTAATATGGACGCACTTCCTTGCATGCGAAGATGTAGCTAGTGGGTCCCAGCTGTCAGAGGGCAAACATTTTTTTCACAAAATACAGAGGCCCTTTCGGTGGGTCCCCGTTGTCAGGTGGAGGAATCATTATTTTGCGCATAATAAGGAGGCACTTCCTTGCTGCGGCCGTGGACCCAGCTGTCAGCCTCTCCACGTACAGTCCTCTTCCGATGGAAGTCGTTCCTTGACCACACCGCGCCGAGAGCACCAAGGCGGTGGACAACGGCGAGGCCTAGGAAGGGAATGACCCGGAGCCGGGGAAGACTAGGCAGTTGTTTCCCACACGGAGGGGAGTACGAGGGTTTACTGGTTTGTCTGCAGTGTGAGGCTGCCGTTGCCGGAGAATAACAGGAGGTCTGGGTGAGTACAGGGATGGCCAGGCCAGCGATGGGAGTAGGGTGGGGCGGTGAGGCCTGCGTGGCAGCAGAGCCGGCCACGGGAGGCAGGAGCAGGCGGCACGGCCGGCGCTGGTTTGGGCGGCTGGAGCAAGAAGACCAGAGGTTGAAGAAGCACGACGACCATTGGATGGACAAGTCAGCCTCCAAATATGGTGGGACCCACCTAGCAGCGGGGGTATTCATTTTTTTTGTGCGTAATAGATGGTGGATCCGAGCTGTCAGTGGGGGGAATGTTTTTTTCGCGAAATACAGAGGCCCTTCCGGTCGGTCCCAGCTGTCACGAGGAGGAATCATTATTTTGCGCGTAATAAGGAGGCACTTCCTACTCGCAAAAAAAGGAGGCACTTCCTTGCGTGCGGCCGTGGACCCAGCTGTTAGCCTCTCCACGTACAGTCATCTTCCGATGGATGTCGTTCGTTGACCATGCCGTGCCGAGAGCACCAAGGCGGTGGACGACGGCGAGGCAAAGTAAGGGAACGACCCAGAGCCGAGGAAGACTCGGCAGTTGTTTCCCACGCGGAGTGGGTACGAGGGTTTACTGGTTCGGCTGCAGTGTGAGGCTGCCGTCGCCGGAGAATAACAGGAGGTGTGGGTGAGTAGAGGGATAGCCAGGCCAGGGAAGCGAGTATGGTGTGGTCGTGAGGCCTGCCCGGCAGCACAGCTGGTCACGGAACGTGGGAGCAAGCAGTTCCATCGGCACTATTTGGGCGGCTGGAGCAGGAAGATTAGAGACTGAAGGAGCACGACTGCCGTTAGATTGACATCTAACGGTCTGACGCTGGTAGAGTCGATTGTTGACTAAGTTTATTTTTTTGAGAAACCTTTTGTACGCATGAACTTAGTAGGCCCACAAGTCAGCCTCCAAATCTGTGGCAGACAACATAGAGCCCATTTGCTATTTTTTTAATAATTTGCAGCCCATTTGCTAATTCTTAACGAATTTATTACAGCCCATTTTCTGCTCAGGACCACGGTCAAAAAGTTCAACCTAATTTTGCGTATTTAAGTGGAGTCCGAACTGTTTTAATCCAGAAATGATAAACATTTATTTTTTAAGAACTTATTGATTTGCCAAATAAAATATTGTTTTATTTTTGTAAGCTAATAATGCATGGGACAGTTGAGTTGGTTTTAGGGAAAACCAGTGGTAAAAAAATCAGCGCTGGGAGGGAAAACAACAACAAAAAATAAGGACGTAAAGATGAAAAGGGAACTTTATGTATTTTCAATATAATAATACATGTATATGAACTAGTAAAACTATAGGTAGAGATTAGAAAACGGAAGTAGGACATGGCGTTTCAAGAGGAAAATAGAACTGGGCTGTGTGTTTTCTTTAGTAAAAAAATTGCCTGCGCATGTTCTAAGAGAAAATATAACTAAGGCTGGCGGGCCAGAGGCCAGTTGATACCTGCTGGATCTTTGTGCCCCATTGTCGTCATGGGCTGGGCCTATTAAAAACAAAACCAAGCCTGGGCAGTCTGTAGCCCAGTTGAAACTTGCTCGACCTGAAAAAACAATATACCTGCTGGATCCCAGTTATCAGTCTGTACTTGCAGAATTCTCTCGTTTATTGACTATGGGCTGGGCCTATTAAAAACAAAACCAAGCCTGGGCAGTCTGTAGCCCAGTTGAAACTTGCTCGACCTGAAAAAACAATATACCTGCTGGATCCCAGTTATCAGTCTGTACTTGCAGAATTCTCTCGTTTATTGACTATGTTGAAAACTTCATGGGTTTTACCGTCTCAGACGTCAGCATTATTTTTCCATCGTGATAATAAGTGCATGCACTTGCTTGCGTACGGCCATGGACCTGCTGGTTCCGTACGGTTAGGCTCTGTATGGACAGCCGTCTTGTGGTTCCACAGACGAATTTCATGCAAATCGGATGGTTTTCAGTGAAAGCGGACTAAATTCATTGCATTTTACATATTTATTTTTATTATGGAATATTTTACATATTTCAACTAATAATAACCGACTAAGCCTTTTTTAGTCCATGGGAGGCGCTTCACGATCGAGGTCGCGACACTTAACTGTTCTGGAAGGCCCAAATCCATCGCTCCTCTCTTTTAACAATTTGCAGCTGGGCTTGGCATGACACAGCCCAGTTCTGACGTGCTGCGTCCAACTATCAGCCTGTGAAATCGGATGGATCCCGTGCGTACTTCGAAGATGTAAAAAAATTGGAGAATTGGGAATTCGAATGGCAGGTGCTTATGCTACCCATCAAATAAAAATCAGGTGCCTGAAAATTTGTTTCAAAACAAATGATTCAGCTTTATATCCACGTCGACCCTCGACATGATGGTTGGAAGCAAATGCCAAGTTCATACCGAAAGATCCTTAACAACAATACCAACTTACAGACGACCAGGTAGTACAAGTACTAATACCTAACTAACTTATAATCTTTTTAGTCCTGGCCCTACTGTTCGTCTGGTAGAAAATCTTGCAGACGACCAGGTCCCGCTCCTTCTCTTGCTCCAGGTCCCCGAGGTGGTACTGGTGCATCACCCAGTTGGTCCTCTGCTGGTCGAAGTTCTTGTTGGTGTGCAGCACCAGAACCTTTTTGCTTCCCGTCTGCCGGCCGTTGACCATAACCGGCAAGGTATTGCCGGTCTTGTGCCACATCGCGTGCATGCCGCACTCCGACTGTATCTTGCAACGCGTCCACGTGCCCCTTTTGAATGCCCTGGAGTTGCGCTAAAAGAAATGCTTGCTTAGGCCACTCAGTGTGATACCTGCAATATTGGCGAATACAGGTTTTAGGGTACATAGTTGGCATTTTCATAACATCTTTGGCATGTTGCAGTCACTTGTTTCACTTTTTATTAACTATCAAATTGTAATTGCTTCACTAGGTCTGTGTCTAAAAATAAAAATAGAGCCATAAACAAAGGAATATGTTTGTGCAAGTAGACGGCCGATCGGTGTCTCACCTGGAAGTTTCTCAGGATGGGTGTAGCATATGCCGTGCTTGCTGTCGATGGTTGGTATGAACAAATCGATGAGAGGGTGAGATCTCGCGCTGTCAGCACTCACTTTGGCCTCAAGGTGCTCGATCAGCTCCTGATCCATGGGATCGAACTTGACGCCAGCCGACAGCATCGGCCAATCCTTCTTGGACTTGCATCGGTTAATTCCAATTAAATGGTACTCAATGTATGATCAATCAACTGTTTTAAGTAAATGATGAAAGATTTTGACAGATAAGTGGTACTCCAAATCTGAAGTCCACAATACCCGAACAAACTGGGGTCTCGGCTTCATTACTACATGCAAACTCTAAAGACTTGAAAACCCCCATAAAGATCGAAATCATCATACAGGGCGACGGGACGAATACTCACAGGAGCGGCCTTGCTGGTTCCTTCCTTCATCCGGCTAGCTTGAAGAGCATCCTTGTTGAGATCGATTTTTTCAGCGTCTTCCTTTTGACTACTTGCAATGAAGTATAGCAACTCCAGTAGCTCATCGCTCATCGTACCAAATGGATCGGAACAAGGCGGCGGCTGGGAGGCGGGGAGACAGGGAGAGAATGGGAGAGTGATCTCTACTCTTATAAAAAATAGAGTTGGTGATGATGGTGTGCTTGCCATCCTGCAATATAGGTTGTCCGATTTATATCTGACGGATAGGAAGGAAACTATGGAAATTTTGCAAAAAGATACCCACACCCCTCTCCACATTTCCAAATAAGGCCTTCCCTCGTTCATCCTTTTGTCCCACAAGATAAACTACTCATACAAATGCATCTAGTTGTTCCGTGCAACGCATGGGCATCTTGCTAGTTTTGTAGAGAATGCGAGAGTGCTGTTGTAGTATGAGAGGGGTGAGGCTCACTTTGGTGAACCGAACACGCCACCGGGACTCTTGTGTCACCTCACGCACAGCGTGTTGTCACGTCAATTCAATGTGAGGACATGATGAATAATTTGACAGACGTATACTAGTACTACTGTCCTACTTACTAGTCGTATTTAGTGTCACATTTTAACCATAGATTTAACTAACAAAATGTCAATGCATGTCACCAAAAATTATACCATTGGAAACTATGTTCAAATATGAATCCAATGATATAATTTTTTGTGACATGCATTAACATTTAGTTAGTTAAATTTATGGTCAAAATTTGACACAAATTACAAAGGGGACCAATAAACCAGGAGGGAGGTAGTAGTACAAGTAGCACAATATACGGTATAGAGGACTAGTACAAATTTAGAAATGGAGTACGAAGTTACAAGGTTGTGCGACAGACTTTGTAGGCTACATGAGTAATACAAAATATAATTCCCATTGGACAACACTTTCACCAACAAGTACACACTTGAAGCCTAATTGATATATATGGCTTCTGCACAGCATCTCCATCATCATTATCAGTACATCCTACGCAGGTCAGTTAGGATGCACTTGATCCGGGAAAGGTATCGATCCTTCAAACTAACTACAGTACATAATATCCAAAAAAAGGGTCATGCTACAGCAGCAGGATACATGGCTCAGTCTAGATATCACTACAAATCAAGTTGTGCATATTTGCTGTTGGCATGAACCACATCGCGGCATGTCGAGTTTGCAAAAGCCATTCATCGCTTGGAAGCTTGATGCCTTTCACACACTGAAGATCATCTGGCAAGAAGTTGTGTCGACGAATCTCTGGATATGGTGATTCATGAAACCCATGGTACGATGTGTAAACACAGTTCCCCTGGCGAATGGAAGTTGCATAGCACGGTAATCATCGCCGGTGATATGATCGATGATTGGTTGGATGATCGGATAATTGAGCCCGAGGAACATGGAGTGGTTGCCGAGGCTGTAAACCTGCCTCCAGTTGAATACGCCTGGCCCAACGGAGCTGGGATCTTTCTCGAACACGAAGCAGCCATAGCCATCACAGTCACGAATGCCCCAGGCATTGTACTGCATGTGGTTTGATGAAATGGTTTGGTCAATTTGGTACGTGCGAATGAGCATCAAATGACCACCGTCAGTTGAACGAGTGATAAACCACCACCCATTGACTTGTATATTTCCAGGTCCTGGAATTATGAAGGCCAGCGCATTTGCGTCTGCTGCAACAAATCAAATTGGAGACCAAAAGGACAAAAAATACAATCATGTTCAGAGTATGTGTGGAATTAAGATTATTATAACAGTGACACAAATCATAGCCAGAGAATTGCAATGCCGTGGTCATAATCATACCCCAAGTTAAAAAAATTAAGCCAATGGCTTTCATATTCTAGCAATATGTCATGGTTCAAACATCATGTAAAAATGAGAGGAAAACAGCTATGACAGGGCCTACTCATATTCTACCATAGCAGTTACTACTGTTCTCATATCAACTCTAACAATAACATGCGTGGTTATAAAAATCTTGGAAATGAGAGTAACATATAGCAATCATGAGGTTATACTCATAATATCTATTCTAACAATCATTAGATGCCAATTGTTCTCATATCAACTCTAACAATAACATGTGTGGTCATAAAAATCTAGGAAATGAGAGGAACATATAGCAATGATGTGGTTATAGACATACTATCTATTCTAAATTTCTAACAATCAACAGGCAGCCGTATTCATAAGGTAAAGATGAGATGAGATAGAACAATTACACGACGATAGATTCCACCAGTATATGCAGCCAATCTGTGCGTCGACCGCGTAAACGATGCCATCGTGCACTATTGCATCAGACAGAAATGGAAGGTCAACAGGAATGATGATGAGCCATAACCATGTATGGCGACCAGATTCCAGATAGAATAATCCCATGTCGAACAAGGCAATGATCTTGTAATCCATGTAGTCTTCTGATGGTGTGGGCACTTCGCAGATTACAACCTTCAGCAAACGGTGGTCGCACCAAAAGCTTGGCACGTCTCGTGCATAGTAGGCAGGAGTGTCCGGCAGGCCGCGAGGCTTGATGCTGGCGGTATCCAACAATGGAAGGGTGATCTCTCGCTGGGTGTAGATATCCACGAGACACCATAGACTACTGGATTGGTGGATGAGGACGATCCAGTTGGCCTTCCTGCCCGCCCAGTAGTGGCCGCGCATGAAGGACAGGTGGGCGGGTAGTGGTAGCATGTCGAGGGGCACCACGGCAACCTCCGTAGGATCATCAAGTCGGCGTCTGGGCCACCTACAAGGATCGGGCATCAGCAAGCAGGGTGTCTTGAAAAGGGTCGGCCGGTTGCAGATGAGTATACGGTACATAGACACCAAGCATGCGGCCAGACGCACGGTGCTGAGCAGGTCCATACGATTACAGATCTGCTCCAAGAGAACATCAGGGAGGGAATTCCAATCGCGGCTCTGCGTGTCAGTCGGTTCTGCCATAGGGTTTTTTAGGGCGCTGAGTGATTGGGGTTTTCGGTGCCTGCGAGTGAGCGGGGAAGTGGATTCGGGCGGGCGAACGAAGAAGATGGCATGTGTGGCCGAGCAGTGAGTGGGGGGGGGGGGTATGGTACGCGCGAGCTACCGAGGAAGATGGCGCAGGCGGGCGAGCAGTGAGCGGAGGGAAATGGTGTGCGGCCGACGATGGGGAAGAGAGGAGGAAGAAGAAGAGAGGAGGAAGAAGAGGGAAAGAGGGGCAAGAAAGTGCATTAAATCTGAATTCTACTAGTACTACTACCAGGATATACCGTCCTTCGGAGTGTAAATAGTTTAGTTGATGACATGTGGGTCTACCTCAAGAGGGCCCATATGTCAGTTAATGGAAGAGAGAGGTGCGTAGGTGTATTTGCGTAAGCGTGCTCCACTGGCGAACATGATGGTAGTACCGGGTAAGGCTGATTTAGTAACACCAACACGCTGGTTCAGCTTATTAATTAAGTGTCCCATCTACTGCAGCGTGTATTGTCACTTCACTGTGAAGACTAGTTGAATAGTTCTCTCTGACCGAGATGGGGAATAATGGATCGCCAAGACTTCCTATCTACAGTATCCCTATGCCTCTACTCTCATCCTGTCCAACAAGATGAAACATTGGCCAAGGCACCCGGCGCCAATAATGTAGGAGTACTACCAGTATTTTGTGTCAAACTTTGACCAACTATTTAACTAATAAAATGTTAATGCATGTCACCAAAAATCATATCACTGGATTCATATTTGAACATATTTTTTAATGGTATAGTTTTTTATGACATGCATTGACACTTTGTTAGTAAAATTTACGGTCAAAATTTTACACTAAATACGAAGGGGGCCAATAAACCAGGACGGAGGTTTATATACAGGTCAATAAAAAATCATCAACCACGGTAGTAGTAAATGATGAGTGCCCGAAGATTTTTTTTCCGAAAGTACTCAATAATGGACTCGTTTTCCTCAAGAAAATTGTGTTTATGAACGTATTAATTGGAATGCATGCGTGAAGAACAAAAGACCAGAACTTTTACACGCATTGGTGAGTTTTCTCTTAATTCTTGCATTCAACGTTTTAATGAAGCTTGAAATATGAACATGTCAATGGGAGGGAGTAGAAGCCTCATGCATGCATGCATGCATGCAACACTCACACGTACACATGCACGCACGCAGCACTCACGCATCCATGCGGCACACAGCACACGACGCAACACACACACTCACGCTCAAGTGCTCAACCTACTCCCTTCGTCCGTGAAAGACTGTACATATAGAGATTTACACATTGACCAAGAGGAACCGGAACTCCATGGCATAATTAACACCCAAAAGTAGCAGACTTATGTGTGCATGTGACCATTGAGAGAAGAAGATTAAATGAAGGTTGTTGCATGCTGTAACTAAGGATAGACATGCAGCATATAGCTAGAGCACAAGTTGGTGCATTAGTCAATCAATACCGATTAGATTAAAGGCTAAGTGCATTGGAAGTGTAGATGTACACTCTTTGTTGGAAAAAAATTCTAATGCTAGATGTACAGTTTTTCACGGACCGAGGGAGTACGCATGCATGCACTCACATACACAGCCAGGGTGGTTCGTGCGCAAGGGTTGGACTCCTGTCACGCCTGCGTAAAGTTTTGTTTAACTGATTTCTTTGCTCTGCCAACTGACAGTTGGGACCCAGATACTAGGTGTCAATTTAACCAGTCAACAAAGTGCCACGTCGACTTTGTGGCCGGTCAGCAGGGTGCAATACGATGCTCTACGGTGAGCTAGTGACCGTATAATCACCGCAAAATTTTATAGTGACCGTAATGAGCATATTGTTACATACGTTGACCGCCAGTGTATTTTTATCGTTTCAAATTAAGCCATATTAACCGGAAAGGACGCAGTATGGACTAGTACTACTTTGATGTGTCCCGTCAACTCGCAGAATGAGAAGAAGCTTGCTTACTACGCCCTCTCCCTCGCCCACGCGCGGTGGCTCATAGGACGAGGAGAAGCTTGCTTACTACGTACGCCTACGCCCTCTCCCTCACCCACGCGCGCGGTGGCTCGTAGGACGAGGAGAGGGTTTTGACTACAGCGCCCTCTCCCTCGCCCTCGCGGTGGACGTGCAATAGTTCATTTGGTGTCAGATTGCCAGAAGCATATTGTACTGACATTGTTGGACCTTCCGAAGAGGCGAAGAGCCAAGTGTAAGGTTCACAGGAGTATGAACTGTTGAACCTCCCGAAGAGGCGAAGAGCCAAGCGCAAGGTTCATAGGAGTTGTCGCCCTAGTACTACAACTATAGCGAACGATCGCTACTGTATGATGCCGCCACGTCACCTATAGCCAAAGCTGTGCAACCTTTTTTTTCTCACAGAGCGTGTTGGAGCCCGTGCAACAGCCACACAAGTTGCACATACACTTAACACATTTACTAGTAATAAATTCTAAAGGACAAATGCCAACATGCCACACAAGTTCATCTCCACTTCATGTGATAAATTTGTGCACGACTACTCTACATATATTTACAGCGCTACCATTCACAATTTACCATACTCCACTTACACGTTATAGATGGGCTCCATGTCCATGTCCTCCTCCAGGTTCCAGTCCCAGGTGTTCTTCATAGATGGCATGATCCATAGTGGTGGGCAACGGGAATCATTGTCGTAGCTTTCTAGTCCGGTTCCACACGATGGAGACTCATCCAAGCTGAAGCGGCATAAATCAGGGATAGTGTGTCCCAGCATGTCATTCATCCAGCGGTGCGCACTGAAGACACGACCATGCTTCATGAATGGCAGGCCTTCGTTGTCATGCACGGAAGGTGGCATCTGCTTCACAATGGGGTAGCTGTCCCCAATGAAAAGCAAGTACTCTCCAAGAGTGTTCCTCGGCACCCACATAGCATCACGGGGGTCGAACTCGGCGCCGTTCATCTGGTACACGCGGCATCTCAGATTTGGACACATGGTGACGTATATGGTCAAGGTCCATGCATGATAATGTTGTGCTCAAATATGGCGGTCAGTAATATTGTGCAGCAAGTAGTACTACTCCAGTATAGAGGAAGTAAAATAACCGGCTTATTATATATAGCCACTCCTGGCTACATGGATGAGATAGTAAGACATGGAAAAACAAAAATGGTGGGAGCTAGTGGGTTCAAGTCTTCAAGGGCCTAGCTAGCTATACGCGTCCTCCAAGGTAAAAAGTACTAGAGAAGGCGAGAGGGTTAAAAAATTTAATACCAAATTGTAGTACTAGTACTAGTAAACATGTCCCAGACAAGAAAAGAAAAGAACTAACAAGTACTACAACTCTAACACACAGCAATGAGAAAATGGAAAACCTGGGTAGATGGTGACGGTCCGATCGTGGTAGATCGTGTGACCATGTTGCACATCAGGGGTACCATGGGTAACGACTGCTAAGATAGTTGATCCTAATATGCCAAAGTCAGCTACAAGGTTCCAGGTTAGACCGAATCACGGATGCAAATGCACATCTAGGATCGGCGATCTTATTTTGATCGGGGGATGACTGGTCCCTGCAAAATAATGGAGTACCGTTAGGGATGCAAATGATGGTTTGTGCATTCTGTTTGTAATCTCCTATACCATAGGATGGAACCAGATGAAACAAGTCCCCTGGCTTGTCACCGCGAAGATGTGGCCTACATGGCACACGGCGTCTTCGAACATGTAGGGGTACAAATCTGCCGGGGCCAACATGTGCCAGCCTCTGCCGTTACTGCCTTTTGCATTGATGGCAATCCTTATGCCGAACACCGCGATGAGATAGTAATCGTCGTAGCTGCGTCGCTTTGTCGGCGGGTCCGCAATTGCTATCTTCTTCAATCTCATGTAGGCATCATCATACGTATTCAAGCCTAGCCAGTCCAGAAGGCCGATCCCCATGGTGGAGAAGGGGTCTACGGGAACGGCTGCACTGCTGTGGATGTTGTGCAAAATGATGGTGCTATCCGGCCGGAGGTATGCAAGCCAATCTCCGTTGGCACCAACCCAGACCTATATATAAGATGGTGGGCAGCGGAGAAATTACGGGATGGAATAACTAAGTACTATATTTAGAATATACACTACATGATCAAACTCCATGACTGGCCTGCTCATCGGACAAAATCCGACTCCCTCTCAACATCGGCAACTCTAGCGGAGTCAACGTGCAACCACGGCCAAGTAGCGGTGGACTGTTCGATGGATTGTCCCATAGAATAACCTTCTGCTTGAGAACACATGGAAGACTAACAAGCATGGCCTTTTCCCAAGCCTGTTTACGCACCATCTTAAAATAGTTGGTGCAGGAAGCACCGAGTCTTGCGGCGGTGAGGACGTCGGAGCGGCATGCGATTTCTCCCAGAGGATCATCGTCCAAGGTCTCCCAGCCCCGATGAGGCGGAGAACGGCCTGGCGAATCCATGGCAGCAACGACGAACTGCCTTGGTCTCTTCGGGGGGAGGGGAACTGGCGAGGAGGAGATAAGAGCGTAACCGCAGGGCCTTGTCCCTTCGTTAAGGAAGTTATGCGGGCATGCATAGTGGTAGTGCGATGGTGCGGCTATTATTTACTTACGTAGTACTGTAGTACTTTCTCAACTAGTAGTTGTACTATACTTCTATAGTGCACCAGTTTTGAACTCTTGAATCTCAAGGCCAAGGAGCTACAGTCGCAAGTGGAGGGTACTACTGTTCTCTAGAACCATCAATGTACTATCAATGTAGGGAAAGTACACATGTGTAGTGCGTACTCTCCGTGCTCTATTCAAGCGCGTAGCTGGCCTACAAGCAAGTACAATAGGATGATGTAGGCGGGCTGTAAGCCTTTAAATATTATATTTTGGATGAGTTGAAGGAGAGAGAGGAGGAGAGAGAAGGGAAGCGGCCTATTGATTAACAGCCGACTGCATCACGTGTTCCTAGGCATGTTGTGAGAGAGAGTGGTGGGCCATGTATAAAAAAATTAGTACATATTTACATGCAACTATTGTACTTGCCGGCTATAAGCTCGGCTATAGATGATGTGGCAAGACCATATAGCCAACAGCTGGCTATACTATTAACCATGCTCTACTCAGCCGCTCCTCTCACGCACACACTAGCAGCCTGTTTATCAGCGATGGTTACTGCAGGGGCAGAACTTTTGAGTTCTTTGATACAGCGAGACTAGGCTTTTCGCTTCCATTTGTGGAGGTGTAATGGATCTCGTCGAACTTTGTTTGTTGGTCCTTCCTTATTTATGAATGAGATGAGGCAAAGCTTTTGCCTCCGCTTCAAAACAAAAAAAATCACGTCAAGAGGAATTTTTTTATGGAGTTTAGAGCCGATAATGGAGCGAAGTCCATGCGTGCAACGCCACAATCTACAGAGTAGTAGCACTTTACATACAGAGCCATATTGCATAGTTCCCAATGCCGCACCAGGCTTTTTTGGCTCCTCGGGCTTAATTGGGAGGCGCTAGTTTAAATATGGTAGCTGATGAGGAAGCAGCAAACGAGATGCGGCTAGGGCGAGCACGCAGGCGAGAAACGTTGCACGGTGTGAATTGATATACAGGAGTGCTACTACTTTACGCAGTAGTACTAGTACTACTCTAGTACGCGAGCCATGAGATGATGGGAGGGAAAACCCATTCACGTGGCTGGGCTATCCAGTGCACCCACATTGTGGTGCGACATGTCCGTTCGACTTCAAAAGTCAAACTACCAGTGTACAATATTGGCTCACAGCGACGTTAATATTAAAAAAAAGACCGCCGTGCGTTCGGCCGGGATCGAACCCACAAAACGAGCTATACACTCCCGCGACCACTAGTAGTACAACGCAACCTAGAATCGCCTTTTGTCGCTAGTACATTGTTCCTTACAAGAAACCACTACCAAGAAACTACCACTTTCCAACCAGCCCTACCAAGAAACCACTGCTCTAGAAAAATTAGCAAAAACATACCGAAATTTTCTTAATCCGTCGCAATAAACTACCAAATGCCGTTATAGGCACGTTTCAACCCATGTCGTCCCTTAAGTCAACGCCGTCTATTTGACCGGCAAGTTACGCGTTATGATATGTGGGACCTACATGTCAGTCTGGACAAAAATCCGCGAGTGACCTCCTACCTCCGGCCCGTCCACCTAGTCATTCTCGGCCATGGGATGCAGCTACCGCCGGTGGCAGAGGGCAATGTCAACAGCGCCGGCGGCGCGGAGCCCATCTTGTGGCAGCCCGGATGCCAGCTCCGTGCGGCGCTCGCGGCCGCTAGCTAGCCAAGCTAGCACTCACCCTGCTGGATGCATCCAGCTGCTTGTCTGCAAGGTTTGCTAGCTAGGTTGGCACGGCGGTGCGGCGGCTTGCTCGCGCGCGCTGCGCTAAGGCCAGCCGTCTGGCTCGAGCGAAGGCCAGCGCGGCGGCTTGCTCGCGCGTGAGCCACGCTCGGACCAGCCAGCCAACCCGTGCGGAGGCCAGCGCGACGTCCGGCCCGTCCGGCGGAGCGGCGGCCAGCTCGCTCATCACCGGCATCACTGACGAACACGCATAAGAACTGTTTGAAGTACTGTTCAGGAAAAATAATGATTGGAGGAGGAAGAAGAGGATAGAAGGTCAGATGTGGGTCCCTCGTGTCAACGGTCAAACAAACGGTGTTGGTTTAAGGTGCCTCGTTAGCATGGACATGTGGGCCAACCCTGTCATAAACGGGTTTAAACGAGCCTAGGTAGTAGTTTTTTGGCGCGGATTAAGAAATTTTGGGTATGTTTTTGCTATTTTTTGTACAATAGTTTCTTCCAATGGCTGGTTGAATGTAGTAGTTGTTTGTTAAATACTCTACATACTGTAAGTAGGAGCGAAAGTTAAGCTTTGGAAGCCAATAAGCACGGCTAGTTACATAGTGCCTATGTGTACGTAATTCAAACTAAATATCGACCATGAGTGACTAATATCTTGATGGAAAACTCGAAACTATGGAAATACTAGCAATTTTTTTGCATGGTTGGAAATACTAGCAATGTGCATATGCGTTGCAACGGATCATAATTAGAATAATACTTATTCACAAACTTGATAGAAAACACTCTAATTTTGATATACATA
Organism: Thinopyrum elongatum; assembly: GCA_011799875.1. Lineage (NCBI taxonomy): Eukaryota > Viridiplantae > Streptophyta > Magnoliopsida > Poales > Poaceae > Thinopyrum > Thinopyrum elongatum. Next base: position 378,950,499 of record CM022297.1, read on the forward strand.
TATCACTAAAAATATATTACGTTTCAATCAGAATATATTCCTTGGCCTGTTTTGGTGAGGTGAGGGAGGGATGTGGTTGGTTTTAAGATACTAATTAAGGAGTTTTCTGCAAATTGGGTAGAGAAGTGGGATGTTGTTGAGAAAAGGCAACAACTTACCTCACAGTCGTTAGATGTAGATCTAATGGTCAGAAATGATGGATGGCAGACACACCATCATCACCAACTAAGTCTTCTGTAGGAGTACTAGCAAGATGCCCGTGCATTGCACGGAACATCAAGATGCATTTTTTTTATAAAACACCTATTGTGATTGACCCATGCGGGAGTAATCCCATGTGTAAAAACTAATGATATCTCGAGAAAAAGGAGAGATAAGGTGAGGAGGAGTGGGGCGTGGTGGTGATTGGTGGTCGGACTGAGCGGAGGCATGGGGATGGACGACGCCGGCAGCGACCACCATGCCAGATTGTTCCAAAGGCTTCCATTTTTAATTGCTCAACAATGAGGTTGTGGGAGATAAGGATGAACGAGGGAAGGCCTTGTCTGCAAATGTGGAGAGAGGTGCGGGTATCTTTTAGTTTGCTTTCTATCCGTTAGATATAGATCGAACGATCTATATTGCAAGATGGCAGGCATACCATCATCACCAACTCGGTTTTTTTATAAGAAGAGATATAAGTATGAAGATACAAACGTATTAGCGATACTTGTTTCCATAAACTTGGATCTACATTCTATTCAACGTCTAAGCATGTGGGGCCTTAGCATGATGACTTCCCGACTGTGTAAAACAAAGGTTTTCCCGTCGCCGATAAGGAGGGGGTGACGACGGCGCGCTTTCGGGTCGCTCTAGTCCTAGTAGTCATACTAGGTGGTCTACGGACGTGTAGATTTATTCTTTTTCACGTCTCGTGTTCGTCGTACTGCCACGACTGTTGATGAATAGACGGTAAGTTATTCATGAGAAAACCTTGGTTGAGCGTGTGTGCGAGAGAGAGACAGCGCGTGCGTGTGTGATATGTAGAGACTGAGGCAATGATAAGAGATTCTTTGTGTCTCTGTGTGTGGAGGATAGAGAGAGACATGTGCATGGGGCTTTGTGTTATGTAACATGGAGACACATAGACATAATCAGAGAGTGAGTGTGTGAGATACACATGCGGACATGGGAGAGAGATGTGTGAGTTAGAGAGACGGAGAATTTTGGTGTGCATGTGAGCTAGAGAGAGGGGGGATATATATATATATATATATATATATATATATATATATATATATATATACCCAGAGCTGGAGAGAATATGCAAGGGTGTGTGTCTTAAAAGAAGGATCCAGATAGATGGGTGTTTGTGCGTGTCTGTGTGTTTGTGCGTGCGCGTGTGTGTGAGAGGGAGTGTGTCTATGTGGAGAAGAGAGACCACTAATGATGTAAACCTAGTAGGGAAGGGGGAATGGTGTGACATGTGTGTCCAAGAGAGAGAAAGGCATGTGTAGTAGCAGGATAGCATGGGTGCGGGCGGGGAGCAGACTATTTGGAAGAGACATCGAGTGTGTGTGGGAGAGGGGTGTGAGAGCGAGAGAGAGAGCGAGCGAGGGGGAGAGAGAGGAAGAGAGCAGGAGAGAGAGGGGTCGTTTGTGTGCGGAAGTGGCGTATAGATAGGGAGACAAGGCTGATGTTGTTCGAAAGTGGCCTATGTACGGAGACACAAGGGAAGCGAGTCATCGTGTGTGTGATAGAGACTTCATGAGAGATCTAGAATAGATGGTGTAGAGAACAACGTGCGAGATTGAGAACGATGATATGCTAGGGAGCTATGGAAAGAGTCACGACATATATGTATATAGGGAAGGAGCTGGGTCGGGTCCGCATGTGGGAGAGATAGAAAGAGGAGAGTGGTGCACAAGGAGACAAAGGGTGCTTGTTTGTAGTGGGGGTGGTGAGTGAGGTGAGTGTGCGAGAACCACATAACTAGGGAGATAGACGTTTGGGGGCGACGTTTTCTATGTATGGGAAAGATACACTGCTATATACTGCGTGTGCTTGGGAAAGAGAGATGCCGGGAGACCTAGAGAGTGGGGGAAGAGATGTGTGCATGCCCGAGAGACAAAGTGATAGAGACCTATATTGGGGTCTGGACTTAGAAGAGAGAGGGGGGTTAATATGCTCCTGTGTTTGTGTCCGGTGGAGAGAATGACTTGTGGGGGGGGGGGGGGGGGGGGGGGGGTGGGTGGCTTCGGATAAAGAGTCAGGTGTCTATATTTGGGAGACTTAAGCGTAATTGAGATATATATATGGTCAATAGTGTGTGCACTCATGGTTGATCAATTTGTTTCACAGTTTGGACTATGAGATAACGATACTTTTGAACATGCGTGATATACTTTGAAGTACCAGAATTACAAACCTAAGATTGGAATTTTGGAATTCGACTCCATTATTAGCTTTTGTAATTCATTTAAACAGAGGTACATTTTTTAAGCCGGGATTTCGTGAATTCAAATTCATATATCAAACCTAGAGATATACACATACGGGCATGTTCAAACCTTATAATCATCCACTTTATTCATACACATACACATTTTTTTGTCACCATATTTAGGATAAACACATTTGGAATTTCATTTGAATTGGACCATATGATGGTATTTGCTTCCACTAGCTCAATGATCCATATTTAAATTGAATGAACAATCTAAGTTTCGAGTTGGAGACATTGATTTTCGAAACTTGCACTTTTTTTTTGCGTGCAAAACAAATAAATTCTCGGCCATGATATCATAGTCGGTCGTACAAGAGCAGAACACTTAATTTCAGCCGCCAAAAGCTTTCAAACTTCCGGTCACATCAAAATATCTCGCGCCCGAAAGTTTAGCCCTGCGATATTCCTGTTTTACCCCTGCCACATGAACGGAAAAGGGCTACTTTGGTAACTCCATTGTTTTCCCCTCTTTGCCCCCAACATTCTTCCCCAAAGCCCCTCCCTTTCCCCTCCCCGCCTCCTCCCCCCCAACCATGCCAAGCCGCCGAATCTAGTCCTCCGCCGCAGCGGTGGACCTCACACCCCGCCGGATATACCTTCCGCACCTTGGAACCCCCAACTGCCAACTCACCAATTCACTGGAGCCGCTTCAGCGACTGGCTTGTCCACGTCTCTAGATCTCCTTGACCACCATCATGGTCCACTGCACCAGATCTTCTTCACCGGCGCCCTCGTCCACCACAATGTAGGCCCTTCACCGACTCCCTCGTCCGCCACATCATTGGCCCTTCATACAAGCCCTCGTCCGCCGCAACAGATCCGCCTCATCGAAAGCACTGTACACCGCGCCGGATGTGCTTCGCCGATGCCTTTGTCCACTGCACCGGACCCGCTCCACGGACGCCATATTCAACTCCACCGGCCCTGCTTTACTGACGCCACAGCCTCATCAGGTTATTTTGATTTGTACTCCTTCGGTTTTTCTATTCTTTATCGTGGAACTGTTCACTTACCATAGATGAACTTTCTTGTATGTCGACAGGCGCCGCAACCGAAGCACCGGAGCCGCTTCAGCAACGGCGACAGCCGGCCCAAACTCCACCGCAACACGAGCACCATCGATGATCCTTAGCTTTCAAGTATGACAATGATACCCATACGCCGTCGAGAATCAGGTACTATTATCCAACGGCCGGCACCTATGTTCACTTTCTTAGCATAAGCACCGCACCTTCGAATTTCTTCAGGGCATCATTCAATTTTTCATGAGACGCGTTATTCTGCTTGCACCTGTAGGGCCATACGTGTGGCAGTGAACAGGTTACATGTGCTAAATTACAAACCAGTGCACATATAGTTACAATGCTTTTGTTTTGTCCTAAGTATTACTGTACTTCCTAGATATCACTGCCTACTATTTTACTTCTTGCATGCTATATTTATGATAATGGTGTTGTTCTGATGCCACCTATTGGTTACATCAGACTACTTCTATGGCCCTGTTGGGATACTCTAACTTAGCTAGAGGTTAGAGTTAGTTTCTAGCTCATGACTAACCCTGAACTAACTCTATCCAAAGAGGTGTTTGGATGACAAGGTTAGATTGACAATAAATGCACTAGGAGAACTAGCTCCAATTAGCACCTCTTGGGTGGGATAGTTTTTTTGGGTGGGTTAGATGCAACTAGCTCAAACTAGCCCTCATGTTTGGATATTTTAGGGCTATTTGAGCCCAAACTAGCTCTAACCCATGGATCCTAACAGGGCCTATGTTCTCTATGCTTAATTACACATCAGCAAACTAGCTTGTGGTTCCGCTGCTTTTTGTTCGTTTTACCCTACATTTTCCGATGCTAGCTATTACATCACTGCTCCGAGCCTTTGTTCATTACTTTTTTGTGCGTTCTTGATCTTCCCAAGTTGCATGACTAATTTGATGCTTCTATTCATTATGGAGCTGCCAACCCCATCAAGCAAAATATTTGTTCTTTTGGGGCTGGCACCTCGAACAAGCATAAAAATAGAGTGAAGCACATATATTGTCGTGTAAGCACACACCCTTCTTTCATTGGTTTAGATTAACCATTGATGATCAATTCGAACCAGTGCATGTGATTAAACTTAATTTTACCTAAATAGAGGGGGAAGAATAAACAACATCGACTAGATTTGCAACCACGGGATGCTGACGATATCTTCAAAGAACATTGCAACAACAGCGAGGCTTCACAACAACAGATGGTAAGCCAGTGTGTTTTAGTACATGTGAAATGTAATGTGTGTGGGCTGCTTTCTTGGCTTGTGCCCTCAACCTGTAATCCTACAGAATTACAAATAGTTTAGTTGTCTGCTTTGCAATATTGCTTGATTCGAATGCTTGTTTGTTACTTGTTAGGCTATACCTGAGTTGGCCAATATATCAGCAGTGCCTGCTGTACTATCGTAAAGAAATGCATGCCTAATTCATTTGACTCCTTAACTTTTCCTATGAACTTCATCACAAGACTGTCTTCGTAGTTTATATGAGGCCACACTGTTTAAGTGCTTTCTCAGATTATTTCAACTGCTTAGATGCCTGGCCAACTTAAATATAGCGGTGGTACACTGCCTTTCATCTTACCATTTTAATTTGTTTTCGGCTGATGCTGCTTCGAACCATTTAAATATAGCTTGCCATGCTCGGCAATAATTCGTATGTCGTTTACCATGTAAGCTTACTGCCTGGATCATGCGATAACTATCTCTTACTTATGTCCAGCGGAAACCTTTCAGGATGCCGTTCACACTAGGACACAATGTACAACCCCAGAATCTATTTGTGGAAGTAGTGTGCCAGCCATGTTACCAGATGGTAGCAGTTCAGAGGTAACACCGCTAGAGAGCAGTCTGAGCACAGATATTATAGTTCTTGAGGCTCTACTAGAGGCAGAAAGAGATGGTGTGGCTGCCATGAATGAGGTAATCTTGATCTTGAGGCTGGAAATTATGCAATTAGCTGCACGCATTATGCAAGCAACCCAAGAATTGGAGGAAGTAAGAATGTTGCATTTGAAGACGGAGGAGGTCCTGCTGCTTCTGCTTTCTAAAGCCCAGGGTAATCCCAGTTCTTCTTTAGATACCAGTTGAAATTGTCATTAGATTAGTATACTTGCATGTTGTGTCATGTCTCTGAATGGATTATGTTGTAAGACCCCCTTTGTTGTCCATGTGTTGTAATGATCTGAATTTTTTAGGCGAGGTAATCCTCAGTACTTGGATGATTGACATAAGGTGAACTATTTTTCGTGTGAGCATATTGTATTGGATGAAATAACTGTTTGACTCAAAGTGTATCCAACCTACTGAATTCAAAGATCACGGCATTTCTAAATCATATTCATATATAAAGGTGGAATAAATCTTTGTCGTGGTTTTGAAGAAATAAATAACAAAACGTAGAATGATGTATGGATATTCGTAATCGAATACAAATTGAATTTGAATTTAGTTGCCAGGGCCCAGGGTAAACGTGAATGATAATTCTCCCAAATTTTGAACGAAGCGGCAAAACACCCACTATCATTTGTCAGCTGCCTGAAGCCAGTGTTTGGGAGATGGAAATTACTGTCTACCCTTGACACTTCACATCCTAATCGACCTGATTTCCACTTCTGTCAATAGGGGTAGACTAGTAACTTCAATCAGACGTGACATGACCGCCTGTCTCCCCATTCAGACACGGTGGGAGCCAAACATGGGCGGCAAACACACATTTGATTCAAACTCGTCCAAAATACCTCTCTCTCTCCCTCAATTTTCTCATTCATACACGTGGGCGGCAAAACAAACTCTCCTCGTCCGAAATCGATGTAGGCAAATATTTTAAATAGGGGCAGGTGTGTAACTTCCCTCAGACGTGACACAACCGCCCTACCTATCAGCCCCGTTCATACACCGTGGGCGCCAACCGTGGGCGGCAAAAGACCCTCTCCTCGCCCGAAATCGCTATCGGCAAATATTGGGGAGATGCGAGATTACTGTCCTATCCCCAACCGATGAGATGTCCAAATTTTAAACGGGGGCTAAGTTCGTAACTTTCCCACATTTCAGACAAGCGCGTCCCAAAGTTTGAGATCCCCTCCCCCTTCCCCTCCATTTCCCCATTCATACACCGTCGGCGCCACAACAACCTCCCCACTCTGGCCAGCCTCCTCCGTCCGCCACCCCATCCTCCACCTTACCGGAGCCGCTACCCCTACCCCGTCGTCCACTGCAAGAGATGGACGTCTCTCATCCATGGTGCCAGACCAGGATCCTTTCATCGCGTCCTCTCGCTTCATCAGTGCCGTCGTCCACCTTGCCGTTGCCACTCCTACGACCGCCTCGTCCATGGCAACAGGACTTATCCCCCGACCCGGCCGTCTGCCGTCTCAAGTCTTCTTCCGTGCCGCCGACAACCTTCGCACCCACATCACCCTCAACGTATCAGTAGGGGCCTACACGGCGTCGCAAGAGAGGTGGTACTCTTTCATATCTGCTTAAGTTATTGATCTCACCCGAAAAATAGATCATAACTTGTTTACTGTACTTTTCTTGTTCATACCAAATTGTAGTGGCTAGTTGAAAGCAAACATTGGTTGTGAAGTAGCCTTTGTCCGGTTTGCACCTTCAGATCCGCCATGGCACGGTCACTTTACTCGTCAAGCTTATGGTTTTCCCCCTTTATATTCACTACCATCATCGTAGGTGCTTCGTGTCATGCTAGCAGTGCTCCTCAAGACCTCAACCCATCAAGCGAAACAACATGCCACTCATAATTCCAAAGCTTAGTTGTTGAAATACGAATCTGATATGATGCTCATATTACTAAAATAGAGAACATTTAATTGGTCAGCTAATGTATCTATATTCGTTTCAAAAAGCATGTGCGCCACATATAGAGAGACAACAGGGATTTGCATTTCTCTGTGCGCTCTGGTTCATCATGGGTGGGCAACACACATTGTATTATCTAAAATCTGCTTGCTCTTTGTTATCATGTTCCTCTTCTGTTCTTCTTAATGAGTATATTACTTCCTCCGTTCCTAAACTGCCTTGGGTGCGTGCGTGTGTTGTGGTGGTGTGCATTTGTACCGGGTGTTGTTCATCGTTGCTTTATTTATAAAGCGGGGCGAAAGCATTTTTCGGTAAAACATAAGTCTTTTTAGATATTCCAATAAGAACTACATACGGATGTATATAGACATATTTTAGAGTGTACATTCGCTAATTTTGCTCCGTATGTAGTCTGCATTCGAATCTCTAAGAGATTTATATTTAAGAACAGAGGGAGTAGTACAGTATGTTCCTTGTCGGGAAGTGGAGCAGGGACATTTGCAGTCGACAGGTCTATTGGGTCGCTTCAGATGGATGCTTTCAACGATTCTAGATGGTCTGCCATAATATCCGAGAAATGCTGGGAGCTATGTCGTCTTTGATAGTCTAGACTGATAGTAACAGTATTGTGCCTTCAGTTGAATAGAGCTGCCCCTTTTGGGGCCGAAGCCTTTCCGAACCCTTTCTTGCCGTACTGGCAATACAAGCCCATATGGTCCAGCTAGTTCCACTTTCCTGATTTTACTCTTGATGCTTAGGGTTTTCCCCTTTTATCTACCCTACTATGATCTGCGTAGGTGCTTTCTGTCGTACTAGCAGTACTACACCCTTCAAGCTAAACAACACAACACTCATAATTCCAAAGCTTAGTTGTTCAAATATGATTGTGATATGATACTGATATTAGTTAACAGACACATTTAATTTGTTAGCTAAAGGTCCCACTTGAGTTTCCAAATGCATGTCGCGACATATAGAGAGACAGCAGGAATTGCATTTCTTTGTCACTTGTTGACTGTACTTTCTTATCCATACCAAATCTTATGTGTTATTTGAAAGCAAACATTAGTTGCTAAGTACCCTTTGCGCGGTTTGCAGCTTCAGATCTGCCATGCGACTGCCACGGTCAACACTATACTCATCATGCTTATGGTTTCCCCATTTTATGATGACCATGATCAGCCTACGTGGTTCATGTCGTAATAGCACTGCTCCACCCATCAAGCTAAACAAGCTTAGTTGTACAAATTCGAATCTGATATGATGCTGATATTAGTAAAACTGAGACAGGTTTAATTGGTCAGCTAAATGTTCCTACTTTAGTTTCCAAATGCATGTGAGCCACATATGGAGAGACCGGAAGGAATAGTATTTCTCTGTGCGCTCTGGTTCATCATGGGTGGGCAACACAGATTGTATTATCTAAAATCTGCTTGCTCTTTGTTATCATGTTCCTCTTCTGTTCTTCTTAATAAGTATATTACTTCCTCCGTTCCTAAACTGCCTTGGGTGCGTGCGTGTGTTGTGGTGGCGTGCGTTTGGACCGGGTGTTGTTCATCATTGCTTTATTTATAAAGCAGGGCAAAATCCTTTTTTGGTAAAACATAAGTCTTTTTAGATATTCCAATAAGAACTACATACGGCTGTATATAGACATATTTTAGAGTGTACATTCACTCATTTTTCTTCGTAGGTAGTCCGCATTCGAATCTCTAAGAGACTTATATTTAGGAACGGAGAGAGTAGTACAGTATGTTCCTTGTCAGGAAGTGGAGCAGGGACATTTGTAGTCGACGGGTCTGTTGGGTCGCTTCAGATGGATGCTTTCAACTATTCTAGATGGTCTGCCATAATATCCGGGAAATGTTGGGAGCTATGTCGTCTTTGAGAGTCTAGACTGATAGTAACAGTATTGTGCCTTCAGTTGAATAGAGCTACCCCTTTTGGGGCCGAAGCCTTTCTAGCCGTACCGGCAATACAAACCCATATGTTCCAGCTAGTTCCACTTTCCTGATTTTACTCGTGATGCTTAGGGTTTTCCCCTTTTATCTACACTACTATGATCTGCGTAGGTGCTTTTTGTCGTACTAGCAGTACTCCACCCTTCAAGCTAAACAACACAACACTCATAATTCCAAAGCTTAGTTGTTCAAATATGATTGTGATATGATACTGATATTAGTTAACAGACACATTTAATTGGTTAGCTAAAGGTCCCACTTGAGTTTCCAAATGCACGTTGAGACATATAGAGAGGCAGCAGGAATTGCATTTCTTTGTCACTTGTTGACTGTACTTTCTTGTCCATACCAAATCTTAGTTGTTATTTCAAAGCAAACATCGGTTGCTAAGTACCCTTTGCGCGGTTTGTAGCTTCAGATCTGCCATGCCACTGCCACGGTCAACACTATACTCATCATGCTTACGTTTCCCCATTTTATGATGACCACGATCAGCCTACGTGATTCGTGTCTTAATAGCACTGCTCCACCCATCAAGCTAAACAAGCTTAGTTGTACAAATTTGAATATGATATTCTGTTGATATTAGTAAAATAGAGACATGTTTAATTGGTCAGCTAAATGTTCCTACTTTAGTTTCGAAATGCATGTGAGCCACATATGGAGAGACCGGAAGGAATAGTATTTCTCTGTGCGCTCTGGTTCATCATGGGTGGGCAACAGACATTGTATAGAAAGACTTGTAATATCTTCAATCTGCTTGCTCTTCTACTCTTCTTTAACATGATCCTCTTCTCTTCTTCTTTAATAAGTATGTTCCTTGTTGGGAAGAGTAGCAGAGTCATTTCCGGTCGATTGGTCAGGTCGAGTTGTTCTCCCTTAGTATATTTTGAATCTGTCAGGTCAGGTCGACTTGTTCTTCTGTACTATATGTTGAAGCTGTCATCTACGAAGTATCATCACTTCTGGAGCTCTCATATTTTGAGTAGTAGGCCACATTATATTAATGCACACACCAAATTACAGCATGCATGGCATCTCTCAGAAGAATTGCAGAGATAGCACAAAGGGGTTTACAGGGAGGCAGTATTGGATTAGAATCACTTCTGCATTACAAAGATAATCTCACTTATTTTTATGTTTTCATGCATGTCAGGTATTAAACATGATTAAAATGAATATGAGAATGGGCGCATGAGAGGAATATTGTGGAACAATCCACTGGCTAACAAACTTGGCATGGTGGAGGATGGCCTATCTTATTCACCCATCAAGGTGCTTGCTCTAACTTGGCAAGGTTGTATTGGTCGCACATATTTTGCATATGACCTCTTGCATTACTTCTACTTTGTTACACCACCATCTGCTTAGTTTAAGCATCATATGTGAGTATATGCCATACCTATCCATTTTCTGTACCTATTCCATGTGTCATCATACTATGTTTTTCAAGTCAAATGTTGTTCTTTTGTAATAGATGTCCAAAAGGAAGAGGGTGAGTGCAGATCCTCAAGGAGTACAAACTAGGTATTTGGAAAAGGTAGTGATACCTGTTAAATCAGATAGATCAGCAGCCACAGAAAACACAGGCCCAACTGTACCACACTTTACCCCTACTCCACTGGCCAAACTCCTATTAGAACTGCAGAGAGCCCAGCGTCAGGTACTATCTATGATATCAATTCAAAATTTGAACTCCTACATTTTTGCATGTGCCTTACCTTCTCTCTTGTATGAAAACTAATTTCAGATGAATCTCCTTTCTCAAAGGATCATAGGATCTCACAACAATACTGGGCACTGCATTGCTCTTGTTAGTACCTCTTGCCTTTGTCAGCATACTTACACTCATTGTTGTTTGATTATGTAGCATCACTGTAAATGTTCGCTTCCTAATCCTCCCTTTGCTCGAAATTATAAGATCTATATTTACTCTTAGATAAATGTAGAATTAACACAATGGTTATGAAGTTTTGGATTGCTCATGTAAGTACATGTTGTCATGTACTCCCTCCGTATTGAATTAATTGTTACTCAATTGGATGTATTTAGAACTTAATAGTGCTAGATACATCCATTTGAGCAACAAGTAATAACGGACGGTGGTAGTATTACTGTACTTGCATTGCGAGATAGTTGATTGTCTAGCATTACTCTGCATCTTATCTGCCCTGCCCTCCACTTTCTCCAAATTATCAGATCTACATTTACTCTTACCAAAATGTTGAATAAAGCCAATGCCACTGCACACATTGATGTCTGCATTCCTCTTGTCAGTACCTTTTGCCTTGTAACGTTGTACTTAATTAATAGCTATTTGATTATGTATCATCACTCTGCACCTGAGCTTCATTATCCTCTATTTCTTCCAATATTATTTGATCTATATTTACTCTTTACAAACTGTAGAATAAAGGCAACGCTTATAAAGAAGTTTCTTTGGGGAATTTCTTGAATTATCCTTCCATCGACATGGAGAAGGGCTTTGTCACTGGTACAATGAGGTGCTATACACACGGTTTTTAACCCCTTTCCGCGATGGCATTTTGAACCGTCACCAAGTGAGTGACTGCGATAGGGGGGTCCTTCCCACACGACCCAGAAACCATCTGGGATAGGGAGCCATGATGCAGAGGCCTTGCCAAATGTAATCGTATGCGATGCAGCACACACTAAATTCTTTCGCATGTGTGGGATCGGTGATTAAACATTTCTAATGACGCAGTGAAACCAAACGGTGTGTCGTAATGAACCGTTTGGGAAACAAGTATGTAAGGCACACGGGCCAACATATGAACTGTGTGCGATATGTGCCCCATCGCACACGAGTTTTCTGCGGAACTCGTCTGCCATGCAAGACTCCATCGCACACATTTCCGAAGAATTACCGTGTGCGATAATGTTCTATCACAAATGGTTCAGGAGCCCCTTCGCACACATACAAGTGCTGTAGACCATTTGTGATTTGTTGTGTATCACCGACGGTTGCGGTAAGAGTGACATGTGCTTTTCGTTTGGGATCCCACACGTTTCCTGAAAAATTTACGACTAGGATTGTATTTTACATTGGGCACGGTTTACTCCGAGCTCTCATGTGCGATAATGTGATATCACAAACGGTTTCGGAGCCCCTACACACACGTAGTAGTGCTGCAAATCATCTGCGATTTGCTGTGTATCACCGACGGTTCCGCTACGATTGACGTATGCTTTCCGATGTGGATCGCACACACTCATTTAGTTGAACCGTGTGCGGAGTAATTACCAGGTTAAAACAAAAATATCCCATTTGAATCGGCATGCAAAAAGCAAATTCGCCACAATATTCAATTGAATAAATAGTGTCCACAGGAAGAACATTCATCAGATTTCGTAACAATTGCAATTGAACAAATGGTAGCTAAATTCCAATGATTTGTTGACATATATATGCATTACATAATTAATCATAGTGTACGAAATACGAAGACCTCATCAGATGGAAAACAATGGATCCATGCATATATGTTTAGCGGCTAACTCTTACTCAATGTTTCATGAGAACGCATGCTGAAATCTTCATTATCACCAGTGGGATTGATGTAGTGATTCAGGAACAAGTCGCTGATAAATCTCTGAACCATCAGCAATTCACCAGCAGGGAGCGGTTCAGGGGTCCTCGGTTCTAAGATGAGTTGCAATATTCTTAAGATCAGAATGTGCCATATGAGTGGAGTAGAAGATATTAATTAAGATAGACTTACTGGTACTAATTCACGATAATCTTCACAACTATCAGTAGATTTGCAGATGGAGATCATGTGTCTCCAAACATAGTATCCACAAAGGTTGGTCCCTGCTTGTTGCTGAGGACACTGAAATTTTTTGTACAGAATTAGTCATGTATTTGTCCTATTAGGAACAACCTAACCGATGTTAGATATTTTTTTTCTTTGGACAAAAATAGAAAGAGGTTTATTTAGAAGCTTGAACATTTGACTAGCATAAGAAAGGGTATTTGCAAACTATTGGATACATTTTCCGAAAATAACGGATTTTGGTGTGTTACCGGAGAAATGATCTCGTGCTGCAGAGGTAGTTCCCTCTTGAACAGGTTCCCTGGTTTAGTTTTCCACAATGCAAACACACTGCAAATGAAGATGAATTTTCACAATATCAATTATTGAACCAGATATGAATGCAAATTAATTTCAACATCATAGAATTCAATACCTATCCATGAATTGCTGAAGATGCGTCAGATCCTGAGCGTTTATTGACTCTCTGAGAGAATCCATGTAGTAAACTATGTTCTTGTTTGGAACAATGAATACCAAGATCCAGTGATTGCTACATATTAAGAAAGCCATGAACTTACGAATTATGTAGAAATCTTAAAGACAATCAGTGTATGCGTGGTTGTTTACTTGACTTACCGTTCATGATATGGCCAGAGAAATGATTCTGCATGGGACATGTTTTCGAAGATACGGACGATCGTGTTAACGGCCCACTCCCGTTCATCCTTACCATGTAATGTTGTGCCATTTGCTAATGCAGGATCTATGAAATACACACTCTCCCTTTTTCTTCTCTGTGCGTTCAATCCCCTGAGAGGAATAAAATGCAGTTAGTTGTTTATCATTTACAGCCTCGTATGGAGAAGTTGATCAGAGTTTGTTAAGTACTTACAAAATCAGGCATCTAACAAGAGTGGCATCGAGCTCGTTGACGTTGAAGAAGAGATGTAAGTCCTCGAAACTCACACTAATGGAACCAACATCGTGTCGGAAATGATCTCTGTTGTAGTGGACTAGTAGAACATGATGACCTGCTAACATTTGATCCATGCAATATTTATGTAACTCGCGGCAACTGGAGCTGCACTCATCAAAGTATTCGCCCACAAGAAATGGCTGGCCATGGACGTAATTGCGTGCTTCAAGTATGTCTGCTTTATTTTTAGCAAGCAGCAAAGTTATTTCTTCATCATCCATGCCGTCGGAAATAATATTACTCCTCGATTTGAACAACTTGCTGTTAATTTGGTTCTGGGCGATGAGTGCTTTAAGTAAGAGGCAATCGTTCTCTTTGCTCTTTGATCTCAGGGTGCACTTCCTCACGGGTGCAGCTTTTTTCCCACTTCCTTCTTGGTACTTGAAGCACTTCTGGTACAAGGTCTGGTTGGCTGAAAGGGAGACTGCCGAGCAGACAGTGAAGCTTCGAGAGACTTCTTAGCAGATGGTTTAGCTATGCCGGACCGCTGAGCTGGCGGTGCTGCTATGATGAACTGCTGGGCTATAGGAGCAGAGGCATCGGACTGCTAACCATGTGTTGAAGCTATGTCGGGTTTCTACGCAGGTGGTGCCAACTTGTCGGTGTGCTGAGGAGGCCGTGCCAACGCGTTGGTTTGCTGAGCAGGAAGTGCTGACGCATTGGTATGCTGATCACGCGGCTGCGGACCAACGGACTGATGAGCAGTTGGTTCTCGACCTACAAACTGCTTAGCAGGCGGTTCCAATGCATCAGACTGCTTAGCAGTCCGTTCCACCAGGTTGGTCTGCTGAGCATGTGCTGCAGCTGGGTCTCCCCTCGCTGCTTCAGCGGCCGGCATCTGAACTGGTGGTGTGTCTTCAGCAGTTGTAGGCCTTGCCACTGGCTGCTCTGGGGCGGATGATGACATGGCCTGTACGGCACAAAGTCGGGCCGGCTAATCATAGGTTGATGCATCAGCCGTCGGATTACGAGTGTTAGGTTCTTTGGGGGAAGCACGCGAGAGCTGCTATGGCAAGGAGAGCGTCACCGGTTGAGCGGCGACATTGGTTGCTCTTGGCAGGGCTTCAGGGATCTCATCCATGAACTCTATTTTCTTTCGTGGCCACTGGATGTGATGTAACAGTGTTTCTCCCAAGGTCCTTTGCTCATCAAAGTCTTCTAGGACATTCTTCAGAGCAAATTCATTGAATCCAGGCTTTACTTTAGTCACGTAGCACTTCACACAGCCCGGCTTCAATGGTACATTGTCCAACAAGAGGCCCTCTTCCAAGAAGGGTGGGCAAACCCAGGCTGTTGCACATTTTAATGTACCTTCATAATGTGTAAGCACGCCCTTCAGTCTGTCTTTCATTCCAGATAGATCAGATATAGCATCATCATGAGCAGTTGCAGTCTCAGTGTCGCTGGGGTCAGCTGATGCACAGCTACTCTTGTGCGGTGTTGTCGCGCAATAACCAGCATCCTCCATACCCGCCTCCCCTCCCATCTGCTGGCTATCTGTCAGTGTTAGAGTCTTCTGCATCATCATTGACTCCTCAATATCCTTTCGAACAGCCAGATACATGTCCTTCCTCAACCTTTCATACAATTCATTATGCTTCATTTCACTCCTCGCTTTTTTCATGTTGAGCCTCTCTTCTTTGTTGAGTGTGAAAGCCCTCTTGTGCGGGACATTAACACCTATACCCCTTGCACGGCTAGGGGGCTCTCTTGTTTCCAGAGCATCGGACAGAATGTCACATAGCCCCGAGTTCCTGTAGAACCTTCCAGGGATCTGGGAAGACTTTAACATCACGCGATACAGTTTTTCGTCATGTGAGTTTTCAAAGTAATAAGTTCCGTCATCACGCCTCCTTGCATGTGCCCGCAAGTAGTCTCTAGCGCGTTCGCCCCTGATTTCACTAAAGGCCGGTTTCCCACCCGCAACTACTGCTTCTTTGTCCTCCTGGTCCCATATCGGTTTCATGTCGTAGTATCGTGCCACACCCATACGGTGGGGGTGTGTGTTCCTCTTCTGAAGTTCCGATTGCTTGGCACTCTTCGTAGCAAACTCTGTAGTTGCCCTGACCCTTTTGAATTCTGCCTAGTCTGCCTTTGTAATTTGGGGGTATGCGGGGATTGGGTCCTTGCCTTCACTCAAGTACTTCTTGTACAGCACGCGCTTCCATTTTCTCCAAGCATCCCTAGCCTTCTTCAGTGCAGCGTGTTCCACCTGCATTCTCCACTGCTCTGGAACATTGAAGTGATCCATGATCTCCCGGACTATCCTTTGCCGTGTTTCTATGTCAGCCTTCCGAAACCCCGGTAGATTAATGTTGAGCCTTGCCCTGCCAACAAATCCACACACACTCCTGAACCTCGTGCGTGCTTTATCTAGTTTAGTTGGAGCCCAAGACTTTAAATCGATCTCGGTTACTTCATATACACCTTTAGGCTGGTGTGTGAGCTTCCTTGGAGCATTCCTCCGTGTCCTGACCGGAAGGGTAATTGCTGCAGCTCTATCCCGTTCCAGATTACTTGATCCCTCACCATCTGTTGAAGACCTAGGGTTGTCGGAATCAGATGAAGATACATCGCCTGAAGCATGAGTGTTGTCGCTGCTACTCGACATCTATAGAAAACACATGCGAAACTCAGGAAAGGAGGATAAGCATAAAGCTAACAACTTGGTATCAAGTTGTCTAAACATGTCATGCAATAATTTAGAAAATGTACGGCTTATTTGTTAAGTTTGTGTGACTCGGGCGCCCACGATCTGTAAATCGGCAGTAACTTATTGGAACAAATACAGCTTATATGTACTAGTTAGGAAGGTAGATAATGAACATATATACACTCTTCGTTATTTTATAGCCAATTTGGGAACATACGGAACGAAATAGGAAGAGGGATTGCGAGGAAATATGCCTCACCGCTATGGAGAGCAGTAACTAACAGGTTTCCTAATGCAAACCCGGCAGGACCACGGGAGAGGCGAGGGTTACAGGATCGATATGCTCGAGGGTGGCTGGCGAGCAAACGAAGACGGCGAGGCACGGGCAGCTGCCTGTTGGGAATGGCAGTGGAGGTAGGGTTGACGCTGAAGAGTGGGCACACGGCCGGGGTGAGCATGCCGGCGCCAGAGAGGGTTCCGCTGTGGATCTGGGGGAGGGGGCTGGCGATGGAGATTGGGTGGACTAATTGAGTGAAACGCGGGCGGGCGATGGGGGGTGTTGGCGGCCTAGGTGAAAAGGGTGAAAAAATTTCCCCGGTCGTCGCGCGGAAAGGCCTATGCAAACGGTTGCCTCTAAGCGCTCGTGTGCACAAACAGCATAATTTCGTTTGAAATGAAGACGTGCTAATTTTGAAATGAAGACATGAGTTCATTGTTTGGCCTCTAATTTTTTCGCACGGTAAGCAATCACCATTATACCACAGGTTTCATTTGCTGGCGCATTTCAGGTCTCGTGTGCTATATTTAAGACATTTTTTGCCATTTACCGTGCATTTTGGCATATAAATCAAATCCTAGTCGGAACTGTATGTGCTGATGAAAGGGATGAGGATTGTCGTTCGATCTGGGAGCATCCAACGGTGCAGCCATACGATCCGTGGGGTTTGGGTTCTGGCAAATCAGAACACACGACTCAGATCGCGCGCGCAGTAGGGGGGGGCATCGGCCACAGTTTGGTAGGCACACGGCTTTCGTGAGTGAACCGTGTGCTATTTGAAAACATTTACATGAACTAACAACATATGTTCGTTTGAATGAAAACATGAGTTCATCGTTTCATCTCCAATTTTTTTTCCACGGTAAGAAATCACCATTGTACCCTATGGTTCGATTTTCTAGTGCATTTGAGGTATCGTTTGCTATATTTGAGTCATTTGCTATAGTTGCAACTACATGTGGGTGTTAGCAAGATCATTTGTGTGTCGCTTTGCGAGTTTTCATTCATTGTCCGAGAAACGGGAAAAAACTTCAAACAGTTCGGACGCAGGGTGCGGCCAGAGGCGTAGGCCTTGTTGGTATTTTAATTACAGGAAATGCATATAGAGTCCGAAAATAACGAAAATCATTGTGTCACCGTGGCATGCTCTCACGATCGCATGGAAAAAATTTGGTAAAGTTTGGCACAAGTTTTGGTGCTCGCACCTTCCATACTGGGGCATCTCACAAGAAGGATCATAGTTTTCAAAAGGAGACGCGGCACTTCGGACTCCAAATCATCAGTGACTACATCGTTCCGCCTTGAAAAAAAACCATGGTAAACAATCACGGATATACCCTTGGTTTGATTTTCTGGCCCATTTCAGGTCTCATCTGCTACATTTAAGTCATTTTTTGCACTTACCTTGCATTTATTGCATATAAAGTCAAAACCCTACTACAACTACATGTGGGTGTTAGTTAGACTAGTCACAATGGGTAGTAACTTAGACTAGTAACATGCATATGTTACTAGTCTATGTTACTACCTCCATAGTGGGGAGTAACATATGTGTGGTGTCATGCAACACTTCATTTATTAGGTTGTAGACTCATCTTGTCTTGGTATGTGTGATGTTACAGTAACTAGCTATGTTACCACACGCCCCTATTTCCTCATTAATTACTCGCCATATTATCTGTTTTGCCTAGAGATGTGTGATGTTACCACGTATGTTACTCCCACTGTGGGTAGTCTTAGCAAAGAAGGTGTACAAATCATTTGTACGTCCCTTTGCGAGTTTTCATCCGTTTGTCCGAGAAGCGGGGAGAAGTTTCAAACATTTCGGCCGCGAGGTGCGGCCACCGGCGTAGGCCTAGTTGGTATTTTAATTACAGGAAATTTAGATGGAGTTCAGACATCATCAAAATCGGTGTTTGCCCATGGCGTGCTCTCACGACCCCATGGAAAAAATTTGGTAAAGTTTGGCACAAGTTATGATGATCGCTCCTTCCAAACCGGAGCATCTCACAAGAAGGATCATTGTTTCCAAAAGGAGACGTGTCAATTCAAACTCCAGTGCCCGGTGACTTCATCATTTGGCCTCATAAAAATTTCCACGGTACGCAATCACCATTATACCACGGGTTTGAATTTCTGGCACATTTCAGGTATCGTTAGCTATATTTAAGACATTTTTTGAATTTAACATGCATTTTGTGCATATAAATAAAATTACAACCGGAACTGCATTTGCTGTCGAAAGGGATGAGGATTGCCGTTCGATCTGGGAGCATCCAACGGTGCAGACGTACGATCCGTGGGGTTTGGGTTCTGGCCAATCAGAACGCACGACTTAGATCGCGCACGCGTTTTGGTCGGCACACGGCTTTACGAACCGTGTGCTATTCACAAACCAGATTGCATATCTTCTATTCATACATACTGGAGTGAGATCAATTGAGTGTGCTACCTCTATGGTATAATAATAATAATAATAATAAATAGTTCATATTCATTACCTGAGCTGATAGCATATCAAGGTCAACATATTAACGGTTCTTACATCAACAGAAAACCGGGCATAACTCATAAATTCAGTACACACTACAGTTCTAAATTGAACGAATTAAGTTGCAGGGTAGGCATAAAAACTAGTCTTACGGCTTAATTCCCATGTACTTGGGGGAACTGGGATCATTACGTTGAACTCGAATGAACTTGGGTCTTCTGATGATTTTATGCTTCTCTGTTACAGGGGTGCGCGATCCCTTGGCTGGCAACTCATCAAATTCATCGTACTCGTCCTCATCGGCAACATCCTCGACACCCAGTCCCCTCCTCTTCCCATGCATCACTACATGGCAGTTCTTATGCAAGGGGTCTTCCGCATAGAAAATCTGGGTAGCATCGCTGACAAGAATGAACAGGTCCGCGTGATATGCCATCGTTGTCCTGTTAACACAGGTCTTCCTGTAATCATCAACCTTTACATGACCAAGAGGGATCCATGTGCACCTGAATAATGCCACCTTAACTTTCACATAGTTAAGCTCCCAAATCTCTTTGATGGTTCCATAGTATACCCTTTTATCAGCTTCATTTACAGTCATGCATTCTATTCGAACAGAGCTGTTCTGATATGAGGTCTTCTTATCACGTTCTTCAGTGTAGAACATGTAGCCATTTATGTCATATGTTTGGTACGTCAACACCGTAGGTGATGGCTTTTGTGCCAACCACGTAGCAATGTCATCCATGGATCCTTGTGCCAAACGATTCTTCAGCCATTCAGCGTAGTTCTTAGTGTGCTCCTTCATCTCTGCATCTAATGGATACACCATTGGTAAGAAGCTTTGGCGTATCTCCGCCAAGTGTTCTTCGGCATAAGCGCTGAGAACTGGGCTGTTAAGCAGTACCGTCAAATGGGCTTTCTCTGCCAATTCTCCGGGTGCAGCCTTTTGTGTGCCAGCAAGGACCGGCTTACCTTTCAGCCTTCCCTCGTGGCGAGAGAGGGGCAAACCTATAGGTCTTTGTTTCATGTATTCGGTGCAAAACTCAACCACCTCCTCCGCGGTATAACCTTGTAGGATGCTTGCCTCTGGATGGTTTCGGTTCCAACAATAGCGCTTTAGTATTCCCATGAACAGCTCGAAGGGATACATGTTGCGAAGAAACACAGGACCACAATACTTTATCTCGTCGACAAGGTGCACAGTGAGATGGACCATGACATCAAAGAATGACGGTGGGAAAACATCTCTAGGTTGGACAATATTCTTGCAATATCCTCTTGCATATGATCCAACTCTTTAGGATCTACAACTTTCTGCCATAGTTGGTTGAAGAAATCACAGAGCTCAATGAGTGTGTTTCTTATATCTTTGTCCATCAGATTCCTGATGGCCATCGGGAGGATTTGTGTCAACATTACGTGGCAATCATGTGACTTCATGTGTCCCAACTTCATTTTACCTGAGCTCACATCCACGAGACTTCTGATGTTTGCAGAGTAGGAAGAGGGTGTATTAACTGACAACAAATAGGTGAAGAACTATGTTGCTTCTTTTGTACTGAAATTGTAACTCTGGCAAGCGTGGATGAATTTGTTATCATCTTCTGCTTCACTCTTGCGTTTTGATTGATCGGCAAGCATATCGAGCCATGCATCATCACCATCCTTTGTTTTACCTTTAATCTTGAGCAGAGTACCAAGGATGCTTTCACATACGTTCTTCTCTACGTGCATGACATCGATGCAGTGACGTACAAGTAGAATCTCCCAGTAAGGTAATTTCCAGAACACTGATTTCTTCTTAAACACTTGACCCTTGGGTGTTTGTTTCACCGTCAAAGCGTGCTTCTTGCCAAGCACAACATTAATTTGTTTAGCCATGTTGTGGACCACCTCCCCAGCATAGGGTCTTGGGCCCACATCTACCTCTGCCGTACCATCAAATTCAGCTTTCATCTTTCGGTATGGGTGATTTCTCCGTAAGAACCTACGATGACGCAAATACACGGTTTTGCGCGAGTTGGGAAGAAATCTGCTAGCTGTCCTATCCATGCATGTGACACACCCTACATCTCCCTTTGTTTTTTGCCCCGATGTGTTGCCTAATGCCGGCATATCTTGAATGGTGTGCAGCAGCATCACATGTAGATCAAAAATCTCCTTTTTGTAAGCATCATAACATTTTACAGCAGGCGCATCTATCCACACTGTCAGTAGTTCTTCTACCAGTAGCTGAAAGTAAATGTCGATGTCATTTCCAGGTTGCTTCGGTCCTTGGATAATCATTGACATCATAATGTATTTTTTCTTCATACACAGCCAAGGAGCTAGGTTATATATGCACAGAAGCACCGGCCATGTGCTGTGATTGGTGCTCATATCACCAAAAGGATTCATCTCGTCAGTACACTCCCCGAGCCTTATACTTCTAGGATCCTTGGCAAAGTCTTCAAACTTGTTGTCGATTAATTCTCACTGAGCCCCATCTTTCGGGTGCCTCATATATTTATCTGCAATTCGCTCATCATGATGCCACCGCAACCTCTTTGCCTCTCTAGGGTTTGCAAACAAACGCCTCAACCTTGGAATTAAAGGCAAGTACCAAACAACCTTGAATGGGATTCCTGTCTTGATCTCGTCATCCAATTTGTACTTGTCCTTTGCTCTCCTACACTTGTATCGTGCATGCTTGCATGTGGGACATGCACGCAAATCTTTGTACTCACCACGGTACAATATACAATCATTCACACAAGCGTGTATCTTCTGTACTTCAAGTTCCAATGGGCAAACAATGTTCTTTGCTTCGTTCGTGCTTCTGGGGAGCACATTATCTTCCGGAAGAATTTCTTTGAAAAGACCTAACATCTCTGTGAAGCCCTTGTTTGATAGACCGTTTGCTGCTTTAAATCTAAGAAGCGCCAAGGTGGCACTCAACTTGGAATATTTCTTTTTGCAACGTGGATACAATTCTTTCTTGGAGTCCGCATCAATGGTTGGCAGATCCTTGTACCCAATCATATCCTTTTTTGGGCCCTTGAAATCTGCAATCATAGCAGCAAAATCTGGCATATCAAGATCGTCGTCATCTGTGTCGCCGTCTTGGTTTTCCAATGGGCATTTCGGCTTTCCAGTGCTCCATTGGTAGCTTGACGCCTCTGCCCCGATGTTAGATTCAACATCCATGTGACACTGACCGGGGTTTGGCATCTCGCAGCCCTGGGTATATTCATCCATGACCTGCTCTTCACCGTGTCTGGTCCAACGTGTATATCCATCCATGAATCCCTGAGAGAGTAAGTGCCACTGGACATCTGTAACTTCACGTGACTCTGTATTGGCACAATGAGTACATGGACACAGGATGTAATCCGCATCACCAATTCTCCTCTTTGTACTTTCAGCCAAATTCATGAACTCTGTCACGCCACTCATAAAATCTGTGGTTCTAAAATTCTTCATCCATTCAGATCGTTCCATCTGCACTACACGAATGGTAATTAAAAACAAAACAACAACATTAATACACGGATTAACTGATGCCCAAAGATGCGTGCATAAATCACAAGGTTTTATTTTCATAATTACTGAGGGCGCTCCATATTGTTATCCAGACGTGCAATGACAAAAATTAATGGCCAGTCAATTTACACGCAGAGTACTACAGCACTACCCTTAGGAATTGAATACCTTAATTAAGCCACTCACGAAAAGAATACCTTAATTAATTAGCTGCGCGGCGACCTCCACCCAGCAGACAGAGAAGCGCGATGCGGCGGCACGCCGAGACAGCAGGGTCGAGGAGCAAAGCTTAGTGTGGCTACCGCCTGAAGTTCGACCTCCACTATCCCGCCATCGACCGCGATGGATGTGCTCCAATCACGCCGCCGCCGACCTCGATGGTTGAGCTACTCCTATCTCCCGCCGCAGACCGAGGATTGACCTCCTATGACGCCACCACCGCCCACCGACCAAGGATTGACCTCTTATCCGGTAGCCCTGCCTAGGCCACCGCCGTTGTCGCCATCTCTATCTGCAAAGCGGCTGTTTTATTTTTTGACGGATATTCGCAGAGCGGCTGTTTACACGGTATCACTGTAACTCAATTATATGTACAGGGTAGTACATCACATACGGTTATGTCACGGCAACCGTGTCTCACCTACGTTGTCTTCTCACACGGTTTGGTGCGGAAATCGTGTGTGAAGTTATAATACCTAACACAAAAACATGTATAAATAGTGTGCCATATACAACATATAGTGCCATAAGTAGTTCCCGACCATTAGCTTATCCCCACAGTTTCCCCATTTCCCCCAAATCCCTAGATAGCCTCCAAATTCCGTCGTGTGGCACTGACATTGGGGGAATGCGGACGAGTGGTGCTGATGGTTTCGGTGCGGCTGCTCCTGCTCGTATCGCCGCTCTCGGCAGCGCCGCCACGACGGCGGTCGCCGTCGAGCACTTGCCTAAGGTCATCAGAAGGCAGGTGTACTATGGATCTGAATCGTCCTGTCAGGTTCCAATCTATACCGATCTTTTTTAGCATGTCCAAAGTAGCTCCCTACTGAATCCATCCTGAATGACCCAACCAACCCCCCCCCCCCCAAGAAAGCGATCTGTCGCCGGATCCGGAGCATGACTCCAGACTCCCGCAACACGAGTTCGACTCCGAGTTTTGCGCCACCGAGAAGTACCAAAAGCTGAGTTGTGTGCACGGGCACACTCCCACTCGATGTGTATGCATGGAGGAATTTGACATTGGCAGGCGGTTTCTCAGTTGCCCCTTAGAGGTTAGTGCTAAGTTCATCATTTTACTTGAGTTAATGCCACCGCTCATCCTGAATACTATTTAACATTGGCAGGGATATGAGGCTTGTGCCTTTGTTAACTGGCTGGATAAAGAATGGCATAGCAGGGCTCGGAGTGTTATCACCAAGCTCGCAGAAGATAACGTAAAGCTGAAGAAGAAACTGGCTGATCTGGAATGTACAATCAGTACGATGAAGCAAGAAAGAATCAATCACAGGCAACAGATGAAAGCAAGAGACAAGAAGGAACTAGCATGTGTAGTTGTGGTTGTTGCATTAGCCATGTTCTATGCGCTGTTTGCAATGATGATTAGGGGTTTTGTTTGACAGTATTGCTAAAGCACATCTAGATGTGCTCTAAGTAATGCACATCTAGGTCCTATGCCATTGATGTTACGCGAAGATTCGTGCAGATATTTTCCTTTGTATTTTTTTCTTTTCCTTTGTAGTTTGATTATTACTGGCTTCATCAATAAGAAGAGCTCAATGTATTGCTTGCCAACTGTCCTACTCCGTTCGTACCGGTACCAGTGCATAATCCCAAAACTCGTTCCTTGTTTTTGTCCTGAAAAAAGAAATCAACCAATAGGAGTCCTGCGGCTAGTATGCATTCAATGACTTCAGACTACTTAGCATAACATGCATGCAATGGTCAATTCTCTGCATGCAATGGTATTGATTACCAAATACTCCCTCCGTCCCAAAATAAGTGACTCAACTTTGTACTAAAGTTAGTGCAATGTTGAGTCACTTATCTTGGGACGGAGGGCAAGTTCTCTCGTTTTTCCCCCACCTAGGTCGCCGGTACGGAGGGAGTAGAAGTACTATGAAAAATGCTTGTTTCATATTTGGATGCTCCAACGCGTGTGCGTAATTAATTATCACATTGAGAACTGCGCAACCCCGGGAATTTGGAGCGACTGGGTACAAATAATTGCGGTTGATTATATCAGCGGTTAGATAATACGTCAACCCCCGCTTCAATTGGCATTCATCTTCTCTACATACCCCGCTTAAGTGTCCACCATCTTCATCGTCCCCGGCAGGCCGCGCTACACACTTGCACACACTCTGCAATCTCGCTTTCTCGTGGTTTTTATACGACCGCAGCCATGTCGAGCGACAGCGAGGACAACAGTTCGGCCAGCAGTCTGGCGCCCGATGATAGGTCAACATCGGAATCATCCCGCTCATCTTTCATGAGTCTGGCATCGAGCCCAGACCTCGATTATATCCAGATCATGGAAGGGACGCTGCCTTCGGGGTCGTCAGACAACAACCAGATGGACGAGGAGCCGTCGAAGGACGAAGAAGAGGACGATGATGAGGAGGAGGAGGAATGGTCGAACGAGGAGGAGGACGACGATGACAGCAACGACGATGACGACGGCGGCGGCGATGAAAAGCCAACGTTCAACGTTAAGAAGCGTCCTCGCCAAGACGATGTCGCGGGGCCATCCAACAACAACAACAACAACAACAAGGACTAAATTAAGCAGACTGTATATATCTCTGTTTCCATTCGCTCATATTAATTTGTTATCTCTGTTTATCCTGTCAATCTCATCGCAGATGGTTAGTAATACGTATTTGACAGAGATCTTCTACATTATCGCCCACAGGTTGGTTTCTTGAACTGTGTACCCTGACGAGCACACAATTCACAAAAAAAGACCGTATGGGCTGTCTATAATGATCGCACACAATTCTGATTACCGATCTGTTTGCCAGGTATCACACACATCTTGTTACGCCGAATCATTTGTGTTCAACTCGATCATCGCAAACGGTTCAACGGAGCGAACTGTATGCCGTATATCGCACACACACCTTGATCTGGCTGCCCATTTCTGTTGTTCTGTCTCATCGCAAACAGTTCGTATGGATCAACCGTATGCCCCGCATCGCACACGCAACTAAAATCGGAACCGTGTTTGATGTATCCTTCATCGCAAATGTTTTGCATCTTTTTTGATGATTTTTTTACATCACCATTTGCGATTAATGCATCGCACACAGTTTCGTCAAAGGGTCTCTGATCATAGTGTCATGTTAGCAGCATCCTGCAGTAGTGTGTCCAGCCCGTGTTAACATGTAATGTAAGTTCATCCTTCTCAAGCCTTCAAACTTTGTTCTAGTATAGATTTGGATAGGCATCATTTCCTCCACTGCTGTTTACTTTGGTGTTTACATCTGATTGGATGTTTGCAACAACTACCAGTTTTAAATTGTAGTTGTAAAAACATGTTCCTTATGCAGAACAGATCCATTTATTTTATTATATAATTGTGAAACCCGTTACGTGTCTCCTTGTTTTTCTTTCAGAGTCATATCTCTTATGCCAGGCAGAACTTTAGGGAAGATAGTGAGCCAAACCATCTTGAAGAGAGCGAGATGACCCCAAGGTCATGTCTTGATGAAGACAGTGAGTTGAAGCTACTCACCAGCAGCTGTAAGACAACCTCTGTGCAGTTGCTGCCTCAACCAGTTTGACTTCTTCAGTCTCAACTTAAAGCAGAAAGGCTTGCTTCAGCTCAACTCTGACTTGATGTCAATGATGCAAAGAAGACCTCAAAGGACAGCCTTGCGGGCTTTGGTGCTATACAGCTAGGGTTAGAGCAACTCCAGGCCAGGCCTAATGCTGTCTGAAGTGCTCTCAGTTTTGTATATTCTTTTGTCGGCGCGTTTATATGCACTGGTGGCGACCTTTGATGCCCAGTGTATGTAATCCGCGGTCTCGTTGCGCTTTATTATCACCGGTGGTGAACTTTGATGCCCAGTGGATGTAATATGTCGTAATTTCTTTATTGTATAGTCTAGGTTTATTCTTAGTCGATATGCTGTAATTTAGGCTAGAAGCTTCAACGGATCTCAATGTTGTCGGTCTTCGGGCCGGCTCGTAACTCGCTACGCTATATATGGGCCGAAACGTGGGCCTATAATCATTTTGGGCCATTAGCAGGTCTAAACGTATAGTAGTTTTCCGCCTTTAACATGCCGAGGAAAGTTCTGGCCAGCTGGGCCAGAGAATACCATGGGCTTTTAACAGGCTAAAAACTAGACTGGGCTAGCTTTGAGCCAAAAAATTCACGGGCCAAAACAGGTTGAAACTGTCTTAGGCCCATGTTTGGCCTAAATAGAAAACGAGCCGTTAATAGGCCAAAATATATCCCCGGCCCTGTTTGGCCCAATAAAATTATGGGCTTTAAGCAGGCCGGTATCCATGCGGGCCGTAGGCCCAACTGTGTCACGGGCCATTAACAGATGGGCTGTAAGCAGGCCGGATTCAATGCGGGCATTAATTAGGCCCAACTGTTACACGGGCCATTAACAGGCCGATAGGCACATTGGACTGAAATTTATCCACGAAGACTACAGGCCGTTAAGAGGCCTAAAGTCACTTCGGACAAGAAATAGCCCAGTTTCAGCACAGGCCGTTAAATGGCCTAAAGTGAAGCCGGGCCGACAACAGCCCAGATGCCCCACGGGCCGCTAACAGGCCGAAACTATTATCGGGCCGAACTGGTAAACGGGCATTTAACAGGCTAAAATATAAACCCGGCTTAGAATGGGCCCAAAAGAACAGTGGCCTGTTAACGGGCCAGATCTGATATGGGCCTTAATTTGACCCAAAACATGGCAGGCTGTTAATGGGACGGCCCACTAGTGTCTGAAAAAATATGGTGGGCCTTTAGCTGGGCCGGCCTTTTTACCTTAAATGGGCCACTGTTGGGCTGGGCCACGTGTCGACATATCATAGGTGCCTCCCGTCCAATGAGTGGATGCCATCTGTCCCAACGCTGAGCCGACACATGGTTCCTTAGGCCATTGGGGATTTTACACATGGAAAATCCCCATTGGTCGGGGCTGTTAACGGGTTATCGGATCCAAACCGGAACTTGATAGCTTAACAGCGTCCCGTTACGGTGGATGCCACGTGTTGGTTACCCTTGACGAAAACACTTCCATGACGCACCATTTATCGTTATGGAAGTGGACACTTCTGTGATGATAATTTTGGTATTGTCACGGAACACTTCTACGACAGCACATGTATGACTATCTTGATTCTCTCATAAAATCATCATGGATGTACATGCATGACAGAAAACGTGACCTACTGTGACAAACATGTATTATCACGAAAGTGTATTTTTTTGTAGTGATTAGGCCAGGGTGACACACCCAGCTCCTTTGCTAATCGTGAAGCATAAATCCCACCATAAAAATATCCACTACCAACGTTGTGTTGCAGTCTGCGTGCAACAATTACTCCAAGGTTATAATGTTTAATACCGGTGAGAGCAGTGTGTATTAGCCTCAAGTCAGGAGCACAAAGTATACTACAGTCTTGCTTGTCTACGATGCATTTGCCATTAAATAGTGCAAAGTATTGAATTGATGGGAAATGAATACTTTTTATTCTACCTTGTGTCACTCCTCTGTCCTCGCCGTAACAAAGATTTATCAAGAAAGACTCATACTCAGCTCTTGGTGGCTCATCTAGCGAACCCCAAAACAGAATTTTACACACAGCACTAAACTCATATAAAGGCATGGTAATTGGACTGTCATAGAGTTTAAACGAAACTCTAGACTCACGAGGATGAAATTTAAATTCTTTAGTAAACGATTCTGTGAGACTGAGATGTTGGTTGCACTTATCTTGAATGCAGGGACCAAGCTCGGCGTTGTGGATATATTGATCAAAATCTTCTTTAATACCTGCACTTATCATGAAATCGTCGCTCAGGCATAGGCATGATTTGATAGCGGCTTCTCACACTGAACTTGCACTTGGTTCAACATAAGACCGACGAGTTGAGCCACTGCTAGAAGATGCCTCCGAGGACCTCCACCTCGAAGAACTCCTTCCAAAAAGGTTCATCATATTTGCATACAATTTTCTGAAGAAAAAAAATTTGGGTCACAATTTTTTTATCAACAAAACTTCACAAGATTGATAGCAACTACTCATAGGGATGCATAGAGGCCATATTAAGCATTCAAACTACTTAGAACTCTAAGAATTCAACATGCAAACTCATCTACAGCAGCACCAAGAGTAGCTAATTATTCAAAATATAATCCACTAAAGCAAAAACTAATTGGGGCAATGGAGGAGTCACATACCAAGTAGCAATCCCCCAAAATAGTTTCGGAAACGGAGCTTCGATCAAAGAGATCGAAATCCGTGGGTTTGAGAGCAAGAACACGAGAGAGAGAGAGAGAGCAATGGTGATTTTTTTCTGGAGGTGGGTGATGACATGGTCTAAAGAGATAAGTGAGGGGGCCCACGTGGGGACCACAACCCACCAGGGCGCGCCTGGGGCTGCTGGCATGCCCAGGTGGGTTGTGCCCACCTGGTGCACCCCCCTCTGATGTTATTTGAACTAAAAATTCTTATATATTCAGAAAAAATCATATTAAATTTTCAAGACATTCTGAGAACTTTTATTTTTGGGGTATTTTTTTATTGCACGGGAAATTCAGAAAACAGACAAAATATGGCATTTTATTTTATTTAACTAAGAAAAATAGAGAATAAAAGTTGGGAGCAGAAGGTTGTGCTTACTAAATTCACCAACTTCATACCTCTAAAAAATGATCCATTAATAAGGTTGATCAAGTCTTATTAACAACCACTTTCGATTAGCATGAAACCGAAGAACTTTTGTAAAACACTAAGTTACCTCAACGGGGATATGCATGTCCCCAACAATAAGCATTTCATATTTATTTTTGGCAGTAGGTAGAGGTAGTTGAAAACTTCCAATAGTGAGTGTCGGAGATTTTTCAATAACATTGATATCATTCACTTGGAATTGTTTCTTCGAAAAGTGCACCATATGCTCATTACCATTGATATGAAAAGTGACCTTGCTTTTATTGCAATCAATAACAGCCCCTGTAGTATTCAAGAAGGGTCTACCAAGGATAATCGACATGTTGTCATCCTCGGGCATCTCAAGTATAACAAAGTCAGTTAAAATAGTAACATTTGCAACAACAACGGGCACATCCTCACAAATACAGATAGGTTTGGCAGTTGATTTGTCAGCCATTTGCAAAGATATTTCAGTAGGTGTGAGTTTACTCAAATCAAGTCTTTTATATAAGGAGAAAGGCATAACACTAACACCAGCTCCTAAAACACACAAAGCAATTTTGGCATAATTTCTTTTGATGGAGCAAGGTATAGTTGGTATTCCCGGATCTCCAAGTTTTTTAGGTACTCCATCCTTAAAAGAATAATTAACAAACATAGTGGAGATTTCAGCTTCCAGTATTTTTCTCTTATTAGTGATGATGTCTTTCATATATTTTGCATAATGGGCCATCTTTAATATATCAGTCAAGTAAGTGCGCAAAAAGACTGGCCTAAGCATTTCAGCAAAGCGTTCAAATTCTTCATCATCTTTCTTCTTAGTTGATTTAGGTGGAAAGGGCATGGGTTTTTGAACCCACGGTTCTCTTTCCCTTCCATGTTTTTTGGCAACAAAGTCTTTTTTATCATATCTTTTATTTTTAGGTTGTGGGTTATCAAGATCAACAGCTGGTTCTATTTCCACATCATTACCTGGTTGTTTATCATTGTCTGGTTGAGTATCTTCATGAACATCATCATTATCTTTTTCATTATCACTAGATGAATGTTCATTACCAGATTGAGTTTCAGCATCAAAAATAGAAACATCATTATCATTATCAGGAGGTTTTTCTATTTCGGGTTCACTAAAGGCATGCAAAGTCCTATCATTTTTCTTTTTCTTCTTCTTTCTAGAAGGACTAGGTGCATCAGTGTTAATTCTTTGAGAGTCTTGTTCAATTCTTTTAGGATGTCCCTCAGGATAAAGTGGTTCCTAAGTCATTTTACCTCCTCTAGTTGCTACTCTAACAGCAAAGTCATTTATATTATTATTCATTTCATCTAGCAATTCTCTTTGAGACTTAGCAACTTGTTCTAGTTGAGTTTGAACCATAGAGGCATGTTTTCCTACACCTCTAACATCATTGGAGATTCTAAATAACAAGTCACTAAATCGAGCAATCATATCAGAGTTGTATTTCAACTGTTTCATAACATTTTCATTGAAGTGATCTTGCTTTCTAATGTAATTATCAAACTCATAAAGGCATTGACTAGGATGCATATTATAAGGATTATCCCTTTCATTAAATTTCATTAAAGAATTTACCTCTACCACCTTTGGTGGTGGTGTGTCAAGTCCATGTATTTCTTCAATAGGAGGTAAATTTTTAACATCCTCTGCTTTAATACCTTTTTCCTTCATGGATTTCTTTGCCTCTTGCATATCTTCCGGACTGAGATATAAGATACCCCTCTTCTTCGGAGTGGGTTTAGGAGGTGGTTTAGGAAGAGTCCAATCATCATAAATTTTCAATATATTATTCAATAATTCCTCAGCTTGTCCAACAGTTCGTTCCCTGAAAACACAACCAGCACAACTATCTAGGAAGTCCCTAGAAGCATCGGTTAGTCCATTATAGAAGATATCAAGTATTTCATTTTTCTTAAGTGGATGATCAGGCAAAGCATTTAGCAATTGCATACGCCTCCCCCAAGCTTGTGGGAGACTCTCTTCTTCAATTTGCACAAAGTTAAATATTTCCTGCAAGGCAGCTTGTTTCTTATGAGCAGGAAAATATTTTTCAGAGAAGTAATAAATCATATCCTGGGGACTACGCACACAACCAGGAGCAAGAGTATTGTACCATATCTTAGCATCACCCTTTAATGAGAACAGAAATAATTTGAGGATATAGTAGTAGCGAATCTTCTCATCATGAGCAAATAGGGTGGCTATATCATTTAATTTAGTAAGGTGTGCCACAACAGTTTCAGTTTCATCACCATGGAAAGGATCAGATTCAACCAAAGCAATCAACTCTGGGTCGATAGAGAATTCATAATCCTTATCATCAACAAATATAGGTGAAGTAGCAAACTTAGGATCACATTTCATTCTAGCATTCAAAGATTTCTCTTTCAGTTTTCATAATAATTTATAAAGATCATCTCTATCATTGCAAGCAAGAAAATCTCTAATTTTATCCTCATCCATAACATAACCTTCAGGTATCTTAGGCAATTAATATCTAGGAGAGCTAGGTCTAATAGGTGTTTCAAGATTTTCTGTTTCAGGCATTTCATCAGTTTCAACAATTTCATCAATTTCAGCATTCTCAATATCTTTAGCTCTAGCAATTTGTTCATCAAGGAAATCATCTAGTGGCACACCATCATCAAGCAAGGTACTAGCATCATCATGAGTAGCATTCATAGAAGTAGCATCATCAATGACTTGCGACATATCAGCATTAATAGCATGTGGTGGTGTTGCAAGTCTACTCAAAATAGAAGGTGAATCAAGTGCAGAGTGTGATGGCAGTTCCTTACCTCCCCTCGTCCTAGAGGGAATGATCTTGGTTTTTGTATCCTTCAAATTCTTCATAGTGATAAATAGATAATAATCCCAAGTAACTCAACAAATATAGCTATGCTCCCCGGCAACGGCGCCAGAAAAAGGTCATGATAACCCACAAGTATAGGGGATCGCAACAGTTTTCGAGGATAGAGTATTCAACCCAAATTTATAGATTCGACACAAGGGGAGCCAAAGAATATTTGCAAGTATTAGCAGCTGAGTTGTCAATTAAACCACACCTCAAAATTAATTATCTACAGAAATATGATCAGTAGCAAAGTAATATGATAGTTTTGATAGTAGTAGTAACAGTAACGGTAACGGTAACAGTGATAGCAATAATTTTATAGCAAGTGTAACAGTAACAGCAGCAGTAGCAGTAGTAACTTAGCAAGAACAATATATGGAAAATTCGTAGGCATTGGATCGGTGAATTCGTTGGATGATATTCATAATATAACAGTCATAACCTAGGGCGATACGGCACTAGCTCCAGTTCATAAATATAATGTAGGCATGTATTCCGTAAATAGTCATACGTGCTTATGGAAAGAACTTGCATGACATCATTTGTCCTACCCTCCCGTGGCAGCGGGGTCCATAAGGAAACTAAGGGATATTGAGGCCTCCTTTTAATAGAGAAACAGAACAAAGCATTAGCACATAGTGAATACATGAACTCCTCAAACTACGGTCATCACCGGAAATTATCCCGAATACTGTGAGTCCGGGGTTTACGGATCATAACACGTAATAGGTGACTATAACTTGCAAGATCGGATCTAGAACATAGATATAATGGTGATAACGTAAACGGTTCAGATCTGAAATCATGGCACCCAGGCCCTGATACGTCTCCGTCGTATCTACTTTTCCTAATGGTTTTACTCTTGTTTTGGACTCTAATTTGCATGATTTGAATGAAACTAACCCGGACTAATGTTGTTTTCAGCAAAACTACCATGGTGTTGTTTTTGTGCAGAAATAAAAGTTCTCAGAATGGAATGAAACTTTTTGGAGATTTTTTATGGAATAAAAGAAAAATACTGGAGCCAAGAACCACCGGAGGGGGGGCCCTGGGTGAGCACAACCCACCAGGGCACCCCCCCTCCTGGCGCGCCCAGGTGGGTTGTCCCCAAATGGTGGCCCCGCAGACCCTATCTCCAACGCTATAAAATCACATTTTCAGAGGAAAAAATCAGGGAGAAAGAATTATCGCGTTTCACAAGATGGAGCCGCTGCCACCTCCTGTTCTTCATCGGGAGGCCAGATCTGGAGCCCGTTTGGGGCTCCGGAGAGGGGAATCTTCGATCTTCGTCATCACCAACCCTTCTCCATAGCCAATTCCATGATGCTCCACACCGGGAGTGAGTAATTCCTTCGTAGGCTCGCTGGTCGGTGAGGGAGTTGGATGAGATTCATCATGTAATCGAGTTAGTTTTGTTAGGGCTTGATCCCTTGTATCCATTATGTTCTGACATTGATGTTGCTATGACTTTGCCATGCTTAATGCCTGTCACTTTGGGTCCGGGTGCCATGATTTTAGATCTGAACCGTTTATGTTATCACCATTATATCTATGTTCTAGATCCGATCTTGCAAGTTATAGTCACCTATTACGTGTTATGATCCGTAAACCTCGGAGTGACAGTATTCGGGATACTTTTCGGTGATGACCGTAGTTTGAGGAGTTCATGTATTCACTATGTGCTAATGCTTTGTTCCGATTCTCTATTAAAAGGAGGCCTTAATATCCCTTAGTTTCCTTATGGACCCCGCTACCACGGGAGAGTAGGACAAAAGATGTCATGCAAGTTCTTTCCATAAACACGTATGACTATTTACGGAATACATGCCTACATTATATTTATGAACTGGAGCTAGTGCCGTATCGCCCTAGGTTATGACTGTTATATGATGAACGAATTCACCGATCCAATGCCTACGAATTTTCCATATATTGTTCTTGCTAAGTTACTACTGTTGTTGTTACTGTTACACTTGCTACAAAATCATTGCTATCACTGTTACCGTTACTATTGCTATTGATACTACTACCAAAACTATCATATTACTTTGCTACTGATCATATTGTTGCATATAATTAATCTCTAGGTGTGGTTGAATTGACAAGTCAGCTGCTAATACTTGCAAATATTCTTTGGCTCCCCTTGTGTCGAATCTATAAATTTGGGTTGAATACTCTACCCTCGAAAACTGTTGCGATCCCCTATACTTGTGGGTTATCAAGACATTTTTCTGGCGCCGTTGCCGGGGAGCACATAGCTATATTTGTTGAGTCACTTGGGATTATTATCTATTTATCACTATGAAGAATCTGAAGGATACAAAAACCAAGATCGTTCCCTCTAGGACGAGGGGAGGTAAGGAACTGCCATCACACTCTGCACTTGATTCACCTTCTGTTTTGAGTAGACTTGCAACACCACCACATGCTATTAATCTTGATATGTCACAAGTTATTGATGAAGCTACTTCTATGAATGCTACTCATGATGATGCTAGTACCTTGCTTGATGATGGTGTGCCACTAGCTGATTTCCTTGATGAACAAATTGCTAGAGCTAAAGATATTGAGAATGATGAAACTGATGAAATGCCTAAAACTAAAAATCTTGAAACACCTATTAGACCTAGCTCTCCTAGATATGAATTGCCTAAGATACCTGAAGGTTATGTTATGGATGACGAGACAGCTAGAGATTTTCTTGCTTCCAATGATAGAGATGATCTTAAGAAATTATTATGCAAACTGAAAGAGAAATCTTTTAATGTTAGAATGAAATGTGATCCTAAGTTTGCTACTTCACTTATCTTTGTTCATGATAAGGATTATGAATTCTCTGTCGACCCAGAGTTAATTACTTTGGTTGAATCTGATCCTTTCCATGGTTATGAAACTGAAACTGTTGTGGCACACCTTACTAAATTAAATGATATAGCCACCCTATTTGCTCATGATGAGAAGATTCGCTACTATCCTCAAATTATTTCCATTATCATTAAAGGGTGATGCTAAGATATGGTACAATACTCTTGCCCCTGGTTTTGTGCGTAGTCCCCAGGATATGATTTATTACTTCTCTGAAAAATATTTTCCTGCTCATAAGAAACAAGCTGCTTTACAGGAAATATTTAACTTTGTGCAAATTGAACAAGAGAGTCTCCCACAAGCTTGGGGGAGGCTTCTCCAATCGCTTAATGCTTTGCCTGATCATCCACTTAAGAAAAATGAAATACTTGATATCTTCTATAATGGACTAACCGATGCTTCTAGGGACTTCCTAGATAGTTGTGCTGGTTGTGTTTTCAGGGAACGAACTATTGGACAAGCTGAGGAATTATTGAATAATATATTGAAAAATTATGATGATTGGACTCTTCCTGAACCACCGCTTAAGCCCACTCCAAAGAAGAGGGGTATCTTATATCTCAGTCCGGAAGATATGCAAGAGGCAAAGAAATCTATGAAGGAAAAAGGTATTAAAGCAGAGGATGTTAAGAATTTACCCCCTATTGAAGAAATACATAGACTTGATACATCATCACCAAAGGTGGTAGAGGTGAATTCTTTAATGAAATGTAATGAAAGGGATAATCCTTATAATATGCATCCTAGTCAATGCCTTTATGAGTTTGATAATTACATTAGAAAGCAAGATCGTTTCAATGAAAATGTTATGAAATAGTTGAAATATAATTCTGATATGATTGCTCACTTGAGTGACTTGTTATTTAGAATCTCCAATGATGTTGGAGGTGTGGGAAAACATGCCTCTATGGTTCAAACTCAACTAGAACAAGTTGCTAAGTCTCAAAGAGAGTTGCTAGATGAAATGAATAATAATATAAATGACTTTGTTGTTAGAGTAGCAACTAGAGGAGGTAAAATGACTGAGGAACCACTTTATCCTGAGGGACATCCTAAAAGAATTGAACAAGACTCTCAAAGAATTAACACTGATGCACCTAGTCCTTCTAAAAAGAAGAAGAAAAAGAAAAATGATAGGACTTTGCGTGCTTCTAGTGAACCTGAGATGGAAAAACCTCCTGATAATAATTATGCTTCTATTTCTGATACTGAAACTCAATCTGGTAATGAACATTCACCTAGTGATAATGAAAAGGATAATGATGATGTTCATGAAGACACTCAACCAGACAATGATAAACAACCAGATAATGATGTGGAAATAGAACCAGCTGTTGATCTTGATAACCCACAACCTAAAAATAAAAGATATGATAAAAGAGACTTTGTTGCTAGAAAACATGGAAGAGAAAGAGAACCATGGGTTCAAAAACTCATGCCCTTTCCACCTAAGTCAACTAAGAAGGATGATGATGAAGAATTTGAACGCTTTGCTGAAATGCTTAGGCCAGTCTTTTTGCGCACTCGCTTGACTGATATATTAAAGATGGCCCCTTATGCAAAATATATGAAAGACATCATCACTAATAAGAGAAAAATACCGAAAGCTGAAATCTCCACCATGCTTGCTAATTATTCTATTAAGGATGGAGTACCTAAAAAACTTGGAGATCCGAGAATACCATCTATACCTTGCTCCATCAAAAGAAATTATGTCAAAACTGCTTTGTGTGTTTTAGGAGCTGGTGTTAGTGTTATGCCTTTCTCCTTATATAAAAGACTTGATTTGAATAAACTCACACCTACTGAAATATCTTTGCAAATGGCTGACAAATCAACTGCCATACCTATCGGTATTTGTGAGGATGTGCCCGTTGTTGTTGCAAATGTTACTATTTTAACTGACTTTGTTATACTTGAGATGCCCGAGGACGTCAACATGTCAATTATCCTTGGTAGACCCTTCTTGAATACTGCAGGGGCTGTTATTGATTGCAATAAAAGCAAGGTCACTTTTCATATCAATGGTAATGAACACACGGTGCACTTTTCGAAGAAACAATTCCAAGTGAATGGTATTAATGTTATTGAAAAATCTCCGACACTCACTATTGGAAGTTTTCAACCACCTCTACCTATTGCCAAAAAGAAATATGAAATGCTTATTGTTGGGGACATGCATATCCCCGTGAGGTAACTTAGTGTTTTACGAAAGTTCATCGGTTTCATGCTAATCGAAAGTGGTTGTTAATAAGACTTGATCAACCTTATTAATGGATCATTTTTAGAGGTATGAAGTTGATGAATTTAGTAAGCACAACCTTCTGCTCCCAACTTTTATTTTCTGTTTTTCTTAGTTAAATAAAATAAAATGCCATGTTTTGCCTATTTTCTGAATTTCCCGTGCAATAAAAAATGACCCAAAAATAAAATTTCTCAGAATGTCCTAAAAATTTAATAAGTTTTTTTTTAATATTTAAGAATTTTTAGTGCAAATAACATCAGAGGGGGTGCACCAGGTGGGCACAACCCACCTGGGCGCGGTAGCAGCCCCAGGCGTGCCCTGCTGGGTTGTGGCCCCCACGCGGGCCCCCTCACTTATCTCTTTAGCCCATGTCATCACCTACCTCCAGA
Organism: Thinopyrum elongatum; assembly: GCA_011799875.1. NCBI lineage: Eukaryota > Viridiplantae > Streptophyta > Magnoliopsida > Poales > Poaceae > Thinopyrum > Thinopyrum elongatum. The sequence continues at coordinate 378,988,766 of CM022297.1, forward strand.
AAAAAAATCGCCATTGCTCTCTCTCTCTCGTGTTCTTGCTCTCAAACCCGCGGATTTTGATCTCTTTGCTCGAAGCTCCATTTCCGAAACTGTTTTGGGGGATTGCTACTTGGTATGTGACTCCTCCATTACTCCAATTAGTTTTTGCTTTTAGTGGATTTTATTTTGAATAATTAGCTACTCTTGGTGCTGCTGTAGATGAGCTTGCATGTTGAATTCTTAGAGTTCTAAGTAGTTTGAATGCTCAATATAGCCTCTATGCCTCCTTATGTGTAGTTGCTATCAATCTTGTGAAGTTTTGTTGACTAAAATTTTGTGGACTAAATTTTTTAGAATTTTATTCATAGGAATAAGATGAGTTTCTTTAGGAAGTTTGCTTCCAAGAAGAGCTCTAAAGGAGTCATTGGGGAGTCATCAGACAACGATCTCCACACTCGGAGAAGGGAGGAGGTGCGGACATGCGAATGGCCGCATAACCCCTTCATGGATGGAGCCAGGATCCGTCAAGAGTTTGCACAATTTGCTGCTAATGTTGGTCTCACTGACTTCATCGCAGCTGAATGTGAACAATACCATCTCCTTACAAATTCCTTTGTGCAAAGTTTTCATTTTCTGAGTAGGAATAACCCCCGTGAGGTTCAGTTTAATTTATATGTTGAGACCCGTCAGATACCACTTATTGATTTTTGTCACATATGCTTGATCCCTTCTAACGGGAAATAAGAAAGCCTAGGCCTGCAGAGTTTGAGGGTTTTTATCGTACTCTGTCAGTGGGAGATGAGAGAGGCGTGTCTATTGTCACCGCTACTAGTTAGTAGTTTCCTGCCATGCATTATTTTGTTCTATTTATTGCTAAGTGTTTAATTGCTAGAGAGAAGGTCGGTGCACTCTGTGCTCCGGACTTCACCATCTTACGCCGTGCACTTTACGGCAACAACAGCTATAGCCTTGGGGCTATTATTGCACATCGCCTGCACCTTAACAAATCCAAGGGCAAAATTCATGGTGGTATTTATGCTACTCATTTAGCGAGTCACTTTAATGTTCAGATCCGCGAACATGATTATCGTTTAACCAAGGTTTATCTAGATCACCAGGCGATGAAGGATCACCAGTTTACTGATATTGATGATTCTGTTAACCATATTCCTTACAAACTGGTTTTCAATGAAGATACCCGTGATATTATTCCGTTGCCTGGACCTGCCTTGTTTGATTCTATTGCTAGGGGAGGATACAGGATCATGCCTGAGGACATTATTGCTTACCAGAACAACCAGGCAACGGCTGAGGAGGAACCTCAGGAGTGGGACGCTCAGGTTCCCGCTCCACAGCACTTTGAGATGGGACCGGAGGGCTACTACGAGTGGTGATCACCAAGCTAGGCCAAAAGCCTAAGCTTGGGGGAGTACGTATTCCCACCGACATTACATTCATGCTCACACATTTCATTCCAGTTGTCGGTGTTCACACTTTTTCATTGTATTATCCATGCTTTATTTATTTTCTCGCTTTCTTCTTGTGTGTTTAAAAAACTTTGAGAAAACCAAAAAATATTTCTCGCTTCTTTTCGGTTTTTCTTTCTAGTTTAATTTAGTTGTAATGTTAAAAGAAAACCCAAAAAGATTTCCTTGTTCTTCTTTTGCTTGTTGGGAGCTCTCCCGTGTAAATAGTTTTTCTCATTTTTGTTTTTCTCTTTAATTTGCTTTCTCCAAGAAAAACTAAAAACTCCAAAAATATTTAAGTGTGTTTCTCTGAAATTCTTTTCTTTTTATTGAGTCATACCGAGGAGAAGACCACGATGAAATTTTTGAGTGGCTCTCATATGCATTGATATTGATCTAATAAAGAGCCCATATTACCTTGTCCTCTCCTTTTTGAATAAAATGTTTGCAGATTCCAGCTTAGTCCACGGCACTCTTGCACTATTATTATTTTCGTATCATTCGGTCGTGCAAGTGAAAGGCAATGATGACGATATTTGATGAACTGGTTGTGGCAGAGAGAAACGGGTATGAACTCAATTTGTTCTGTTTTTGTAAATATGTTTAACCTAGTATCCATGATTCAGCCTATTATGATCAAACATGTTTGCAATGACAATTAGATATTATAGTTTATCATGCCATGCTTAAGTAGCTAGGAGTGGATAATGATTTATCTTGGATGTCAACATGCATTAAAATGATTGTGATGTGGTATGATGACATGGTATCCTCCTCTAAATGTTTCAAGTGGCTTGACTTGGCACATGTTCATGCATGTAGTTGAATCAAAACCAACATAGCCTCTATGATATTTATGTTCATGGTGCTCATATCCTACTCATGCTAGTATCCAATGTTACTTATGCATAATGCATGTTTATGACCGTTTTCGCTCTCTAGCTGGCCACTTCTCAACCTATTTGCTAGCCTTCGCCTATACTAAGTGGGAATACTGCTTGTGCATCAAAATCCTAAAACCCAAGTTGTTCCAGATGAGTCCACCATATATCTACCTATATGCGGTATTACCCTGCCGTTCTAACTAAATTTGCATGTGACACCTCTAAAAACTTCAAATAAACATCCGTTTTTGTGTGCCTGGATTGTTCATAGAGTGACACGAGGTAGTCGGTATCTTCCATGCTAAGCGGGTTATTCTCATGATGAGTGTTTATTCACTCGTCCTTGCATGAGAGGGGCGTTAATAGGGACTCCCAGTCCTGAAATCAAATTGCAAATAATTAAACAAAACTCCCCGAGGATAGATGTTGGTATGGATGGTACCCGTGGATTCGGCTAGCCGTGGAGTGTGTTTGTTGGTGGAGGGGGAGTAAACATTTACTTTTATCGCTTGGGAACCGCCACTAATGTGTTTAGCATGGAAGATATCGATAACTAATGGTTGCGAAGTAAATAGGTAGGGTGCATTTCTCAAAATTTCATTTATCTTTGTTTTAAAAATATGAGCTCTGGCACCGCTGCAAATCACTGCTTCCCTCTGTGAAGGGACTATCTATTTAATTTTATGTTGTGTCATCACCTTCTCAAATAAGCGCCAAATCTGACAGCACTATAGTCATCCTCATGCATTGTGTATAGCTAATGTTGGATGCATCATGACTGGATCTTTTCTACCATGAATTACAATGTTTAGTCACTGCTTGAACTTTGGAGGTGCTCTGGTTTATGTTTTGTGGTCTCAGAAAGGGCTAGCGAGATACCACTGTTGTCATATTATATCATGATTGTTTTGACAAAGTGTTGTCATTTCAGATATCTTATTATTGCTCGCTAGTTGCTTATGCCATTGATATGAGTTAATATAATTTTTAAGAGTTATTGTTGACATGGTTAGTCATAATCTTTGCTGAAAACCTGGGTGCTACTTAAGCTTGTTTATGTAAATAAGAGCCAAAGAGTTCGTAAAAGTTTTTCTTTTTCACTTTTAGTTTGTCAACTGAATTGCTTGAGGACAAGCAAAGGTTTAAGCTTGGGGGAGTTGATACGTCTATGTCGTATCTACTTGTCCTAACGCTTTTACTCTTGTTTTGGACTCTAATTTGCATGATTTGAATGAAACTAACCCGGACTGATGCTGTTTTCAGCAGAACTACCATGATGTTGTTTTTGTGCAGAAATAAAATTTCTTGGAATGGAACGAAACTTTTTGGAGATTTTTTATGGAATAAAAGAAAAATATTGGAGCCAAGAACCACCGGAGGGGGGCCCCTGGGTAAGCACAACCCACCAGGGCGCGCCCCCCTCCTGGCGCGCCCAGGTGGGTTGTCCCCACCTGGTGGCCCCGCAGACCCTATCTCCGACGCTATAAAATCACATTTTCGAAGAAAAAAATCAGGGAGAAAGAATTATCGTGTTTCATGAGACGGAGCCACCGCCACCTCCTGTTCTTCATCGGGAGGCCAGATCTGGAGCCCGTTTGGGGCTCAGGAGAGGGGAATCTTTGATCTTTGTCATCACCAACCCTTCTCCATCGCCAATTCCATGATGCTCTCCATCGGGAGTGAGTAATTCCTTCGTAGGCTCGCTGGTTGGTGAGGGAGTTGGATGAGATTCATCATGTAATTGAGTTAGTTTTGTTAGGGCTTGATCCCTAGTATCCATTATGTTCTGAGATTGATGTTGCTATGACTTTGCCATGCTTAATGCTTGTCACTTTGGGCCCAGGTGCCATGATTTCAGATCTGAACCGTTTATGTTGTCAACATTATATCTATGTTCTAGATCTGATCTTGCAAGTTATAGTCACCTATTACGTGTGATGATCCGTAAACCCCGGAGTGACAGTATTCGGGATACTTTCCGGTGATGACCGTAGTTTGAGGAGTTCATATATTCACTATGTGCTAATGCTTTGTTCCGGTTCTCTATTAAAAGGAGGCCTTAATATCCCTTAGTTTCCTTATGGAGCCCGCTGCCACGGGAGGGTAGGACAAAAGATGTCATGCAAGTTCTTTCCATAAGCACGTATGACTATTTACGGAATACATGCCAAAATTATATTTATGAACTGGAGCTAGTGCCGTATCGCCCTAGGTTATGACTGTTATATGATGAATATCATCCAAAGAATTCACCGATCCAATGCCTATGAATTTTCCATATATTGTTCTTGCTAAGTTACTATTGTTGCTGTTACTGTTACACTTGCTACAAAGTCATTGCTATCACTGTTACCGTTACTATTGCTGTTGCTACTACTATCAAAACTATCATATTACTTTGCTACTAATCATATTGCTGCAGATAATTAATCTCCAGGTGTGGTTGAATTGACAACTCAGCTGCTAATACTTGCAAATATTCTTTGGCTCCCCTTGTGTCGAATCTATAAATTTGGGTTGAATACTCTACCCTCAAAAACTGTTGCGATCCCCTATACTTGTGGGTTATCAGGCCCAAAGTGACAAGCATTAAGCATGGCAAAGTCATAGCAACATCAATCTTAGAACATAATGGATACTAGGGATCAAGCCCTAACAAAACTAACTCGATTACATGATGAATCTCATCCAACTCCTCTTGGACCAGCGAGCCTACAAAGGAATTACTCACTTCCTGTGGGGAGCATCATGGAATTGGCGATGGAGAAGGGTTGGTGATGACAAAGATCAAAGATCCCCCTCTTCGGAGCCCCAAACGGGCTCCAGATCTGGCCTCCCGATGAACAACAGGAGGTGGCGGCGGCTCCGTCTCGTGAAACACAATAATTCTTTCTCCCTGATTTTTTTTCTCCAAAAATGTGATTTTATAGCGTCAGAGATAGGGTCTGCGGGGCCACCAGGTGGGGACAACCCACCTGGGCACGCCAGGAGGGGGGGCGCCCTGGTGGGTTGTGCTCACCCAGGGGCCCCCCTTCGGTGGTTCTTGGCTCCAGTATTTTTCTTTTATTCCATAAAAAATCTCCAAAAAGTTTCGTTCCATTCCGAGAACTTTTATTTCTACACAAAAACAACACCATGGTAGTTCTGCTGAAAACAACGTCAGTCCGGGTTAGTTTCATTCAAATCATGCAAATTAGAGTCCAAAACAAGAGTAAAAGCGTTAGGAAAAGTAGATACGACGGAGACGTATCAAGACATAAGTTGAACAAGACTACCTTAAGAAGGGTAGCACAAAAGCAACAATGATCGAAGAGGCAAGGCCTTTTGCCTGGGACCTCCTAACTACTCCTAGTCGTCGGTGGTCTCCACGTAGTAGTAGGCTCCGCCGGGGTAGTAGTAGACGTCGGTAGTGGCATCTGGCTCCTGGGATCCACCATCTGGTCGCAACAACCAGAAAGAAGAAAGAAGGGGGAAAAAGGGTAGCAAAGCAACCGTGAGTACTCATCCAAAGTACTCGCAAGCATCAGATCTATACTAAGTATGCATTGGTATCAAAGGAAGGGATGTATCTGTGGAGTGAACTGCAAAATGCCAGAATAGAGGGGAAGGCCTAGCCTATCGAAGACTAGCATCTTCAAGCATCTTGCAGCATTCAGAAGAGTACATAATAGCATTCTATAATTAACAAGCATGTTGTAGTATTAACGCCCAGAGACCCTTCCTCGACTCCCTGCGAGAAAGCAATCCCGGAGCCAACATATCCATCTCATGTCTCAAGTAACCAGTTCTAGTTGTAATAGATCGGGATACAACTCCGAGCATCCATTACTCTGGACACGGCTATTCGAATAGATAACTTCCCTGCAGGGGTGCACCACATTACCCAACACGCTTGATTACTCTGGCCGGACACACATTCCTGGGTCATGCCCGGCCTCGAAAGATCAACACATCGTAGTCCTACCTAGGCTCCGCAAAGAGGTCCCCGCCGGTCTACATCCTAAGCACTCCGGGGTCTTGGGCCCATCGCCCTTTGCACTCCAGGTCGTTATGCGACGAGCTGGGATGAGCACCACCTCATCCTGGATGGCACTGGCCCGACATGCCCACAATGCTGAACTGGACGTATGACAGAGCTTTCGGAAGAAATGTACGATGCCGAGTGCCCATAACTGTTCTCGCGTGGCGGTTAGTGTGTATAGGCCAGTGGCCAACTCAAATCAAATACCCAAATCCTTAGTGTATTGGGAGCTCGCGGAGGCGAGCAGAGACTCACGATCATGTGACCCCGTCGCCCCGTCTCGAGGAAATACGGCAAGGGCCAGGCCCAACCCTCTCTCTCTCTCTCTCTAGGGCGGTCTACCTGCCCGGCCGTGCCTCATAATTATCTCACGGGTACCCTCCAGGCCAACCCGACTATCCAGAGACTATCGAGAACTCAGGTCCACCTCTACCGGGCTGGTACCGCATGTCCCTTCAGTCCCGCAGTAACAGTACATGGGGCTACAGGTAAAGGTAACTGTGTGTCCGTGTCATCAAGGGGGAAAATCCGAGAAATCACCCTCGATGTATTCCCACTCGATGTAACCATCAAGGTGAACATATGAGGAATCACCCTCGAGGTTCACACTTGAAATGTTGCATGACAGAGTCGTATCGGGAGTGGTGAAGGAGGAATCACCCTCGACAAACCACGATCGATTAGCTACACTACAGAGTTATCATCAGGAGTGCGTTACGAGGTATCACCCTCGGCACTTGATACATCTCCAATGTATCTATAATTTTTTATTGTTCCATGCTGTTAAATTATCATTCTTGGATGTTTTACAATCATTTTATAGCAACTTTATATCATTTTTTGGGACTAACCTATTGACATAGTGCCTAGTGCCAGTTGCTATTTTTTGCTTGTTTTTTACTTCGCAGAATGTCAGTACCAAACGGAGTCCAAACACAACGAAACTTTTTGGAGATTTTTTTGGACCAGAAGACACCTTGGGGCCAAGAAAGCACCTGGGAGGAGCCCCGTGGGGACCACAAGACACCAGGGCGCACCCAGGTGGGTTGTGGGCCCCATAGAGGTCTCCTGCACCGCCTCTTCGCCCTATAAATTCCCAAATATTCCAGAAACCCTAGGGGAGTCGACGAAACACAATTCCAGCCGCCGCAAGTTCCAGAACCACGAGATCCAATCTAACACCATCACGGAGGGGTTCATGATCCTCATTGGTGCCTCTCCAATGATGCGTGAGTAGTCCACCATAGACCTAAGGGTCCGTAGGCAGTAGCTAGATGGCTTCTTCCCTCTTTTTGCTTCTCAATACAATGGTCTCTTGGAGATCTATTTGATTTAAAAAAAATTGCGGTGTGTTTGTTCAGATCCGATGAACTTTGAGTTTATGATCAGATCTATATCCATGAATATTATTTGAGTTTTCTTTGATCTCTTATATGCATGATTATTTATAGCCTCGTATTTATTCTTTGAATCTTTGGTTTAGTTAGGCCAACTAGATCAATTTTTCTTGCCATGGGAAGAGGTGCTTTGTGATGGGTTCGATCTTGCGGTGTCCTCTCCAAGTGATAGAAGGGGCAACGAGGCACGCATGTATCGTTGCTATTAAGGATAACAAGATGGGGTCTATTCCTACATGAATAGATCTTGGCTACATCATGTCATCATTCTTATTGCATTACTCCGTTTCTCCATGAACTTAATACACTAGATGCATGCTGGATAGCGGTCGATGTGTGGAGTAATAGTAGTAGATGCAGGCAGGAGTCGGTCTACTAATCTTGGACGTGATGCCTATATATTCATCATTGCCTTGGATATCGTCATAATTATTTGATCTTCTATCAATTGCCCAACAGTAATTTGTTTACCCACCGTATGCTATTTTCTCGAGAGAAGCCACAAGTGAAATCTACGGCCCCGGGGTCTATCTTTTGTCATATTGCTTTCCAGTCTATTTTTCATCGCATATGTTTTCAGATCTATTATTCCAAAACCCAAAAATACTTTCCTGCACTTTTTATTTGCATATTTTATTTCGTGTTTTATTCAGATCTATTTATCCAAACACATACAAACCAATCTATCTTTTTACCGAGGAGGGATTGACAACCCCTCTTACGCGTCGGGTTGCAAGTATTTGTTCTTTGTGTGCAGGTACCGTTTACATAGTGTTGCTTGGTCCTCCTACTGGATTGATACCTTGGTTTCATAACTGAGGGAAATACCTACCGTAGTTGTACTGCATCATCCCTTCCTCTTTGGGGACTTACCAACACAGTTTCAAGCCGCATCAGCACTCGATAGTAGCTCTGCAGAGTCGTACTACTAGGGGGTGTGAAGTGATGTGTCGGGCTCTGGTCGTCGATCACGTTGATCGAGTCGTCGATGAGGAAGCAGGGGCAACAGGGACAAAGTGGGGTCACTGATGGATCACTATCCAACCTATACTAAGCAGTTTAGGATAAGCAGGTAAGGTACAAGAGCATGTTACAAAAGCAGGCTATGCATCAGAATAGGAGCAATCAATAACAGTTGCAAAATCTAATGCAAGCATGAGAGAGAATGGAATGGGCGATATCGAAATGATCAAGGGGGGTTTGCTTGCCTGGAAGCTCTGCTGAAAAGGAAGAAGGATCGTTGGTGGCATAGTCGATCACAGTGGCATCGGCAGCATCAGTCTCGGGGTCTACGAAGAGAAGAGGGGGAAGAAACAGTAGATATAAAGCAAACAGATGCATTACATGACAACAGGCAGAGCTAGGGGTGTTCTAACGCGGTGCTATACGTTGCAGACGAAGAGGGAAAACATCTGGGAATGTTTTCCTGAAGTTTGTATTTTTTGGACAGATGAAACGGAGGGGGACGGTTTCACGTTCGCTATGCTAGGGACATGTGACAAACAAACGGGGCGCGTATTCGGAATCATCATGTTTTCTGAGCAACTTTCATGTACAAAGTATTTTCATCCGAGATGCGGTTTATTTTATATTAATTTTCAAAGTTTTAATTCATTTTGGAATTAACAGATTTAATTTAAAACAAAATCAGGTTTACTGCATCAGCATGATGTCAGCAGGTCAATAGGTTGACTAGGTCAACCCTGGCATGTGGGGCTCGTTTGTCATTGGCACAGTTTAACTAAACAGATAATTAGGGTTAAATATCAGGATTAATTAAGTTAATTAATTAATTAATTTAATTATTATTATTATTTTAATTCCTTTTTTCATTTTTCTTTTAAAACAAGGGCTGGCCCCACCTGTAAGTGGCCCAGGGGGTGAGGCCCAGCTGTCAATGGCCCCAGGGCCATAGCGGGCGCAACGGGCGGCGGTTATGGGCGCCGGACGTGGGTGCCCGTGTATGCCCGAGGCCACCAGCGGGGGTGGCGCCGACCACGGCGGCGGGCCAGAGTAGGATGGCGGCAAGGAGCGGCGGGGCGGTGCGACGCTTGGCAGTGGGCGGCAAGGAGCAGTACAGCGGCGCGGTGCTTGGCAGCCGGCGGCGCGAGAGGCCAAGGCGCGGCGGACGGAGTTGCGGGCCGGCAGGAGGCAGCGGCGTGGCTGGAGGGCGGCCGGGGCGTGCGGGGCAGCGACGGCGGCCACGAACGGGCCTACGTGCTCGGGGGCACGGCCGCGACGTGGTCAGGGGGCGCGGGCGGCTGTGGCGAGCGGTGGCGAGGGGCGAGGCGGGGCAGAGGCGGGCGAGCCGCGGGGCGGCCAGGGCGCGGCCGGCAGCAGCGGTTATGTGGGTATGGCGGCGGGCGAGCGGACGGAGGGCCAGGGGCGCACGGTTGCGGCGCCGCGGGTCAGCGGCGATCAGCCGGACGCGAGCGACGCGCGGAGGGCGGGTGCTGGGGTCGCGGGTCGCTCCCCTCCTCTCTCTCCCCCCCCACCCCTCTCTCCCCCCCACGTGATCTGTCCAACCGATCCCCCCCAGACCGCCCCCGACCGTCGCCACGCCGTCACTGCTGCACCTCGCCGCCGACCACGATCGCCCCTCCCCCGATGGAATCCCCCGTGCCTCGCTGGTGAACCCCTACACCGGGGGTATGACCCCATCTCCCCCTGCCCCCCCTACACCGGCGGCGCCCTCACCGCTCGTCCCCGCGACCCCAGCACCCCGCCTCCGCGCGTCGCTCGCGTCCGGCTGATCGCCGCTGACCCCGGCCCGCAACCGTGCCCCCTGGCCCTCCTTCCGCTCGCCCCCGCCATACCACATAACCGCTGCTGCCTTCCGCGGCCCATTCCCTCGCCCTGCCGCCCTCCTCTTCCCCTCCTCTCCCCTCCCCTCTCCCCTCGTCCTCCCCCTCCTCCCCAGGCCTGCCCCCCTACCACTTCGCGCTCCTTCCCCGGCTGCCCGTTCTTCCCTTCTGGTCCGCTCTCTCGCTCACTCCCCGGCCCCCCTCGCGCTCCCCTGCCATCTCCTCCCTTCCTTCCCTCCCGCTGCCTTCCTCGCTCCCTTCCATCTCTCTCCTCCTGCCCACTCCGCTCTTCGCTGCCTCCGTCTCCCCCGACTCCTTGCCGCCTCTGCGTCCCTCCCGCGGCCCCTCCGCTCCTCCCCTCCTCGTGCTGTGGCCCCCTCCCCCCCTCTAGCCGCCCGTCTTGTGGCCTCGGGCATACACGGCCACCACGTCCGCGCCCTAACCGCCGCCCGTTGCGCCCTTATGGCCTGGGGCCATTGACAGCTGGGCCTCACCCCCTGGCCACTTACAGGTGGGGCCAGCCCTTGTTTTAAAAGAAAAAAATGAAAAGAATTAAAATAATAATAATATTAAATTAATTAATTAATTAACTTAATTAATCCTGATTTTAACCCTAATTATCTGTTTAGTTAAACTGTGCCAATGACAAACGACCCCACATGCCAGGGTTGACCTAGTCAACCTATTGACCTGCTGACATCATGCTGATGCAGTAAACCTGATTTTGTTTTAAATTAAATCTGTTAATTCCAAAATGATATAAAACTTTGAAAATTAATATAAAATAAACCGCATCTCGGATGAAAATACTTTGTACATGAAAGTTGCTCAGAAAACATGATGATTCCGAATACGCGCCCCGTTTGTTTGTCACATTTCCCTAGCATAGCGAACGTGAAACCGTCCCCCTCCGTTTCATCTGTCCAAAATACAAACTTCAGGAAAACATTCCAGATGTTTTCCCTCTTCGTCTGCAACGTATAGCACCGCGTTAAAACACCCCTAGCTCTGCCTGTTGTCATGTAATGCATCTGTTTGCTTTATATCTACTGTTTCTTCCCCCTCTTCTCTTCGTAGACCCCGAGACTGATCTGCCGATGCCACTGTGATCGACTATGCCACCAACGATCCTTCTTCCTTTTCAGCAGAGCTTCCAGCAAGCAAACCCCCCTTGATCATTTCGATATCGCCCATTCCATTCTCTCTCATGCTTGCATTAGATTTTGCAACTGTTATTGATTGCTTCCTATTCTGATGCATAGCCTGCTTTTGTAACATGCTCTTGTACCTTACCTGCTTATCCTAAACTGCTTAGTATAGGTTGGATAGTGATCCATCAGTTGACCCCACTTTGTCCCTGTTGCCCTGCTTCCTCATCGACGACTCGATCAACGTGATCGCGACCAGAGCCCGACACATCACTTCACACCCCCTATAGTACGACTCTGCAGAGCTACTATCGAGTGCTGATGCGGCTTGAAACTGTGTTGGTAAGTCCCCAAAGAGGAAGGGATGATGCAGTAACAACTACGGTAGGTATTTCCCTCAGTTATGAAACCAAGGTATCAACAGTAGGAGGACCAAGCAACACTATGTAAACGGTACCTGCACACAAGAACAAATACTTGCAACCCGACGCGTAAGGGGGTTGTCAATCCTCCTCGGTAAAAAGATAGATTGGTTTGTATGTGTTTGGATAAATAATCTGAAAAAACACGAAATAATATGCAAATAAAAAGTGCAGGAAAGTATTTTGGGTTTTGGAATAATAGATCTGAAAACATATGCGATGAAAAATAGACTGGAAAGCAATATGACAAAAGATAGACCCCGGGGCCGTAGATTTCACTTGTGGCTTCTCTCGAGAAAATAGCATACGGTGGGTAAACAAATTACTGTTGGCAATTGATAGAAGATCAAATAATTATGACGATATCCAAGGCAATGATGAATATATAGGCATCACGTCCAAGATTAGTAGACCGACTCCTGCCTGCATCTACTACTATTACTCCACACACGACCGCTATCCAGCATGCATCTAGTGTATTAAGTTCATGGAGAAACGGAGTAATGCAATCAATAATGATGACATGATGTAGCCAAGATCTATTCATGTAGGAATAGACCCCATCTTGTTATCCTTAATAGCAACGATACATGCGTGCCTCGTTGCCCCTTCTATCACTTGGAGAGGACACCGCAAGATCGAACCCATCACAAAGCACCTCTTCCCATGGCAAGAAAAATTGATCTAGTTGGCCTACCTAAACCAAAGATTCAAAGAATAAAACGAGGCTATAAATAATCATGCATATAAGGAATCAAAGAAACTCAAATAATATTCATGTATAGATCTGATCATAAACTCAAAGTTCATCGGATCTGAACAAACACACCGCAATTTTTTTTAAATCAATAGATCTCCAAGAGACCATTGTATTGAGAAGCAAAAAAGGGAAGAAGCCATCTAGCTACTGCCTACGGACCCTTAGGTCTATGGTGGACTACTCACGCATCATTGGAGAGGCACCAATGAGGATCATGAACCCCTCCGTGATGGTGTTAGATTGGATCTCGTGGTTCTGGAACTTGCGGCGGCTGGAATTGTGTTTCGTCGACTCCCCTAGGTTTCTGGAATATTTGGGAATTTATAGGGCGAAGAGGCGGTGCGAGACCTCTATGGGGCCCAACAACCCACCTGGTGTCGCCCTGGTGTCTGTGTGGTCCCCACGGGGCTCCTCCCAGGTGCTTTCTTGGCCCCAAGGTGTCTTCTGGTCCAAAAAAATCTCCAAAAAGTTTCGTTGTGTTTGGACTCCGTTTGGTACTGACATTCTGCGAAGTAAAAACAAGCAAAAAATAGCAACTGGCACTAGGCACTATGTCAATAGGTTAGTCCCAAAAATGATATAAAGTTGCTATAAAATGATTGTAAAACATCCAAGAATGATAATTTAACAGCATGGAACAATAAAAAATTATAGATACATTGGAGATGTATCAAGTGCCGAGGGTGATACCTCGTAACGCACCTTGAAAATGTTGCATGACAGAGTCGTATCGGGAGTGGTGAAGGAGGAATCACCCTCGACAAACCACGATCGATTAGCTACACTACAGAGTTATCATCAGGAGTGCGTTACGAGGTATCACCCTCGGCACTTGATACATCTCCAATGTATCTATAATTTTTATTGTTCCATGCTGTTAAATTATCATTCTGGATGTTTTACAATCATTTTATAGCAACTTTATATCATTTTTTGGGACTAACCTATTGACATAGTGCCTAGTGCCAGTTGCTATTTTTTGCTTGTTTTTTACTTCGCAGAATGTCAGTACCAAACGGAGTCCAAACACAACGAAACTTTTTGGAGATTTTTTGGACCAGAAGACACCTTGGGGCCAAGAAAGCACCTGGGAGGAGCCCCGTGGGGACCACAAGACACCAGGGCGCACCCAGGTGGGTTGTGGGCCCCATAGAGGTCTCCTGCACCGCCTCTTCGCCCTATAAATTCCCAAATATTCCAGAAACCCTAGGGGAGTCGACGAAACACAATTCCAGCCGCCGCAAGTTCCAGAACCACGAGATCCAATCTAACACCATCACGGAGGGGTTCATGATCCTCATTGGTGCCTCTCCAATGATGCGTGAGTAGTCCACCATAGACCTAAGGGTCCGTAGGCAGTAGCTAGATGGCTTCTTCCCTCTTTTGCTTCTCATACAATGGTCTCTTGGAGATCTATTTGATTTAAAAAAAATTGCGGTGTGTTTGTTCAGATCCGATGAACTTTGGTTTATGATCAGATCTATATCCATGAATATTATTTGAGTTTTCTTTGATCTCTTATATGCATGATTATTTATAGCCTCGTATTTATTCTTTGAATCTTTGGTTTAGTTAGGCCAACTAGATCAATTTTTCTTGCCATGGGAAGAGGTGCTTTGTGATGGGTTCGATCTTGCGGTGTCCTCTCCAAGTGATAGAAGGGGCAACGAGGCACGCATGTATCGTTGCTATTAAGGATAACAAGATGGGGTCTATTCCTACATGAATAGATCTTGGCTACATCATGTCATCATTCTTATTGCATTACTCCGTTTCTCCACTGAACTTAATACACTAGATGCATGCTGGATAGCGGTCGATTGTGGAGTAATAGTAGTAGATGCAGGCAGGAGTCGGTCTACTAATCTTGGACGTGATGCCTATATATTCATCATTGCCTTGGATATCGTCATAATTATTTGATCTTCTATCAATTGCCCAACAGTAATTTGTTTACCCACCGTATGCTATTTTCTCGAGGAGAAGCCACAGTGAAATCTACGGCCCCGGGGTCTATCTTTTGTCATATGCTTTCCAGTCTATTTTTCATCGCATATGTTTTCAGATCTATATTCCAAAACCCAAAAAACTTTCCTGCACTTTTATTTGCATATTTTTTCGTGTTTTATTCAGATCTATTTATCCAAACACATACAAACCAATCTATCTTTTTACCGAGGAGGGATTGACAACCCCTCTTACGCGTCGGGTTGCAAGTATTTGTTCTTTGTGTGCAGGTACCGTTTACATAGTGGTCTTGGTCCTCCTACTGGATTGATACCTTGGTTTCATAACTGAGGGAATACCTACCGTAGTTGTACTGCATCATCCCTTCCTCTTTGGGACTTACCAACACAGTTTCAAGCCGCATCAGCACTCGATAGTAGCTCTGCAGAGTCGTACTACTAGGGGGTGTGAAGTGGTTCGGGCTCTGGTGCGATCACGTTGATCGAGTCGTCGATGAGGAAGCAGGGGCAACAGGGACAAAGTGGGGTCACTGATGGATCAATCTATCCAACCTATACTAAGCAGTTTAGGATAAGCAGGTAAGGTACAAGACATGTTACAAAAGCAGGCTATGCATCAGAATAGGAGCAATCAATAACAGTTGCAAAATCTAATGCAAGCATGAGAGAGAATGGAATGGGCATATCGAAATGATCAAGGGGGGTTTGCTTGCTGGAGCTCTGCTGAAAAGGAAGAAGGATCGTTGGTGGCATAGTCGATCACAGTGGCATCGGCAGCATCAGTCTCGGGGTCTACGAAGAGAAGAGGGGAAGAAACAGTAGATATAAAGCAAACAGATGCATTACATGACAACAGGCAGAGCTAGGGGTGTTCTAACGCGGTGCTATACGTTGCAGACGAAGAGGGAAAACTCTGGAATGTTTTCCTGAAGTTTGTATTTTTTGACAGATGAAACGGAGGGGGACGGTTTCACGTTCGCTATGCTAGGGACATGTGACAAACAAACGGGGGCGCGTATTCGGAATCATCATGTTTTCTGAGCAACTTTCATGTACAAAGTATTTTCATCCGAGATGCGGTTTATTTTATATTAATTTTCAAAGTTTTAATTCATTTTGGAATTAACAGATTTAATTTAAAACAAAATCAGGTTTACTTCACGCATGATGTCAGCAGGTCAATAGGTTGACTAGGTCAACCCTGGCATGTGGGGCTCGTTTGTCATTGGCACAGTTTAACTAAACAGATAATTAGGGTTAATATCAGGATTAATTAAGTTAATTAATTAATTAATTTAATTATTATTATTATTTTAATTCCTTTTTTCATTTTTCTTTTAAAACAAGGGCTGGCCCCACCTGTAAGTGGCCCAGGGGGTGAGGCCCAGCTGTCAATGGCCCCAGGCCATAGCGGCGCAACGGGCGGCGGTTATGGGCGCCGGACGTGGGTGCCCGTGTATGCCCGAGGCCACCAGCGGGGGTGGCGCCGACCACGGCGGCGGCCAGAGTAGATGGCGGCAAGGAGGCGCGGGCGGTGCGACGCTGGCAGTGGGCGCAAGAGGAGTACAGCGGCGCGGTGCTGGCAGCCGGCGGCGCGAGAGGCCAAGGCGTCGGCGGACGATGCGGGCCGGCAGGAGGGCAGCGGCGTGGCTGGAGGCGCCGGGTGCGGTGGCACGACGGCGGCCACGAACGGGCCTACGTGCTCGGGGGCACGGCCGCGACGTGGTCAGGGGGCGCGGGCGGCTGTGGCGAGCGGTGGCAGGGCGAGGCGGGGCAGAGGCGGGCGAGCCGCGGCGGCAGGCGCGGCGGCGCAGCGGTTTATGTGGTATGGCGGCGGCGAGCGGACGGAGGGCCAGGGGCGCACGTTGCGGCCCGCGTCAGCGGCGATCAGCCGGACGCGAGCGACGCGCGGAGGGCGGGTGCTGGGGTCGCGGGACGAGCGTGAGGGCGCCGCCGGTGTAGGGGGGGCAGGGGGAGATGGGGTCATACCCCGGTGTAGGGGTTCACCAGCGAGGCACGGGGGATTCCATCGGGGAGGGGCGATCGTGGTCGGCGGCGAGGTGCAGCAGTGACGGCGTGGCGACGGTGCGGGGCAGCGGCGTCGGGGGCATCGGTTGCCCCCGACCAGATCCACGTGGGGGGGGGAGAGAGAGGAGGGGATCGAGGGGAGTGGGGGATAGTGGGGCTGCGGCTAGGGTTAGGTCGGGGGGTGGGGGTGGTTATACTGGGGGCGGCTGGGTTGAGGCCGAGTTGGGCCATGACCCAGTGGGGGGGGGCTTTGCCCCCATTGTCATTTTTTTGTT